>OX336390.1:8250535-9450535 GCA_946902985.2 Meconema thalassinum
TCTTCCTCTATTGCGCCAAACAGCCTGGACAGAGCTTACGCTATAGCCTATCTAGCATAAAAACAATTTAGGGGAGTCCGATGCCTTGGGGTCGCTTTCTTCCTCTATTGCGCCAAACAGCCTGAACAGAGCTTACGCTATAGCCTATCTAGCATAAAAACAATTTAGGGGAGTCCCATGCCTTGGGGTAGCTTTCTTCCTCTATTGCGGCAAACAGCCTGAACAGAGCTTACGCTATAGCCTATCTAGCATAAAAACAATTTAGGGGAGTCCGATGCCTTGGGGTCGCTTTCTTCCTCTATTGCGCCAAACAGCCTGGACAGAGCTTACGCTATAGCTTATCTAGCATAAAAACAATTTAGGGGAGTCCGATGCCTTGGGGTCGCTTTCTTCCTCTATTGCGGCAAACAGCCTGGACAGAGCTTACGCTATAGCCTATCTAGCATAAAAACAATTTAGGGGAGTCCGATGCCTTGGGGTCGCTTTCTTCCTCTATTGCGCCAAACAGCCTGAACAGAGCTTACGCTATAGCCTATCTAGCATAAAAACAATTTAGGGGAGTCCGATGCCTTGGGGTCGCTTTCTTCCTCTATTGCGCCAAACAGCCTGAACAGAGCTTACGCTATAGCCTATCTAGCATAAAAACAATTTAGGGGAGTCCGATGCCTTGGGGTCGCTTTCTTCCTCTATTGCGCCAAACAGCCTGGACAGAGCTTACGCTATAGCCTATCTAGCATAAAAACAATTTAGGGGAGTCCGATGCCTTGGGGTCGCTTTCTTCCTCTATTGCGCCAAACAGCCTGGACAGAGCTTACGCTATAGCCTATCTAGCATAAAAACAATTTAGGGGAGTCCGATGCCTTGGGGTCGCTTTCTTCCTCTATTGCGCCAAACAGCCTGGACAGAGCTTACGCTATAGCCTATCTAGCATAAAAACAATTTAGGGGACTCCGATGCCTTGGGGTCGCTTTCTTCCTCTATTGCGCCAAACAGCCTGGACAGAGCTTACGCTATAGCCTATCTAGCATAAAAACAATTTAGGGGAGTCCGATGCCTTGGGGTCGCTTTCTTCCTCTATTGCGGCAAACAGCCTGAACAGAGCTTACGCTATAGCCTATCTAGCATAAAAACAATTTAGGGGAGTCCGATGCCTTGGGGTCGCTTTCTTCCTCTATTGCGCCAAACAGCCTGGACAGAGCTTACGCTATAGCCTATCTAGCATAAAAACAATTTAGGGGAGTCCGATGCCTTGGGGTCGCTTTCTTCCTCTATTGCGCCAAACAGCCTGGACAGAGCTTACGCTATAGCCTATCTAGCATAAAAACAATTTAGGGGAGTCCGATGCCTTGGGGTCGCTTTCTTCCTCTATTGCGCCAAACAGCCTGAACAGAGCTTACGCTATAGCCTATCTAGCATAAAAACAATTTAGGGGAGTCCGATGCCTTGGGGTCGCTTTCTTCCTCTATTGCGCCAAACAGCCTGAACAGAGCTTACGCTATAGCCTATCTAGCATAAAAACAATTTAGGGGAGTCCGATGCCTTGGGGTCGATTTCTTCCTCTATTGCGCCAAACAGCCTGGACAGAGCTTACGCTATAGCCTATCTAGCATAAAAACAATTTAGGGGAGTCCGATGCCTTGGGGTCGCTTTCTTCCTCTATTGGCCAAACAGCCTGAACAGAGCTTACGCTATAGCCTATCTAGCATAAAAACAATTTAGGGGAGTCCGATGCCTTGGGGTCGCTTTCTTCCTCTATTGCGCCAAACAGCCTGGACAGAGCTTACGCTATAGCCTATCTAGCATAAAAACAATTTAGGGGAGTCCGATGCCTTGGGGTCGCTTTCTTCCTCTATTGCGGCAAACAGCCTGAACAGAGCTTACGCTATAGCCTATCTAGCATAAAAACAATTTAGGGGAGTCCGATGCCTTGGGGTCGCTTTCTTCCTCTATTGCGCCAAACAGCCTGAACAGAGCTTACGCTATAGCCTATCTAGCATAAAAACAATTTAGGGGAGTCCGATGCCTTGGGGTCGCTTTCTTCCTCTATTGCGCCAAACAGCCTGGACAGAGCTTACGCTATAGCCTATCTAGCATAAAAACAATTTAGGGGAGTCCGATGCCTTGGGGTCGCTTTCTTCCTCTATTGCGCCAAACAGCCTGGACAGAGCTTACGCTATAGCCTATCTAGCATAAAAACAATTTAGGGGAGTCCGATGCCTTGGGGTCGCTTTCTTCCTCTATTGCGGCAAACAGCCTGGACAGAGCTTACGCTATAGCCTATCTAGCATAAAAACAATTTAGGGGAGTCCGATGCCTTGGGGTCGCTTTCTTCCTCTATTGCGCCAAACAGCCTGGACAGAGCTTACGCTATAGCCTATCTAGCATAAAAACAATTTAGGGGAGTCCGATGCCTTGGGGTCGCTTTCTTCCTCTATTGCGCCAAACAGCCTGAACAGAGCTTACGCTATAGCCTATCTAGCATAAAAACAATTTAGGGGAGTCCGATGCCTTGGGGTCGCTTTCTTCCTCTATTGCGCCAAACAGCCTGAACAGAGCTTACGCTATAGCCTATCTAGCATAAAAACAATTTAGGGGAGTCCGATGCCTTGGGGTCGCTTTCTTCCTCTATTGCGGCAAACAGCCTGAACAGAGCTTACGCTATAGCCTATCTAGCATAAAAACAATTTAGGGGAGTCCGATGCCTTGGGGTCGCTTTCTTCCTCTATTGCGCCAAACAGCCTGGACAGAGCTTACGCTATAGCCTATCTAGCATAAAAAAATTTAGGGGAGTCCGATGCCTTGGGGTCGCTTTCTTCCTCTATTGCGCCAAACAGCCTGGACAGAGCTTACGCTATAGCCTATCTAGCATAAAAACAATTTAGGGGAGTCCGATGCCTTGGGGTCGCTTTCTTCCTCTATTGCGGCAAACAGCCTGAACAGAGCTTACGCTATAGCCTATCTAGCATAAAAACAATTTAGGGGAGTCCGATGCCTTGGGGTCGCTTTCTTCCTCTATTGCGCCAAACAGCCTGAACAGAGCTTACGCTATAGCCTATCTAGCATAAAAACAATTTAGGGGAGTCCGATGCCTTGGGGTCGCTTTCTTCCTCTATTGCGCCAAACAGCCTGAACAGAGCTTACGCTATAGCCTATCTAGCATAAAAACAATTTAGGGGAGTCCGATGCCTTGGGGTCGCTTTCTTCCTCTATTGCGGCAAACAGCCTGGACAGAGCTTACGCTATAGCCTATCTAGCATAAAAACAATTTAGGGGAGTCCGATGCCTTGGGGTCGCTTTCTTCCTCTATTGCGGCAAACAGCCTGGACAGAGCTTACGCTATAGCCTATCTAGCATAAAAACAATTTAGGGGAGTCCGATGCCTTGGGGTCGCTTTCTTCCTCTATTGCGCCAAACAGCCTGAACAGAGCTTACGCTATAGCCTATCTAGCATAAAAACAATTTAGGGGAGTCCGATGCCTTGGGGTCGCTTTCTTCCTCTATTGCGCCAAACAGCCTGGACAGAGCTTACGCTATAGCCTATCTAGCATAAAAACAATTTAGGGGAGTCCGATGCCTTGGGGTCGCTTTCTTCCTCTATTGCGCCAAACAGCCTGAACAGAGCTTACGCTATAGCCTATCTAGCATAAAAACAATTTAGGGGAGTCCGATGCCTTGGGATCGCTTTCTTCCTCTATTGCGCCAAACAGCCTGAACAGAGCTTACGCTATAGCCTATCTAGCATAAAAACAACTTAGGGGGTCCGATGCCTTGGGGTCGCTTTCTTCCTCTATTGCGCCAAACAGCCTGAACAGAGCTTACGCTATAGCCTATCTAGCATAAAAACAATTTAGGGGAGTCCGATGCCTTGGGGTCGCTTTCTTCCTCTATTGCGGCAAACAGCCTGAACAGAGCTTACGCTATAGCCTATCTAGCATAAAAACAATTTAGGGGAGTCCGATGCCTTGGGGTCGCTTTCTTCCTCTATTGCGGCAAACAGCCTGAACAGAGCTTACGCTATAGCCTATCTAGCATAAAAACAATTTAGGGGAGTCCGATGCCTTGGGGTCGCTTTCTTCCTCTATTGCGCCAAACAGCCTGAACAGAGCTTACGCTATAGCCTATCTAGCATAAAAACAATTTAGGGGAGTCCGATGCCTTGGGGTCGCTTTCTTCCTCTATTGCGCCAAACAGCCTGGACAGAGCTTACGCTATAGCCTATCTAGCATAAAAACAATTTAGGGGAGTCCGATGCCTTGGGGTCGCTTTCTTCCTCTATTGCGCCAAACAGCCTGGACAGAGCTTACGCTATAGCCTATCTAGCATAAAAACAATTTAGGGGAGTCCGATGCCTTGGGGTCGCTTTCTTCCTCTATTGCGGCAAACAGCCTGGACAGAGCTTACGCTATAGCCTATCTAGCATAAAAACAATTTAGGGGAGTCCGATGCCTTGGGGTCGCTTTCTTCCTCTATTGCGCCAAACAGCCTGGACAGAGCTTACGCTATAGCCTATCTAGCATAAAAACAATTTAGGGGAGTCCGATGCCTTGGGGTCGCTTTCTTCCTCTATTGCGCCAAACAGCCTGAACAGAGCTTACGCTATAGCCTATCTAGCATAAAAACAATTTAGGGGAGTCCGATGCCTTGGGGTCGCTTTCTTCCTCTATTGCGCCAAACAGCCTGAACAGAGCTTACGCTATAGCCTATCTAGCATAAAAACAATTTAGGGGAGTCCGATGCCTTGGGGTCGCTTTCTTCCTCTATTGCGGCAAACAGCCTGAACAGAGCTTACGCTATAGCCTATCTAGCATAAAAACAATTTAGGGGAGTCCGATGCCTTGGGGTCGCTTTCTTCCTCTATTGCGCCAAACAGCCTGGACAGAGCTTACGCTATAGCCTATCTAGCATAAAAAAATTTAGGGGAGTCCGATGCCTTGGGGTCGCTTTCTTCCTCTATTGCGCCAAACAGCCTGGACAGAGCTTACGCTATAGCCTATCTAGCATAAAAACAATTTAGGGGAGTCCGATGCCTTGGGGTCGCTTTCTTCCTCTATTGCGGCAAACAGCCTGAACAGAGCTTACGCTATAGCCTATCTAGCATAAAAACAATTTAGGGGAGTCCGATGCCTTGGGGTCGCTTTCTTCCTCTATTGCGCCAAACAGCCTGAACAGAGCTTACGCTATAGCCTATCTAGCATAAAAACAATTTAGGGGAGTCCGATGCCTTGGGGTCGCTTTCTTCCTCTATTGCGCCAAACAGCCTGAACAGAGCTTACGCTATAGCCTATCTAGCATAAAAACAATTTAGGGGAGTCCGATGCCTTGGGGTCGCTTTCTTCCTCTATTGCGGCAAACAGCCTGGACAGAGCTTACGCTATAGCCTATCTAGCATAAAAACAATTTAGGGGAGTCCGATGCCTTGGGGTCGCTTTCTTCCTCTATTGCGGCAAACAGCCTGGACAGAGCTTACGCTATAGCCTATCTAGCATAAAAACAATTTAGGGGAGTCCGATGCCTTGGGGTCGCTTTCTTCCTCTATTGCGCCAAACAGCCTGAACAGAGCTTACGCTATAGCCTATCTAGCATAAATACAATTTAGGGGAGTCCGATGCCTTGGGGTCGCTTTCTTCCTCTATTGCGCCAAACAGCCTGGACAGAGCTTACGCTATAGCCTATCTAGCATAAAAACAATTTAGGGGAGTCCGATGCCTTGGGGTCGCTTTCTTCCTCTATTGCGCCAAACAGCCTGAACAGAGCTTACGCTATAGCCTATCTAGCATAAAAACAATTTAGGGGAGTCCGATGCCTTGGGATCGCTTTCTTCCTCTATTGCGCCAAACAGCCTGAACAGAGCTTACGCTATAGCCTATCTAGCATAAAAACAATTTAGGGGGTCCGATGCCTTGGGGTCGCTTTCTTCCTCTATTGCGCCAAACAGCCTGAACAGAGCTTACGCTATAGCCTATCTAGCATAAAAACAATTTAGGGGAGTCCGATGCCTTGGGGTCGCTTTCTTCCTCTATTGCGCCAAACAGCCTGGACAGAGCTTACGCTATAGCCTATCTAGCATAAAAACAATTTAGGGGAGTCCGATGCCTTGGGGTCGCTTTCTTCCTCTATTGCGTCAAACAGCCTGGACAGAGCTTACGCTATAGCCTATCTAGCATAAAAACAATTTAGGGGAGTCCGATGCCTTGGGGTCGCTTTCTTCCTCTATTGCGGCAAACAGCCTGAACAGAGCTTACGCTATAGCCTATCTAGCATAAAAACAATTTAGGGGAGTCCGATGCCTTGGGGTCGCTTTCTTCCTCTATTCCGCCAAACAGCCTGAACAGAGCTTACGCTATAGCCTATCTAGCATAAAAACAATTTAGGGGAGTCCGATGCCTTGGGGTCGCTTTCTTCCTCTATTGCGCCAAACAGCCTGGACAGAGCTTACGCTATAGCCTATCTAGCATAAAAACAATTTAGGGGAGTCCGATGCCTTGGGGTCGCTTTCTTCCTCTATTGCGCCAAACAGCCTGAACAGAGCTTACGCTATAGCCTATCTAGCATAAAAACAATTTAGGGGAGTCCGATGCCTTGGGGTCGCTTTCTTCCTCTATTGCGCCAAACAGCCTGAACAGAGCTTACGCTATAGCCTATCTAGCATAAAAACAATTTAGGGGGTCCGATGCCTTGGGGTCGCTTTCTTCCTCTATTGCGCCAAACAGCCTGAACAGAGCTTACGCTATAGCCTATCTAGCATAAAAACAATTTAGGGGAGTCCGATGCCTTGGGGTCGCTTTCTTCCTCTATTGCGCCAAACAGCCTGGACAGAGCTTACGCTATAGCCTATCTAGCATAAAAACAATTTAGGGGAGTCCGATGCCTTGGGGTCGCTTTCTTCCTCTATTGCGTCAAACAGCCTGGACAGAGCTTACGCTATAGCCTATCTAGCATAAAAACAATTTAGGGGAGTCCGATGCCTTGGGGTCGCTTTCTTCCTCTATTGCGGCAAACAGCCTGAACAGAGCTTACGCTATAGCCTATCTAGCATAAAAACAATTTAGGGGAGTCCGATGCCTTGGGGTCGCTTTCTTCCTCTATTGCGCCAAACAGCCTGAACAGAGCTTACGCTATAGCCTATCTAGCATAAAAACAATTTAGGGGAGTCCGATGCCTTGGGGTCGCTTTCTTCCTCTATTGCGCCAAACAGCCTGGACAGAGCTTACGCTATAGCCTATCTAGCATAAAAACAATTTAGGGGAGTCCGATGCCTTGGGGTCGCTTTCTTCCTCTATTGCGGCAAACAGCCTGAACAGAGCTTACGCTATAGCCTATCTAGCATAAAAACAATTTAGGGGAGTCCGATGCCTTGGGGTCGCTTTCTTCCTCTATTGCGCCAAACAGCCTGGACAGAGCTTACGCTATAGCCTATCTAGCATAAAAACAATTTAGGGGAGTCCGATGCCTTGGGGTCGCTTTCTTCCTCTATTGCGCCAAACAGCCTGAACAGAGCTTACGCTATAGCCTATCTAGCATAAAAACAATTTAGGGGAGTCCGATGCCTTGGGGTCGCTTTCTTCCTCTATTGCGGCAAACAGCCTGGACAGAGCTTACGCTATAGCCTATCTAGCATAAAAACAATTTAGGGGAGTCCGATGCCTTGGGGTCGCTATCTTCCTCTATTGCGGCAAACAGCCTGGACAGAGCTTACGCTATAGCCTATCTAGCATAAAAACAATTTAGGGGAGTCCGATGCCTTGGGGTCGCTTTCTTCCTCTATTGCGCCAAACAGCCTGGACAGAGCTTACGCTATAGCCTATCTAGCATAAAAACAATTTAGGGGAGTCCGATGCCTTGGGGTCGCTTTCTTCCTCTATTGCGCCAAACAGCCTGGACAGAGCTTACGCTATAGCCTATCTAGCATAAAAACAATTTAGGGGAGTCCGATGCCTTGGGGTCGCTTTCTTCCTCTATTGCGCCAAACAGCCTGGACAGAGCTTACGCTATAGCCTATCTAGCATAAAAACAATTTAGGGGAGTCCGATGCCTTGGGGTCGCTTTCTTCCTCTATTGCGCCAAACAGCCTGAACAGAGCTTACGCTATAGCCTATCTAGCATAAAAACAATTTAGGGGAGTCCGATGCCTTGGGGTCGCTTTCTTCCTCTATTGCGCCAAACAGCCTGGACAGAGCTTACGCTATAGCCTATCTAGCATAAAAACAATTTAGGGGAGTCCGATGCCTTGGGCTCGCTTTCTTCCTCTATTGCGCCAAACAGCCTGGACAGAGCTTACGCTATAGCCTATCTAGCATAAAAACAATTTAGGGGAGTCCGATGCTTTGGGGTCGCTTTCTTCCTCTATTGCGCCAAACAGCCTGAACAGAGCTTACGCTATAGCCTATCTAGCATAAAAACAATTTAGGGGAGTCCGATGCCTTGGGGTCGCTTTCTTCCTCTATTGCGCCAAACAGCCTGAACAGAGCTTACGCTATAGCCTATCTAGCATAAAAACAATTTAGGGGAGTCCGATGCCTTGGGGTCGCTTTCTTCCTCTATTGCGCCAAACAGCCTGGACAGAGCTTACGCTATAGCCTATCTAGCATAAAAACAATTTAGGGGAGTCCGATGTCGAAATGTAAATATTATATGTCAGAAAACTGTATCATAATGAGGGTCATGATGATGATGATTGTTGTTTAAGGGGCCTAACATCTAGGTTATCGGCCCCTAATGGTCTGGGTGATAGCGAAAATAACAATGAACTGGAAACCAGAACGAAAATTAAGTGAGAAGTAAAATACTTACAAAAAGGAACTCATTGAAACTAGTCTACTCACAAAATGGAGAGTGGTAATACTTACAAAAGGGAATTTAGAACGAAAATACAAAAGGAAGAGACTGAAAAATATGCTCAAAATGTAGTTTAGGTTTAAAATACTTACAAAATGCAATTGAAATTACACAATGCATTTCAGATTGGAAAGCTCCCATTTCAAATCCAAAATATTCACAGAGTGCAATTGAAATTCAAAATGCTTATAAAATGCAATTGAAATTCAAAATGCTTATAAAATGCAATTGAAATTGAAAATGCTTACAAAATGTACGGTAGATTTAAACTACTCATTTGGACAGACAATACTTACAAAATGCAATTTAGATTGAAAATACTTGCAAAAAGCGGTTTAGGTTGAAAATACTTACAAAATGCAATTGAAATTCAAAATACTCACAAAAGTCCCGGCCCATATATTGAAAGATTTACTAAAAAGCAATTTAGATTGTCAATCCTTACAAAATGCAATGGAGGCTGAAAACACTCGCAAAATGCAATTTCGATCGCAAAGACTTACAAAATGCAACGTAGATTGAACATACCTACAAAATGGAGTGTAGATGCAAAAAAAAATCGCTAAAGGGAATTTAGATACACAGGGAGCCAATTAACAAAACCAGTGGGGGTATTTGAGGAGGCCATAGTATTCTCTACGTCCCATGCGCTCTGTTCAGTTCAGTACATAAAACTGGCGAAATCTCGACAGATATTTATCAATATTTATGTTCGAACATAAAATAGTTATGATTATCGTCGAACATAAACATACTCGTGTGTTAATCATTGCCATTATAGGCCCGTTGCATAATGTACTATAGTGAAATTGTTGTTTACAAATTTTACAAAAAATGGAAATGAACTAACTTAGTAGGATTAGGGAAAAACCCAGCTCATTTGGGTACAGTCGTGTTGACCAACTGAAAAGCATCAAACTTTTGTTTACGAAGGCAACACTGAACAATGGCTTAAGGCACACAAGGCATTTTACAAACAAATATATTATTTCCGTTGACATTTCAAGAAATGCAAGATTTTTCCTGTGGTATTGAGACGATTTTGGTACAAAACAAATCTTCTGGTTTGAATTTTGTGAAACATACACCTTAGCGTTTCATGTTGATTACATGATTTAATTTTAAAATACAGATAGGCCTAACGTTAAAGCTGGCGAGAGATGTCACTTTCACTTGGAATGTATAGTTCATCATTTGTCGAGAAGAAGCATGTCACGAGATGGTTACATAATTCCGTTTCACATTAAAATATAATGTGTGGCCTAATTTTATTTAAGGGGTGTCTGTACAGTCACAAGTACAAACCTTCAGACAGAAAGAATACTCCCAATCAAGTAGTGGACTGTTGGGAAGACTTCACTTACAACTGTAATTTCCAGTTCTCTCTCCAATGCTCCAATAATACCGGTCCCATTAGATTAGAGCTACTGCCACAGAATCTGGCTCCAAATTAGAACAAGCGTCCTTACTAGCGACAGTAACGGAGTAGCCTGCAGTATGTTTTAATTGGAATTTTAGTAACGAATCTTTTAAATCACGGGTGTTGTTTCATTTGGACATCGTGGTCATTTAGACCCGTGTCTGTAGTTGGGAAGGAGGTGATCGTGGCCATACCCGAGGTATGCGGAACCACGGATAACTACTTCCAGGATGACTGAGGCGGAAAGCAGCAGCACTTTATACAGTCCGTTCCCAAAATGTGCTCACCTGTAGAATGACAATGGTGTTGCACCTCAATCATAGGCAGGCAAAGAGCGAGTGCACTTTAGGGACACACTGTGGATATCATATTTGCGTGGACCTAAACCACAACACAACATTACACTATTTTGAAACCAAACAAATCTATTGAAATTGTCATTTTGAGGGAATAAGTTCTACTATAGTAGTGTGGTAGTGGGGGAGCTGCTTATAAAAGCAAGTGGTGAGCCCCTGCGACCTTGGAATGGAAAGAGCCATGCTAGGAGGGCGTGCTTGGATTCGTTTTTTTCGTCTCGTCATGCTCTTTACGGGAATGTAGGTATCGAAAAGGTGAACTTAGGGTTTTGGGTAAAAAAATGCGTTTTTCACATTTTTGTCGATTTTCGGAAAACGGGCCATGCTAGGAGGGCGTGCTTGGATTCGTTTTTTTCGTCTCGTCATGCTCTTTACGGGAATGTAGGTATCGAAAAGGTGAACTTAGGGTTTTGGGTAAAAAAATGCGTTTTTCACATTTTTGTCGATTTTCGGAAAACGGGCCATGCTAGGAGGGCGTGCTTGGATTGGTTTTTTTCGTCTCATGGTGCTATTTACGCGAATGTAGGTATCGAAAAGGTGAACTTAGGGTTTTGGGTCAAAAAATGCGTTTTTCACATTTTTGTCGATTTTCGGAAAACGGGCCATGCTAGGAGGGCGTGCTTGGATTCGTTTATTTCGTCTCGTTGTGCTCTTTACGGGAATGTCGGTGTCGAAAAGGTGAAGTTAGGGTTTTGGGTCAAAAAATGCGTTTTTCACATTTTTGTCGATTTTTGGAAAACGGGTCATGCTAGGAGGGCGTGCTTGGATTCGTTTATTTCGTTTCGTTGTGCACTTTACGGGAATGTCGGTGTCGAAAAGGTGAACTTAGGGTTTTGGGTCAAAACATGCGTTTTTCACATTTTTGCCGATTTTTGGAAAACGGATAACGTGATGATGACGTGCGTGATAGTATGTTTTCGTCTCGTTGTGCTCTTTACGGGGATATAGATATGGAATAGGTTAAAAGCTGGAAACATGTTTTTTTTAGTCACAAATGGGTTTTGTGATTTTCCCTCATATTGTGAAAACCGAAAACGTGAGAATGACGTGTGTGATAGTATTTATTTCGTTTCATTGTCCTCTTTACGGGGATATAGATATGAAAAAGGCAAAAAGCTGGAAACATGGTTTTCTTATGGAAAAGGTGTTTTTTGTTCATTTTCGCGTTATTTGGAAAACGAATGAGGCGATTTTTATGATGGTCATGTCGATGTATTTATGTCGTTCTGTTTACGGGAATGTAGGTATGGAAAACCTAAAATGATGGTTTCCGTTATTTTTTTCGAGATCGTTGAGGAAAACGGGGAAAAATGTAAGAAACCAGATTTGAAGTCACGTTAGGTTATGCGCTATGATGTTAGTAAAACATTTATGCATTATTATTATTATTATTATTTGTCTTGACTGGTCAGGGCTCACACGCAGAGAGAGAACATGTTTAATGCAATGAGAATTGAAAGCATTGAAGCTAGCCCACGGCGATCCAGACAGACACAGGTCTTATCATCGTACGTGCCTCGCAGCAGAGAGAGATAAGAGGCTGGTGTCATTATACAGTGTGCGGATTTATAATGTGTATGTCATAGCCTAGGTTCATTATGGACTCATCATGCAACGCAAAGTTTGAAACAATGAGTGAGTGTATAACATCATGATAACAGATTGGCATGGGCTCGAACAAAGCGGTTATTGGACATGTAATAAACAAAAGGGTGGGAATAATGAAAGGTCATATGATACATTTTTTTTATTTTTTATTTTTTTCAAAATAATTAAATAGGGTTTTATTACAAAAAATTATGTTTATTGACCCATGAATTATACGTGGAAGGAAAACCTAACCACTTTACAAAATATTTTGCACCTTTGACTTTAATTACTCGTTCAATGAGATAATCGTTGGGATATAATGTTTTTTGCACTTCTTCATAATAGAATCGTCCCTGAATGGGTTGACCGCTCTGATCTTCTAAGAGATACGTCACTGGTTGACCTAGCTTGACTTGGCGAATTTTAAAAATTTCTGTCGACCATTGTGGAGTATACGATTTTGAAAACACACTTCTATGTTTACTAATGCGAACAAAATCTCCAATTTTAAGGCGATGTCGCCTTGGATCTACCCTTTTTATAGGGTTAAACAGTCTATTGAGTCTGGGTAGGTTCTTGGTGACGAGGCGAGGTTTCATGCCGATGGTGGAATGAATGGTGTTGTTGTAGCGAGACACAAGTTGAGGTAACCAGTCTATCCATCGATAGGAACCATGTATTGTAAACTCTTTCCACATATAACTTTTTAATGTTCGATTGAACCGCTCGACCACACTGGCTTTGAGATTGCTATAGGTGGCATAATGGTGAATATCCTTAGATTTGAGAAAACTGGAGAAATCCTTGTTGAAAAATTCTTTCCCCTGGTCGGTTTGTAACAAGTGAGGTTGACGTTTTGATTGTTCAATAATATGTTGAAAGGCCTTTGTGACTAAGATACCAGTTTTATTTTTTACTGGTTGAACAAAAGCCATTTTGGAATAGACATCAATGATAGTCAACATATAGCGTACACCGTCGTTAACGTTAGAATAAGGTATCATTTCAACCAGGTCTGCCTGCCAAAGGTCATCGATTCCTTTGGAAATGACACGACGACGTTCATAAATGCGTCGGGCTGGTTTATGCAATTCATGAGCAATGCCCACTTTGATGGGGGATGGCTTATAAGATAATTTTAGCATTTCGGAGTTGTTGTTCAACGTCGGCGATTTCAGCCTCATGTCCAGTGTGACCAGCTTGTTTTGATGCATGAAGCAAGTATAAGCGCTCTACTAACTGATTGGGATTATTCCAAAAGGTTATATCTAGGTAGGGTTTTAATTTCTTAAACCTTACACCAGAGGCAGAGTGATGTTTTTGCTTACCAAAGATGTTTGCAATGATGGTTTTATATTTTTGGGATATATTGGCATTGACCTGCTGAGAGGATTTATAGTTTCTTTTGTGAGCGTTGGTGTCTAATAAAATGGATTTATATTTAGCAAGGTCCTCGGACGTAAAATCTTGTGTCGAGGGGGTGCGAGAAAATAGCAGCTTTAACAGACCTGGTGTTAATTTATAGTTGATCTTTTTAATGACAGCTTTCGTACGAGCAAATTTAATGGATGAATCCCCAATTTTAAAACTATCATTCTCATAGCGAACACCATACGTGGTATCTGTCTTTCCAATAAATAGAAGGGTCAAATACGGTTCCAGGGTTGCCCCATAATGTTTGATTAAAATGTTTTTGAGTTGAGCTTTATTTTGAGGGGTTGCCAAGACTTGTGAAAACGGAGACGATGTGGAGGAAGACGGTGTTGCCACTATGACGGAAGATTTTTGTTTTGTTTTTAGAAACTGTTGAAGGGGTGACGATTTCTTTTTTCTTTCAGGACTAAATACGCTTTCGCTGTCACTTTCACTTTGTTCATGCTCTTTTTCTTCTTCTTTCTTTTCATGTTCTTGATGTTCTTGTTCACTAACATTAGAGGAGGAGGAAGAGGAGGATTTTACCTGTCGTGTGGATTCTGTTTGAGTAAATTTTGAACTTGTTATGGGTTTGGTTTGAGAGGTAGCAGCAGCAGCAGCAGCAGTAGCAGTAGAAGCATTAGGTTTAAATCTCATGGGATCAACCGATGATGGAGCATGTTTTATCATGGGTAAAGGATTGACGTTTTTTAAACGTTGCAATTCACGAAATTTATGTCGAATCGTATTTCGTGCCTCAATAATACGCTGCATGATTTGAACATGTTTCTTGTACCCTATGGCGTTCGCCATGGTAAAGGTAAAGACACACTAACAGGAAATGTCCAACCCTAGGTCTTTTTAAACAGAAATAAAATGATCAAAACCCAAGCGATAACGTCCCTCACATCGTTCACTCTGTTTATTTATGACCAAACAGGCATGGGGATGATGGTTCCAACACGAAGCACACAATTGCGTGAAAGCTGTAAAGGACATATCTGGATTCACATGATCTTGAAAAATATGATAGAGATTTCTAGAGTCTTGGCGGAAGAGAACGATGAGATTGGCATTGTCACGAATCAACTGTTTGGGGATTTTGGAATAGGTCTGAGCTAGATAAAAACAATCCACTTGTTTATGGCGTCCCATACTAAAATACTCTTGAATAATGGCCTGTCGTTGAGTGGCAATATCATCAAAAATTATAATGGAATCTGGTTGAATGCGGTCTGGTTGAATGACATCTTGAGGTGAGGTGAATGTAAAATAGCCCATGGCTTCTTTATTTAACGAAGACATAATTTGTTCCAGATACACGTACAGAGGCTGGTACAAGGATTTGGCAAAAATATAAATATTTTGAAATCGTAGGCCATGAGGTGCGGTAATAATGTTCAGCAAAACATTGGTCTTTCCACAACCCGAAGGCCCTACCATAATACATCGAACGGTAGATGGGAATAGGGTGCCATGACGTTTAGGTTCGCACACGGACAGTGATAGCTCTGAAACCAAATCAGAGACGGGCAAAGCATGGGGTTGTTTCATTAATTCCATTGTGTCGATGACTGAGTTTTTTTCATGTGTGTATAAGGTTTATATATATATAGGCAAACGGTGAGTAAGAAAGGTTAGTTAACGTCTATCACCATGGACGTGTTTGGGAGAGCTCGTGTAACCATGGCCACGGCCGCCTCTTTGTCAAAACAGTCACGAGAGGTGGCAACAAAAAGCTATGTCGATCGCAAAGTGCAAAGTGTCTATCACATGGCCCCGAGACTAACCGCTGAGGGCTATTCAGCCAATCATCATCGTATTATTGATGTGCAAGAGCCTCGAGACGAAAATGATGTCTGCACGAAACGTTATGTGACCTATCAAATGAAAAGGCTTTATAAATTTGTCCCATGTGTATTTTTAGTGTACCTGTCAAATCAAAAACTGGACAATGACGAAAACCATTCCCCACCACCACTACCACTGGTGAATGATGATCTTACCTATATGCTTGCTTCCGGTTTAAGTCGTTATCGACTGCATTATGATGGTGTCATTCATATTAAATATGCCATGCCTGATGAGAAACATTTAAAAATACAACTAAACGGTGATAGAGTGTTGGCCCACAACCATCAAAGAGTAAATGTGGGAGATGAATTATCCTTTCATCTTATGCTTACGTTTGAGGAAAAGGAAGCTGGGAAAACGGTGAATGATTTCCCGCTTTATATAGAATTGGAATATAGTGCTATGAAATAAGGTTCTCTACGTTAGTTGTTATCGAATGTTTGCTGTGAAAGGTTCACCAAGTAGCAGCATGGTGAAAAAAAGATATGCTATGAACATGAAAAAATCAAATCTCAAAAAGAGAAAAAAGCCAGGTCGGGAACCAAGTCGATCTGCCTCACACCCAGTGTTAAAACGTAAAAAAACTAAAAAAAATCTAAAAAGAGTGGCTATCGAAAAAGCTTTACAAGCGGTGCGATTGTCTACAGCTCCGAAATCGCAGCATTATGTATCGATAAAAAGAAAAGAAAGAAAGCAAAAACGTGGGCGAGTCATTCCTGTTGCTAAGCGTGGGGGTTTTTTGCCGGCTTTATTTGCAGGGTTGGCAGCTTTGGGGTCCCTTTTGGGTGGTGCCAGCGCTGTAGCGAAAACCATAAAAGCCGTCGAGCAAGGCAAGCAACAACTCAAAGAAAGCGAGCGACACAATAAAACGTTAGAAGCCATTGCGATGGGAGCTAGAAATGGCAACCCTTTAAAGCCAGTCTTTTATCCACAAGGTAATGGCCTACCGTCTAAGGAAAAAAAAAAATGTCCATCTTCATCGATAAGCGCTTAAGCCAACTGCCTCGTCATGCCATGACCCATGAAGAAGTGGAAAGCTATGCCAAACAACTAAAGATTTCTCATTTTCGAGGTGTATTTATGCGAAATGAATTACCTAAAGCACCGTGGAAAGAAGAACGAGCCATGATGAATTTAGATGATGATGCAGGCCCAGGAACCCATTTTGTAGCCTATGTGAAACAAGGTTCCACAGTATGGTACTTTGACAGTTATGGAAATTTACCACCCCCGATCGAGTTGATACGTTATTTGGGAAACCGGGTAAAGATATTCTATAATGTGAATCGTCAACAAACCTTTGACAGTCAAGAGTGTGGCCGTTTGAGTTTACATTTTTTATATAAGAGGTCGCGTTAAGCCATCAGTTTCATCATTATGAATGTCAACGCCAAGACCTTTACCGTGCACAGTCGCGGGCCTGAAGTGTCCCTGGATTTTTTCCCTCCCATTGAATTGCATCCCGAACAATCCTATGTGCTAGGATTAATTTCTTTGGAAAGTTACAACAGAATTTACAATATTCAAGTGGATATTAATGACAAATTTTATTATGATGATTATATGTTGACACTACCCCCTGGAGGTTATACTATAGACGATGTGCATGAGGCCATTAGCGTGTCGATGATAAAACAATTTGGTGTCAAACCATTTGCGGATGGGACACACAAATTTGAACTTACAGCCAATACAATAACTCATCGCTGTCGTATTTTCTCTACGTTTAACATTGACTTTGAAACACGAGTTCATTCTATTGGTCCTTTATTAGGATTTAAACCAAGAGTGTTGGCAGCTCAGCAACCCCATGAATCAGATTATCCAGTGAAATTCATCGAGGACCATCACATTTCTGTAACTTGCAATATTATTAGAGACGTATTTACGAATCAAGAACAAAGCCATTCCCTGTATGATTTTATTGTCACCTCTCCTTGCGGCTATATTATTCGTGAAAACCCTTCAGTGGTTCTCTATCATCCTGTGTGTGTCAGTGATATTAGTAATATTACCTTACGCTTAGTGAATAGAAACCAACAACTGATTGCTTTGGACGCCAACACCCCTGTGACCTACAAGTTGGTTTTAAAGACGCTATGAAATTTATCTATAAAGCAACAACAACGTCTACGAGCTCGGTTAGTTGCCCGCCGTGTATGAAACGGTTGACACGGGTAAACCGACAACGCTTACAACGCCTTGGTTATACGCTACACCCCAATCATGAACAAAGAGCTGTTGCAAGTGTTAAATCCCATACAAGTGGAAGATGGCGTCGTGCGCATTGATATGCATTCCTATCAACCTCAAGCAACAGGTCTGAATAACAATGACGAGATTCAATTCATAATTAACAATCAAGATATTTTTACTCTACCTCATGAAAGTGTCCTTCAAATTGAGGGTAAATTAATGAAAGCAGATGGCAGTACGCCCACAACGTCTGCGTTGGCGAATCATGGTTTGGCTTTTCTGTTTTCTGAAGTACGTTATGTGATAAATGATATTGTCATAGATATGACTCGAAATGTGGGCATGACTAGTCTTATGAAATTATATCCATCCTATAGCGAGGAGGAAAGTAAAACGCTTTCTATGGCAGGATGGTGTCCCAACAGTAGCAATAACTGGCTAGTTCATACCGATGGCACTTTTACAGGCTTCCTACCCTTAAAATTACTCCTTGGCTTTGCCGAAGATCACAAGCGTATTATTTTAAACGCAAGACAAAGTTTGTATCTGGTGAGAGACCGCAGTGATTATAATGCACTGAAAGGAGCCTCTGACCAAGTGATAGACTCAAAAATTCAACTGCTTCGATTACTATGGAAAGTGCCCCATGTGACGCTATCGGATCGTAAAAAGCTAAGCATGTTAAATTTGGTGCAAAAAGATAAAGCCTTGCCTATCGCCTTTCGAAGTTGGTGTCTGCATGAATACCCCTTGCTACCTACCACTGACACTCATAGTTGGAGTGTCAAATCGGCTCGCTCTACCGAGAGACCCCTCTATGTTATTATTGGTTTTCAAACCAATAGAAAATACCAACAAAGCAAAGATGTCACCTTGTTTGATCACATTCACTTGAGAAATATACGACTATTTTTAAATAATGTTTGCTTTCCCTATGAGGGGTTGGAACTCAATTTTTCAAAAAATAAGTTTGGTCCCCTTTATGACATGTTCGCTAAATTTCAATCGTCTTATTATGAAAAACAGGATTGTCCTATGTTGTCGCCACAAGGGTTTAAAGCAAAAGCACCACTGATTGTTTTCGACTGTTCGTATCTAGAAGAATCTATGAAAATCACCACCATTGATTTAAGGGTAGATTTTGAAACACAAGAAAATGTCCCAGACCATACCAGTGCCTACTGTTTGATTATTCATGCTAGACAAGTGAAATATCATCCTTTGTCCAATTATGTCACCAGCATGTAAGCCATCTGTGGTCGAATGAAAACAAAAAAAGATCATCATTCATAGGATTGATGATAAGCGTCTGCATGCACAGTATCTGTTGCGCTCTGGCACTGTGCGCACATACGACAACAACAAACATCATGTGTCCCTCAATAAGCAACAGCAACAACAACAACGTGACAGACAAACCATGGAATTTAAAATGTGAATTTAATCGTTTGAAAACTTTTGAAGCATGGACAGTTCCCTTTATGGATTGTGGAGAATTGGCTGCGAGCGGATTTTATTACTTAAAACGTGGGGATGTGGTCAAGTGTATTTTTTGCAACATTGAAATTGGAAACTGGGAAATAGGGGATCGAGCCTTTAGCGATCATCAGCGATGGAGTCCATCCTGCCCTTACCTCAATCGCTATGATGTGGGCAATATTCCATGGAGTTTGAATTATCCGGTTATTGTACCAGACCCTACAAAACTAGGAGATACCTGTGGACCGTATGTGCAAACTATTCATTTGAATGCTGTTCCAAATTAAGCCAACACACTTGTTTGTAATAAAAGTGTAAGTTTTTTTTTTGTTATGAATAAAACCTCAACAAATATTTCGCTGTTGTTCAATTCATTTTTTCCTTTTTTTCCCCTAAAGTCCTTTGATTTTGCCATGTTAAACCATGGCATGGGTTAGTTGTTGATTAGACGTCAATGAGGTAACAAGTAAAAATAAAAAAGCATGATGCGTACACTCATCGTGGATTGTCAGGGGTTTAAAATTGCAGACAACAAATTTATATTTAAGGAAGTTGCTTTTATCGATTGTAGTACGTTTTGGGTGTCTAACCCTATTCATTTGGTGTTTAAACCTCCCTATGCTTTCGAGTTGCTTAGTGAAAAAGATAAAAAACAGAGCCAATGGATTGAAAATCATTTGCAGTTAGCATGGAACAAGGGTGATATTTCTTACAAGTATCTTGACATTGTCATGAAAGCCCATTTGTCCTCGGCCAATGTCTTATTTGTTAAAGGGAGTGAAAAACGCCAGTGGCTTCAACCATTTCTACCCTCTCACTGTCAATGTATTGACCTTTTAGATCTGGGTTGTCCATCCCTGCAAACGCTCATGGACACTTGTCCTTGCGACAATATTCAGAATAAAGCCTTAGCGCATGCATGGCAATTGTTTCATTGGCTCACCACGAGTGCATGTTGGGAGTTGTTCAATAAAATGAAAACTGAAAGTGTATCGTCCAATGATAGCAGTGAGACGTGTACACGTGAGGTGATAACATCAACGTTATAGACATGGACGCCACTACAATCGACAAGGCTATTGGAAAGTTCTTTGTGTGCAAGAAAAAACTGATTAGCTTTACACAACATGAATTATTAGCACTACCTAAATCATTTCTTTTTTATGTTGCTGCCAACGCTGTCAAAGAAATTTGGGAAAAGGCGCCTGCCGAGTGGACTAACGACTCTGTATTGAGTGAACTACAACCATGCAGTCATTTTTCCCATCACAAGCAATTAACCATGGCAAAAATACCTTCCATTCGACAGTGTGCCACATGCCAATTAATGAAATTATATCATGGTCATAAAACTCAGTGTAAAGACATTGTTTCATCATTCCATGGCTGTCATGCGGAAAACAACCACCACCTACCATGCTCGTCAGGAGCTGCCGACAAACAACAACAGCAAGAACAAGAACAAGAACAAGAAGAAGAAGAACAACAAAAAAAGTGTTTTTCACCGATTGAAACCTCTATGTCCCAGGTGTACTGGCCGTGGAATTATTGATAACATTATTAAAAACTTACCATTCGAAGCTCACTTACCTGCTTACAGCTTTTGCGGCCCTGGTACTCGTCTTCAAGATCGTTTGAGGAGAGGGAATATGGGAATCAATGCTTTGGATCATGCATGTCTTAATCACGATAAAGCCTATGAAAACAGTGATCCCACACTAAGACGCATTGCCGACAAAGTCTTGTTAAGCATTGCCAAGCAACGATTAACAGCTTCAGATGCCAGTCTAGCAGAACGAATGGCAGCATTTATAGTGATTGGTGCTATGAAGAGCAAATTACTTTTATCTAGATATGGACTTTAACGTAATGAATTTATTTAAAAAAATGTATAGTATCACTGTTATCATGACAAAAAAATAAATAAAAAGACAAGAGTCCATGTTGTGTTTTTTTCCATTATTATTATTCACTCATAGTTTCATTATTATAATTATAAATGACAAACAATAAAAAAGGGACAGCAGTGCATCGTTAAAAATTATTACTAATTGTAGTAAATCTATTTTTTCAATCACAAACAATAAAAAAAGGACAAAAGTCCATTATTTTAACTAATAGTTTCATTATTATTATTATAAAAAATTATATATACATGGTAATTGTACTAAACCTATTTTTTTTAAATCACAAACAATCAAAAGAAAGGACAAAAGTCCATCATTATTCATCAGCTTCAAATAGCAGTCTAGCAGAACGAATGTCAGCATGAAATCTTTATCTACTCTAGAACCAGTTTTTTTTGTTAAACGCTTATTATTGAATAAAATAACATGTTACTAGAATTTGATCATTATAAATTATAATAAAAATTGCATAAAAATTGCTATAAATGCTATTTTAAATCACAAACAATAAAAAAGGACAAAAGTCCATTATTTTAACTAATAGTTTCATCATTATTATTATAAAAAATTATATATACATGGTAATTGTACTAAACCTATAAACAAACAAAAAAATCTACCATTAAGCATAAGTTTTGAAAATTTATTTTTATTATTATTTATCATGGTAAACGTTGAGCAACAATTAATAAACGTCAAACTGTTGAACCCAAAAAATAATTTTATTTTATTATAGTCATTAAAGAGTAGGGCATGAATAAACAAAAAAGTTACGGCTAGCGTACAATGATTATTCGTTTTCAATTTTTACAAAACGAACCATGCATCGATTATTTTTTTCACCCTCATAAATTAAATAGACAGGGTGAATACTGGAATTGACATCTTCCATAACATTATCAGGTAGGTTATTAAATCGTGTGGGAAGAAATGTCTCAAAGTCTTGACAAATGCAAAGAGCTCGTTCACCAAATTTGGTTTTCAGTTTTTGAATTTTATGTATGCGAAAGGGTGTTTGCGTAGGCAATTCACTCATTTTCTTGCGTGCAAAGCCACAATCTTGACCAATGGCGTTCAAGGCGTCCATGGTTGTCTATAACCAAAGAAAAGAGTGTTACTTTCTAACACTCTTGTTCTTATATTACAATAGCAATAACTTTGTACATTAAAGTATATTGTTTTTTTTTTTTAAATCCTGAGTGTTTATGACCTGAAGTTGTAGATAGATAGTATTGGATAAAAATATAATAATAATGTTTGTATCATTTTTTCAGTCAAAACATACATTTGGAAATTATTTAATAGGAAATGTTTTATCAAAATTAAGTGTGAATCTCTCTTGGAGGTAAATGCATGTCTCTGTTGTGAATGGGAATTAGCCTATCATTCCCTAGTCGAATGACTTGTATTCGTTTGCTCTGTTGTTGTGCAAATTCACACAACATTCTGTTAAATAAATAGTATCAACAAATACTAAGAGCAAACATGGAATGCTTTTGGTAACCTATAAAAAGGCAAAGTTAACACGCTATGCATTTAATAACCATGTCTACATCCAACAAAACAAAATTCAAAACTACAAATTTAAACCAGTGTGTATGTGTTTATCAACGTGAATACACGATAAACTAAAACAAACAAACAAACAAAATAGCCAAATGTATTCTAAACGTCAAGTATGCACCTGAAAGCCGAATGTAAACAAAAAAAAGCGATAATCATGACATCATGTGGTTAGTTTCTAACAAATCTCATTCTATGAGGCGAATATTGATTGATAGGTAAGCCAAGACAAAGTTGGCGAAATGCTTGTTGTCGATACGAAGTGATTGATTCCTCAGCAGGAAATTTATAAAAATGAAAACAAAACATTTGAAAAGTTATTGGAAAATAAACATTAAACAGGGGTTTTGTAAATATTGTACACCAGAAATCTGGAAAATGATCCTCGTCAGCTAATTTAACAATCACTTGATTCATGGTTAAACCGTACCATGCTTTATGAATCACTTGCGTGGATACATTATTTTCAAAGTCAAAATTTAGCATACAGGATTTACAAAAGTGATGCCCTGGATCATAAACTATGTCATCATCCATAATGATGTCATAAAACATGGTATCAATGCGTACTTTCGTGTTTCTATATTCTGAAGGATAGGCCACACGTTGAGGATTATGAGACATCATCGTGGCATATTCATTGAACGTGGTGTGTTTTGTGACGATAAAACGATCTTCATCATGGCTCATGATTGAATCTGAAAAGTAGTCGTTGCCGTTTACTAAGTGAATAAATAAAAATACTATGTACTATATACACTGTCTGTCCCCTAAGTCAATGGCAAAAATAAAATAAAAAATAAGCAAAACACAAATAAATAACCATCTGTCTGTTGACTTCTTTAGGTTAGGTTAGGAAAAAAACATGTAACAGGTTAAAGAAACAATTTCTGTTCAGATATTTCAAATATATCACCACTCATAACTCTAGCCATAAAGTGAGAGTTTTGTCCTCCGTAAAAGCAGCAGATTATTATTCTTTTGTTCTTGCATGAGACCTACTAAGCCACACCCTAGTGTGGCCTATTAAGCCGCATGCCTACTGAGAGTGAATGGTCACCTTGCCGAAACATGAGGCCTACTAAGCGACAACAATAGTGAGGGTGGCTACTTGTTTGTTTTTTTCCTAACCTAACCT
Source organism: Meconema thalassinum (assembly GCA_946902985.2). Lineage (NCBI taxonomy): Eukaryota > Metazoa > Arthropoda > Insecta > Orthoptera > Tettigoniidae > Meconema > Meconema thalassinum. The sequence goes on from OX336390.1 coordinate 8,274,287, forward strand.
AAAGAAGTCAACATGTTTTTAATCTAGCCTGTGCACAGTGAACCATGGAAACGTTGATGCATGGCTCTCTTTATGCGTTGACAGGCAAATAGCACAAGACATACAGTTTATGTACAACTATTTACAGGCATTCACACATCCATGCATACACCCATGCACGCAGGTTAAAAAACAAAAATTATATGATACACTACAATTTTTTATTTTTATTCCGAGGCTCAAGATGGCATCTCGCATTTGATAGCAACCAAACCAAACACTTGCCGTGTTGTACAACAACAATAGCTACAACCACTACTGGTTGTAACCAAATGGGACGCTTGTCATCATATCCTGACACCACTGTCTCTTGTCGTCCAACAAAGCGAGTGTTTGTTTTCGCTGCTTCATTAAAAATAAATCATGATTTTTTGAGAGAATCCTAAACTGACTATGTGCCATGGCTGTGTGGGTCTTAAGGACATGTAAATAATCATCCACACAGAGTCGTTTAACCACATGCTGGCTAATCCCTTTGGCTCGCATAGATTCGCATCGATCCACCTGTCGAAAACTATACATTTTCGGAGCGAGACCTACAAACTCAGTCATCATGGTGTCTGAACACTCATCTTTCATTAAACCAATTTCTTTTTTGTTCAGACGGGGGATATCGAACACGTTCTTCTCACTAAACGAGAACGTGTCAAACCATTTTGGGTTTTGTTTCATAACGACATACGGATCACAGTCACGGATATGGTAAATAAAACTATCCGTGTCTGTATATAACAAGGAAATGGTACCAAATCGCTGTATTGCAAAACCATAATGGAATTTATACATGTGCAATTTTGAAAAATCTAATATGACTTGGCCTAAATAGATAGGCTTATTCATGACCACTTTAGTTTTGGCAAGTTCAATAGTCAGTAGATCATGATCAATAATGTTTAAAGATTTGAAATTTGGTTTTGCAATATATTTTTGAGCCCCCCATCTGCCATGCCATGTATTGACCAACTTAATGTCCCTATACTGCCGTACATTTTCCAAACTCTTGCCATAGATACAATTATTCATCAGTTTAAAAAAATTGATTTGAAATGGCTGAGTGGCACTTTGTCTGTGACTGGTATTTAAATCCATGTATGGTTTCAACCACGGTTTCTGACAAAAAGAAATACCTCTATGGATTTTTTTCAGGGTTAAGCCCTGAGCTAAACATTCTACCAGCATGTCAATATGCAACACATAGTGATTTTTATCATACAAGGTACCCATCAATTTCTTATGATTGCCCTTACTCTCGGGCGGCACCATTTTCTCTATGCAAAAGGGGAAATCACCATGACGCTGTCTGAGATGGGGGGGATAAGCTAAGTCGACATCAAGAACATACCCTACGTCCTGTTGCTTGCTAGCGCTATGCACATTAAAATCTTTAATTTCATCCTCAGACAGCCAGACAAAGTTTCTGTACGGCAGTGGTCGACTCATAGCGTGACCGTATAAATTGTTTACGTCGAAATACATTAGATAGGATTCTGGTTCTTCGGGACAATAATCAGGCATGTAATGATTATTTGCCTTGGCATGTCGCTGATTGAGCGATACGAATCCCCCACGAATCCCTTTTTCCATCATGAGTACCATATCGGGATCCGTCAGTAAATCAAGCTCAATGTGGGTAAATTTGAGGGCGGCGTCCCAACTTAACCCTGGACTGGTATAGTAGTGAGCGGGGTCAAGGCCATAAATCCTGTGACATAGCTGACGAAACGTTTCAAAAACGTCGGTCAACAACAACACGTCTAATTTTAAGTAGTGCATAGCATACTGGCCCATGGTTTCTATGCCAAACACTCGCCAAACATGCTGTGCATGGGCATAGTCTTCTTCACTGATGGTGCTTTGAGTCAATTGAGAAAAGAATTTTTCTCTTGGCGGCAAAGTCGTTTCTTCAAGCACCTCGTAACTTTCCACATAATCGTATGGAAAATGGCCTTTACGAACACACAATTTAAATTGATTTGTATCCGTAAAGTGGGAATGGGTATGTTTCAACTCATCTTGGCTTAAGCCTTTCACAAGACTATCCAGCGAACTAGACATAAACTTGAATGAGTCGAGAAAGCGAATGCTCATGCTTCCTTTTCTCCATGAAAGTGAGGTAAAGCTCTCATGGTTCTTAGCCAAAATGCTGAATTTGCTCATATCTACATGAGCAAATTGTTTTACAATGAAGTGAAGGTCATACCGGGAGAAATTGTGTAAGAAGACAGGGAGGAAGCGAGGTGTAGAGTACTTCAAATTGCATTCGTTATGGGCAGCACCTCTAAAATGCCCTGTCCTATGGCAGTGGTCTCTTACTTTTTTTTCTCCGCCTAAGATTGGCTTTTCACATATGTGGCAGGTGGTGGCTTGATCATATTCTCTTTGCTGTACGTCATTCATCTGAATTGGTACAGGGTTGTTCAAAATAGTTTCTACTTTGCCTGCTAAAGCCGCCATTTGATCAACAAACCACCGCGCACAATCCTGACCTTTATGACTTACATACTCACATTGTGAATTATCATAGTGACAGACAACATAATAGGCTACAGCAAAAGGCTCATGTTTCTGCACTGGATAGGTTGAGCTTGTATGGGGGCTTGGTTCACATCCCTGAATGGGAACAGTAAGGGCCTCAAAATCAGCGTAAACAGTAAATGGTACCATCTCTTGTTTATTAGTGGCCTTAAATTTTAAGACTGCGTCATTCCCTTCGGGCAAGACTAGCTTTACTGCCGTCTGCCCTTCACAGTCTTCCGTATGTCGTTTCAAAAGTTCATCAGTTGTAAAATACTGAAGGCAGCGCTCACAAATGTGTTTTGCACACTTATGGTTAGACACTTGGCTGCTCACCAATTTACTTAAATTCTTTATCCAACAGTAATGGCTTTTATCCCCATCAGACAGGAAAAGCAGGTGAATGTGATGTTGCTTTACCTGTTTGGTGGCATACAAGGGGCCCACAATATTGGATCCTTCGATGCCATACACCATGAAAGAGAAATTTGGATTATCTTTCTCAAATAAATGAATTTTATCTAGAGGCATGGGAAATGAAACACGCTCGAGATTGAGAGTTTGTTTCATGTGGTTAAACAATTCTTTGTACTGCCCTGGCAAATGACCATTTCTGTCTTGACAGGGTTGCAGGCAGCTCACTATACTCCACAAAAAGCAGTAATCGTCTTTGTTGCGTATGTTGATCACTGCCTTTCTGGAAGCGATAAAGCTCGGTGTGGCAATATAGCTACTTCCTGCATTCAATGGATTGTATTTACAAATATTGATTTGCAAATAGGCAATGCTATTGAGGGCCAAGCCACTGGGACCCTCTTGCAACTTATCAAATTTAGTGATAAGCGCTTGAATAGCTTTCTCCTGATACCACGTTTCCAAATTATCGGCTATCAGTACTTTCTCCATTTTTGTACAAAGGTTGAAGGTGTGTTTCTCTTCAACATTATTTTTTATCAATGTAAATTCACATAGTAGTTCGAAGTTTATTTTTAAAGCCTGATGCAATCTTAAGCCTTGTTCACATTCACTCAAAAAAATGGGAAAACATAATTCCACAAAATCTTTAGGCGACAGACAGTGATTCGCATTGTAAATTCGGCCTGAGCATACTCGCGTTTTGAAACATTTGGCCAAAGGCTGCCACACTAACACTTCACTCTCTGATATAGACATGATTATAAAATGGACTAATAAACGTGCAACCCTTACCTTAAAATAGGTTAATCCAAAATCTCCAATTCCAAACGACCACACTTATCGATTTTTACTGACTGGCACACACAATCTCGTTCACAGGTAGACAATGGTTGTAGTAATTTGGGCCCCCAGCAGGAAATGATCACCAACAAAGTTGTTATAGTTTTAATATCAACGACAAGGTTTATCTTGTTTTTTTTGTTTCCAATGATTTATCTGAAAAACAAACCAATACAATCCGTTATTAGTCATGGTTATATACATTAAACATGTGCATTCATTCATTCATTCATTCATTCATTCATTCATAAGACTTGCTAAAAACAAAAGGTTTCAAGTGTGCACACATAAATAAGACACTCACTCGAAAATAACAAAGTCATTTACAAAGACTCACCTCTTTTTTTTAATATCGAAAGCGTCAAAGTAGTTAAAACCTATTCACTCCATATATATCTTCATTCTGAAACAATAATAAATACACGCCATAAGTATATAAATTTCCGTGAAATAAATAACATACATTTAACAACAACAACAACAACAATAAAAGTAATGGAACAACATGTACTCACCATATAATGAATTATAATACTTTCAGCAAATGTGCTCTTTGCCGCCACTGTCACTGTCACTGTCTCTCTCTGTCTGCTTTCCCAGACTTAATGATGTTGTTTTTAAAAATCTGCAACAAACGAAATCCCCCAAAAATACCATCAGTCACTAACTTACTTTTCATGCATACACAAAATAACAATAAAACCAATCATGTCATAATTAACAATAATGAACCTACCTTAGTACAAGTATGGCCGCAGTTCACGTAATATTTCACAAAGAGCATAAGGCACTTGCATCCGTCACCTTCAAAGATGAACACGAGAATGATGAGTCTCTCTTACCCTCAGAACATATATGTCTCCTCAACAAGATGCAAAGTTAACACTTTACTTTTTTTTTTGTTCCTACGAGTAGGATGTCATGGAGCGCACAAGTCAGAGCGATTCTCACAAGCTTTTGCAATCTCTGCATGAGTATGCGTGGGAATGCAATGATCAGCTTTTCGACAGAGCTGTATGTCCTTCATCGAGATATCGAGTAACACGTCTGGGTCAGATAACAACCACCTGCATGCGAACAACAGGCTGTTATCTCTCTCTGCTGCGAGGCACGTACGATGATAAGACCTGTGTCTGTCTGGATCGCCGTGGGCTAGCTTCAATGCTTTCAATTCTCATTGCATTAAACATGTTCTCTCTCTGCGTGTGAGCCCTGACCAGTCAAGACAAATAATAATAATAATAATGCATAAATGTTTTACTAACATCATAGCGCATAACCTAACGTGACTTCAAATCTGGTTTCTTACATTTTTCCCCGTTTTCCTCAACGATCTCGAAAAAAATAACGGAAACCATCATTTTAGGTTTTCCATACCTACATTCCCGTAAACAGAACGACATAAATACATCGACATGACCATCATAAAAATCGCCTCATTCGTTTTCCAAATAACGCGAAAATGAACAAAAAACACCTTTTCCATAAGAAAACCATGTTTCCAGCTTTTTGCCTTTTTCATATCTATATCCCCGTAAAGAGGACAATGAAACGAAATAAATACTATCACACACGTCATTCTCACGTTTTCGGTTTTCACAATATGAGGGAAAATCACAAAACCCATTTGTGACTAAAAAAAACATGTTTCCAGCTTTTAACCTATTCCATATCTATATCCCCGTAAAGAGCACAACGAGACGAAAACATACTATCACGCACGTCATCATCACGTTATCCGTTTTCCAAAAATCGGCAAAAATGTGAAAAACGCATTTTTCGACCCAAAACCCTAAGTTCACCTTTTCGACACCTACATTCCCGTAAAGAGCACAACGAGACGAAAAAAACGAATCCAAGCACGCTCTCCCAGCATGACCCGTTTTCCAAAAATCGGCAAAAATGTGAAAAACGCATATTTAGACCCAAAACCCTAAGTTTACCTTTTCGACACCGACATTCCCGTAAAGAGCACAACGAGACGAAAAAAACGAATCCAAGCACGCCCTCCTAGCATGACCCGTTTTCCAAAAATCGGCAAAAATGTGAAAAACGCATGTTTTGACCCAAAACCCTAAGTTCACCTTTTCGACACCGACATTCCCGTAAAGTGCACAACGAAACGAAATAAACGAATCCAAGCACGCCCTCCTAGCATGACCCGTTTTCCAAAAATCGACAAAAATGTGAAAAACGCATTTTTTGACCCAAAACCCTAACTTCACCTTTTCGACACCGACATTCCCGTAAAGAGCACAACGAGACGAAATAAACGAATCCAAGCACGCCCTCCTAGCATGGCCCGTTTTCCGAAAATCGACAAAAATGTGAAAAACGCATTTTTTGACCCAAAACCCTAAGTTCACCTTTTCGATACCTACATTCGCGTAAATAGCACCATGAGACGAAAAAAACCAATCCAAGCACGCCCTCCTAGCATGGCCCGTTTTCCGAAAATCGACAAAAATGTGAAAAACGCATTTTTTTACCCAAAACCCTAAGTTCACCTTTTCGATACCTACATTCCCGTAAAGAGCATGACGAGACGAAAAAAACGAATCCAAGCACGCCCTCCTAGCATGGCTCTTTCCATTCCAAGGTCGCAGGGGCTCACCACTTGCTTTTATAAGCAGCTCCCCCACTACCACACTACTTACTATGAAACTGGGATATACAATCTCTGATGGGTCTATATTACGGACGGATTGTTGGCTTACCTGAAACAGCAGTTACTGTCCTTCGAAGTAATCCCCGTGGATGGTTATGCACTTCTGAGAACGGCTGTACAAGTCCTGGAAACTCCTGGCATAGTCTTCTTTAGGGATAGCCTTTAGTTGGGTCGTCAAAACAGTGAATTGAAACAGAGAAAGAAGGGTGAATTTATGACACCTGCCATGCACACCTGTTCGGCGGGTGGCAGTGAGAAGGGTGAATGTTTCGTGGAATGGAATGGTCCTGAAAACCATCGTCACGGGTTACGAGACCTGGTGCCTAAGGTACGACCCCGAAGGCAAGCTTCAAAGTATGGAGTGGTGGGGTTCAGGGTCACCGAAAAGCCCTGAAGGGCCAGAGGATTTCGGACATCCGCGTAATGTGACGACCCAACTGAAGGCTATCGCTAAAGAAGACTATGCCAGGAGTTTCCAGGACTTGTACAGCCGTTCTCAGAAGCGCATAACTATTCACGGGGATTACTTCGAAGGACAGCAACTGCTGTTTCAGGTAAGTCAACAATCCGTTCATAATATAGCCCATTCACCGAACTTTTCGGACAGAGGTTATATTAAAAATTGGGATCACGTGCGGCAACAGACGAATATTGAATTTAATATGAGCAAGGCAGCTTATGTTTGCTTGTAGCGAGTTTTCACAAGTGTGATTCACATTCCGTGATGCCTTATTAACAGTAGATTTCACTCGGTCAACTGAAAGCTGCAATATTAATTGAATCAGAATATCAATGGCTTCAACTTTTGAATATTAAAATAAGTCTGATTCTTGACTTCAAAACCTTCACGAGCTTGTACATAAATGTTACCTTTCTGGCAGGGGAATGCTCTAGGACTGCCGTTGAAACGTGTTGGATGTTTGTTTATTACCCACAGTCCGGCAAACACTTTTAAATTTGCAATTCATTTCATGTGTTTCAATCAGCGCGCATTGCTCACGATAAGATGTAATAGTGATATTCTACGTACGCTGAAACATACAATTTTTGAGTTTTTAATTCTTACGCCATGAAGAGATTCTTCCCTTCCTCTAAGTATTGTATTTTCGTTGGTGAGCAACTTTACTTTTACATAAAAATTACAAATGTAGGCTAATGTAAAATCTGAAGCTAACTCACTGGAATCGAACCTGCTATCTCGGGTTCCACCGCCCGAAGCTTTCTGACGACAAATTAATCCTTTAATTGACAGCAAAGCATCAGATCATATCTAGCCTCAGAAAGAACAATGATTCAGCAGAGCTCAAAGCACATCCATGCGTAATAAGAAGCCTACGTTCTGTTCGGACTTGCTCGTCTCGAGTCCGTTACTATGTTGCGACCAGGATGATCATTTTAACGTGGAATCCGAACCACTCCCATTTGCAGGAGGCAAGCCGCCTGTACTGAACTTGACAGCGACTATCCTGCCTGGCACCTCACGTCACCTACACATCAACGCGGCGGGGCTGATGGCCAATGTGCCGTAGCTTACATCTTTCTAATTGTGAGGGAGAATCATCATCAGTACCGTGGAGGATTGCTGCTGGAAGCCGGTATAATACGGATGTAGCACAGAAAAGAGTCCAGCAGGTTTCAGAGAAATCAGAGCCGTGTCACATCACATGGTGTCGGATGCTGTACCCGATGTGGTCCAGTAGAAAGTGTATCTTCGCCTTTCACATCCCACTGTTACGTAACATGCATTGTGCCAACCTTGCGTCAGAGGTCCGGCAAAAAGGCATTAGCCAGGCTATGCTGTATCAAATGATTTGGCCGGTCAATACTCCAATCTAATGCGTAAGCAGTTGCGACATCGCAGTTAAGTACGAAGGCTGGTTTTTATCAAGTTCCGATGGGCAGTATAAAACTAACAGATTGACATACCAAACTGATTTTACTACTAAATGTTTGCTTGTTTTATTATTATGTCTCAACATAATTGCCAAAACGATTGAAACACTTGTATCGTTACACCAGCTCTCCAATGCCCTCGGCAAAACGTTTTGCCGCCACTGAGGTGGGTAAGTCTGGACAGTCTCCTGAAGTGTTTCCTTTTTGGCGAGGCGTTGCCTCCCAACCATACCTTCAATTCTCGAAAAAGGTGAAAATCATTCAGTGCTGGTTTGGACCAAAACTTCACACTTGAATTCATGGAAAACGTCAGCACAGTGCGGTCGTGAATGGTACAGCAGTGCTCTCTGCCCTTGGACATAATAGGCCGGTCTTCGCAAGGGCACACTTGATTTTCTTCCGTATACGAACCAGTTTGACTTAATTTACGCTACCATTATTGTCCGTCAAGCCCTGAGATCGTCGGCTGTGTCAGAATTTGAATTGTGGTGTGAGGTTTGGAACGAGAAGCAACATGGAACTGAGCCCCCAAGCAGCGCTATGCCTGCTGTGAAAGTCTCGGACGAGTGAGAGCGGTAATGTAGAACAGTGTTGGTATGGTGACCTTGACGCACTCGGCCTTCCTTCCTTCCTTTCTTCTCCCCTCTCCCACAGCAAAGAACTGTCTCGTTAGTGCACTGCATTTTTAGCCTACTTTTCACATTTTGTAAAAATGAGGAAAAAGTAGACTTAGTTGGTTGGTTCCTCAGTTTAGGGGCTGCGACAACGCGGTCATGTAGCCCCGTGTACTTTGGGTGTGTGTAGAATCTGTCTGATAACCGGTGTTAATATTGTGATGACTGTATTGAAAATTAAAATCCACAGCCTACTTCCAGTCTCCGACCGGGTCAGGTATGGAATGAATGAAGCCCCTATCTAGCGGCGAGGATATGAACTGTGCCGGCTGCCGAGGCCTGTCGCACTCCTCTGGGGCAATGATTAAATGAATGACAGATGACATGAAATGATAGTGGAGAATGTTGCTAGAATGAAAAGTTTGACAGGGAAAACCGGAGTAGCCGGAGAAAAACCTGTCTGCCTCCGTTTTGTCCAGCACAGATCTCACATGGAGTGACCGGGATTTGAACCACGGACCCAGCGGTGAGAGGCCGGCGTACTGCCGCCTAAGCCACGGAGGCTTGATGACTGTATTAATGTGTGTTATCTGTTTTCAATTCAAGTGAGGACTGCAGACATTGAATTTTTTCAAGTAGTTCCTACTTTTGCCGCCACCGACAACGACTACTAGTTCAGAACTTGATTACCCGACGTCATCTCAGTCGGCTCCTGGCGACGAACGTCGGAACCTAAGAGCGTTTGTCGAATGTTTAACCTATATATAATTTAGCTTCACACAGGTGTCATTACTGGAATGTTCTTTAACATGTCAAATCTATGACATGGGACCACCGGCTTCAGGGATTTGTCGGTCGGGTATAAACCCGCGATCTTGGGCTTAGAAGCTCATCATGCTACCAACTACGCCACCAAACCGCTAAAAAAAAGTAGACTTATGAGATCAATCCGGGCAAATGTGTGTCCGCAGCTATCAAAACCAAATTTCGTATGAGTCAAGGTATCTGAATATCTCACTGCCATATCTGAACAGTACTGCCAACTGCTGAAAAATCACAATTGAAATTTGAACTCTATGTTGAATATCTCAGAAGTTATGCATGCTAGCTGTTCCAAAATTGGCACACACAGAGATAATGAAATACCAGATTAATTTTCAGGAGCCCATATATGACAGTGTTGCCAATATGATTCTAAGCCCGCTGATAGGTCCAACATTTAAATGCATGTTTGGTTTTCAACCAAATTTCGTATGTGCTTTGTGTACCATAACAGATATGACTATGCGTATTGCTGAGAGACAGCAGGGCTGCCAACTGTTAATAAATGCTGTCCCGATCTTTTTATTCTAATACCAATATATGAGAAAGCATGCAAGCTCTAAACTCTGCACACGTGTAGTACCTGACATTCTAGATTAATTTGGAGTAACTGATATACGTCGATGCTGCCAACAGATTCTAAACCTGCTGATAGGTTCAATTTTTAAATACTTGTAACTGCTATATTAGCAAATGGATTTTGTCCAAAATTGGGACAATAGATCATAATGTTTCAGAGTAATTCAAAGCAACACATGCATGAAAATGTTGCCAATATTATTTTATGAGCGGTGATAGATCCAATGTAACATATTTTCATTTCTGATATATAGGCCTACTGTAGATTATTCCTTGGCATGAATCTTAAATTCTAAGAAAAGTAGGCTCTTTAGTTCGTCACGGAACTACTTGTTTATTATTCAAATTAACAAATCCACAAACATTCATGTACTTGTCGAGAAGTGAACGCGCTGTCAGCTTTCTAAAGAAGCGATTTGTATCTCTGATGTAAGCTCATCTATTTGACGCAAAGAAATAACGTACGCTTATTATTCCAATACTCTCGTATGACGCGCGCCGCGCTAATCATTCGGGCGGCTATGACCAGCAACAGTCGTGGAGATGAGATCAGGGGCAAATGCCTCGATAAACCTCCATTTAGCGTAGAATCCAGCCGGTACCTTCGAAAATCTCCCATACATTATCAAGGAACAAAGGACAGCATCCCGGAGGCTGGTGGGATCCGCCGTGGCAGCCGTCTAGACAGAGTACGGAGTGAGGTACTGCTCGAGTCTAAGCTGCGTGAACCTGAGAGGAATGTACATCGCGGACTATGAGAAACGGTGTTGACTAGTGATGAGGTTTCTCGGTCCGTGCATAGTACAGAACCAAATACATTGGTCGGTGACTCACTGACTCATTCGTAACACCACACTGGTTTCAGAGAAGACCCTATGTTAGCAGTATTGGAATAGACGAGCATGTCAAGTAACACTGCGGGCTGTTGACAGGCCCTTCTCCTCTCGCCTGACCCTTCCCTGCTCTTTCTCCTCATCCCGCAAGTTCATAGAGCTTGGACTCGCACAGTACTTTATCAGTCCTTTCGTCACTGACAGTCAGTAGCGTCCACATTTGACACTGGCCTATGCCAACAGACGAATATACACTCACCGGCATAAAAAAAAAAGCGAAACACTACGAATCTCAGACAAAACTCAACGTTTGACCGTCTCAAACCTGGTAGCCTATAAATTCTATGCTGTGACTATGCAGCGATATGGCAATGTGCCGTGATTTAATAAGCTTATTTGAAAAGTTTTAGTGCAACAATTCAAAAACATTGTTTATCGTGACATTTACAACACCAATGTTACCGTTTCCCGCCTTTGGACAACAACAATAACCACAATTACCTGTGAATTCTCGTGCCTCGTATTTTTGTTAAGATTACGGTTTGTCTACAACATTGGTAATCAATCACACAGTACGATGGATTCCAGGTGTTTGTGCTCTGTTGTCATTGTGTTGATCAATGATGTTATTGGTCTAATAAGGTAAATTATGATACATTGTCCTATTGTTGTAATGTCATTAATACAAGGTTTGGAACGGTGCAACATTGAGTTTAGTCTGAACTTCGCAGTGTTTGGCTTTCTTTGCCGGTGAGCGTATAAATACCCCCGCGCCATGCTTATTACCAGGGCCCGGATTTTGATGACCTTAAAATGGTTAAAACATTACCTTTACAATGACTGCAAAAATCCCATAAAATGACACGAAAACTTTAAAAAATGACCTAAAAATTTGAATGGATCTGACATAATTTTCTCACAAAAAAAAAACGCAAACAGACTACGTCATTGTATGTTGAAATGATGTTAATAGCTACGGAATATAATTTAATAATTATTTGACAAATACGAATTATTTGCGCACAAATACTCGTTATTATTTCAGTCTAGTGTGTCTCCTGGAATGAGGATATTCCAAGAAATAAGGGTTGAACAAAGTTGTGAAGATTCTCATGTCCTCGCTTACAGTTCCGATAATATCCAGTACCGAACGCAAAAAATGCTTCATAAATCATTAAAAATGTGAGAAAATGACTCAAAACGTACAAAATATTATAATTAATTCCATAAAATTACATAAAAATGACGCGAAAAGCGAGAAAATGACCTAAAAGCAAAATACTTAGAAAAATGACGAAACAATTTCTTAATAAATATGCATTTCTGTAATGTGAAGACCATATAAGTTAGCAATGTCTGTGGTGAGCCATTTGAAAGATGATATTACATCAGAATCCGGGCCCTGCTTATTAAAGTACAAGCAAAATAAATATATAGTTATAAAAATTAATAAGAATATACGTATTGTATCGAGCCGAGCGAGCAACATTACTGCGGGACGATTCTAACAAAGCCTCAATAATTGTCCTCGCGAGACTGAGTGCATCTCACACCAGCCTCCACAAAATTCGTCTCTGGCGAAACCGGGGTTCGCACCCATTAGTTGTGGTGGTGTTTTAAGGGGCGGAATATCGAGGTTAGATTACGCCACAGCAGTCGGTGAGCCTTAGGCTTGGGCAATTGATCCAAGAGTTGTCAGTTGTACGGGAAGCAACTCACATATCAATTACACACGTGCGCAACCGGCCAAAAACTGTGGCGTAAACAGTAAAGGAACTTGTGTTCAGTGCTGGATTACCCATTAGGCCCGACTAGGCACAGGCCTAGGGCCCCCAATTATCTAGGGCCCCCAAGCAATTTCTAATTTAGTTCAATTTTATTCCGAAGATTTAGACATTTTTATCCAGAACTGAGACAGTTCCAGCTTTATATTAAATTACAATGTCCTTTAAGAACTGAGTTCACTCATTCTGAACTTTACGAAATTCTTATTCGAGACAAGCTTGAGTCTGTTTTTCCGAATGTTGAAATTGCTTTCCGCATTTTCCTGACCCTCACGATAACGAATTGTTCTGCGGAGCGCTCGTTTTTAAAATTGAAACGGATCAAAAGTGCTCTAAGAAGTATCATGTCACAGGAACGATTAGACATGCTAAGTTTAAGGTATATCGAGTCAGATGTTCTGCGGGAAATTGATTTTGATGACATTGTAGAAGATTTCATTGACCGAAAAAACAAACAGAAACAATTGATTACATTTTACAGAAGTAAAAAATAGTATGATTTGTAAAATCGTTCATCAAATCATCTGAAATGTTTTCAAATAACGATGATCGTTTCAATTGAAATGTATGTATATATGTATATGTGATTTAATAAAAAGTGTATTATTCATCTGAAGAAAAGGAACTCTTATATACTTCATTAAATGCACAGGTGCTAAAATATAAAAATTATTTGAAAAAAAATGAAGGGGCCCCAAAAATCTGAGGGACTTGGGCCTCATTTTACCTTAATCCGGCACCGCTTGTGTCTTGGTCATGAACAAGCAGTGGAACACGCGAGAGAACTCTCAAAGCACAGAGAAAGGTACGAGAACAAAACAAGGATGAGGTAAGCCGAGCGGCAGGGAGAAAGGTTATGGCGAGCGTAAATCACGTGCAATACCAACTGGGTCAGCTCCCTTCATCCATTTCGTCATTACTACGAAGAATGCTTGAAATAAAGATTTCAAGAAACACAAACACGTAGAACTCCCGAGTTATTTCCCCAACTCGTGGGGTGAAGTGAGGTCCTGGTTGGATTCCCACTACAGGTGAATGACAAGCACACCACAATAATGTTCAAGCCGCCATCTGGATGGTTTACTCCATGCTAATCAAAACAACATTAATAAATTACAACCTTTCCACAAATATGCCGGAAGATCATGCTTGAATCCAAACCACCGGACAAAGTCGGGAATCGCACCCGGTGCGGTCCGCTTATGTGGGCGGTAAGCAGCTTGACAACGCTCCACGGAGTCGAGTCATCAAATCACAACACAATGTGCATTCCACAGCTCAAAAACTCTTCCCAAGGTTTGGATTCTGTTTATACCTTCCTCTGAAAGTCAAGCCTTTCTACTTCACTCCTAGAGAACCCCGAGTCCAGAGCCTAGCTGGTTCGCGCCCCCACTGCTGTAGCCTACTGTCGGTAGTCTTAGCAAATACGCTAGGACGGAATATTCCATTCCAATACGGCAGTATCCAAAGCAATATCCTTGAGGAGTTCCTTTCTCCCTACCTCGACGCAATTAGGATACGGTACTTTGTCTATTTTGTAACGGAACGCCGCGATTTCAGACGATGGCGATTGTAGTTCTAATTCGAGGATCAGGATGGCTTCTTCCCAATTAATGGGTTTGATGGCCACGATAAACTATCAATAAAATTCCGTGCTAAACGTTAACCCTGTCATCAACAGGGGAAAGCCATTTGGTTTCATACATATTTTTAGCCTACTTGCGATTTTTGCAGAAAATGAAAGTAGACTTATGAGATCAACACAGGGCGAAATATTGTGTGTCTGTCTGTGTGTGTTTGTGTGTGTGTGTGTGTGTGTGTGTGTGAGTGTGTACTCTGAATGTCTGTGTGCCCCCCCCCCCCCTATCAATTCGAACACGGTGAAACTGAATTGAACAAAATTTGGTACAGAGGTAGCACTAGCAAAGGGCACCTCAGTGTCATGTTTTATATCGCCGCTATCTTGATGGAAACGTAATGGCGGCCACCCAAATGTTCAAGGCTTAAATCAAATTACGACTTACCTAATCCATTGATCTCTACCAAATTTTACAGCAATATACGATTTTGTGGGAAGCATCCTTTGACCAAATTACAAGGTCATCAGCCCAATAGTTTTCGGATGGCGGCCATGTTTGTGTGCAAATAGATTCCCCCAATCAATTCAAACACGGTAAAACCGGATTGAACGAAACTTGGTGCAGAGGTAGCACAAGTAAAGGGCACCTCAGTGTCATGTTTTTTTTATCGCCGCCACCTTGACGAAAACGTAATGGCGTCCACCCAAATGTTAAACACTTAAATCAAATTACGACCAACCTAATCATCCGATCTCTACCAAATTTTGCAACATTATACCTTAATAGCTTTTAACAGCAAATATATATCCGTCTTAGTCAACACATAAACGAAAAGAAAATATAATTACATTTGCTCCTGGTACATGTTTCAGGGATTAATAGCTTTTATCCCCTTCATCAGCCAAGACAAATATCTGAAGAAAGGTATAAAATAGCGTAGCACTCAAAAAACAAATGGCTATTTGACTTAATATGGTGCACCATATAAGTAGGTCACAGAAAAATGTTGAGCAAAACTAAAAAAATATATGAAACAGCGATGACATTCAGCCATCAAAACACAGAGAATCCGCTACTACAACCAACATTCAATTATACTCCTTGAAAAGGACAAAGAGTTATAACAATATCCATGTATTTAGGAGAAAGTAGGCTATATGTTCTTTACTGAACATCTTGTTTATGTTTTTATTTATTTATTGCCACAGAATTGCACGAACAGAAATAAACATTCACATCATCTTTCCTGTGCTACATTCCCAAAGCATTCGTGTGGTTGATTGCAAATTAAACGAAAGAAAGAAAGAACTAACTAAATACATAACGAACTAACTAAACTAAACTAACAAACAAAGCCTACTCCACAGATTACCTACTCGAACCTGACAAGAGCTACATTAGCGCTACGGAGAACTCAAGAACGATCAGTCACAAACAAGAATTCTGTTCTCGTCCACTCGTTCTGCCGCCAGACGGCAGCAGCTACAACAAATGCGCCATCACAACGCACGATGTTTCTACTTAGCTCCCACAGATGGTGCTGGAGCTTCAAGGCCTCATAGTGCAGTTCCCGCCGTGAAATAAGCACTTTTCTCGTTCGTTCTCTGTGTATATTTGGTATTTCGTTTCCTGGCATCTTGTTTTAAATTACTGATCAAATTGTTGTTTTGGGGAAAATTAAACTGAATAAGAATTAAATAATCTTCAGTTGTGTTTATTTCTTATGCATTAATGATGCGAAATATCAGCTAACGTTGTACAACCCCGTCATCTCTAAATGGTGCATATTTTCCCGTTAATTTACTAGAAATTCTGTTTAAAAATTATTTAAGATCGTGACCAAGAAAGTTCATCCCCAAATGCGAGAATGAGGGGCAGATGACCCTGCTGTTCCACCCCTTAAAACTACAATAAGGAACTAAATATCTAATGTTTTAACTGTATACACGTCGTATAATCCTAACAAGGTTGGTGGTTTTACAGAGCAATTTTACACCGTAGTAGACATGCAACTCTTTGTTGTATTTAGTTTTGTGGCACCAAAGAAAGACAAGCAAAATGAAGGCCAGTTTAGGGTGAAGATGCAAATGAACATTTTTTTTAAATGTTGTCGCCAGCTGCTTGGTCTAGTAACTTCATGTTTTCCATACTGAAAACTATGCACGGTTGGATTTTGAGTAGGAACCACGTCTGCTGTCAATTATCTAGCAATTATGATTAATAATATTCACATTACGATTAATATTAAAGAAAAGCTGGGTTATTTGTTGCACAAATCGCAGCCTTTCTCCACTGTCCCAGGTCAAGTCACCATCATAGTTCAAGAGATGTCGGAAGATTGACATTTGGTAGGCAAGCTTTGTTAGGGTCTTTTCTGATGTGTAGTTTTACTAACTACACTATACTTTTAGGTGGCACTTGTCTTCGGAATATCCAATAATGGCCAACACTATTTCTTGTTTTGTAAGTTATTCTGTGTTACAATATTGCAGCCATCAACACTGTGCAAATGCTCACGCTTACGTCGCGGGCCCTACAGATGTCCTTAACAGTTTATTAGCAAGTTATCGCGTTGGAAGCCATTTTTAGCCTACTTTTCACATTTTGCAAAAATAAGGAAAAAGTAGACTTATGAGATCGATCCAGGCAAATGTGTGTCTGTCTGTCCTTCTGTCTGTCTATCTGTCCTTTGTCTGTCTGTGTGTCCCCCTATCAACTCCTAAACGGCTGCAGCAATCGAAATAAAATTTGGTATGAGTCAAGATCTATACCTGAATATCTCAATGCCGTATTTGAAAATGATGTCAGTGCTACCAACTGCTGAAAAATAGCAATTGAAATTTGAGCTCCATGTTGGATATCCTAGAAGGTATGAGTGGGAGCTATTTCAAAATTGGCACACGTATAGATAATATTATTTCAGTTTAATTTCCAGGAGGCCATACATGGCAGTGTTGCCAAAGTGATTATAAGCCTGCTGATAGGTCCAATCTTTAAATGCATATAACTTCTACACTATCAATTGGAATTCAAGCAAATTTTGTATGTGCTATGTGAACATAAACAGATACGACTGAGCGAATTCTTAAGATCCACCAGGGCTGCCAACAGTTAATAAATGCTCTCAAATTCTTTTATACAAATACCAATATATCAGAAAGTATGCAAGCCGACAGCTTTAAACTATGCTCACGTATAGTGCCTGACATTCTATATTAATTAGGAGTAACTTATATACGCCAGTGCTACCAACATGATTCCAAGCCTGCTGAGAGGTCCTACTTTAAATACATGTAACTTCTATACTATCATTTGGATTTCAATCAAATTTCGTATGTGCTATGTGTTCCATAACAGATATGACTATGCGTATTTTTAAGAGCAACCAGGACTGCCAACTGTTAATAAATGCCGTCTCTATTTTTTTAATCCTAATATCAATATATCAGAAAGTATGCAAGCCAGTAGCTCTAAATTTTGCACACATATAGTACCTGGCATTCTAGATTAATTTGGAGTAACTAATATACGTCAGTGCTGCCAACATGATTCAAAGCCTGCTGATAGGTCAAATTTTAAAAAGCATGTAACTTCCATACTAACTAAAGGATTTCATTAAAAATTGGCACAACAATAGATCGTATTCTTTGAGATTATTTCTGACCAATACATGCATGACATTGTTGCCAACATGATTTTACGCGCGCTGTTAGATCCAATGTTTAACTGCATGTAACGTCGATGCTATCCATTGGACTTCAACAAAATTTTGTATTCTATACCTTAAGAGATGGGGACTAAGAATATATTCAGTCACCAGGGCTGCCAACTGTAGAGCTCTATTAGGCTACATTAGGCTACATTGCAGGTATACAGTATTTCAAACTAATTTGAAATTTCTATATTACCAAATAATTTCATCATTATTCTAGATAGATCCATATAGATTAATCATTGACATGAATCTTGAATTTTTCTTTAGTTCGTCACGGAACTTCTTGTTCAGTGTTGCCTTGCTGTAATCCAAGTGAATTTATTAATCTCATGTAAGAGTTGTCAGGTTTAGGGAAACACCCACAATAGTGTTCACCTAATGAATAGCATTACATTTCTATTACCGTATTTGTACGTTTAAAAAGATTACGAAGTCCAGGTATACAATTAATTGAAGAAACTCGTGGATGGTTTTTACAATACAATTGCATTCAAAAGAACATATTGCTAAGGTTTGCAACGCTACGCATTTTAAATAACTTTTCCTTCTTAGGCGAACGAATACAATTTAAGAATAGTGCGCGTGCAAATCGCGTGAACAATATTAGATTACATCATTTAATAAAAATGATAAAATCGAGAAGGTATCGAATATCCATCGCATTGAATGTACATTTCTTTTTTTTAAATATTTTAACTGTTTAAAATATAATTTATCATCTTGATATTGTTATGAGATTCTCGCAGTTCTTGTAGGGCCTGCAGCAGAAAAAGGACAGCCTACTGCTGCCAATCAAAACTACATCCAAACCAAGTTTCAAGTAACTCCTACTAATGAACTTGTGTCCAGAATTTTGTTTACCTCTAATACGCACATTTGCAAAGTCATGTTTAAGGCTCGGTCAAACAGGGAGCGGGCTGCAGGAGGCGGTCTACCGCGGCGGACCAATCTTGTTCACGGCGGGCAAGTAGGCAGTTGTGATTTTCCACAAGACCGCGCGGGCTGGAAGCATGGCCGACGAAACAGAGAGGTTAATTGACCTTGTGCGCGAGTGCATTTTACAGTCATTCGAAAATATACGAAAAAAAAGGTCTGGAAATGACCTCAACTCGCAGCATAGTTTGTGATACTCGCCTAACTCCTGTCTTTTTCCATTAGTATCATGCACCCATTTTCTTTTTCGTCTCGCTGGACTCAAAGCGAACAGAAGAAGCAATTCTTCTTCGTCCGAGGAACTGCTGGACATGTTGAATTAACAGAGAACACTGTGATATGCACTTGATGGTTCGCTTTGACTTGCCCGCATTCAGTTTGACCACTCCAGTCCGCGACGGGCTGCGGTCGGTTCGTCCGCGCGGGTTTGACAGAACCTTTACGGTTTTACTTTTAAATATACGAAATACCAGTCTTGATAACAAGTTCTGCCAACAATCAGACATACACTCCCACTATTTGCATCGCTTAGGGCTTAGGTCAGGAGCATAGTATTTTTGATTTGTCGTTCAACCCATTACCACTGTCTTTGAAATAGTTTATTGAAGCTTCAGGATTTCGTCCCTTTTTCAAGACCTGGGATTGTTTGATCTACTCTGTCCATCAAGGCAGGAGTAATCATTATTCATTAACTTTCAATTCAGACTGTTTTGCCTTTCAGTCTAGTCTGCAAGCCTCGGTCTTGCAACACTAACGGATGTTTTTTTTTTTGCACAAAATATAACCAACGCTTGACCCACTCACGCCCCCAAAATAAATAATAATAATGTTATTGGTTTTACGTCCCTTTTAACTACACTGGCTGTTAGAGACGCCGGGGTGCCGGAATTTTGCCCCGAAGGGGATCTTTAACGTGCCAGTAAATGTACTGACACGGCTCCCTCGCATTTGCGCACCCTCAAATGCCAGCTGACTGCGCCAGGATACGAACCTGCAACCTTGGGCTCAGCAAGCGAGAACGGCCCCAAAATAAAAGGACAATTGCCAACTTCCTACAAACAAAGTTTAAATCAAGTTTAATGAGCAGTCCATTTTTTTTTCTTTTTTTCCGAAATTACTGGCAAGAAATTCTCATCTCACCTAGTGATATCATCCCAGCAAAAGATAACATGTCGAGTGTCCCCATTTATACATTGTACTCGAAAAGCAATTCAAAACGGTAACGATTGACACGCAACCTAACACTTGGTGTAGTGGTTAGCATTCTTGGCTGTACGGGTTAGATTCTCGGCCCTACCCAGACATTTTAATTTTGGTTTGAGGGCTGGAACGGGGTATTCTCAGCCTCGTGATGCAAAGCTGAGGACAGAAGGTTAGATTCACGCCGTAGCCATCCTAGAAGTAGTTTTCCGTGGTTTCCGCTTCTACTCCAGGCAAATGATTTCTACACTTGCTACCTAAACTCCTAGTCTCAACTAGAAATTTTGCTTTAGTTTTACATTACGGTTCTCTCCGCAGAACTTCTTGCTAGAAAAGTGGCAGTCAGTCTGAAAGACTAGACTTTGTATCATTTTATATGCTACAAATGCTGAAAAATGCTAGAGGCTGGAGGCTTCTCGCTTCCCTCGAAGCCAAAGACTCTTGACATGTTAGAAAATTATCTGCATTATACTTATCTTGCTTTATAATACTTTACCTTGTTTCAAATAACTCGCGTACGGCAAGTGCAAACCAAGGGCAAAGCAAGGTCAAGCGTGGGGATGCCTTCACGCTCACCAGAGCGCGCGGGGACGTGTCCCTTCCATCCAGTCTAAAAAACACTTATAATGGGCGATGTATTGAAGATAGAGATATGCTCTCGCGGACTTTTTTGTAGAACTTTTCATGCTGACCAATTCTTACGCTCATAGTATATTGATATGTTAAACGGTTTGCCCAGCGTAACCTTAAGAAGCGCACGGACGCCAAGTTTGTTTTCGACTTTTTCACTGAAATCGTTACTGCTTGGCTTCCTTTGATCATACATAAATTATTTTCTACAGAATCTTCCGTCGAGATATCCTTTACAGAATGGTGAAAACCGCATCAAAATCCATCCAGTGGTTCTCGAGATTACCCGTGACACACAAGAATCGGGGATTTTTGTCTTATACTAACGAAGTAGAGATTGTCGGGGAACACATGCACCAAGCGGTACTATGACGTCACACACCTCAGTGCATCTGGATACATTTCGTCACGTCACCGTAACGTAACGCCAGACCCCAGCGTAACGACGAAGTCGACAAGATCATTTAAAATGATAAAAGAAGCAGTGTACATCTCGCGTCATGTGTCACTGCGTGCTGTCCTGCTTCTGGTACCAATAACTAGCAACCCGGCCCGGCTTCGCCCGGGAACAGTTGTGAATGCATTACGTGATAAGCGCTTCTTTTCGATGTCAATGAACTACGATCTATACCCGTTTTACGTCTCGGCAAGATGGTTAAAATCACTGACTGTCCTATTAATTATATTATCATGGAGATGCATGTGCAACGAATTCTTGTCAGACGTAATTTAAGATGGCGAGGTGCATGAAACACAAATTCCCCTTCCGTCCAATCTTAACTTGACTGTGTATTTTGCGGAACGAAAAGTTCACAGGCGAAATGAAGAAAAATAGAGTTGCACTTCCAGGGAAACTCCAAACTCTTCTCTGAAGTCTTAACTCGCCACGACTCGACAGTTTGCTGCTGGCTATAAGTGGAGTGATAGGCTCACCCGCTAGCTAGGCTGTAACTGGGGTGATAGGCTCATCCCCAGTTAGCTCGTAAACTGTCGCCTCAGTAATTGAATGGAGATTGTTGGAGGAAATGAAAACGTAAAAACACTTATACTGGGCGATGTATTAAAGATAGAGATATGCTCTTGCGAACTTTTTTGTAGATCTTTTCTTGCTGAACAATTCTTACACTCATAGTATTTAGATATTTTTAACGGTTTGCTCAGCGTAAGCTTAAAGAGCGCACGGACGCCAGGATTTTTTTTCGAGTTTTTCACTGAAATCGTTACTGCTTGGTTTCCTTTCATCATAAATTATTTTCTACAGAAACCTTCCTCGAGACATCCTTTACAGAATGGTGAAAACCGCATCAAAATCCATCCAGTGGTTCTCGAGATTGCCCGTGACATCCAAGAATCGGGGAATTTGTTTTATACTAAGTGGAAATATAATTCTACTCTTCCGTTAAGCATATGAATACCTTAAAACTATTCACATAACACACATTCGAAATACCCAAGTGACCAAAAACAAAGCTCGTGCCAACAACCATACAGTGTACCGCTACCGCCGGCAAGGATTCATCAAACGAGTCAAGTACTACAGAGAAATGATCAGGAACAAGAAGTTCCGTGAAGAACTATACAGCCTACATTTCATGCCAATGATTATTCTACAATATATGAACCTATCTAGAATAATGACGAAATTAAGTTGGTAATATCGAAATATCTAATTCAAAATATACCTGGTATAATGTAGCCTAATAGAGCACTACAGTTGGCAGCCCTGGTGACTGAATATATTCTTAGTTCCACCTCTTAAGGTACAGAATACAAAATTTGGTTGAAGTCCAATGGACGTTACATGCAGTTAGACACTGGATCTATCAGCACGCGTAAAAGCATGTTGCCAACAATACCATGCGTGTGCTGGTCAGAAATAATCTTAATTATTATGATATCTTGTGCCAATTTTGGATGAAATCCATTTGTTAGTATAGAAGTTACATGTATTTTAAAATTGGACATACCAGCAGGCATAGAATCATGTTGGCAGCACTGCCTTGTATTAATTACTCCAAATTAATCTAGAATGTCAGGTGCTATACGTGTGCAAAGTATAGAGCTGTTGGCTTGCATACTTTCTGATATATTGATATTAGGGTAAAAAGAATATAGACAGCATGTATTAACAGTTGGCAGCCCTGATTGCTCTTAACAATACTTATAGTCATATCTGTTATGGTACACATATCACATACGAAATTTGGTTGAAATCCAACTGATAGTATAGAAGTTACATGTATTTAAAAATTGGTACTATCAGCAGGCTTATAATCATGTTGGTAGAACTGACGTATATAAGTTACTCCAAATTAATCTAAAATGTCAGAATATATGTGTGCATAGTTTAAAGCTGTTGGCTTGCATACTTTCTGATATATTGGTATTTGGATTTAAAAAAATAGAGAGAGCAATTATTAACAGTTGGCAGCCCTGGTGGCTCTTAAGAATACGCTCAGTCATATCTGTTTATGTACAGATATTACATACAAAATTTGGTTGAAATCCAATTGATAGTGTAGAAGTTATATGCATTTAAACATTGGACCTATCAGAAGGCTTAAAATTATTTTGGCAACACTGTCATGGTTGGCCTCCTGGAAATTAAACTGAAATAGTATTATCTACATGTGTGCCAATTTTGGAATAGCTCCCATGCATACCTTGCAAGATATCCAACATGGAGCTCAAATTTCTAGTGCGTTTTTTCAGCAGTTGGTAGCACTGACATCATTTTCAAATATGGACGTGAGCTATTCCGGTGCACATCTTTACTCATACTAAATTTGGTTTTGATTGCTGCAGCCGTTTAGGAGTTGATAGGGGGGGGACACACACACAGCCAGCCAGACAGACACACATTTTCCCGGATCGATCTCATAAGTCTACTTTTTTCTCATTTTTGCAAAATGTGAAAAGTAGGCTAAAAATGCATGGGATGGCTAATGAGCGGTCGATACAGTTCGGAGTTTGCTTTCAGTCGGTAAATTCCATCAGGGAGCAATCTCGGCCCATGAATTTTCCTTCTCCAGCCCCCACGGTGCCTTTCCTGTTCATCAAGAGAGTCTCTGCGGCGTAGATGCTATTGTTGTCAAACTTCCACCGCCATATACTTCAGATGGAACTGCACGCAGTCATTGAAAACTTCCGGTGTGAACTTCAACTTTTGCAAGGACAAAGTTATGTAATCAAGTGAAAAGTGTCCTTCAAACAACATAAATCTTGCATATTTATGTATGTTGATAAGTGCCCCATGTGTAGTTCAAAGGTACCCCAGGGGTGGAGTAGTTATGAACATGTAACATCCTTATCGTTTTCTATTAATAGGATGCATCAGAGTCTTCATTTAGTGGATCATTCGATCTGGAACTACGTAGAATACGGTATGATACTTTTTCAAGATTGTTGTGATTTCGCTGAATACAATATTTTGGGTAGTAAGAATGATATATTTCTCAAATGTTTGCAAATGTGCCCTCTTCTCCTTTACTACCTGACATCGAACCCAACACTACCCAGAGGCAGTGCTGGATTAGCCATTAGGCCCGACTAGGCACAGGCATAGGGCCCCCAATTATCTCCCCCCCCCCCCCCCGAACAATTTCTAATTTAGTTCACTTTTATTCCGAAGATTTAGGAAAATGTTATCCGGAACAGAGACAGTTCCAGCATTATATTAAATTACCAAGTCCTTTAAAAACTGAGTTCACTCATTCTGAACTTGACGAAATTCTTATTTGAGACAAGCTTGAGTCTGTTTTTCCGGACGTTGAAATTGCTTTTCGCGTTTTCCTGACCCTCACGATAACGAATTGTTCTGCGGAGCGCTCGTTTTCAAAATTGAAACGGATCAAAAGTGCACTAAGAAGTATCATGTCACAGGAACGATTAGACATGCTAAGTTCAATGTATATCGAGTCAGATGTTCTGCGGGAAATTGATTTTGATGACATTGTAGAAGATTTCATTGACCGTAAAAACAGGGAAAAAAACACATTTTACAGAAGTATAAAATAGTATGATTTGTTAAATTGTTGATCAAATCATCTGAAATGTTTTCAAATAACGATGATCGTTTCAATTGAAATATATTATATATATGTAGGCCTATGTATGATTTAATAAAAAGTGTATTATTCATCTTGAGAAAAAGAACTCCTGTATATACTTTATTAACTCTATTGTACAGGTGCTAAAAATAAAAATTATTTGAAAGAAATAAAGGGGCCCCAAAAATCTGATTTTACGTTAATCCGGCAGTGCCCAGAGGACCAGGTCGTCAGTATCTATCTGCATTTAGTGGTCATGGTTCCGGAAGCGCTGTGCAATAGCTCTGTATCATACCAAATAAGGCAGTGGAGGTAAACAAACTAAAGAGAAAGGACTCTTACACAATGTATTGTATAATCCGCCTAGCGTGCCATATATGGCACATGCTGAATTATCCATGTTATGCTCTGTTTAAACAAAATACGAACATCGCAGTCAGCACTTGCCGGCGAACGTTGGAACTGACATAGCGTTATCAATTCTAACCTACAAATTTTGGTTTCACACAAGTGTAGTTAGTGGTAGGTTCTTTTACATGCCATGAATCTATTACATTGGCCCGCCAGCTTTACTTCCCCTCCGAAGGAAGGCATACTGAGGGATTTTAACGCTCTTAAGAAACCGGATGACTTTGGCCGGGTTTGAACCTGCGACCTTGGGCATAGAAGCTCAGGCTGGAACGTGTTAAGATCGTGATGTCACCTGCGAAAGCTAGGCTCCAATGGTAACTGGTTTCATTCAGATATCCCTGTGTACAAGCACCAGATTCATATAACGACAGGAAGCAAGTTGAACAACTGCCACATTCGCTCAGAACCCATCAATATTGTCCCGAGATACACAAATTCTGTCGTCTTCGTCTTGATTAGGACCATGCGGTTGATATTGTGGGCCGTGTCCTTGATCGCTCCAGCTATGGATTGGGGCGGGTGTCTTGTGTCACAACATGGCGCATCAGTCATTCTGCCGGCGCCGAACGTCGCGATAACATCTGACCTCGTCTTTACTCTGCGCGCGCTTTCGTAACATCACTGCACGCTTGCTCCAGGTATTATAAACGGTCCATTTCAGGGGGTCTGGATGTGCTGCCAACCAATGAAGAATTAATTTTAGCACTAAGGTTCCGTAGTTGGCACTCATGAACGCTCACATCAAACCGACTGGCAGAAGCGGGAATAGTCTGTTTTGATCGATTTTCCTCGTGGTGGTGTTGGTTGTTTTGATTTGTTCGGTATTTTGATTATTTATTTGAATTGAATTGAGAGTCAATCATGCCACTGCAAGGGAGGAAAAATTGCCAAGCACCGGGATGTAAGAATTATAATGATAGTAAGAACAATACGGCAATTTTCATCTTCCTGGTGTTGACCATGTGTAAAACTAGTGGGCAATATGGACTACTCTCGAATAAAAATATATAGAGAATAAATGTGTGCATTTCATCTCTTGTTTGTTTTCTTACCCATTCTCCTTTGCATTGCAATGAAATTTTTGGTTTAGGGTGACGGGGGAGGGCAGCTGGTATGATAGACGAAAAGTGAGGTTATGGCAATATAGTGTGTGCATTTGGACAGTTCTTTTTATATTCATCGAATATCTCAAGAATTCTGTAGAGTAGGAGAGCAATGTTTAATTAGCCTAAAGGTGAATTAAGCTCTAGAACGGCATAACTGTGTCCTTCGTGACTAATCTATTGCCAACATTGATATATGTCAAAATGTATTATTTTCCTATCTGGATGTATATTTTAGCGCCTAGCGAAAGGCGCAGTTATGTTTGTGTTATTTTCATCAATAATCAATAACTCATCACAGAACATACTGTTGAATTACGTGTAATAAAGGCATATGGCATTTTACTTTTTATGTTGCCAGACTTGGTAGAGCAGTACATAGCCTCCGGCGTTGCTCTCTCTCGGAAATTCTATAACCAAAAGTGACGAATCTCTTATACTTACATGATCCTTGGTCAATTTCGTACATGACCAGTAACAGAAATATGTTTAACTTTAAAACTCAGCAATCTGTCTAGGTTTGTGCCGTGTCTTGTGTGGGGTTTCGCGTAGGACACCAAGCTGGTTCATCAGCGGGCCCCTGGTATCCCCGCCCGGACCCCCACTGGAGTAGCGAACAGCGCGCTACCTCCCTTTTTATGAAACGCACCCGCGCCTCTTCACTGCGGGAGCTAAAAACTCAAACAGTCCTCACCTCCCTATCCCTATGAACGCTTCCAAAGAGATGGTATATTCACGGCCAGTGAATTAAAACTCAGCAATCTTTCTAGGTTTGTGCCGTGTTTTATGTGTTAAGAGAGCTTGGTGTCCTAGGTGAAACCCCACACAAGACACGGCACAAACCTACAAAGATTGCTGAGTTATGTTACGACCATATTAGCGAGTTGGATGCTTCAGATTATTTATTTCTTATACAGCGAGAGAAATAGTTCACGCCATTTTTAATGTCGTCGTTCGAAAGTCCGACTTAGGTAATAAACGCATTGTTTTTCCGCATTTTCGGGTAACTTACTTGCCAACAAAATATTAGCCCTAAGCTGATATGAGTGGACTCACAGGCAAGCAGGCGACATCACGAGTACTAGAAACAGAGGCCATGCATGCAGCAAAAACGCCATCATCGATGATCACAACATTACACTCTACTGGACATCAGACACTCGACACTGAAGCTCGGAACATTTTCTCTCGTTGCAATACAGCATTTGGTGATTGTTGCTATCAGTCACTGCCGATAAGGATCATTATGTGAATAAACAAAACGTTATCCGCATTCGCGCACATCCGCACGACTGTTATCCGCATTCGCCCCACATCCGCTCGGAGGGCTATTTATACTTCATGACCTAGGGCTAATTTGAATGAGATTATCTTACATTTATCATGGAAAAAATATGTCATAAACAACCGGGTCCTAGTAAATTACGGTACATTCAACAAGTTCGGATTGTATTCTACACACTAGCCGCGAATTGACTCCAAACATTAGCCTATCCGCAGCTTATCTGCTATCTGCACATGGCTTTACAAATAGTAGCTTTGCGACAACGTGGTCATGTAGCCCCATATACTTGGGTGTGTGTCCTCTCAGCATGAACCAGGCTCACGAGGTAGGCTACACCAACTGCTAACTCTAATTTACTTAAGGTGACAGAAGCAATGAACACACAATACCGTAACGAAAGACAGGCCTCAACCCGTGAAGAATGAAGATTAAGGAGCCATGAGGGGTCGCCAACTCACCAGCCTCCTTTACATTACCAACCTAGGTCGCAAGACAACAAGAGCGGAACAGCGGGATCCAGTGGAAACTCAGCTTGACTCCCTTGTTCTCCAATCTACGCTGTGAGCCCATGGAGAGATTACAATAATAATAATAATAATAATAATTTTCTCCGGAAAATGTATGGTCCCACGAGAGAAAATGGAATGCGGATTAAGAGGAGAACAGCTGTTCACTGGCAGGTTCAATGATGCCGTACGGTAGCGACGCCTGAATTTCTATGGCCATATCTACAATGAACAGCGACAGACTAACTAAGAGATTATTCAAAGTAATCAACTCAAAGAATGGCTAGAGGAAACTAAGGCGGACCTCCAAGAAATGAACATCACAGTCGACATCATAGGACAAAGGTAGCCAACCATAAATTTAGGGAGAAACCCATAAAGAAAACTGGTAGGATGTGGTCGACAGAACACAGTGCATTCATGAAGAGAGGATAAGAAGGGGAAAACCACCAGGCCTGCCAACTAACGCGCTCTTTGAATGGGCACAACGACGAAGGAAAAAAAAAAAAAAAATAATAATAATAATAATAATAATATGTATTCAATGACACATAGCAGCAGTAGACTACCTATATACGGCACTGACCACACAATGGGGTCAAGGCGCGTCCTCTCTCCCACCACGAGCGGTCATCGAAGCTCAAGCAGCCTTAACCGCCCTTTGAAGGCTTCCAAAAAGATGGTATATATTTGCTTTCACAGCCAGTGAATTAAAACTCAGCAATGTTTCTAGGTTTATGCCGCGTCTTCTGTGGGGTTTCACCCAGGAACACCAAGGCTGCTTGAGCGTTTATCTCTCGCAGTAAAGAGGGCGCGCTTCATGAGAAGGGAAGATCACACAGTTCGCTACTCCTGTGGGGTTCCGGGCAGGGACACCAAGAGCCCACTGACGATCCAGCTTGGTATCCTAGGCGAAACCTCACGCAAGACACGGTATAATCTTGGAAAAATTGCTGAGTTTTAATTCACTGGCCGTGAAAGTCAATATACCATCTTTATGTAATACTAGCTGTTACCCGCGGCTTCGCCCGCAATAACATTTGGAATCCCGTTATAACATTAGTTAAATAGATAGATAAGCATGGGTCCTAGTGGAAAATAATTCTATCACCTGAAACCAAAAATGCATGGGACGAAAAAAATCAAAATATCATGTTGGTTTCGGACCCTAAAAGACGTGAAAAATATAATAAAAGTATTAAAAAAAATCATTTTTTTGAAATTTCATTCGAATCAATTTTTATGTCATTCCTGGGACTTAAAAAATTCCGACCAAAAAGTACAAAATCATTAATAACTCCGTGAGTATTCGTCGTATGATGAAATAGCAAGAGACAAAAAAGATGTAATGTGTTATTGTCTACAACATAGGCCATGTATAATTTTACACTCAAGACATATTACGTTTACCCCCCCCCCCCTTCCCCATTATTTCACCCCTCCCCATGGGCCCCTTAAATTGGATTTATGAAAAAAAAAACGGTCAAACACCTATTTACTTATTTTTATGCTGATTTTTTTCGGCTGAGTTCCAAACTCCTCGCCTATGTCGTTTAAGAGATACACGCTCCGTTAGGAATCCTTCAACCCCCACTTTTCACCCCTTTCACCTCATAATATACACCACATCGAAAAACCCTCAGACATATGTCTTCTTATTTTTTGTGATGAGTTTATATGCCGAGTATCACATCCCACAATGAAACCAATTGGGAGATATTGCTATTCAATGAAATGCAGGTCTACCCCCTTAACACCCCTTTAGAACCTGAATATCCAAAAATCCTTTCTTAGTGGGCGTTTGCGGCCCTTGAGGAAGCTGCATACCAAATTTCATTCCAATCCGTTCGGTGGTTTCTGAGATTTCGTGATGAATGAATCAGTCAGTGAGTGGTATTTGAGCTTTATAAAGTAGATTTGGTTCAGTTCGGTGAAACAGTGTAACAGACATAGAATGCGTTATTGACTATTAATAAATGTATTTATTTTATGGAACCCGCCTTGTCAATATGAATGTGACGTACATGTACACAATGATACCTTCTTCAGCGTCAGACTAGATCATCTAGATGGATTCCTGACAATAACATTTAAATAAAACTGCCAAATACTTCGACATTGTTGCATCTAGACTGTGGCATTGGAGTTGCGAATGACTATGGTCAAATTATTAACATCGATAGAAGGAATTCAGATTTCTACGTTCGATATCTGCCAAAGCCCAAAAAAAACATTATTTGAAGGCTTATTCTCGTTGTAGTTGTTCGAATAGCTTCAAACAAATATTTATATACTGTACTTCACAAAGGACTTAATCACTCCGTGTTGTTATATGAACAACTGCTTACCACGGTGGGTGAGTGGTTATAGTGTCTGACTACCAACCCCAAGATTGCAGGTTCGCCCCTGGCCATGATAAGTGATTTTTTAAAGGCGAAAAAAATCACGATA
Source organism: Meconema thalassinum (assembly GCA_946902985.2). Lineage (NCBI taxonomy): Eukaryota > Metazoa > Arthropoda > Insecta > Orthoptera > Tettigoniidae > Meconema > Meconema thalassinum. The sequence goes on from OX336390.1 coordinate 8,305,153, forward strand.
CTCATGTCATACGTTGTTGGCATGTTAAAGAACCCATTTGAATTCAGTAGGCCGTGTTCAATGGCAAAATTAATCTCGGGATTTTCCGCCAACACAAAGTTCCTCCATTCTCTACTTGAAAGCGCTGTAGGGTCAAGGAGTTAAGATATCTAACCTCCTTGACTTTCATAGCGTTCAAAGCAACGACGAAATTCGACATGCAAGCTACCCTCTGGGTGTCAATTAACAAAGCTTGTACCAGGCACCCGAGGCCATACGATATTATTATTATTATTATTATTATTATTATATGAACGACTAGTTGTTATGCCCGGCGTTCCTCGAGATCACAATTGGATATTAAGAGATCGTACCTTTCCTCGCATTGTCGTATTGTGTGCAACCCGGAAGAAGGTCCTTGTTATAATGAGCAATATTATTGCCACTCAAAGTCCTTGAGCGTGCTTTTTATCCGATCAAAATTGTGTTGAAGTTGTTTGGGTGGGTAGCTTGTAGCTTATAGTAGATTAATCCGGAAATTTCGCTAATATAACTGAATATTTAAGGAGCTTATTTTAATATGTATATGCATTATTAACCTAACTAAAACATTTTAAGGGCAATTTTCTTTCTTTCTTAATTGTATTAGCCTTGCGTGTTTTGTCGAACAGCAACATTTTAAGAAGATAATTGTAGTCCGCAGGTAAACGCTTACAAAAAATAAAAACATAATAAATATCATCTAAGCATCAATATGTCCAGCTACACTTAAATAAGAACTACTCATTCGAGTGCAGAGACACCTTGTGGCCGCGAGACAAATTAACCCTATGCAGAACACCATATCGCCAGATGACCAAATCTGGAGGTGAAAACTATACACCAAAAGGACCCAGGTTCTATGTGATGACGAAATTTGACGACAAAAATTGTAAGATTAGTACCCAATCAACTCTGAAGCTATATTTACCAAAAGTCTCCTTCTTCAGATGAAATCAATATTGAAACACTCGTACACGAAAAGCAACACTCTTAGTATTAAAAAAAAAGACCCTATAAAACTTTTTTTTTTTTTTGGGCCTTCTCCTTGGGGGGATCTCCTCTGTTGGTTGGGGTCACCTCTGCGCCATTTCTACAAACACATTATTATTACGCATGTCTTGACATGCTCCCAGCACAAAAATTTACTTTAAAATATATTCTTATATATCCTATGGCCAAAGGGCTGCTAGTTCAGCCGAAGGCCCGCCCGCAGGAATTGAAATAACGCATTGATGATGATGATGAAAACAAATCAGATAATGTATGGATAAAAGTAAGAAAAAGTAATATTTCTACAGCTCATGCTGTAAAATAATGATGCCTCACAGATGCTGCAAGTCCCCATCCCCGTGATGACGCTCTTAAATAAAATTATAAACCTTGTGGGACATACAAATTCAATGTTTTAGCCTCCTATTTACAACTTTTGTACTTAATTGGAAAAATATACGTTTTCGTTACAGGAAGTAATGAGAATAATCTTGCTATCGACATATCACACGAGTAAATCGAAGGTAAATATAATAGGGCTTCCCTTGGTCCCCTTAGGTGCATTGCATGTATTGTTGAATTTTACATCCTAAGTTGATTCCGGGATAGCAATTTGCAAATTTTGAACGAAATCTGTTGAGTCGTTTTCAATTGATGGAGGAACAGACCGAAGGACAAAAGTACAATTTTATAGGGATTCCCTGTGCTAATTGTATCCAGCAGGTTATATCTGCATAGGTGTTGATATTGTTTAAATTGTAGGAGTCGGAACTTTGTCCACGCTAATCCAAATAGATGCTACCCATAGGTGCAATAACAAACAAACATTCCAGTGTACTTTCTCCGCGAGCCATGAATGATCTTTAGTGTATTTTAATCACTCGTGAACGCTCACTTTCGATTTCTTGTTTTGCGGTTGGAATCCAGATCACTTTCTAATGTCAAACAGCTTACAGACGAGTCACTGAGGTACTTTCCTCCTCGCCGACACACAGACTCACAAGGAGAGGTCGCCATGTGGTTTACTAGAAAAGTGTTCAAATTTGGAGGGTTTGCTCTTCATAGAGAAATATTTTGCCCCTGTTCGAGCGTTTTTTCCAATGGACCTTTGTGTGTTCAAAATTGAACGTTTAAAATCAATCCTCAAACTTTTGTAGTCTTATTCCTACACTTGATCCCGGCTCGTCTCCGTGACGTAGTCGCTAACGCATTGGCGGGGGAAATTGAGGGTTTCGGGTTTGAGTCACACCTTGTCACCACTTTTCTTTTCATTTACCGATACGTCCCTTATTGCATTTTGTTTTTCCTATAATGTATTTGCTGTGGACTCTTCGGTTTTGGAGCTATGCACAATATTTTAACATGATTATTCGTCCGTGACGCTTGCACGTGTTGTAAGTTTTATTCGTTAGAATTTAAATGCAGCGTTCATTCGCACTGCGCCGAGTCTAATGCAGAAACACAAGAGCCCTTCCCTCTGTTCCACCATGAAGCTAAACTTTCTGTATGTAAACAATAACGTAAATATTAATTAATAGTCTAATATTGTTAAAAAGCAACAACAAATAATAAAGTAGGCTACTTGATGTAATCTGCTAACTTAAATATTGTACCACAAACATAAAATAAAAGACAAAATGTCATAGAAGGATAAAGAAAATAATTTAAAAAGATCCCGGTACCTTCCATTCAAACACCAACACGCTAGCGACTACGCCACGGAGATGAGCCGGGATCAAGTGTGGGAATACGATCACAAAAGTTTAAGTATTGATTTTAAACGTTCAATTTTGAGCACACTAAGGCCCATTGGAAAAAACGCTCTAACAGGGATCAAATGTTTTCTTATGTAGAGCAATCCAAAAAGGTTATGAATATTCCCAAATGGGAATATGATAAAATTGGTCCGGCCAGATCAAACACAAAATGCCACAGTGTGCCGTTGGGCTCGTCAGTTGGTAGAGACACACCTCACCAATACGCATGGCTAGCAAATACTGAGAAAGCCATCACAAGACACAAAATACAAGTAGTATTGACGTCACGAGTGATGCCAATGTGCTACGAAGTCAAGCTCCCTTTCGTTAAACAAAAACCTAACCGGACCAATTTTATCATATTAATTGATAATTTATCTGATCAAACGGAAATTGCATCATATTCCCATTTTGGAATATTCATAACCTATTTGGATTGCCAAGGTAAGGTTTTTGTTTTATGAAAGGGAGCTTGACTTCCGTAGCACATTGGCATCACTCGTGACGTCAATACTACTTGTATTTTGTGTCTTGTGATGGCTTTCTCAGTATTTGCTAGCCATGTGTATTGGTGAGGTGTGTCTGTACCAACTGACGAGCCCAACGGCACACTGGGGCGAAACGCTGGCATTTTATGTTTGAGTTGACCGGACCAATTTTATCATATTAATTGATTTGTAGAGCAAACCCACCAAATGTGAACACTTTTCTAGTAAACCACATGGCGACCTCTCCTTGTCTAGCCTGTGCGAACCAGGGCCAGCGCTGTAAAACTGAAAGATACACTTTGGCGCCCCTGAATATGTAAACATATTAAGCATAAAATATCGACATTTTATTGAGATATTAAATCTCAATATCATTTGGAATGGCAACATTGATAATTGAAAACCAAATCTGAAACACTATTGGTACTGATTCAATTTGGAAAGACTCTGCCAAGCTTAAGGCGAGAAAAGTATGTTATTGAAAGTTTGTTCATAAGAAGTCTTTTATGTTCGACGATGTCGAAATGTAAATATTATATGTCAGAAAACTGTACTAGGCTCATTATAGTACAATTTGTTATTAAGATACAGTTTCTCCCACCAATCAGAGCTCAAGAAACAGTTGTTTGACCAATTAGGTAAGGATAGCATCGCACCTGCGCTGAGTTCCAAGGCCTTTTAATTTAAATTTCACTGCGTGGCCTAGTGTCATAGTGGGGTAATCGAGGAGGCCATGGTCAAATACAAGGTATTTTCTGCGTCCCATGCGCTCTGTTCAGTACTTAAAACTGGCGAAATCTCGATAGATATTTATGATGGAACATAAAATAGTTAAAATAATTATCGTCGAACATAAACAGTCGTATGCAACTCACCTATAATGGTAATTAAGACACTCGTATGTCTTAATTATTGCCATTAAAGGCTCGTTGCATAATGTACTATTATAATACAGTATTTGTTATTCCATTAGTCAATTTTTCATTTAATGTAAATAGAAAACAGAATAATTTATTTTAATTTGTAATAAACAATAACATTATTAATATTATTTTCGTTCAGCCCCCTAAGGAGTTCGTGGAACCATTAAATAGCACTGGAATTCATCATCTTCTTGAACTTCCTTATTCGCCCAAAATGTCTTCATTCTTTCCCTCTGGGCCCGAATATCTTCCTTAGTATCTGTCGTTCAATTTTCTCGATGTCCTGTGAGTGACGATGTCTCAGTTGCGTCGAGTGCCTCTGGTAGGACAACAATGTGGTAGTGTCAGAGTTTAGCTTTTATGTCCACGAGTTTTGGAGTCTCAAGCTTTTCTCGGATGGATTCTTGGATGCAAATTTGTGGGTGTTGATTATGTGTCTGCATATAGCCCTTGTTGTAGCCATTGGATCAATGACGACTTCAGTAAGGTCTATTTGTGTATCTACTAGCCAGCGAATTGTGGTTTGTCGGTTCCCATTGATAATAAGAAATATTTTTGATGAAATAGCAGCTTATTATAAATAACAACGATCGATGTACTGTAACACTTGAGTGCCTTTATTTGAAATTGAATAGCCTACATTATAACAATATTACACATGTGCTCTAATAAGCCCAACACAAGCATGGGAGATGGTCGAGTTTGTTTCCACAGAGTGTACACACAAGACTAAACACTGCCTTGCAACCAGCTTGGAGTATCCGAACCTTGTGGCAAGCGCTCTCCAACAATTTTCTTAGTCAGACGTGAATCATCCATTCGTGTTAAATGTCCATACAATTTCATACGCCGTTTGCGTGCGGCTGAGGAGAGTCGTTCAGTTAATGCATCGAGTTCTTCCGAGCATTTTCGGATCCATATACCCTCTTGAAACTTGGGCCCGAATATCTTCCTTAGTATCTGTCGTTCAATTTTCTCGATGTCCTTGATGTGACCAGTGAGTGACGATGTCTCAGTTGCGTCGAGTCCCTCTGGTTGGACAACAATGTCGTAGTGTCAGAGTTTAGCTTTTATGGATAGGGATTTCTTATTGTAGAATTTCCAGGTGCGTAATTTTTCTGCGCGCATTTTGTTTGCTGCTTTTTCAGTGCCTGAAAGATCAATAATTTCACCCAAGTACTGGAATTGTTTGACCTGCAAGATGTTGCCATATTTGGTCGCAAGTGATGCTTGGTGTGGACACGAAGTGCATAGAATGCGTTTGGTCGTAGGAGATGTGGAGACCAGTTTTGATGGCATTAATTAAAAGACGAATACGTTTTTAAGAGAGGGCGCCAAACCCTAATCTCGCATATGCCAAACCTTGAACCGGCCCTGGTGCGAACAAGCGTATTCATCAAGACATACGAATACCTCACGAGCGGCTGTTGAATGACGAACAGTACTGTAACTGCTGTGGCCATGGGTTTGGCCCTAGATCCCGTAAAATCTCTGAAGTAAAAGTGGCCGAGGGCGCTAACGCACTACCTCGCGCCTCGCTGGAAAGCGTGGGTTCGAATCCCACCTCGGCCGTCCTGAAAATGGTTTTCGTGGACTCCCATTTTCACCGCCAGGCAAATGCCAAGATGGCCCCGGGAAAGTAAATAAACGGCCATTGGCTGCATTAATAATAAGGAGGAGGCACGTACAAATTAGTCCAAGCGCTGTACTTGTAATTAAAAACGTCTCCACAATTTTGTTTTGGTTCTTCCCTGAGATGATAATAAAATAATAATAATAATAATAATAATAACGTATGGCCCCGGGTGCAAGCTTTGTTATTTGCGCCCAGAGGGCAGCTTGCATGTCGAATTTATCGCTCCTTGGAGCGCTATGAAAGTCAAGGTGGTTAGATATCTAAGCTCGTTGACACTATAGCGCTTTGTAGTAGAGATAGTAGGAACATTTTATATTGGCGGAAAATCCCGAAATTAATTTTGCCATTATGAACACGGCCTACTGAATTCAATTGGGTTCTTTAACATGCCAACAACTTATGACATGCGTGCCGTGATTTTTGTCGCCTTTCAAAAATCGCTTACCACGGCCAGGAGCAAATCAGCAAGCTTGGGATTGGTAGTCCGACACGATAACCACTCACCCACCGTGGCAAGAAACTGGTGATAATGATGTCGATGTTTTCATAAGCTTCCGTTTTACAAAGGGTCGAATGTTAATCAGACAAAATACACTACAAGGAAATACTGTATTATCGCACAGGATTACAATGAAATAATAATTTAAAATATAGGTCTGCAAATAGGTAGAGAGAGCCCTGCGCGGATAAACAAAACGTTATCCGCATCCGCACGACTTTTATCCAAATCCGCTGATATTTCAATATTACGGTATGTTTAATTTATTAGATAAAGCATGAAGTGTTAAACCAACACATTTAAACATTTGAGGAGAAAGTTGTTCCTGACAATTTGCTTCACTGCAAGGGACTTCAAGTTGGATGACACTTCTGGTTCCTTGACCTCCACTTTAGACACCAAAAAAACTGGCTATACTTTTTTGGCTACTTTTGCACTTGTGTCTCAGTGAGTATGATGTGCCTGATTTGTGTCCTGAGTATGAATAGACTTTTTTTACTGGTTAAATATCCTACTATATCGTTCACCTATTCGTTTCCATTGAAAACGTAACCAAATGTCTGCCATATCGTTGACTCCAGCTCCCAGATAAACTTGGACCCCGATCTTCCAGCATAGCTTAGACGGCGAAGTAGCTGACTTGAGGAATGTTAATGATGTCACCACGATGAACTAACAAGCTTATTGACAGCATACGTATAGTAATAATGGCAATGAGAATTGATGATGATGATGAGATGTCAAGACCATTTACTACAAACATACGGTACGTAATAAAATGTAGTTGAAAGCATATGAGTAAAATAATCTTCTCGTGTATAAGTGCAATACGTGCCTGAATATTTGGCATATCAAATATGTAATATTAACGTAAGTTTGTATTCTAAAAACTAACCGCAAATTTACTCGAAACATTATCCGCAGCGTATCCGCTATCCGCACAGCAATGCAAACTATATCCGCGTGGCGAAAATATTTGCGGATATCCGCATCCGCGCAGGGCTTTTTAAATAGGTCACATGTATTACACTGTATTTTCAACTTACATACAAGAAGTTCAGTTTTTCTGCTCGTTTCGTTGTTTCCACACGTCTTTCAAGCGCATTGTCCCGACAAGAGAACGTTGAATGATCTCCTTTGCATCCTGCATTAACTCCAGGAGTTCTGGAACATTCCTGGAAGTCACTCACAACGTGTGTTTTTAGCCCCCTTTCGTTGCCTTCATCATCGTCGTCCATTTCTTCCACGACTTCTCACCTGCTGTTTTAATATCAGCTGCACTTTGAATGTCTTCAGTGGTTTATGTTCCCTAGAACTTAGCTGCAAGTACAGTCGCGCTCAACAGTACATAGCTTTAAGATAATCCGTCTTAGGTTAGTTACGTCTTCAGTTCCGGATGTTTTTCGTTCCCGGTTTACAGTGTCGATTTACATAGGAAATACCTCCGTTCCGAATGTTGTTTCCCGTTTGTCCACGTTTCTGGTATATAATAATAATAATAATAATACTATCGTATGGCCTCGGATGCCGGGTGCAAGCTTTGTTATTTGACACTCAGAGGGTAGCTTACATGCCGAATTTCGTTGTTCCTTGAAGCACTATGAAAGTTAAGGAGGTTAGATATCTACGCTCCTTGAACACTATAGCGCTTTCTAGTAGAGAAATGAGGAACTTTGTGTTGGCGGAAACTCCCGAGATTAATGTTGCCATTATGAACATGGCCTACTGAATTCAAATAGGTTCTTGGCCATGCCAACAACGTATGACATGCGTGTAGTATTTTTCCCGCCTTAAAAAAAATCACTTACCACGGCCAGGAGCGAACCTGCAAGCTTGGGGGTTAGTAGACCGACACTTTAATCACAGGGAAAAGAAATGCCCTGAACCCTTGAAGACTGAGGGACTTGGAAGGGAATACGCCCATGAAAGAGGATACGTCCACCCCAGAGCCTCTGGAAAAGGGGAACACTGAACCCGGCTGAGGAATCCCTGGGGGTCGCCTGCCATGAGCCCTTGAGAGTGTAGAGATACCAGGTATGAGACAAAGGCCAATTAAGACAGAGAAATGAAAGATTCCCTAGACCTCGTGTATCCTGATAACGTCGGGATCAAGAGTGGAGCAAGGAACCCGGCACAAGTAAGTGGAAGCAATGGCCCTTGAGGAAAGATAATAAATATTATCAATAGTTAATTGAAGTGTTCCAGACAGACCTGCCTAAAGCCGAACGCAATAGTTCCGGATCTATTTTTCCGTTTTCACAGGTTAACGTTTTACAAAGGGTTGAGTGTTTATAAGACAAAATACACTACAAATAGAACTTTATTATCGCACAGGATTACAATGAAATAATTTGAGTTTTCCCACTTTAGACAAGACATTTAATTCTTGAGGCGGACGTTTGTTTTTCCCGTGTTCTTCAATAACTCAACTTCAGTGTAAGTGTCTTATGTTTAGAAGTCATTGTCACTGAATTGCAGTACATAAATAAATGCACTACACTGTAAAAGTGACAGTCAGTCTGAAAGACTAGTCTTTGTATCATTTAAAATGCTACAAATGCTGAAAAATGCTAGAAAGGCTGGAGGCGTCTCGCTTCGCTCGAAGCCAAAGACTCTTGATATGTTAGATAATTATCTGCATAATACTTATCTTGTTTGAAATTACTCGCGAACGGCAAGTGCAAACCAAGGGCAAAGCAAGGTCAAGGGCGCGGGATGCCGTCACGCTCACCAGAGCGCGCGGGGACGTGCCCCTTCCATCCACTCTAAAAACACTTATAGTGGACGATGTATTGAAGATAGAGATATGCTCTCGCTGACTTTTTTATGTAGAACTTTTCATGCTGACCAATTCTTACGCTCATAGTATATTGATATATTTAGCGGTTTGCCCAGCGTAAGCTTAAGAAGCGCACGGACGCCAAGTTTGTTTTCGACTTTTTCACTGAAATTGTTACTGCTTGGCTTCCTTTGATCATACATAAATTATTTTCTACAGAATCTTTCGTCGAGATATCCTTTACAGAATGTTGAAAACCGCATCAAAATCCATCCAGTGGTTCTCGAGATTACCCGTGCCATCCAAGAATCGGGGATTTTTGTCTTATACTAACGAAGTAGGGATTGTCGGGGAACATATGCACCAAGCGGTACTATGACGTCACACACCTCAGTGCATCTGGGTACATTTCGTCCCGTCACCGTAACGTAACGCCACACCCCAGCGTAACGACCAAGTCGACAAGATCACTCCAGTTCACTGTTTTCATCTACTCCCATTAGTCAGAAGCACAAGAGGGTTGGAGGAAGTAACGGTACAGATGTTGTGAAATGTAGCAAACCTGCTGAGTCCTTGATGATGCAAGTACAGTCACGCTCAAAATTTTGAGCATAGCTTTGTGTTATGGATAAGATAATCCGTCTTAGTCAGGTTATATTCGTCCAGAACTCCTTTGCGCTTCCGCATTAGGCAGTTTTCCGGTTTACAGTGTCATTTTTCATAGGAAAATTCCTCCGTTCCGAATGTTGTTTTCCGTTCATCCAGGTTTCCGGTATATAGAGGGACCGGTTTAGGCAGGTTTTAGTGAAAGATGTCAATTGACAAATCCCTGAATTGCGGATGCGTTTGGAAGAAGCTGAGCGTTGTTTAAGCAGCGCGTTCAATCCCGGCGCAGACTTAAGGCATTTAAGGGACTTTGATGATGATTATTATTATTATTATTATTATTATTATTACTTACTTACTTTACTTTTATCGTTGTGGCCACTGGGGACTGCGAGATCTCAACACGTATTCATCCTTTCGGAATGGGATTTCTTCTATTCATCCGACTGAACATATCTCTTGCTGGGTTTTACATTCTTCTTCTTCTTTGATTCGGCCAACTAGGGACCACGTCAGTTCAACTGTCTCTTCTTCCGAGCTTTAACTACCGCCCAGTGTCCCCGCATTCGTCTTCGGTGTTGTTCTTTTCTCTCTTGGCCTGTCTTCAGCTTGGGCTTTTCCTGGAAACCTTTGTGCGTACGTAGTTTTTCCTGAAGTGAAACACGCTCCTGGATATCTTTAGGGGAACTTTCCATTTCGCGTAGATCTTTCTCAACTTCCGTGAACCATGCCCCTTTGGTTTTCTTATCCTGAAAGTACGTCAATATCCGTTTTGATATCCTGCCTGGGCTCATTCGTGTCACGTGGCTATAAAAGGCAATCCTTCTTTTTCGAATCGTGTCACTGACCTTCTCCACGTGCTTGTATAATTCGTGGTTGTGACGCCTTCTGTACTCGCTGTTTTCATTGATAGGACCCAGGATTTTCCTCAAAATCTTCCTTTCTTTCGCCTCTAGTTTTCCCATTAGACCTTTCTTGTTCATTGCTAGAGTCTCAGCCGCATACAGAGCCTCTGGTCGAATAACAGTGCAGTAATGTCTAATTTTGGCGTTTAAGGACACCGATCTCTTATTGTAGATGTCTTTAGTCAGGTTGTATGCCATTTCCATTTTATTAATGCGTGACGCGCTTCCTTCTCTGATAGGTTAGCCTCTATCCATTCACCGAGGTATTTAAACTTTTCTGCCTTCTGAACTTTTCCTAGTCCGACCTCCAGTTCCCTGGGCGCTGATCTTATGTTTGTCATGAATTGTGTCTTCTCAAAGGAGATTTGAAGCCCAGCCTTCAGTGCTTGATTTTTCAGTTGGTTTTACATTATTATTATTATTTTGATCCGTTATGCACTTTCGAACCTCTGTGTTCGAGTTCTGAGGTTTGTTCTATTGTGAATAATTTATCCGTTAATACCAACCTCTTGTCGGCTTTGGTGGCGTAGTTGGTAGCATGCTGAGCTTCTATGCCCAAGGTCGCGGGTTCAAACCCGGCCGAAGTCGTAGGTTTTTTTAAGAGTGTTAAAATCCCTCAGTATGGCTTCCTTCGGAGGGGAAGTAAATCCAGCGGTCCCATGTCATAGATTTATGGCATGAAAAAGAACGTTCCACTAATTACACCTGTGTGAGGCCAAAAAGTTCCAACATTCGTCACCGGGTGCTGGTTGCGATGGCATCTAGTAGTAGTCAAGTTCACAGCTAGGTGTCGTGGACGATAGCATTTGGTAGCGAAAGTAGAAACTACATGAAATTATCGTCTGCAATCCCTACTTGAATTAAAACAGATAACACACACTAATACAGCCATCAGGTTATCAGACAGATTCTACACACACCCAAAGTACACGGGGCTACGTAGTCCCTAAACTAAGGAACCAACCAACAAAGTTCTTGTGTCATTTCCACCAGCCAATTGGTGTTTGCTTTGCAGACAGGTTTAACCTAGCCTATTGTCATCCTTCCTGTATATGCGACCATAAAATCTCTGTCTCCTTTTCAGATGAGGTTATTATTATTATTTATGCTATAGCTTCGCTATCACGAAAGGTGCTAAAGCAAGTGAAAAGCTCCCTTGGTCATTACTAAATAATGTCAGACATATCCATTGTATAGACTCCGTCTTGAGGAAAGAATTCATCATGAAAATTAATAAATGTAAAACAAAAATATTGGAATGCAGCCGAAATAAATCAAAAACCTTTATGGAAATCAAATTGGCAGGTGAAAAGCTAAAGGAAGTTAGAGACTTTTGTTACTTAGGAAGTAAAATGAACAGTGATGGACGAAGCAAAGAGGATATAAAAAGCAAGCAAGGAAAACATTTCTACAGAGGGGCGCTCTATGGAAGTGAAACTTGGACTGTTGGTGCAGCAGAAAAGAGGAGAATTGAAGCGTTGAAATGTGGTGTTACAGGAGAATGATGAAGAACAGATGGGTAGATAGGCTTACAAACGAAGAGGTACCGTATTAAGACGAGTGGGAGAGGAGAGATGTTTCTGTCGACTGCTAACTAAGAGAAGAGATAGGTTGGTAGGACACATACTAAGACACCCAGGAATAGCAAACTTAGTTATGGAAAGAAGGGTCGAGGATAAGAACTGTGTAGGGGTAGACCAAACAGATTGCCTCGGATGTAGGGTGTGGTCGCTATGTAGAGATGAAACGATTAGCTCAGGACAGGGATCCCCCATGGAAAACTGCATCAAACCAGTCGAAATACTGAAGACTCAAACAACAACAACAACAACAACAAGCCATGCCCATTAGTGAGAAAATATATGTCTCGCACGAGGATTACCCCTATAGATGCTGACAGAGTGGGTAATGAGGAGGGGATGTTCGCCAAACGAATGGGCGAGGCGAACACTTGTTGCATACCGTGATATCCAGCGAGTCCTGCTCCGCTTCTCCAGCAAGACGATGAGGGGGCAAGAAGCTCACTTCTTCCTCCAGGCGGGAGGACAGGAGTTCAATCTGATCCACCATGTGACAGCACAGGTCTCTGCGCGGCAGTCTCTTCTTGGGCAGAGTCCCGCGGGGAACCAGACCACGCAGGGACATAGTCCGGCTCCTCGGCACACCGGGCGACCTCGCTACGAAACACACACGAGCTACTCAATAATCTATTCCGCACTCGCAGCGTTACCTCGAGCGCGATCGTGACCTACACCGGTTGTCACGAGGAATCCCAGTCAACTGACAAGAAATGGAAAGTTAATATGGCGTAAAAGCGCAAACACTAGAGCAGAACGACGAATTAGTTGCGCCCTTCGACGTGATTGCTGGAGCAGACTGACTCCTTGAGCGAACTGCGCACTTTCTATGAGGGCGTATTGCATTCCGGAAGTTATCTAACTCTGGATCAGCGCCTCCATTTACATAAGACGGAAACACGAGCGCTAATCTCGACATTCCAGCACAACCGGCCAGGTCAGATGCGCAACACCAAACACTTTCTCTGCCGGCAACATAATGGCGTACATTGTTTTAGCATCCATTCCATTAAAATTTTACGAAGAAATAGGATAGATCTACTTTCTTTCTTAAGTACGAAGAAGGCAAAACCTACTGCTTCAAACACCATAGACGAAAATAAGTAAATATATCTCTACTTAGTGTAAAACAAAGTCCCGGGTAATCTCGAGGACCACTTGATGGATTTTGATGCGGTTTTCACCATTCTGTCAAGGATATCTCGAGGAAGGTTTCTGTAGAAAATAATGTATTTATGATCACAGGAAGCCAGGCAGTAACGATTTCAGTGAAATAGTTGGGAAAAAACCTGGCGTCCGTGCGCTTTTTAAGCTTACGCCGGGCAAACCGTTAAAAATATCCATACAGGCTACTATGAGTAAGAATTGTTCAGCAAGAAAAGTTCTACAAAAAAAAAAAAAGTCCGCGAGAGCATATGTCTGTCTATCTTCAATACATGCTATTCACTAAGCTAAACATAATTATATTTTGTATTATCTTGACGAATCATGGCGTGTAGAGTTTAACGCATGTTCCATAATTTCTTAGTCATTAAAATCAATATAGTCAATATTTCGGCTACAAAGTATTAATTTTTAGTAAATTATCAGTCTTGTTAAAAATCGTGATACAGGTAAAGTTGCAGACCTGGCAAAAATGAAGATAGACGCTGCACTTTCAAAGAACTCTGGATATGGGAAAGGTTTCTGCAATTATGTATGGTAGTATAAAGTTAACGTTCGATTTAACCCCAGCAGACATTGTGAAGTTCAAACATGCCCCCATTATCTCTTCTGATGTTGAATAAGTTTCAGTCAATATAAATCTTGTCTTAGAGACAATAGGAGAAGATTCACTTTCCAGCACTTAAAATAACAATTGGTAAGCTATTGTTTTGGTAACAGAGAATGAAATATTGCGGGTTCTTCAAAGATCATTCTGATATTAAAATGAGTAGTGCAACGTAATGTTTCAAATAGATCTAACTTACTTTATTTAACTATTTTGAATTTTGAATTAAAATGGAAATCATAGGTTTTTGTAATTCCATGTCTATATTTTATAAGTCCATATTTCAATAAAAATAACTAAACATATTTGTACATATTTCAGTAATTATTAGTACATATAAATCCGTTCCTTGGTTTTTAGATGGGTCGGAAGGGGGATATTTGTGTTTCATGCACCTCGCCATTCTTAAATTACGTCTGACAAGAATTCGTTGCACATGCATCTCCATGATAATGTTACATGCCACCCCCTAGTGGCACCTTTGTTAACTGGATTTCGGTGGGTAGGAAGCACAACACCAATTACTGCTTAAAGAAATAATTAACTTTATTGTGGCCAGAAAATTACACTAATCAGCAAATACAAGCAATTAGGAGCCTTAGTCCAGTTTCCTCAAGTCTCTTCCTTGAGCGCTCTTGGCCCTTCCACTTGTCAACAGATCACAGAAGTTAATCCGTCCTAATGAGTAGGGTGGCCTTGACAGAAACTACCTGCTCCTCTCCTATATGTTCACCGACCACAATTACTTACGATCACTTGCAGCAGGCTATCTCGCTGTCCACAAGCTGGAGAAACAATGTCACTGGATTTCGTAACTCGCACAGCACTTCGTCACCACACTTCTGTCGCACTGGCTCGAAAACACACACCCACAGAAAACTCGGTCCCCTCACTGTTGAAGCCGCTTATATAGCAGGCCGGTGACTCAATGAATTCTTCTAGATCCATCCAGGGTCCACGGCTTCTCGAGGTTTCCATCGCTGGTCCAGTCACGAATGTTCTGGACTATCCCTTTTGTCCTAGTAGCCTGTTGCATAAGGCGCGCGCAAACAGGAGGCAGGGCACAGCCCAGCCCTGGGGCAGTTGTGACTCATGCGGCGAGCGACGACACAAACTCACAGCCGTAACAATAATATAATTACAGTCAGCCCATCATGCAGAGACGTAAAACGGATTTGGGACGTAGTTCATTAACATCGAAATAAAAACGCTTATCACGCAATGCATTCTTAACTGTTCCCGGGCGAAGCCGGGCCGGGTTGCTAGTAAATAAATAAATAAATAAATAAATAAATAAATAAATAGGCTATGTAGGCTAGCACTGTTTACGGCTTGGGGACATCATGTTCATCAGCACACTTAGGTAATGTTCCGTATTGACGTAAATTGAATATTAAACAAAATAAAACAAAAAAGATAAGAGCCTTACAGTAGTCGCATATGATGTGTTATCCTACCTTGAAGTTGTTACCGTTTTTATTGTCCTTGACATTCATCAACACACAAACAACCTTTTTATTTTTTACACTCTCATAATACAAAACAATTCCAAGACTCTCTTTTTTACCATTTGAAATGATCTTGTCGACTTCATCGTTATGCTTTGGTCTACCGTTATGCGTTACGGTTACTAAGGTTGCACTTGACTTGAGCGTGCATATGCACCAAGTCTGAGTTTACTCCTGGGCTATGGCGTTATGCGAGACGGAGAGCGCGTGACGTCATGCATCAGAGTTCATCTCCCGCTCTCCGTTCCCCGCGCGGGAAGTCTAAGTTAATGGGTAATGGAGTCTGTTGAGAAGCCCTCCTGCATTTCTAACATGTGTAGCATTTGTAGCATGCGTCATTTGAAATGATATAAAGTCTAGTCTTTTAGACTGACTGTGTCTTTTTTTCTTCACTGCCTACTTGATATTTCTACTCTCGCACTGCCTTCTTGATACGCTGCTGTTACAAAGTAATCCGTATGTGATAACATTCCACATGGTACTTTCTGCTAAAGCAGCCAGGTGGGATGCGATCCAGCTGGCAGTGCGTCTTACACACTTCCGTCCCATTTTCCAAAATCACTCCCAGAAAAATATCCAGCAACCGAGTGGAAAGATGTAACACATCAAAACAAAAAGGGCCGCCTTAGTCAACACAATTTATTAACAAGAAAAAAGCCATATTTGCTTCCATAAATAAAGTTCGACCTTTTCAAAAATAAAATCGTAGTTATTTTATTCATTTTTCCCAATTGGCTCTAGCTTTGTGCTGATCCTCGATTATCCCTTATTTATAGGAATTTGTTAATGTTTATTGAGTCATTGTTGTTATTGGTTTTACGTCCCTTTTAACTACTAAAGCTTTTAGAGACGCCGGGGTGACGTAACTTCGCCCTGAAGGGGATCTTCAACGTGACACGGCTCGTCAAATGCCAAGTGACTGCTGCAGCCTTGGGCACAGCACGGCACATGAGGGAAGGACAACACAAAGCAAGGGCAAATTTCGAAAATAGGATAAAAAAAAGTGTTTATAACAAATGAGAAGTTTGTCTTTGGAAATGTGTACACGTTGTTTTGCAACATCACCGTGTATTTGTAATTCAGGTGAGGATTGGGAAGGAGACGTCCGTGGCCTTAAGTTAGGAACAATCTGGGAAAACCACTCCCAGGATGGCTGAGGTGGGGTTCGAGCCCAACTACCCACGAGGCTGAGTGGACCCCTTTCCAGCCCTCAGGCGAGAATTAACTCGGCAGAGCCAGGAATCGAACCCGGCCCTTCGGAGCGACAGCCAAGCATTCTAGCCCTTCTAGCCGGTACATAGCTTCATCCTGTAGTATTGAAGATGTCCACTTGACGACCAACCCCATATTTAACAAGTAGTTCCGTGAAGAACTCGATAGCCTATTTTCATATACTGTATCTTACTAATGTTAATTCCCACTATCAACATACAAAATTTCAGTTTGATTGCTGTAATATATTCGTAAATATTGAGATTGGCCTGAAGATGTTATTCATTAGTCCTGTTATGTAGTTGATTGGTCAAATGTGCGAAGATACAACCTTGGACCACAGCAGAGGAAAGCTTAATGCCGCTCCTTTGGGCTGGAGAAAGTGCAGGCTTTGGCGCGGTTACAACATCTGCAGCATCACACAGCAACCAGACAGCTCCAAAATATACACACATCAAAAAAAGTTTTGCATCACCTCGGTTCCAAGAGTTCCGGAACCTTTAAATACAAAGGGAATAGAGATCAACACAAACAACATTTCAGCTCGTTTTATTGCTCATGAGACCCACACATTGCATGTTGTACCATCATACAGCTAGACTTTCAGCATTTGTGGTCCAGATTGCAGTACACACCACTACCTCTAATACCCAGTAGCACGTCCTCTTGCATTGATGCATGCCTGCATTCGTCGTGGCATACTATCCACAAGTTCATCAAGACACTGTTGGTCCAAATTGTCCCACTCCTCAACGACAATTCGGCGTAAATCTCTCAGAGTGGTTGGTGGGTCAAGACGTCCATAAACAGCCCTTTTCAACATATCCCAGGCATGTTCGATAGGGTTCATGTCTGGCGAACATGCTGGCCACTGTAGTCGAGCGATGTCGTTATCTTGAAGGAACGCATTCACAAGATGTGCACGATGAGGTCGAGAATTGTCGTCCATGAAGACAAATGCCTCTCCAATATTCTGCCGATATGGTTGCACTATGGGTCGGAGGATGTCATTCAGGTATCGTAAAGCCGTTTCGGAGCCTTCCATGACCACCAGTGGCGTACGTCGGCCCCACATAATGCCACCCCAAAACATCAGGGAACCACCACCTTGCTGCACTCGCTGGACAGTGTGTCTAAGACGTTCAGCCTGACCAGGGTGCCTCCAAACACGTCTCCGACGATTGTCTGGTTGAAGGCATATGCGACACTCATCGGTGAAGAGAACGTGATGCCAATTCCGTGGGGTCCATTCAGCATGTTGTTGGGCCCATCTGTACCGCGCTGCATGGTGTCGGGGTTGCAAAGCTGGACCTCGCCATGGACGTCGGGAGTGAAGTTGCGCATCATGCAGCCTATTGCGCACAGTTTGAGTTGAAACACGACGTCCTGTGGCTGAACGAAACGCATTATTCAACATGGTGGCATTGCTGTCAGGGTTCCTCCGAGCGGCAATCCGTAAGTAGCGGTCATCCACTACAGTAGTAGCCCTTGGGCGGCCTGAGCGAGGCCTGTCATCGACAGTTCCTGTATCTCTGTACCTCTGTACCTCCTCCATGTCCGAACAACATCGCTTTGGTTCACTCTGAGACGCCTGGAAACTTCCCTTGTTGAGAGCCCTTCTTGACACAAAGTAACAATGCGGACGCGATCGAACTGCGGTATTGACCTTCTAGGCATGGTAGAACTACAGACAACATGAGCAGCGTACCTTCGTCCTGGTGGAATGACTGGAACTGATCGGCTGTCGTACCCCCTCCGTCTAATAGGCCCTGCTCATGCATGGTTGTTTACATCTTTGAGCAGTTTTAGTGACATCTATGAACAGTCAAAGGGACTGTATCTTGGATACAATATACACAGTCAACGTCTATATGCCGGAGATCTGGGAACCGAGGTGATGCAAAACTTTTTTTGATGTGTGTACAATTGTTCAGGACACACAAAAAGCTGAATAATAAGAAAAAGCAAGGCTTATCTACGTACCCTAGCTAGACGCAAGTGTTCTTGCACTCCTCTCACAAACGCTGGAGCCTCGTGCCCCGGTAAACTATATTTACTACGGAGAATGAAATTACCTGAGTTATCATTGTAACATACTTTGCTATAAAGCAGACTCACTGTGAGAGTGCATACACCAAATAATTGAGGTTCACAGGAAGTCCATCATTATTCAGCACCAACATCATCACTCCCAGTTGAAACTATCTGGTGGTAGAACCAGGTGCAACGTACGGTACTGAACATCCTTTGGCCAAATCCAAGCGCAGTGAAACTTGTTACGGCAAATGCTTAATACACATTTTAATCCACTGACATCTAATTTATTTCAATTGTTTTCATAATCTCAAGATGGCGGCTGTGCAAAATTTTGAAATCTCGTTTTTATTTCTTGTGTCCTAATCATGCGATTGAAGTTTGAATAATAAACCTACGCATTAGTCTTCATCTAATAGTACAAGCCTACATATATAAAAATCCAACATGGCGACCATCTGAAATATTTAGACGGTTGGCTTTAGACTGCGGCTGCTTACCATGGTGACACTGCACGACAGTCCATTGCTGTTGTAGCCTATCCATATTTTGACACTGTTAACGTTGCAGTTTTACGAGTACTGACTGACCTTTGGTTGGAAGAAAGTTTTGAAGTGAATTGTGTAGTCCAAAAACATTGTTCGTGTTACATCATGAACAATGCACTCTGTACCAGGGCACGATAATCTAGTAGCAAATCTATTATCTCTTACCGCACATTTGCAAGAACCAGGAGCTGTCAGGGTTCATCCACCGGCAGAAACAGTAAAAACAACCCCGACAGCTCCTTTTTCACTCCTACTACGCACTAAATCAGTGGAGCAGTACAGTTCTTGCACCGACAATTAGAGCTTATTTTATTAAATGATAGCTTACAGAAAGTAACAAAACAAAAAAACGAAATTGGCCAAAAAAAGTGGACCTGTCTGGTTCTTGCTGTACCTCTGTCCGTATCCATAACCTTCAAAAATAATAGCAACTACGGAGAGTCTATTGGAAGAAGTGTAGCCTACTCACCCAAATAAACTGCACACTTGAGGCCAAATTCAGCTTACCTGCAAACACAGAAAAACAACGATAAGAGTTTTATAAACATAGTGGTTTTTGTCTTGCTTTAATGAAACTGTGAAGTGAGCTTTCACGACAACGCGCTGCTGTGAAACACATTCTAACCTCTTGGCTCAAAGTTAAGAGAACCAATAGAACACATACATCACCACGTCCCTCTGTGTTTGTAAGGACAGATGACCTCACTGTTCCGCCACTACGCTCTGCGTTTGAGGTATTCATCACAAGTGATGTCAGTCCATATTTTTACTGCAGAGAATCAACATTTGCTACAACTACTGTGCTTTAGGTCCACAAAGAACGGCTGAAGTATGATTTTATCACAAAAATGGAATGTAACTTAAACAGTCCTGGTGACCAACGACATTCAAATTAAGAATATTAGTGGTATTAATTGTATATATTGGCTTTCACGGCCACTGAATTAAAACACAGCAATTCTTCTTGGTTTGTGCCGTGTCTTGTGTGGGGTTTCGCCAAGCTGCCTCATCAACGAGCACTTGGTGTCCCCACCCGGACCCCCACAGGAGTAGCAAACTGCGCACTACCTCCCTTCTTATGAAGCGCACCTCCGCCTCTTCATTGTGGGGGTCCGGGCGGGGACACCAAGAGCCCGCTCATGAGCCCGCTCGGTGTCCTAGGCGAAACCCCACACAAGACCCGACACAAACCTAGGAGAATTGCTGTGTTTTAATTCATTGTAGTATCAGTGCTGCCGTCCTTCTCAAATCCACTGCCCCCAACCTGTGCAACTTGGTCTCTTGGATAGTGGACCTTGTATCCGTTTATGGAAACGCACTCTCACCAGAAGACTTCAAAGGAGCTCTAGAACATCATTACCTATATTGTCACCTTTTCAGAGATGAGTACAATACCCATCTGCTAGCTAAGTGTCGTACTTGTCGGGATCAAGGAGAGATTGACCAACGCATTTCAACGGAATGGAACAGTGCATTGTCCCATGGAAGTCAGAAACTCAGTAGCAATAGCTACACCACTGGGATGACGTCACAGGGCAAACCGTTAATGCGGCGTACTATTGTTCGTTTCTGCAAGACCATCTCCTAGCAGCTCTGAGAAGGAAACGGCGACACCACATGGATACTCCGCCCATTGTTCTGCATGACATTGCTAGGGCACATTGTTGAATCGCTGGGGCTGGGAGGTGCTCTATCATCTCCCGATTAAAGTCTCTGCGACTTAGATCTCATCCCGAAAATGTAGGAGCCACTACGCGGGGACCGCTACCCTGTTGTGCAGACCAACCATGTAGGTGACTTAGTTATCAATGTATAACAATGTATAACCAACCTATGTATTTTGATAAAATACCGGGTAGAAATGTAATTGCTCGTCAGCAGTCGCCCATTGGCTGATTTTGTTTATATTCCTTCTTGTTGTTGGTGCAAGGATTGCCGTAGCACTAGTGTGAAACCGAAACCAAATTTAAACAAGTTTTGTTACGGTCAACAACAAACCCATTCGCAAAATTTGTGCTGAACGCTTCAATGCAAAATCGGACAGCTTCTTGACTTTTCTGCTTGGATTTCGAACTTCCTGTTCGATCTTAAACAGAAATGCAGGTGTTTGAGCTGATCTTCCCATTGATGCTGAATGCTCAAAACAGCGTTTAACCTCGCTGCGGATCGGTGAGCCGCACCCAAACTTGCCCACACTGTGATTATCCGTCATCGCGTGGCCAAACCAGGAAATACCCAGCACCACCTACTGCAATGCCCACAGCTCTGTCATACACAACACTGAGCTTCCAGAGGATGGGGAAAATCCACGGCACTTTTACCGAAAATGCATAGCTGGCTTTAAAAGTTCACCGAGTTCACAATATCAAACATCGAGCATTGAAACTGTACAGTTGTCTAATGGCGTTTACGTGGCAAGCAACAGCTATCTTGGGCACCAGTACAGGTTTCTTACATCCTCTTATTCAGGTACACTTTACAACATAACAATAAAAGATCCTGGCTTGAGCTTTCAACTAGTTTAAATATATGTCACTATCTCTAACTTGATGTAGAATTATCCAAATTTGGTAAAAAGTTTTTCATTTATGGTGATTTGAATTTTGGATTCTAAGAACCTCAGTGAAACTATGAATGTAAACGCATGCAAATTCCACAAATGGTTAAATAGAAGCGTAATTCTACATAAATATGTGTATAATCGCTCAATAAACAATCCCTGAAAATGTCAGTTGTGTAGCATTTAGGGTTTCAGAGAAAAGTGTACCTCTCTGGTGGGAAAATTGACACTGAGAAAACAACATTCGAAAGTTGGAATGTTCTTTTGCTCACCGTAACTTTGTCTATAGACATGCAGCATCAGATATATTAGTACATTATGCAACGAGCCTGTAATGGCAATAATTAAGACACGAGTATGTTTATAAAACGAGCGTATGCGAGTTTTATAATTTCCAAACGAGTGTCTTAATTACCATTATAGGCGAGTTGCAAACGACTGTTTATGTTCGACGATAATTATTATAACTATTTTATGTTCGGACATAAATCTTCATAAATATCTGTCGAGATTTCGCCAGTTTTATGTACTGAACAGAGCGCATGGGACGCAGAGAATGCCTTGTATTTGACCATGGCCACCTCGATTGCCCTACTATGACACTAGGCCAGGCAGTGAAATTTAAATTAGAAGGCTGTAGAACTCAGCTCATATATTATCTAATTGGTCAAACAACTGTTTCTTGAGCTCTGAATGGTGGTAGAAACTGTTTCATAATGAAAAATAGTGTTATAATGAGCCTCATTATAGTACAGTTTTCTGACATATAATAGTCAGGGTCGAACATAAATTATTTTAAAATACTTCCAGATGAGTAATGATCTTGAAATGCTTGCACAAAGTATAAAAGAGGCCATAGATACAAGAAACACATTTCAAAATTATCATATTTTGACCCCTCATCGGTTACACCCCCCCCCCCCCCCCTATTTATCACATCACATTTGGTGATTACGATCAACGGATAGCTCAATACAGTTCCGTTTTCCCTGCCACATGGCAATGGGAAAGAACTAGATTGTACCCATAATTAGCAAATTATAAATCAAGATCTATTTAAATAAAATTTGGTTGAAACGTATTATAAGGTGCGTTCAAAAAGTAACGAGCCGGAGGCATAATTACAGAAACCAGTACCTGTATGTTAGAAGTATGGCCCTGGCTGATGAGGCACTTGTCCCACTGTGACACGAGGCGGTAAATGGCTGTCGCATAAAATTCCCTGGGCTGCGATGTGAACCAGTTCCACACATACAGGTGAATCGTTGGCCCCGCAGAGCCCTTTTCAGGGGACCAAACATGGCGTAATCACAGGCAGAGAGGTCTGGACTGTATGGAGGGTGGCCGAGAACCTCCCATTTGAATTTCTGCAGGAGTGCCGCGACTGTGTTGGCCGTATGAGGTCGTGCATTGTCGTGGAGCAACCACTGCAGCTATGGCGTTCACTGTCACTCGGCGGTCCTGGGTAATGGGTGCATCAACCAGCTGGACGTTGCCATCGGTAATGCAGGGGGGTGCCCCAGACCGGGCATCATCGGCTAACGATACCCGTCCTTCCCTGAAGCGCGTGTGCCACGCCTTGACCCTTGCAAGAGACATGCATGGTTCACCGTAAACTTGTGACATTCGGCTTGTCACTGTTTGCAATGCGACTGGCAGCGTTGGACGATTGATGCATGCTGCTGCTCGCTTTGTATCGTCATGTGACGTGCACGCGTGCCCTCTAGTGACGGGATGTGACCTTCCACGCTCTGGTCGGAACCACACCTCGTTACACACGCCACGATGAGCCGATGTCGTAACCGGTTTGCGCATTCCAGCCTCCGGCTCGTTACTTTTTGAACGCACCTTATAAATTGATGAAGATTATTGTTTGATCGATGATGTTAATTTATTGAACATCCCAATGTCATTATAAATCATGCATATAACAGCAATAACCATGCACAAATCCAACTATACGATAGTTCAATTATTTGATGAAAAGTCAGTCTAAGGCCATAAGATGATAAGACCTTGAGGAGTTGACACTGATGCTGGTACCCGACTAGTCAAGTCATATTTCACGAGTTGAACAGGTTGACGCTCACCACGCCAGCCAGTGTGCACGTGGAGTGTAAATATTTATTTACAAAAAGACAAATTAACAGTGAGGAAAGAAAAGTATCAATTTCGCTTCGCACCCTACTTTCTTGCCCCATTCAAACTATCCCACTCATCATCACAACATTACAAGGAGGTTATTGGTTTTTCATATTTCCCGCCGCGTATACTAACGGGTCGACGGACTAGGAACTGGTTGCAGCGCCTGAACGATGTGGGCGGAGTCCGCTATTCTCGCGACGTATTCCAGGAGGGTAATTTCATTTTAGGTAATTCGTAAGGAGTTTCAAAAACACGTATAAATTAGCTCTAATCGAGTGTAAATGTAATATTAGCAAGGTGTTTGTCGTTTATGAGAATGATACTGAAATATTTGCAGCTTAGTGTAAGCTCTCTCCCAGCTGTTCAATTTTCCAGGCAGAACTTGGGGCCTTAAAGTGTGCAATAGAATGGGTTAAAGCTAACAATAAAAGAGTGAGGATTTTCGGTGATTCACAATCCCCATCGAATGCTATAAATGACAAATATAATTCTAACCCAATAGCTGTCTACATCAAGGCTACAGCTCAGGAGTGCTCACATATATGCACATCTGGATAAGGGGACACACTGGATTGGCTGGTAATGAAAGAGCAGACCGATTAGCAAGATCAGCGGCTACGACACATCTTGAAATAGCATAGAGTAAGTCTCCAATATGTTACGTTAAAAGGCAAATGCATATTCCACGAATGGAATATCGCATGGACATGTAGCCTGAAAGGATCTGTAACAAGAGAAATATTCTTCCCGGAAGTACAAAATCGACTGTTATCAAAATTATTAGTGCCAAACTTTGTCCTCACACAATTTTTAACTGGTCATGGAAAATTCAAGTCTTATTTTGAACGTTTTAAAATAGCAACAGACGACTATTCATGTTTTTGTGGACTGCCTCAATCGGTGTGTCACGTTATACAGGGTCATCGAAAAATAATGTCAACATTTCAAAAATTTATAGCACCGAAACCCTTTATGTTAAACGTGTAATTCTTTAACTGAACGCCAGCTGGTTAAAGTAAGTTTTGTTTTGGAGGGGACGTGACCTTGCTATGCGCACACTAGATGCGCAGTAGCCTAGGTCAGCCGGGGGCGCGCGCGCCAATAAAGTCCTGACCTCACCCCTTTGGATTTTTTTTCTGGGGGTACATTAAAAACATTGTATGCAGAAAAAAATCGGGATTTGAAACACCTGCGGGAGCGAATTTCTGCCGCCATCTTGACAGTTACTCCTGAAATCCAGCCATTGGGAAAGCGTGCGTTCAATGCTGATGTTTGTGGTCGGCCTGGCCTAGATTTTTTCCTTGAGTCCCTGTTTTCCTAAACCGATTAAACCATCGAATGAGAGCTTTGTAATCAGGTGCAGTCATTGGCACGCGCGCCCCCGGCCGACCTTGGCTACTGGGCATCTAGTGTGCGCATAGCAAGGGCACGTCCCCTTCAAAACAAAACTTACTTTAACCAGCTGGCGTTCATTGAAAGAATTACACGTTTAACATAAAGGGTTTCGGTGCTATATTTTTTTGAAATGTTGGCATTATTTTTCGATGACCCTGTATTTGAGTGTCCAGTTTTTGAAAAGGAAATATACTATTTACAATGCCACCGTAATAGTTGTACCATATCTTCAAGAGGCAGTGAGTGCTGTTTAGGACAATTTCTCACTTTCATCAACAACATTTTTTGCAAACTATGTTAGTAATATTTTTATTTGCTTAATCTACAACCGTAATGAAGCTGCCGCCGAAAGACAACGAAAAAAAAAAAAACACGGAAAACCACTTCCAGGCTGAGGTGGGAGCCGAACTAGCCTCCTCTCAGTGTACTCCGCTCCAGCCCTCAGACCTGAATTAAACTTCTTGGCGGAGCCGGGAATCAAACCCGGGCAAGCCGGTGACAGCCAAGAGTGCATGCAGGTCACTACGTAACGAGGCGGACTTAGAAAATAAGAATAGGAGACAGACTACTTTGGGCAGACAAAATAATAATAATAATAATAATAATATCGTATGGCCTCGGGTGCCTGGCGCAAGCTTTGTTAATTGACACCCAGAGGGTAGCTTGCATGTCGAATTTCGTCGTTCCTTTGAACGCTATGAAAGTCAAGGAGGTTAGATATCTTAACTCCTTGACACTACAGCGCTTTCAAGTAGAGAATGGAGGAACTTTGTGTTGGCGGAAAATCCCGAGATTAATTTTGCCATTGAACACGGCCTACTGAATTCAAATGGGTTCTTTAACATGCCAACATCGTATGACATGAGTATCGTGATTTTTGTCGCCTTCAAAAATCACTTACCATGGCCAGGGGCGAACCTGCAATCTTGGGGTTGGTAGTCCGACATTATAACCACCCACCCACCGTGGCAAGGTGGGCAGACAAAAGGACACATACACGGATAGCAGTGCTTAGTATGAATTCACCATCTGATGTTAGCCCGGCAGAAGACATACAAGTTTTCTATATTAGATACAATACAGAAATCAAAGAGTTTTCAATTTAGGTGACTTTAATTAAATAGGAGTAAGAAACGAGGAGGTGCTAATATGTGCTCGGAAAGTAGGAACAGAAGTGGAGAAAGACAGAACAACATATCCTTACGCTCTAGGACCCTTCAGCAAGATAGACCTAAGAGATCCACTTATGGTAAAACAAAAAACTTTTTTATTTTATTTTTCCGAAATCGGCCCCTGCGATACACCTGAGGAGGTCCAGGATTATACAACAAGGATAAAACTTCGCAGACATATAACATACCAGTAGCTGATTAACAGAGATGCGGTGGTTATCTCTACTTAGTATAAAACAACGTCCCCGATTCTTGCATGTCACGGGTAATCTCGAGAACCACTGGATGGATTTTGATGCGGTTTTCACCCTTCTGTAAAGGATATCTCCAGGAAGGTTTCTGTAGAAAATAAATTATTTATGATCAAAGGACGCCAAGGAGTAACTATTTCAATGAAAAGGTCGACAAAAACCTGGTGTCCGTGCGCTTTCAAGCTTACGCTGGGAAAAAACGTTAAATATATCAATAGGTATACTATGAGTGTAAGAATTGTTCAGCATGAAAAGTTCTAAAAAAAAAGAGTCCGGGAGAGCAAATCTCTATCTTCAATACATCGCCCACTATAAGTGTTTTTACGTTTTCATTTCTACCAACAATCTCCATTCAATTACTGAGGCGACAGTTTACGAGATAGCTGGGGGCGAGCCTATCACCCCAGTTACAGCCAGCAGCAAACTGACAAGTCGTGTTGAGTTAAGACTTCAGAGAAGAGTGGTTGTGTTTCGAGATTCTCTGGAAGTGCAAGTCGTTTTTTCTTCATTTCGCCTGTGAACTTTTCGCCCCGCAAAATACACAGTCAAGTTAAGATTGGACGGAAGGGGGATTTGTGTTTCATGCACCTCTCCATTCTCAAATTACGTCTGAAAAGAATTCGTTGCACATGTATCTCCATGATAATAGAATTAATTATAGTTAGTGATTTTAACCCCATCACGCCGAGACTTAAAACGGACATATGCGGTAGTTCATTAACACGTAATGCATTCATAACTGTTCCCGGGCGAAGTTAGAAATATGAATAGAATCCTTCAGAATTCCCCGCAGCATCTCTGTGTAGTGTACCGTAGATGTCCCACGTGCACCGAAGAGGAGACCTCTTACCTCCCATGCATAATCAGCTGCAGTACAACTCTCACTTAAGGGGAATACATGTGAGATAGATAGTCCTCTTCTCAGGTAGAAGCGGAGATGGCGTGACAATGGACTCAAATATAATTCTGGCCGTAGGATGGTAAGCACAACGATCAGTCTTAACAAAACCAAATTCAACAGAGAGTAATGTGCAGGAAATGTACAATTAAGTTCAGTCAAGCATACTCCGATCTGCAGAAGAAGCTTCCTCAAAAGTCAATGGAATAAGACAGTCTGTCAACACTAATACAACAAAGGGAAAAGATTTAAAAAAAGTAGTTCCGTGAAGAACTATATAGCCTATTTTCATATATCCTGCTTATGTTAACTGCCTCTATCAACACACACATTTTCGGTTTGATTGCTGTAATAGATTCGTAGAAATTGAGAACCGTCTAAATATTTCGGATGGTCGCCATGTTGGATTTTTATATATAGGCTTTAGAGTTATTTACTATTACATGAAGATTATTGTGTAAGTGATTTATTCAAACTTCAATCGCATGATTAGGACACAAGAAAATATAAAAACGAGATTTTAAAATTTCGCTCAGTCGCCATCTTGTTATTATGAAAATAATTTAAATGAATTAGAAGCCAGTGGATTAACATTTGTATAAGGATTTACCTTACCAAGTTTCACTGCCCTAGGGTGGTTAAATCGCGAGAAACGTCCATTTGAATATTTAAAATTCTCGTCGCCCCCATGTTGGATTTATGCTCAACAGGTTATTGAACGACCCATAGGTGAACTTATGTTTATACTGTAGCCTCTATACACATCCAAAATATAAGTTTGATTTCTGCCATAGATTAATAGATATTGAGAACCGTCTAAATATTTCGGATGGTCACTATGTCTAATTTTTATTTATATAGTCTTCAGATTTATGTACTATTACATGAAGATTATTGTGTAAGTGATTTATATCTACTTCAATCGCATAGGACACAAGAAGTAAAAAACTTAATTTTAAAATTTCGCACAGCCGCCATCTTGAGGTCATGTAAACAATTGAACTACCGGTAAATTAGATGTCAGTGCATTACAATGTGTATAAACATTTGCTGTACAAAGTTTCACTGCGTTTGGATGGTTAAATCGCGAGAAGAGTCTATTTAAATGTTTCAACTTCGCTTGGCCGCCATGTTCGTTTTGTAGTTAACAGGTTTTTGAAAGTCACATAGATGAACTTGTAGTAGTGCCCTTTATCACCGTACAAAATGTTAGGGTGATATAAGTAATAGTTTCGGAATATAGAATGCCGGTTAAATATTTCGCACAGCCGCCATGTTCGATTGGTGAGACGTAATAACATTTGAAGGGCACGGTTGGGGTCGGCCAAAGTACCAGATTCGATAAGAGGGATGAAAGGGTACTTGGAGCTCAATCAAATAGTTAACCTAAATATCAACAAGAATTAGCTGAGGCCTGACGGAACTAAACCTTATTACACGAAGAGTTGACTGATGGGAACTATGTTGGTGCATTAGGAGCCATTTCTCAGCGTTGCCTACTGAACACAGATCACCATAGGGTGTCCCAATAGTGGCCGTGACGTCACGCTGATACGACCTCTCACCTAGGTCGACCGGATTCAATTTCCGGTCAATGCACGCGAGTTTTTCGAAGTGAAATATCACGTCCTATGGTTCGGATTGTACGTAAAAATGGAGGTGCCGTGGTTCATGATCGGGAGATTAACGGTCACGTAAACCTAAAAACTTCGTTCCCTCCCTATGCGGTCATATGAGAAGATTGTAGTGAAACAAAACGATGATGGATACATTTGGTGAGTACGAGGTTGAGAGAACCAGATTTTCTCTTCAAATAAAAACATAGTTAATTATTCTGTTCACGTAGAATATTGAAGATGCGGTGTTATCAGATGTTCCGCCCCTTCATCACCGCCTCAACTCAAGACACGGTAAATCCACGGCCCTTTAGTGTTGTACACCGGGTGAGTTAGCCGTGATCGTTACGGCATGACTGCTGGCAGTCGCTCACATCCGGGAGGAGAGGAGGTTCGAATCCCCCCGCCGGCAACCTTGAAGATGGTCTTCTGTGATTTCCCCATCTTCCTTCCAGGCAAATGCCGGGGTTGGTCCCTAACTATAGGCCACAGCCGCTACCTTCCTACTCCTTACATTCAAACTTTCCTCCCCAGCGGTACTTGTAGCTCACCCAATGGGTGTCCGTCTCGAAGCAGCTACAAAACTGGCGAGCCGAACATGTCCTCGGACGCTCCCGGCACTAAAAGCCAAGAGTGTTTTACTTGTCTAAGAAATGGATTGCAACCCACAGCCGCCAGCGTCTTCGGCTGACAGAGTAGGGATGCGCTGGAACAAAAACCGGTAAGTTCAAAGAATATAATACTGATAAAAAGATGGTATATTGGCTTTCGCGGCCAGTGAATTAAAACTCAGCAATTCTTCTAGGTTTGTGCCGTGTCTTGTGTGGGGTTTTGCCTACGACACCCAGCTGGCTCATCAGCGGGCTCTTCGTGTCCTTCCCCAGACTCCCTGGCCGTGAAAGCCAATTTACCATCTTTTTGGAAGCCTTCGTAGGGAGGTGAGGACTGTTTGAGCTTTTAGCAGTTCGCTAGTCAGTGGGGGTCCGGGCGAAAGCCCACTCAAGACACGGCACAAACCTAGAAGAATTGCTGAGTTAAACATGATGACGTTATTGAGCGCCTTTTGTTCCGGCACTCCCCAACTACAACTTTCAGTGTCTGCAGGTGGTGTTCAACAGAAGCGGCCATAATAAATATATAAAACATAGTTTGTACTTGAAGAGCATTTCAAAAGAGTGATTGAACAATAAAGAGTACCATGATAAAGTGTAAAAGACACAAAAAAGTACATTTTGCCAATTTCTAAATTTTTCATCCAGAGAAACTATTGTACTTACGAGTATTGAAAGTAGCAATGCTCTCACACACTTACACATGTAATGTGTGCAAGAAATGAGAGCTTACTGATTTAACATCTACAACAAACATCACCAGAATATATAAATTCCTAATTTCAATTGGACCATGTACAACTAAATTCCCTGAGTGGCATTAATATTCCCCGATAATTCCCTGAGTATTCCTCGTTTTCCAGAGTAGTAGACACCCTGAGTGTGTCTGACGCGCCAATCCTAGGGCCCTCCTGCAGAGGAGCTAAGGAGGCAACAATAACGAGGCGGAACCTGTGCTTAGATATTAGCTATAGGCTACGTTTGTAAGCTCTCATAAATCTATGTTACATATTAGTGAAGCTGTGATTTAATCCTTAACGCCCACTCGCGGTGTTAGAGCCCCTTTAAGCTTATTAATATTCTCCCATTCACGGGTCACTGCTTCTTGTCGTCTCAGATGTGGTGGAGAATAGGCAGCCAAGGTAGAACATCCACCTTACACTCTGGTACCATACACCGAGTATACAAGAGACAAGGCCGCACTTTGAGCTCCCCAACAAGTTCCAGATAATGTTATTCTTGGTTTTTAACTTTGAATTCAGTAGGCCGTGTTCATAATGGCAAAATTAATCTCGGGATTTTCCGACAACACAAAAGTTCCTCATTTCTCTACTAGAAAGCGGTATAGTGTCAAGGAGCTTAGTTATCTAACCTCCTTGATTTTCATAGCGCTGCAAGGAACAACAAAAATTCGACATGCAAGCTGCCCTCTGGGTGTCAAATAACAAAGCTTGCACTCGGCACCGAGGCCATACGATATTATTATTATACTTTTCTGCTGGTGAGTCCTGTACGATCCATTGTGATTTCGAGATACCGTACTTCGGGTGAGGGTTGTTCTTAACCGTTTTTTCTCTTCTTTCTTTTACAGAAGATGACCTTTAGAGGCTGGTTGGCAAAGCGGTTGTTGAGGAACCTACGCAATAATGGTTGGTTGGTTCCTCAGTTAAGGGGCTGCGACAACGCGGTCGCGTACTTTGGGTGTGTGTAGAATCTGTCTGATAACCGGTGACTGTATTAGTGTGTATTATCTGTTTTTAATTCAAGTGAGGACTGCAGACATTGAATTTTCAACTAGTTGTTACTTTTGCCGCCAAACGCCACCGTCAACGACTACTAGTTCAGAATTTGGTTACTAGACGCCACCGCAGTTGGCTCCTGGCGACGAACGTTGAAACCTAAGAGCGTTGTTCAAATTTAACCTATAATTTAGCTTCACACAGGTGTAATTAGTGGTAGGTTCCTGAACATGCCATAAATCTATGACATGGGACCGCCGGCTTTACTTCCCCTCCGAACGAAGGCATACTGAGGGATTTTTAACGCTCTTAAAACAAATCCGACGACTTCGGCCCGGTTTGTAACCGCGATCTTGGGCATAGAACTGCACGACAGTGAGCGATCCATTGTGATTTCGAGATGCTGTACTTAGGGTGAGGATTGTTCTTAACCGTTCTTTTTTACAGAAGATAACTTTTAGAGGCTGATTTGCTAAGCGGTTGTTGAGAAACCTACGCAATAATCCTCATATATTGGTACATAACTCTAAGGCCTACATATAGATTATCTGAAATATTTAGACGGTTCTCAATATCTACGACGCGAAATTTGAATATTTAAATGGATTCTTCCCGACGGAGAGAAATTTAGCATGATAAATCTTCATATAAGGTTTAATATACTGGCGTCTAATTTAATTCATCACGATGATGATTGCTGTTTTAAGGGGCCTAACATCTAGGTTATCGGCCCCTAATGGTGTGGGTGATCGTGAACACACTAGAAGAAGAAACAAAAGAGAATAAGTCAAATAAAGGACAGGAGGAAAAGAAATGCCCTCAACCCTCGAAGAATGAGAAATGAGGGACTTGGAAGGAAGGAAAGCCACGAAAGGCAGATAGGAAAAGGAAAGGGTCCGCCCCAGAGGCAATGGTAAAAGGGGGGAAAACCGGACACAGCTCAGGAATTCCTCGGGGTCGCCAACTCCCGAAATCACCAGCCGTGAGCCCTTGAGGGTGCACCTGAAGTGCTGGGGCTACACACACCCTGCCTCCTTGAGGACCTTGTGCAGAAGGCAGGAAATACTGTGAGCCCCTGAGGGTGTAGCAATTTCCAGGGTGCACCAGAAGTGGCGGGGCTACATACACCCTGCCTCCTTGAGGACCTTGTGCAGAAGGCAGGAGATACTGTGAGCCCCTGAGGGTGTAGCACTATCCAGGGTGCACCAGAAGTGGTGGGGCTACACACACCCTGCCTCCTTGAGGGCCTTGTGCAGAAGGCAGGAGATACTGTGAGCCCCTGAGGGTGTAGCACTATCCAGGGTGCACCAGAAGTGGTGGGGCTACACACACCCTGCCTCCTTGAGGACCTTGTGCAGAAGGCAGGAGATACTGTGAGCCCCTGAGGGTGTAGCACTATCCAGGGTGCACCATAAGTTGTGGGGCTACACACACCCTGCCTCCTTGAGGGCCTTGAGCAGAAGGCAGGAGATACTGTGAGCCCCTGAGGGTGTAGCACTATCCAGGGTGCACCAGAAGTGGTGGGGCTACATACACCCTGCCTCCTTGAGGACCTTGTGCAGAAGGCAGGAGATACTGTGAGCCCCTGAGGGTGTAGCACTATCCAGGGTGCACCAGAAGTGGTGGGGCTACATACACCCTGCCTCCTTGAGGACCTTGTGCAGAAGGCAGGAGATACTGTGAGCCCCTGAGGGTGTAGCACTATCCAGGGTGCACCAGAAGTGGTGGGGCTACACACACCCTGCCTCCTTGAGGACCTTGTGCAGAAGGCAGGAGATATGAAGGAAACAGAAGAGGTCTGACCCCTCGAAGAATGTGGGATCAGGAACGATGAGAAAAGGGCCAATTAAGGCGGGAAAGTGAAATACTCCCTAGGCCTCGGATACCCTAATAACAATCCTGGTCGGAAAAGAACAAGAGTTGACCAATGAAGGTCGAGAGGAAAGATAACAGAGAGGAGCCCGGCACAAGTAAATGGAGGTAATGCCGAACTCAGCTGGGGTCCCGTGGTCGCCAACCCACGTCCCGCTAGTCGTGAGCCCCTGGGGGAGTAATTTAATTCAATTTCATAAGAACCTATAAGTGGCGGCTATGAAAATTTTTATTTATCGTGTCCTAAACTAGCGATAGATATGTAGGTTGATATAATGAGTCATGATTTTAATATTCACCTGCTGGCATATAATTCGATATCATATCATTATCTCTACTTAGTATAAAACTAAGTCCCCGATTCTTGGATGTCACGGGTAATCTCGAGAACCACTGGATGGATTTTGATGCGGTTTTCAACATTCTGTAAAGGATATCTGGAGGATGATTTCTGTAGAAAATTATTTATTTATGATCAAAGGAAGCCGAGCAGTAACGATTTCAGTGGAAAAGTCGGGAAAAAAACTGGCGTCCGACCGCTTTGTGCGCTTACGCTGGGCAAACCGTTAAAAATATCTAAATACTAGGAGTGTAAGAATTGTTCAGCACGAAAAGTTCTACAAAAACGTCCATGAGAGCATATCTCTATCTTCAATACATCGCCCACTATAAGTGTTTTTACGTTTTAATTTCTTCCAACCGTGTCCATTCAACTACTGAGGCGACAGTTTACGAGCTAGCTAAGGGCGAGTCTATCATCCCTGTTACAACCTAGCTAGCGGGCAAACCTATTGCCCCAGATACAGCCAGCAGCAAACTGTCGAGTCGTGTTGAGTTAAAAACTTTAGAGAAGAGTGGTTGTGTTTGGAGTTTCCTTGGAAGTGCAACTCGGCTTTTCTTCATTTCGCCTGTGAACTTTTCGTTCCGCAAAATACACAGTAAAGTTAAGATTGGACGAAAGGGGGATTTGTGTTTCATGCACCTCGCCATTCTTAAATTACGTCTGACAAGAATTCGTTGCACATGCATTTTATGATAATATAATTAATAGTTCAGTCAGTGATTTTAACCCATAATGCTGAGATGTAAAACGGATATTGGTCGTTGTTCATTGACATTGGAAAAAATAAAGCGCTTATCACGTAATGCATTCATAACTATTCCCGGGCGAAGCCGGGTCGGGTTGCTAGTACTGTATATAAAACAATCGAACATGGCGTCCATGCCACATATTTAACCAGTTCTCAATATCTCCGAAACTACTGAAACAATCAAACTGGCATTTTGTATGGTGTTAGAAGATAAGGAAATATGCATGACTTTCCAAATCCAACATGGCGGCCAAGTGATTTGCAAATATTTAAAATTAACTTTTCTTGCAATCTAATCACCCGAGGGCAATAAAACTTGGTACAATGAATTAGTATAGACACACCTAACGATGTTCAATTGGTTACAAAAAATCAAGATGGAATCAGTAGGAAATTTTAAAAACTCATTTTTTAAATATCTTGCATCTTATTCAGGCGATTGAAGAGAAGATTCTTATGATGGGCGTTAAAAGCCTCATCGTGTAACTTTGAACACAGTGCTGGAGGTGTGTTGGTTGGTTGGTTCCTTAGTTTAGGGGCTGCGACAACGCGGTCATGTAGCCCCGTGTACTTTGGGTGTGTGTAGAATCTGTCTGATGGCTGTATTAGTGTGTGTTATCTGTTTTTAATTCAGGTAAGGACTGCAGACGATATTTTCAAGTAGTTCCTACTTTTGCTACCAAACGCCACCGTCAACAACTAATTCTGAACTTGGTTACTAGATGCCATCACAGTGGGCAACTGGCGACGAACATTGGAACCTAAGAGTGTTAGTCAAATTTAACCTATAAATAGCTGCATATTAATGTAATTAGTGGAAGGTTCTTTATCATGCCATAAATCTATGACATGGGACCGCCACGCCAACTTTACTTCCCCTCCAAAGGAAGGCATACTGAGGGATGTTTAACGCTCTTAAAAAATCCGACGACTTCGGTCGGGTTTGAACCCACGACCTTGGGCACATAAGCTCAATATGCTACCAATTACGCCACCGAGCCGCTGAGGTGTGTTGAAGGTGCATTCAAAGCTCTGATTTAAGGCAGGTTCCATAGTACGACGATTATGCTTTCTTATGTCTTCTTGTCTATAATGACTACAACTTATGGACATTGAGTTTTATTTCGTTTTTAATGCTACCACAATGTAGCCTAAGTCGTGTACTGAAAGCTATTTAGTACAAGGAAAAAGCTTTTAATAGATTGGAGAATTTCTAATGCAAAAGACGAGTAGAATATATGAAAATAGGCCAGTTAGTTCTTCACGGAACTGCTAGTTTTAAATCTAGAATTTGCCGAAGCTGCAGTAGTTTTTGTGGGTTTTGAGCGGTTCTATCACTACACTGCAAGTTTTCGCGCGGTCCCCAATCACTAATTGAGTACCTAGATTGTTTTCGTCGGCTCCGTCAACGTTCGAGTGTAATGCGAAAAGTGACAGCCGCTACAGGGGGAATAAATCGTGCTTTCTTGGCATTAAAATGTATTCAGCAACTCGCGGGCGCCATTAGTTTGATTTAGGAGCCCGCAGGTGGCGACCTGAATAAACACAGCACGGTGACCTCTAACAAAAACTAACTCCGGGTCCAAGTTCACTGGCTCGACATCCACGAAGTTTCCAAATATTTTCACAAACGAATAAACGACATTACACGTTTTCTCGTGTCCACGAGATTTATTTACGGCCTAGTGGGAGAGATGATGATGATGATAATTGTTGTTTTAAGGGGCCTAACATCGAGGTTATCGGCCCCTAATGGTCTGGGTGATAGTGAAATGGAAACCAGAACAAAAATTAAGTTCGACTGAAAGTACTTACAAAAAGGAACTCAGATTGAAACTACTCACAGAATGGAGAGCGGTAATACGTACATAAGGAAATTTCGAACAAAAATACTCACAAAAGGAATAGATCGAAAAAATACGCACAAAATGTAATTTAGAATTAACTACTTGAACAAAGCGGAGTAGGTTGAAAATACAAAATGCAATTGAAATTGCTTACAAAATGTACGGTAGATTAAAACTTCTCATTTGGATGGACAATACTTACAAAATGTAATTTAGATTGAAAATAATTACAAAATGTAATTTAGATTCAAAATACAAAATGCAATTGAAATTCAAAATACGCACAAAAGGACCCCCACGATATTGAAAAACTTACTAAAAAGCAATTTAGATTGTCAATCCATTCAAAATGCAATCGAGGTTGAAAAACACTCACAAAATGCAACGTAGATTGAAAACACCTACAAAATGGAGTGGAGATGCAAAAATAACAGTGCGGGAATCTTAAAGGGAAAAGGAAAGATAATGAAAAGAAAAACAACAGGAAAGTGAAATAGGAGAGAGTCCGTCCCACAGGTAAGGGACAAAATGGGGAAACCGGACCCAGCTCAGGAATCCCTCGGGGTCGCCAACTCCCGAATTCACCAGCCGTGAGCCCCTGAGGGTGTAGCACTTTCTAGGGTGCACCAGAAGTGGTGGGGCTACACACACCCTGCCTCCTTGAGGGCCTTGAGCAGAAGGCAGGAGATACTGTGAGCCCCTGAGGGAGTAGCACTATCCAGGGTGCACCAGAAGTGGTGGGGCTACACACACCCTACCTCCTCGAGGGCCTTGAGCAGAAGGCAGGAGATACTGTGAGCCCCTGAGGGTGTAGCACTTTCTAGGGTGCACCAGAAGTGGTGGGGCTACATACACCCTACCTCCTTGAGGGCCTTGAGCAGAAGGCAGGAGATACTGTGAGCCCCTGAGGGTGTATCACTTTCTAGGGTGCACCAGAAGTGGTGGGGCTACATACACCCTACCTCCTCGAGGGTCTTGAGCAGAAGGCAGGAGATACTGTGAGCCCCTGAGGGTGTAGCACTTTCTAGGGTGCACCAGAAGTGGTGGGGCTACACACAACCTACCTCCTCGAGGGCCTTGAGCAGAAGGCAGGAGATACTGTGAGCCCCTGAGGGTGTAGCACTTTCTAGGGTGCACCAGAAGTGGTGGGGCTACACACACCCTACCTCCTCGAGGGCCTTGAGCAAAAGGCAGGAGATAACAGGAAAAGAAAAAGAAGGCTGACCCCTCCCAGAAGAAAGGGATCAGGAAAGATGAGACAAGGGCCAATTAAGGCGGGGAAGGAAGAGACTCTCTAGGCCTCGGATACCCTAATACCGTCGGGGTCGGAAGAGAACAAGAATTCACCAAGAGAGGTCGACAGGAAAGAAGACCGAGAGGAGCCCGGCTCAAGTAAGTTGAAGCCAGACTGAGGTGGGGTCCCGTGGTCGCCAACCCACGTCCCACTAGATGTGAGCCCCTGGGGGATGGGAGACGTGATAGATCGAACGTTTTTAACTGGGAGTTTTCGCGCGGTCTCTTTACATTCCTATACAACAGCTTAATCAAGCAATCCATTGGAAGGAATGTTGACACAGACTAGATTAGATGGAAGCAGCCTATACGGTCAGTGCTGCAGTGAGGCAACTGTCTCAACTTGCCATGTACGGCTCATTATAAAATTGCCTACGTTTCTACTCTCATAACCTGCGGCGATGTTTTTTGCTAACATCACCGTACAGTGTTGATCAGTAGGCTAACCACGTCTTCATTACAATATGCATATTCCAAGGCGAGTCAAACTCTTAGATGGAAGTGAAATGTTGCCACGGGTGAAAATCAAGAAGTAATCTTCAATAATGTCACACATATTGGCTTTCACGGCCAGTGAATTAAAACTCAACAATTCTTCTAGGTTTGTGCCGCGTTGTATGGGGTTTCGCCTAGGACACCAATTCACCGGCCGTGAAAGCCAATATAGGATCTTTTTGGAAGCCTTCATAGGGAGGTTAAGGCTGCTTCAGCTTTTAGTTGTCGCAGTAAAGAGGCGCAGGTGGAGGTATTGCGCAGTTCGCTACTCCTGAGGGGACACCAAGAGCCCGCTGATGGGCCAGCTTGGTGTCCTAGGCGAAAGGCCACACAAGACACGGCACAGACCTAGAACAATTGCTGAGTTATAATATTTAGTATTTAGCAGAATGATAAAGGAAAGTTCAGAGTGAAATCCAACAACGACCACAATGAGGACTTCAGCTTTACATCGTCACCTCGTGTACTTGTCTGATGCGCTGACTGTGGTAGTGTTATCATGAGCCAAGTTCAATCCGAACCACAGAGCGTGACTTCTCACACCGGGACCCGGTGACAGGCAAGAAGCTTGGCCACTGCCCCTTGAGGGAGTGCGGACAAACTACTATCAGGATGACCGCAGCATTCAGCTCCTAAACAAACCAACAACTACAGAGGAGTCAAATTATTAGACTCGACGCCATTTATACTCTTCACAGCTTAATTCACTAAATATGTTTGCAAGGCGGTGAAATAACTTCCAATGTTTAACCAAGAGTCTCAATTATATTTTCTTTTAAGAAACTCAAAGTAAAATGATTTTTATCCTACTTTTCACATTTTGCAAAAATGAGGAAAAAGTAGACTTATGAGATCGATCCGGGAAAATGTGTGTCTGTCTGTCCTTCTGACGGGCTGTGTGTGTGTCCCCCCCCTATCAACTCCTAAACGGCTGCAGCAATCAAAACCAAATTTAGTATGAGTAAATATGTGCACCGGAATATCTCACGTCCATGTTTGAAAATGATGTCAGTGCTACCAACTGCTGAAAAAACGCACTAGAAATTTGAGCTCCATGTTGGATATCTTGCAAGGTATGCATGGGAGCTATTCCAAAATTTGCACACATGTAGATAAGACTATTTCAGTTTAATTTCCAGGAGGCCAACCATGACAGTGTTGCCAAAATAATGTTAAGCCTTCTGATAGGTGCAATGTTTAAATGCATATAACTAATACACTATCAATTGGATTTCAACCAAATTTTGTATGTAATGTCTGTACATAAACAGACATGACTGAGCGTATTCTTAAGGCCACCAGGGCTGCCAACTGTTAATAATTGCTCTCTATTTTTTTTCCATCCAAATACCTATATATCAGAAAGTATGCAAGCCAACAGCTTTAAACTATGCACACGTATATTCTGACATTTTAGATTAATTTGGAGTAACTTATATACGTCAGTTCTACCAACATGATTATAAACCTGCTGATAGTACCAATTTTTAAATACATGTAACTTCTATACTATCAGTTGAATTTCAACCAAATTTCGTATGTGCTATGTGTACCATAACAGATATTACTATTAGTATTGTTAAGAGCAATCAGGGTTGCCAACTGTTGATAAATGCTGTCTATATTTTTTTAACCCTAATATCAATATATCAGAAAGTATGCAAGCCAACAGCTCTATACTTGGCACACGTATAGCACCTGACATTCTAGATTAATTTGGAGTAATTAATACAAGGCAAAGCTGCCAACATGATTCTATGCCTGCTGATATGTCCAATTTTAAAATACATGTAACTTCTATACTAACAAATGGATTCCATCCAAAATTGCCACAACAAGATATCATAATAATTCAGATTATTTCTGACCAGCACACGCATGGTATTGTTGGCAACATGCTTTTACGCGTGCTGATAGATCCAGTGTCTAACTGCATGTAACGTCCATTGGACTTCAACCAAATTTTGTATTCTGTACCTTAAGAGGTGGAACTAAGAATATATTCAGTCACCAGGGCTGCCAACTGTAGTGCTCTATTAGGCTACATTATACCAGGTATATTTTGAACTAATTAGACATTTCGATATTACCAACTTAATTTCGTCATTATTCTAGATAGGTTCATATACTGTAGATTAATCATTGGCATGAAAAGTAGGCTGTATAGTTCTTCACGGAACTTCTTGTTTTCATTTCAACTATTCCAAGATTCATGAACCATGGATTGAAATCCCCTGACTTAGACGGTACGGTATATTACAAAGTCAATGAAAATATAGAAAACAGACCAAGCTCAGGAATCCCTCGGAATCCCCAATCCTGAAAGTTTCCAGATGAAGGTGTAAGTCAATAAGGGAGAAAACATTCCTAAGTTTGGGGTACAAAAGATGCCAGCAGATTGATTTTGAATGACAAATTGTGACTGACTTAAATTCTTTAGGTATTAGATTCCAATGATTTGCACGCCTCTATAACTTTGTGTCACGTGAATGGGGGATGTGTAATGTTGTTGAGACTGTGATTGTTTTGAATTCTATGTTTGCTCGTCTGTGATTGGTTGTTTATAGGCGCACCGCAACTTGTCGTGAGCTTTCAATATATTTGTGGGAAGTTTTCAGCTGTATGAGAGCGCATGCAGTGACGTCAACTCTCTCCCATAATGGGCCAAGTGTGTTTCACCATGTGCAGTAGGCTTGTTGTTTTAAATGAGAGTAAGGAAGGTCACCTCCACACGTCCTTGCGGTGTGTCCACAGGTGGAGTCATTTTCATGCTAATTCAGTATGCACGATAACCTGTGTCACAACAACTGTCACGTCATCAGTAAACACTAAAACCCATTACTGCATTCCTAATCATATGAAGGCCTTTTCATTTGACGAATTACAACAGAATGCTGCGGATGGTGAGAAAAATAGTCACATCATACACTCCTTACATCCCGCGGTAGCCAGTTTCTTAGAGTAGGTCTCAACGATTCATCTGGACTGCAAAACACACTGCTGATCGCGCCATCCGCTTTATGCGAGGAGTGGGCTAGGACAACACGTCAACATTCTGCTGAAAGGATCTTCTTCAATTACGTATTGTCTAATTTATTTTCTTAATTAGGTAACTACCTCAAAATTTAAATAAAAAAGAAAAGAGTACAGCGGAACTTGGATAATTCGAACTTCCATAATTCGAAATCGTCTTTAATCCCCTAGCATATTGTATGCAAACAATGTTAAATGATCGTGGATAATTCCAATATTTGTTTGGTTAATTCGAACTCTTTACGTCAACAGTAGAGCGCAGTCTTGTACGAAGGCTGTTTTTTAAGTAAAGGCCGTTTTTTAAGCCCGTAGTTAGTGTGCACGCCGCAACAAGCGTGCGCGCTACTTCCCGGCATCCTTTGCGAACAAGCAGGCGTCAGTTGCAGCTGTGTAGCTAACCTGTACGCTGAACTGTGCATCTTTACAATGTTCAATATTATTGATTCGCCCGCCGTGTGTGAGGTACGATCTGTGATACGTTTTTTGAGTGCAAGAAACAAGTCAGCTGCAGACATTCATCGTCAGCTTTGTGAGGTGTATGGTGATAATGCAATGACGGAAGGTAAAGTGCGAGTTCAAAAGTGGCCTTGAAACTGTTCATGACGATGAACGATCAGGCCTGTGATGACAGATGACTTGCTGACTGCAATTGACACGAACATTCACGATAACCACTCAATCAATGGATTTTCCTCAAGTGTGAATTCTTGGTTGTCAGAGCAGGTGGCAAACTTTCATGCAGAGGGATTTCAGAACTTAATTTTAAGGTATGACAAGAGCCTAAATAAACGAGGCAACTATGTAGAAAAATAGAGGAAGGTATGTAAAACCTAGAAATAAATGTGGTTTCAAAATAAAATGTTCGGTTAATTTAAAATCAGCCCTCGTATTTCATAACTCGTATATTTTCTAAACAATTATCGAGGCATTTCTATAGGCGATTGTTGGACGAGAATATTCTCACAGAAGACGGTAGCGCTCTTGACATACTTCACGCCTCAAGAATGTGTAGACGAGCATGGGATCAAGTGACAGCAGAAACAATCGAGAACTGTTTTCGTGGTAAAAGACGGTGGAAGTGCCTACGAAACTGTGTATGAAGCTGTGCCTTCAGTTGACGGTTGAGAGGAAATTGGGACTGTTCTTATCTCGTATGAAGAATTTGTTAGATGTTGATGCAGTGTGTGGCGAGCTTAGTGACGTGGACATAATCACAGAGGTAATCAGTAAAGCCAACCAAGCTACAGGTGACACATCTGAAGATGAAGACTGTGATTCTTTAGAGGATCAGGAACAACCAATTCCGAGTGCGGCAGAAGCATCCAATTACGTCCAACAACTGAGAATATTTGTTGAAAATCAACACAACGTATCTGATTCTATTTCTCAGTCACTAAATGGCGAATGTTGTTGTTGTTGTTTGAGTCTTCAGTCTTTTGACTGCCTCCATGCCTCCCTGTCCTGAGCTAATCGTTTCATCTCTACATAGCTACCACACCCTACATCCGAGGCAATCTGTTTAACATATTCTAACCTTGGTCTACCCCTACAGTTCTTGTCCTCGACCCTTCCTTCCATCACTAAGCTTGCTATTCCTGGGTGTCTTAGTATGTGTCCTACCAACCTATCTCTTCTCTTCATTAGCAGTCGCCAGAAACATCTCTCCTCTCCCACTCGCCTTAATACCTCTTCGTTTGTAACCCTATCTACCCATCTGATCTTCATCATTCTCCTGTAACACCATATTTCAAATGCTTCAATTCTCCTCTTTTCTGCTGCACCAATACTCCAAGTTTCACTTCCATAGAGTGCGACGCTCCAGACAAAGGTTTTCAAAAATGACTTCCTAATGCCTAAATCTATATTCGATGTCAACAGATTCCTTTTTTGTAGACAGGCTTTCCTTGCCTGAGTCAACCTACTTTTTATATCCTCTTTGCTTCGTCCATCACTGGTTATTCTGCTTCCTAAGTAACAGAAGTCTCCTACTTCCTTCAGCTTTTCACCTGCCAATTTGATCTCCATAGAGGTTTCTGATTTATTTCGGCTGCATTCCAGTATTTTTGTTTTACATTTATTAATTTTCATCATGAATTCCTTCCGTAAGACGGAATCCATACCATTCAAAAACTCACTCAAATCCTCAGGCCTGTCGGCCAAGATGACGATGTCATCAGCAAATCTCAGAGTTGAAATTATTTCTCCTTGAATCTTCACTCCCACTATAAATTTCTCTCCAATTTCCTTCATTGCTTGTTCAATGTAAAGATTGAAAAGTATGGGTGATAAGTTGCAGCCATGCCTTACACCTTTCTGAATACCAGCTTCTCTCTCATGTCCTTCAGCTCGAATGACTGCTGTCTGGTTTCTGTATAGATTGTATATCACCCTCCTATCCCTGTACTTTATTCCAATAGATTTCAAAATGTCAAACAATTTAGTCTAATCAACGTTATCAAAAGCCTTTTCTAAGTCTACAAATGCCATGAACGTTCTCTTATCTTTCCTTATTCTACCTTCCAAAATCAGCCTAAGACTTATTACAGCTTCCCTTGTTCCTACATTTCTCCTGAAACCAAACTGGTCTTCACCCAACTCCGTTTCTATCTGGCTTTCAATCCTCTTGTAAATTATTCTAGACAGGATCTTTGAAGCATGGAGTAATCAAGCTGATTGTACGGTAATCTTCACATCTGTCAGCTCCCACTTTCTTTGGTATAGGGATGATAACATTCTTCTTGAAATCAGGGGGTACCTCACCTGACTCATAAATCCTACACACCAAGTGAAATAACCTGATCAGACCTTCATCTCCTATGCAGCGTAGCAACTCAATCGGTATATCATCTATGCCTGGTGCTTTG
The DNA here is from genome assembly GCA_946902985.2 of Meconema thalassinum. Classification (NCBI taxonomy): domain Eukaryota; kingdom Metazoa; phylum Arthropoda; class Insecta; order Orthoptera; family Tettigoniidae; genus Meconema; species Meconema thalassinum. The sequence goes on from OX336390.1 coordinate 8,349,289, forward strand.
TTCCTGCCTAAGTCCTCTAATGCTCTGTCAAATTCTGATCTCAATATTAAATCTCCTTTTGCATCCTCATCAATTTCCTCCTCCCTTTCCATTACATGATTCTCAATCTCCTTTTCCTTATACAAGCACTCTATGTAAGCTTTCCATCTCTCAATCTTTTCTTCCCTATCTGTTAGAGGCTTTTCATTTGTGTCCTTAATATTACAGCACTTAGTCTTCTTTTCCCCAAAAGTATTCTTAATCCTTCGATAAGCTGTGTCTACTTTTCCTAATTTCAGACAATTTTCTATACCTGCACATTTCTCTTTCAACCATTCTTCTTTCGCTTCCTTGCACTTCTTGTTGACCTCATTTCTCAGAAGTCTGTATTCTGCTTTCCCCTTTTCATCTCTTACATTCTTGTGTTTCCGCCTTTCATCCATTAATTCTAGTATATCCTGAGTGATCCACGGTTTTCTACCTATTCTTTCTTTCCTACCAATGTTTTCTTCTGCGGATTTTGTTATTTCATTCTTCAAAAGTGCCCATTCGTCTGCAATTGAAGTTTGTTTACGGGTTTTGATTAGTCCTTCCTTTATACTCTTCTTGAATCTTTCGTTTACATCCTTTACTTTCAGTCTGTCTATTGCCCACCTTTTTGGCTTTTGACTTTTCTTCAGTTCCTTCAACTTTAATCTGCATTTCATTACAACCAGATTGTGGTCAGAGTTTGTCAGCACCAGGATATGTTTTACAATCCAAAATCTGGTTTCGAAACCTCTGCTTGACCATAATGAAGTCGATTTGGTAACGCCCTGTATCTCCTGGTCTCATCCATGTGTATATTCTTCTATTGTGGTTATCGAATAAGGTGTTAGCTATGACCAACTCATGTTCGGTGCAGAATTCCATCAGCCTGCTTCCTCGATCATTCCTTTCACCTAATCCGAAATCTCCTACTATCTTCCCTTCTCTCCATTTTCCTACCACAGCATTCCTATCTCCCATTACTATAACATTTTCATCACCTTTGATATACCTCAGAATTTCGTCTATTTCTTCGTAGACCTTTTCAACATCCTCATCATCAGCTTGACTGGTAGGCATATAGACTTGTACCAGTGTGGTGCACGTAGGTTTAGTATTGATTTTTGCTACAAAAATCCGTTCACTATATTGCTCATAATATTCCACCCGCTGTCCAAGTTTCCTACTCAATATGAGGCCAACCCCTGCTTGGCCATTGTTTGATTTAGTGCTAAGGACCCTATAGGCGAATGTAGATTCATATATTACTCGTAAAATAATTAAATCAAGAAAGTAATCTACTATCTCGTACTTCAGTAAGTTAAATGGTATTTACTGTGTCCAGTAGGCCTACTGTTGTACATGCTAATAGTATCTAAAATATAGTTTTTTGTTAAATCTTAAACATTTTGGTTTAATTCGAATGTTTTAATTGTCCCTTGAATATTCGAGTTATCCAAGTTCCACTGTATTTTAAATGATTTATAAGAGGAAGATGTTCCGCCTCTTAAAATGACTCCAACAATCAACACTGTGCCTGAGGCTGCGCCTTCCGAGAACAACGACAGTCCATTCGGGTAGCGACCATCTCCTCAAGTTCGACACTCAAAGCAAATGCTGCTATTTTACCCCCATTGAATTTCAGGGCCACCTAAACCAAACCTAAGCCAGTCTTAATACAGGCCATCCCAACACAAGACGGCAGAGCAATGGTTTTAGTGTCCAACTACCCTAACCTCGGCAGTCCAATAGGGTGGCTTCAAGAGACAGAGGCAGAATTTTCGAACATGGTGACTAATGTTTTCATCAGTTTACTGCTCCAAAGTTAAAACTTGAAAGTGCGAATAGTGTGTTTCCTGGGGGCGTAGTTGATAGCATGCTGAGCTTCTATCCCCAAGGTCACGGGTTCAAACCCGACCGAAGTCGTCAGATTTTTTAAGAGCGTTAAAAATCCCTCCGTATGCCTTCCTTCGGAGGGGAAGTAAAGCTGGCGGTCCCATGTCATAGATTTATGGCAAGTAAAAGAACCTTCCACTAACTACTGCACTTGTGTGAAGCTAAATTTGTAGATTAGGTTTGAGTAATGGTCCTAAGTTCCAACGTTCGTCACCAGGTGTCGTGGACGGTAGCATTTGGTAGTGAAAGTAGGAACTACTTGAAATTATCGTCTGCAGTCCTTACTTGAATTAAGAACAGACAACACACACTAATACAGCCATCAGACAGATTCTACACACACCCAAAGTACACGGAGCCAATGAGTCCTCCTGAATGAAGCGCCTATAACCCTTTCCGTGTGATAGGCCCCTCCCTGTTACTGCAGGAGAATGTCTATCTGAGACCGCGAAAAGTCTGTCATCCTATAGCCTACATGTTATCTGTATGAAGAAGACATTTTTCAAGTGCAGCAATTTGAAGAAATCACCAGACGCACGCACACAATGATACAAGAAGACAAAAAGCTACCGCAACGTGTAATACAGAATGTTTTAGCAACCAACCCTTTAGCTTATGAATTTACAATAAATCACATTACCGCCCTTCCTACGGAAAATAAATTTGGACATAGTACAGCCTCCATGGAGGCTATTATTAACGTTTGTGTCACTGAAACATGTTGTACAGCACTATTCTTTTGAGTGATCATATTTTTTAAGAAAATGTACAGCCTACTTATTATTTATATTTCCGTGCATTGTTTAGAAAGACATTTTAAAAGAGGAAAACTTTACAAAATCGAAATCAGGGAAACCATGGAATTTATATAGCGGGCAATCACTGTTCTCATCTCAATCAGGTTCATTGTTACTTGATGATCTAACCTTAATCTCTTGAACGCCTAATAGCGACCAATGGTTTCGCCCAGACAGTCGTCTAACCGAAAATCACTGGTCAATTCATCCAAATCGTAGCCAGATTTTTATCGTTCGAGCCCGCCATTTGTTGCTGTCAAACTCAAGTATCCATGTAACCAAAACCTGAAAAATTAAATAAAAATTTCCACGTAGTCATATCCTGTTCCAGTTGCGTTCGTAAAAGTTGCCTAGTACTTTTCTGCCACCTACCGTAAATAAATGTAAACTGATCATAGCCTGCGGAATATTCCGGTAAAGACACGGTGTATATCTCAAGGCAGGCGCACATTATTAATAAGTACCATCTTGGAATCTAAAACGACACTTGGCCAAGGTGATTTATCAACAAAATTTTGTTATGCAACTTTTCATTTAAGTTACATTCTCTCACTGCGCATTTACCGGTTGGAGTGTCCATTTGTTGTTGTTAATACGACAAGGGCCACTGCCATCTCAATCTTCGTCTACACTGCTTGCAGAAAATTTAGGGTCAGCTCTAAATTTCGTTGAAGCACATTTGTCCATTAAGTAACAGCATTTCAGTTAGTGTTCTACATGATGTTATTAGAGGGGGTTTCATTTAAAATTTCGCTGGTCTACCTCTAATACTTTTGGGGATGGAATGTTTTACCTCTTTAAAAACAGGGCTAAAAACCCATGTTTTTCGTACTAAAATGTATTTAATTCCCAAAAACTGCTAGTCGTACAGCTATGAATTTTTTACTGCAAGTTTATTACAACATATCAATCATAAAAACAAAAACACAATATGGGATAAAAAAAAAATTACAACTCATTTGGGCGCCTCACAAACAAACTTTCTTCCCCGGTAATTAGTCAATTTCGTTCCGCGATAACTTCCGATTGGCAACACATCGAGCTATTCTGTCTGCGCAGTTGTGTGTGTGTCCCCCCCCTCCTATCAACTCCTAAACGGCTGCAGCAATCAAAACCAAATTTAGTATGAGTAAAGATGTGCACCGGAATAGCTCACGTCCATATTTGAAAATGATGTCAGTGCTACCAACTGCTGAAAAAACGCACTAGAAATTTGAGCTCCATGTTGGATATCTTGCAAGGTATGCATGGGAGCTATTCCAAAATTGGCACACATGTAGATAATACTATTTCAGTTTAATTTCCAGGAGGCCAACCATGACAGTGTTGCCAAAATAATTTTAAGCCCTCTGATAGGCGCAATGTTTAAATGCATATAACTTCTACACTATCAATTGGATTTCAACCAAATTTTGTATGTAATATCTGTACATAAACAGATATGACTGAGCGTATTCTTAAGAGCCACCAGGGCTGCCAACTGTTAATAATTGCTCTCTCTATTTTTTTTATCCAAATACCAATATATCAGAAAGTATGCAAGCCAACAGCTTTAAACTATGCACACGTATATTCTGACATTTTAGATTAATTTGGAGTAACTTATATACGTCAGTTCTACCAACATGATTATAAGCCTGCTGATAGTACCAATTTTTAAATACATGTAACTTCTATGCTATCAGTTGGATTTCAACCAAATTTCGTATGTGCTATGTGTACCATAACAGATATGACTAAGTATTGCTAAGAGCTATCAGGGCTGCCAACTGTTAATAAATGCTGTCTATATTATTTTTACCCTAATATCAATATATCAGAAAGTATGCAAGCCAACAGCTCTATACTTTGCACACGTATAGCACCTGACATTCTAGATTAATTTGGAGTAATTAATACAAGGCAGTGCTGCCAACATGATTCTATGCCTGCTGATATGTCCAATTTTAAAATACATGTAACTTCTATACTAACAAATGGATTTCATCCAAAATTGGCACAACAAGATATCATAATAATTCAGATTATTTCTGACTAGCACACGCATGGTATTGTTGGCAACATGCTTTTACGCGTGCTGATAGATCCAGTGTCTAACTGCATGTAACGCCAATTGGACTTCAACCAAATTTTGTATTCTGTACCTTAAGAGGTGGAACTAAGAATATATTCAGTCACCAGGGCTGCCAACTGTAGTGCTCTATTAGGCTACATTATACCAGGTATATTTTGAACTAATTAGACATTTCGATATTACCAACTTAATTTCGTCATTATTCTAGATAGGTTCATATACTGTAGATTAATCATTGGCATGAAAAGTAGGCTGTCTAGTTCTTCACGGAACTTCTTGTTATTTTTATGATTGCATTAAAAATACCATAGTTGTAGGACTAGCAGTTGTTGGAGAAAGAAAAAACATTTTAGTATGAAAAACAGTTTTTTGCTTAGTCCTGTTTAAAAGTTTTAGAGCTAGAGCAGCGAAATTTTAAATGATAACTCCTCATATAGATGTTTAAGAACATCATGTAGAATATTGTGACTGAAATACTGTTACTTTAGGGACAAGTATGTAAACAAAATTTAGACCAGTCCCTAAACTATCTGCGAGCACTGTACTGCCTGATCCAGGGGGATGACAGATCTTAGGGAGCGCGTGGGTCGGGGTAAGGCCCTGTACTGGGTGTTCTGCCAACCAATGAAGAATTAATTTTAGTACTATGGTTCCGTAGTTGGCACTCACCAAACCGATTGGCGGGAGCGGGAATAGTCTGTTTTGATTGATTTTCCTCGTGGTGTTGTTGGTTGTTTTGATTTGTTCGGTATTTTGATTATTTATTTGAATTGAATTGAGAGGGGAGCGTGATGGCGCAGTGGCTTAGCTGCTCGTCTTTCACCCGGACGACCGTGATTCGAATCCCGGTGACAGCAGGGTGGAATTTTCACCTGAAACAATCACGTGGCGTCAGGAAGGGCATCCGGCCTTAAATCCCCGGCCAAGACCAAAATGAGCCTGGTTGGCTCCGGCGACCCCATTTAATTGGGAAAAGTCGAAGAAAGAAAATTTGAATTGAATTGAGTCAATCCTGCCACTGCAAGGGAGGAAGAGTTGCCAAGCACCGGGATGTAAGAATTTATTATCATGATAGTAAGAACAATACGGCAATTTTCATCTTCCATGTGTAAAACTAGTGGGCAATATGGACTACTCTCGAATAAAAATATATAGAGAAGAAATGTGTGCATTTCGTCTCCTGTTTGTTTTCTTACCCATTCTCCTTTGCATTGCAATACAATTTGTGGTTTAGGGCTAAGGGGAGGGGTGGGTGGCATTGAGGTAATGGCAATATAGTGTGTGCATTTGGGCAGTTTTCTTTATATTCATCGAATATCCCAACAATTCTGTAGAGTAGGAGAGCAAGTTTTAATTAGCCTAAAGGTGAATTAAGCTCTAGAACGGTGTCCTTCGTGACAAATCTATTGCCAACATTGGTACCTATCAAAATCTGGACGTATATTTCAGCGTCTAGGGAAAGGCCCAGTTATGTTTGTGTTATTTTCATCAATAATCAATAACTCATCGCAGAACATAGGCTACTGTTCAATTACGTGTAATAAAGGCTTACATTCATATGGCTTTTTACTTTTTAAGTTGCCAGACTTGCCAGTACAATCCATAGCCTCAGGCGGTGTACTCTCTCGGAAATTCTATAACCAAAAGTGACGAATCTCTTATACTTACATGATCCTTGGCCTGATCTATGCAATTTCATCAGGGTTAAATTTGTGGAAACGTAACGTCACAATGTGCGCTTCGTATCAATGAATTTCGATCAAATATTGTTTGTGCTGCAAAATACGTAATGTGCATCTTCCAGAAAACACTATTATTTCATTCCTTCAAAGTTACATTAAAAATTTAAAAATCCAAGCATGTCGGCATGGATATTGACTTCTGGGTGGGAAGACATTACTATGGGCCCTGGATAGCCAAATAATGTTCCTCATTCCTGTAGGCTATAAAGTTAACCAGGCCAACGTTCGTTGCTAGGTGTCAGTGTCATCTGGTAGCCAACGTTGGAAATACTTGAAATGTAACTTGATGATTCATTTCATCTCATCCACGGGGGGTGAGTGGTTATCGTGTCGGATTACCAACCTCAAGCTTGCAGGTTCGCTCCTGGCCATGGTAAGTGTTTTTTTTTTAAGGTGACAAAAATCACGGAACACAATCATGTCATACGTTTTTGGCATGTTAAAGAACCCATTTAAATTCAGTAGGCCTTGTTCATAATGGGACTAGGGGCCGATAACCTCGATGTTAGGCCCCTTAAAACAACAATCATCATCATCATAATGGGCAAATTAATCTCGGGATTTTCCGCCAGCACAAAAGTTCCTCCTATTTCCCCTAGAAATCGCTATAGTATCAAGGAGTTTAGATATCTAACCTCCTTGGCTTTCATCGCGCTCCAAGGAACAACAACAAAAAATTCAACACGCAAGCTGCCCTCTGGGCGTCAAATAACAAAGCTTGCACCCGAGGCCATACGATATTATTATTATATCTCATCCATACGCGACGGTACTTGTAGCTCTCCCCATGGGTGACCGCACAGAAGCAGCTACAAACTCTGGCGAGCCTAACATGTTCTTGGATACTCTCAGCACTAAAAGCCATACGCTAAATAAATAAATAAATAAATAAATACCAGACCAAAAGAAGATGCGAGGGCTATTTTCCCCAAGTTCCGATGGGCTGTATAAAAATAACAGATTGAAATACCAAACTGTGTTTACTACTAAATGTTTGCTTGATTTATTCTTATGTTTGGACTAAACGTCAGATGGTCCAAAAACTTCACACTTGAATTCTTCGTAACAGTCTATCGTAACGTTGGCACAGTGCGGTCGTGAATGATTTTCACCTTTTTCGAGAATTGAAGGTATGGTTGGGCGGCAACGCCTCGCTAAAAAGGGAACACTTCAGGAGACTGTCCAGACTTACCCACCTCAGTGGCGGCAGAGGGCATTGGAAAGCTGGTGTAACGATACGTCAAATGTTTCAATCGTTTTGCTGATTATGTTGAGACATAAGAATAAAACAAGCAAACATTTAGTAGTAAAATCAGTTTGGTATGTCAATCTGTTATTTTTATACAGTCCATCCGAACTTGGAGAAAAAAAAAGAAAAAAAAACGTGCCTTACATAGTCGCATATGATGTATAACATGTGACATGTTATCCTACTATGTGTCTGCCGGGAACGCAAATCCCTTGTTAACAGTGAACTCTATTGGTCATTGAAATAACTACTTGTAAAACTCCAGTGCCAAATCCAGACCGGTGCGCATGCGCGAGGTACCAATGATTTATTGGAGGCATATCTTTAATGGCCCTCCAAACCTTGATGTAAACCGTACGGTATGCAATATACGTTCCACAGGATAAGTATGAAGATTTAATAAATCATAATTGTTTTCAGCAAATATGATATAATGAATATTTTTACACCAAACAACGACATGATTTATTGTAAAAATATCTTTAACGGGGCCTCCAAACCTTGAAGTAAACCGTATGCGATATACATTCCACATGTACGTCCTGGTACCAATCTCCGCCACCGCGCGGGCTCATTGTTTCGTCTTACACATTTCCGTCCCTTTTCCAAAATCACTCCCACAAAAAATATCCAGCAACCGAGTGGAACGATGTTACACATCAAATGGTTGTGGACTTACCTTGCAGTGCGCGATGATTCCCTCCCAGATGGACTCGTCCCATCCCCCCGAGCTGCTGGAGGAACGACGACTGGGCTCGTACGAGCTGCGGAGAGCGCCGTCCAACGAGTCAGTGGAGTAGCGACGCCTGCCCCCTACAGACCCCACAGAGGACAGGGAGTCTCTCCTGCCAGAACTGACCGACCCTACAGACTCCCTCCTGAGCGAGCCAGTGGACCCCATCGAGTCCCGTCTGGGAGACACCAGCGTGTGCAGCGTCGTGGTGGAGACGCTCCTGGCGTTGCTGGGGGTCAGCGAGTCCCGTCTCCTGTTCAGGGTGCCTGTCCCGGCCGAGGTCAGGGTGGTAGTCGACATGCTGCGCGCACCCTTGCGGGCCAACCCCACCGACCCTGCTCCCTGCTGTCCCATCGAGTCCCTCCTCAGAGTGGTGGTGGACCGACTCCTCAGGGTATCCCTGCTTCTCTGTAGAGCGGCCGCAGAATTAGGGGTCCTCAGACAGCTCGTGGAACCAGCAGTGGAATCTCTGCGCAGCGACCCCATGGATTTGGCCAGGGATGATTTCCGAAGAGTTGCTGGAAAGCTGGACGGATGGCTTGTAGCGATTCCATGAAGGGCAGGCATAGATTCCCGCCGACTGGAATTCCACCCGTGGACACTGCATCGCCGGTTATCATGACGTGATTCCACAACTATTTCATGGGGCGACTGTTCCAGACGCACTTCCCGAAACATGGCCTCTAGCCTCTTGACAGCTGTTGCACTCATCACGGTACTGTTTGAACCAAACGATCACTACAACATGGCTATGTGAACACAAAGGCGGTGAGTCAGTGCACGTGCACTGTCCACTGTCGAGAGCACGTGTACCGCACTAGACGCAGGCTCCGTGCAGAATGCTGGCGAGCTGCTCGCTCGGTGTGTGAGTACAGGCTTCCCCATATTAGGTCACCACACTCAACTCTGCGCTCCATGGGCTAGTCTCCCGCGCCCACCACACTACTCTCCTAAAGGCGACAGCTGATTCAATCAAGGCTACACCTTCTTGTTGATCTCACAACTCAATACGCATCCAAGCACACGGAGCTCCAGAACCATTATCTCAGCTGGCGCATTGCATATTGCCTAGTTTGTGATGACAACAATGGTGGTGATGCTGCTACGACATTGTGGTCATATAGCTAGAGGCCTCCGCGGATCCACAAAACGTTATCCGCCCCGCACCCGCTCGTTTGTTGTCCGAATCTACTGGCATTGCAATAATTAGGGCTCGGATTTTTAGGTTCTAAAAATCAGGAAAATATTTATTTTTTATGTATTAAAAATACGGTACTTAAAATATGTGACAAAAAAGTAAAAATATGTAATTATAATTTAGTTTATTGATGTGAATATGAACAATACGCAGCACTCACGAAAGCAATTTATTCTGTGTCTCACTAACTGCTGAAGCATTACAATACACAACGAGATACATCTTCAGGTTGTCCATCGCAAATGACCGACGATTATCGCGAAACCCTTCTTCTGAACTGCGGCAATATGTTTCTTGCCCTTGAGGTGTTGTGTAACTTGACATCAATGTTCAGCCTTGATGGCTTTCCCACATGGTTGGCAGAACAGAACGCCTCCATCAGAAGTAAAATTATCTTTAAATTCTGCCACAGACGATAACTTGTAGTTGTTTTTACTTTAGGTATCGTAGAACTGCCTTACACTTCACAGTGCCAGAAATGAACTGCATGTGAGTGACACTGGTTCCAGGTAGCTGGGGGAGGGAGAGATTTAGCACGTGGTGCAATATGGCTATGGACAAGGAAATCCCCGGCTTCCTCAGTGAGTGGCACGGGGCGACAAGTTAAGAATAACACAGTTGCAAGCTGACATACGCTCTGCATGAAGATTAAGATAGCTCACAGCTTCCCCGTTGAAGTAGCACGGAACAAAAATGCAATAAACTGGAAGATCGAGCATATTGATTTAAAAAAAAATGAAAATTTTATGTATTTTTATGTGCTAATAAGTGAAAAGCAGGAGTTTATTTATTTGTAGAAAAAATGCTTAAAATATGCATTTACATAAAAAAATATTTATTTACCTAAAAATCCGAGCCCTAGCAATAATATTTTCAATTAGATAACCTATTAAAGCAAGACAGTTCGTTTTGAGAAGTAAGTCGTTTCCTTAGGCTTTGTATGTCAAGTTCTATGTTTAAAATGGCAGCTTTGGTGGCGTAGTTGGTAGCATGCTGAGCTTATTTGCCCAAGGTCACGGGTTCAAACCCGGCCGAAGTCGTCGGATTTTTTAAGAGCATTAAAAATCCCTCAGTAAGCCTTCCTTCGAGGGAAATGTAAAGCCCGCGGGGCCATGTCATAGATTTTTGGCATCAAAAATAACCTTCCACTAACTACACTTGTGTGAAGCCAAAATTTGTAGGTTAGAATATTGATAACGCTAGATAAGTTCCAACGTTCCCCGCCAGGTGGTGACTGCGATGGCCTCCAGTAGCGAGTTAGGTAGCATTTGATAGCAAAAGTAGAAACAACTTAAATTATCGTCTGGAGTCCTTACTTGAATTAAAACTGATAGACACTAATACAGCCATACAATTATAACACCGGTTATCAGACAGATTCTACACACACCCAAAGTACACGGGGCTACATGACCGCGTTGTCGCAGCCCCTAAACTGAGGGTCCAACCAACCAAAGGTCTCCGTGTTTGATAAACAAAGGAATTCAGGTGCTCTACAAAATGGCCGCCAATGTTCTCAGAGCTTCATAGATACTACCGTGACGTCACGCCGATACGGCCCGAAGTTCAGGAAGTGATTCCTTGCGAGCGAACTGAGTCAGCGCAGTTTTACAAACATAGCGAACTTTGTGACGTAGTAGTCTCTTAGTGTACTTGTGTGAAATTGTGTAACTGGGGCTAGGATTGGGTGGCAAACGGCCACGTCGGAACAGCAAGGTCATCCGCCCCTAGATCCAGCCGGGAATCTAACCCAAGCCAGGTTATTTTATAGGCGGGTGTCCCACTTCATTACAACACCGCACTGTTTCACAAGGAAGTTCCAAGAAGCGCATTACTCAAGCAAGACAGGCATTCATGACGTCACGAGCAGGTCGGAAGGAAGGACGCTGCGCCGCCGGTTAGAAAGATCAACGGAAACACCAACATGGACTAAGCAATTCCCTGTTCTGCCCTATGTTGTGGAAATTAAGGGGGTACAAACATGTTAATAGCATTCATGCCCAACATTATGCAATGGTCACAAATAAAAACACATGTAAACTAATATATAAATGCCAAGCTGTACTAGATGTCGCAGGACAATGTAAACTACGGTAGTCCTAAATAATGAATACATAGCATAGAGACTCAGAACTACTTCTAGTCGTGGGGCACCAGGGGCGTATATAAGGGGGTGCCCGGGGGGTCCACCCCCATCCCCGAAATTTTTGTCACATATATTATTTGTTTATGAGTTAAAAACATTAAAAACCAATATGCTTATGTACTATTGTTACTAAATGACATATGGCAACGTTGCAAACCAAGGTACTATTGTTAGTAAGCGACGTATGGCAACGTTGCAAAGCAAGGCGCCGGTAGAGCGATGTGAACAGTGTGACAATCAGTTTGCTCTGATCTTATGTGTAACAACATAACCTCTTATCAGTGCCTTCGCTCTTATGAACCTACCAAGAACAGCAACAAGTGCCCTTGAAGCTTAGACCATATTTATTTATTTATTTATTTATTTATTTATTTAGCGTATGGCTACAAACATCACTAAAAAAATACTATTTACAATGATAACAAATTACAAATTAATGTCCAGGCCACGAATATAGTCTATTGATCCCTCCGTCATCACCAGGAACTCTGTTGGATCGCCAGGAAAAGCTCTCAGAGGACATTCTGAAATTACATGCTGAACAGTCTGCTTTTCAGCACCACAGTCACAACATGGAGAAGCTATTTTCTTCCACTTGAACAAAGAATCGGCACACCTGCCAGTGTTGGTTCTTATGCGGTTAAGAACCGACCAGATCTTGCGTGGTAAATCAAAACCAGGTGGTTTGGTCGATATACATGGCATCTTCAGTTGTTCTGTAGTAGGCTGATGACGTCACATTGTTGAAACCAACATCTCGATCAGCTGACTGAAGGGAACTGCGGCTAGTGATAATATAATCATCCAATATGGAGCTCCTTTTGTATTCCTTGACGTTGCTGAGCATTCGCCATTAGCCAATTGTAGTCGGTCTTGAGCCATTACCCTTCAGTCAGCTGATCGAGATGTTGGTTTCACGTCACAGTACAGGCGCAGTGTGGCAATGCTCTAAGCCTTGAAGCGTGCGACAAAAGTTTTTCCCCCTAACTCTTATACCTTTATCAAAAACTTTAGGGCAAATTTGCCTCTCTCTGTAGCTACCGGTACTGCCGAACGGAGTTTGAGTTTGAGTTGGTTGAAACATACTTAAGAAATTCCACTTCTGAAAACAGACTCAACGGTCTAGCATTGTTACAGACATTTATATCACTGACGACGAAGTTATAAACCGATTTGGTAATGCCTCAAGAAACCTTGACATTATATTATAGTGTGAGTTGTAAATCAAAACAGCAATGTAAACACTATCAAGTGAGCGAGATCATTGTATTAATAAAAAAGTAACAAAATGGTCTTAGTTGTGTTTGACATTAATTAAATTAATTGGTATTCTGCCCGAAGGCAGGTCCGAGCCTCCGAAGAGGCTACCCCCAGCCGGAGTTTACTTGCGGTAGGGTGGCCAGGGCCTTTCCGCTCCTCCTTATGTTGGCCAACAGCGCGCTGTGCCTAGAACCGGCATACCATCCAAGTTCTGACTGCGCCCAATGTTGCTTAACTGCGGAGTTCACATGGGATCCGGTGTTTCAACACGGCTAGGCCGTTGGCCTGTTTGACATTAACCAAACATAAAACATCACAACAAATTGGTTGAAAAAGTGATGCGAGATAGGAGCCTTAACACTCATCATTTTGCACCAAAGTATACAAAACTTTCCCGGGGAGAACTCCGGACCCCCTATTCTTTGGGTCCTATACCATGCCCCCCACAATAAAACTCTATATACGCCCCTGCGGGACACTCACACCAAAGTGAGGTATCTCAGAGGATCGAGGTAGCTACGTGAGTTAAGACGCTAGACCATGGGGCCAGGTTCCCCTCGATGACGGGAATATTGCCTTGCTTTTAGTAAGACTAACTCATAGTTTCAGTGCTATGTTACCCACAGTTGAAGGAGCCATCTCGGTGAGGCACGGCCCAACAGGCCTGGGGCTGCTCTCTGACGTGAAAGTTTATCTTCAACTTCCTCTGTAATTATACTTTCCTTCATGAGGAAAACAACCTACCTCTACACCCGGTTAGGTCACTGCCCTGCCCTCAGCGTGTCCCTACAGTATGTGACTGATCTGATGTCAAAGATTTGATTACAACACCAGCGTCTAATTCAGCGATGCCCTTCGCTATGCAAACAGACCCAATAACTTGGCATTTATCTCTCATTTTCCGGGAAGGTCTTGGTCCAGGGACTAATTAGGCCTGCGTATAGAGGGTGTGTTTGCTATGCAATAACACAACAGACTGCGAATTAATTGTCTGTCAAATTAATACTCCTCTGCACCACTCTCGCTATCCTAACACAGGTTATCAGCCGGATCTTACAAGACCATAGCCACGAAATGACTATTTCTAGTTTTGTAATCGGTCGATTCGTCCAAGAATTAAATGGACTGGAGTGAGGATATGGCGCTGAGCTACGCCAGCCGAATTGCTCGAACTTGACATGGACATAACGCCTGGGAAGAGCGCCGCATCTGTGAAATATCGATGGGTCAGAGGCCAACACGTATCCCCATAATCTCTCCACAACAGATGTCCTTCGTGGTTTAAAGGTACCGGTACTGTGGCTGTATAACTATTGCCAACTTACAGGCACAAACGCTGGACGATAAACATTGTAGCTTAGCATCAATCGCACGCTGATTTGTTTGGAGCTCCTTTGACCGCTGACACACACACTAAACTCCATCCACGGAGTGTGCGAAGTGTCGGTGTTCGCGCGTAGTCCAATTGGCCAAGGAACTACCAGCGCTGGAGGGGGCTTTGTTTCCCGCAGTTCATACTGAGCTGGAGAATTAATCTGCTCTTACTGGAGTTGGAAGAACTTTTATATATAACATACGGAAAGAAGTGAAAATGTCACACAAAGAAAGAAAGAAAGAAAGAAAGAAAGAAAGAAAGAAAGGAAGAAAGAAAGAAAGAGGCGGGCAACTTATTTTCGATATAATGGATGTTTTAAAAGATCGTCCGAATCAAGCCCCACCATCTGCATAAATTTTGATGAATTTACGCTGGAGGCAGTGCGAGGCAGTGAAGAGGCTTATACTCCGTTCCGGTTGCGATCGCGATCAGGCCCCGATCCAGATTAAGTTGGGACGTCTAAACGCAACAGGATAACATTATCGCGATCAACTTTCCCTCCAACAGGATCAGCCCGATCCCGTTCCCACAACGAGATAATCGCGATCGTCAGTGTGTTCTATCCTCCTGCTATGTGAGTGAAGTAGGCAGTGGAAATGATGGTCATTTTGTATTATCTAGTGTTTTGAAAGCGAGAAGTACAGTATGTAATGTTGGCCATGATGGTTGTATTTATGTTGGTTGATATCAGATACATGAAGATTGAGAGAGAGACGGAGAACAAAAATACCAGTATTTAAACACAGAAACATTCTTATCGTTGCGGAAAGTCGCTGAAGATGAATAATAAAGACATATAATTATTGCCATAGCCATAGAAGGGATTCCGATTGGATCAAATGGCTCTGGACAAACAAAGAAGTATTTATGATACCGGTGCATAAATATTTGAAAATATTTCTTTTCCACACCAAGAGAAAGTCTTGCCTACACATCTGCTCAGGATTTGAATAAAATTAAGAATATAATATAATAATATCGTGTGGCCTCGGGTGTCGGGTGCAAGCTTTGTTATTTGACACCCGGAGGGTAGATTGCTTGTCTAATTTCTTGGTTCCTTGAAGCACTATGAAAGTCAAGGGGGTTTGATATCTAAGCTCCTTGAACACTATAGCGCTTTCTAGTAGAGAAATGAGGAACTTTGTGTTGGCGGAAACTCCCGAGATTAATTTTGCCATTATGAACACGGCCTACTGAATTCAAATGGGTTCTTTGAAATGCCAACATCGTATGACATGCGTGTCGTAATTTTTGGAGCCTTAAAAAAAATCACTTCCCACGGCCAGGAGCGAACCTGCAAGCTACGGGTTAATAGACCGACACGTTAACCACTCACCCACCGTGGCAAGCAATTAAGAATATACATTAGCAGGTTGAATTCTGAAGAAAGAATAACTGAAATATTTCAAAACTGGAGGGAACCACTCACCCACCGTGGCAAGCAATTAAGAATATACATTAGCAGGTTGAATTCTGAAGAAAGAATAACTGAAATATTTCAAAACTGGAGGGAACAAACTACTGTAAATTTCTGTTTTAACACTTTGAATTCAAAAGTTGGCAGGACTTAGCTAAGTGTTGCTGTTTTACACGATTATCCTGTATTTCATGATGGGACGTCTAACGCGATTGGACATGATCCAGATCAGAGATAATCGGGATCGTAACCGAGACGTCTAAACGGAGTGTTACCCATACTTGGGGAAAGTACGACAGCTCAGCTGTGAAGGACGGACACACACCCCATGAGGGTGATACCGAGCTGCGCTAATGGGTGTTCTCTCCAAAGGGGAAGACGTCTTTCACTGCGCTGATATTCGCTATCTAGACGTATTCGATACTATTCGTTAGCTGTTTTGACATTTTTCCAGATTCCAGGATTTCTTTAGCCTTGCACACGAAGCTTAAGTTCGGTCATTTTCTTTGTGTTTCACAGGTAGTATTGAGATGTGCACATTTTTTATTATTATTTATGTTGTAGCTTCGTAACAAGAAGTTCCGTGACGAACTGAAGAGCCTACTTTTCTTAAAATTAAGATTCATGCCAATGATTAATCTACAGTACATGAACCTATCTAGAATAATGACGAAATTAAGTTGATAATATCAAAATTACTAATTCGTTCGAAATATGCCTGGTATAATGTAGCCTAATAGAGCACTACAGTTGGTAGCCCTGGTGACTGAATATATTCTTAGTTCCATCTCTTAAGGTACAGAATACAAAATTTGGTTGAAGTCCAATTGGCGTAACATGCAGTTAGACATTGGATCTATCAGCACGCGTAAAAGCATATTGGCAACAATGTCATGCGTGTGCTGGTCAGAAATTATCTGAAATATTATGATATCGTGTTGAGCCAATTTTGGATGAAATCCATTTGTTAGTATAGAAGTTACATGTATTTCAAAATTGGACCTATCAGCAGGCATAGAATGATGTTGGCAGCACTGACTTATATTAATTAACTTACTCCAAATTAATCTAGAATGTCAGGTAGTATACGTGTGCAAAGTATAGAGCTGTTGGCTTGCATACTTTCTGATATATCGATATTAGGGTAAAAAATATAGACATCATTTATTAACAGTTAGGAGCCCTGATTGCTCTTAAGAATACTTATAGTCATATCTGTTATCTTACACATAGCACATACGAAATTTGGTTGAAATCCAATTAATAGTGTAGAAGGTATATGCATTTAAAAATTGGACCTATCAGAAGGCTTCAAATTATTTTGACAACACTGCCATGTATGGCCTCCTGCAAATTAAACTGAAATAGTATTATCTACATGTGGTCCAATTTTGGAATAGCTCCCATGCATACCTTCCAAGATATCCAACATGAAGCTCAAATATCCATTGCGTTTTTTCAGCAGTTGGTAGCCCTGGTGACTGAATATATTCTTAGTTCCATCTCTTAAGGTACAGATATTCCGGTATACATCTTTACTCAAACTAAATTTGGTTTCGATTGCTGCAGCCGTTTAGGAGTTGATAGGGGGGAGGGGGGGGGGAGACACACACAGCCAGACAGACAGAAGGACAGACAGACAGACACACATTTGCCCGGATCGATCTCATAAGTCTACTTTTTCCTCATTTTTGCAAAATGTGAAAAGTAGGCTAAAATGTTTTCGTACGCAAGTTATGAGCTTTAAAACGATATCGTGGGAACCAAAATACTGATACAGTGCCGGTATGTATTCAGGCACAAAACAAGGTGCACATTGGTCCCGTTGTGACAACTAGAACTCTTATTTATCCACCTCTTTGACATACAAGTTAGTTGCATTGATTATATCTGCGGAAACTCCAGATGTACGTAACTGACAGACAACTCATGGCTTAACCAACATTTCAGGAGAGGTTGCCTGTCCCCAATATTTTCTCAAACCCACGAGACACTCTGGGTTTAACCCAATTAGCGCAGTTCGACCATCCCGGAACAGAAAGTACCAGGGAACCCTGGAGAATTTTGTATTAAGTGCCGGAACTGAAAACATGGACGTAGAGTGGTTTGAAAACTATTATTATTAATTAATGATAATTATGTATGCTTGATTTCAACTGTGAAATGTCCCTAGATGGGTCGAAATTCCCCTAGAATTCACGAGAGAGTAAGGCCGGTATTACACTATCAAAGAAATGTTATCAAATATTTTATAAAACGGAACTTTTATAAAGTTATACAAATAAATAACCACACCATTACACTACATCAAATATTTTATCATAGTTCAGTAAAATGGATGATGGACAGTTCCTTGTTCACTTTACTGTATTACGGTAGTTGAAATTCTGCGGTGGCAATTACGGTAGGCCATATAAAAGAAACGGAGAGATAAAGTGAACGTCTATGGGTCGCCCACGTGAAAGTGTATTACGATTAAAATCTTGGTGAACGAGCTGCAGTACGAGCACTTGAAAAATTACATTAATATTTTATTATTAATAATTATGATGAAATGAATGATGGTGACGTTCGAAACAACCACTGCCCGAGCAAGGAAAATAGAAACACACTAAGTAAAAAAATACGCCTTAAGTGGGATTCGACCCCTGGTCAGTTCGAACCGAAGTCGAGTGCTCTACTCATTCCGCCAACAAGACACTTCCTCGTTGAGGTTGGTTAGGTGTATTACTTACCGGTAGGGATCAAGTGTTTATTTACACTCGTTTATAATACCATAAGTGTAATTGAAGAATTATAATACAAATGTTATAACATTAAGTGCGCTACTATTAACGGCTTATTTCAGCCTAGTTAACTATTCAATTCCTCTTTATATCCTGAAATGCGCGTCCTTTGTGTGCAGCGCTTATAGCCTCAGCTATTTTTACCTACAGTTTCTATCTGTTATTCATGTTTTACATTGTATACCATTCGTTATGTAACATATTATGTAACATTTCATGCATTTCACACTCTGATATGAGCATTTTTTCTGTGGTAATATTCCAGCTGTTATGATCCGCCATTTTAGTTGGAATATTTTATCAAAGATAGCACGATGCTCGTACATTTTATAAAATAAATTTTATAAAACCACCTTTTATGAAAGATTTTCCCATTACACTGTCATATCTTTTATAAAAGATATTTTATCAAAGATCTTTGACAAATTTCTTTGATAGTGTAATACCGGCCTAAGAGAGTTGTTTGTGAGGGAGCTCATTAGGCACCGTCTGCTAATGATTACCTCCAGCCTCATTCTCCATTCTGTCTCAACAATTGGAATTTTCGACTGGAACTTGGTATTTTTCCCGCTGCGCAGTGGCTGTCACCGTGGAGGTCCGGGTTGGGTTCCCGGCTCTGCCAAGAAATGTAATTCTGGTCTGGAACAGGCTACACTCAGCCTCGTGGGGCAAACCTCAGAATTCAATTCCCATCTAAGTCAGGTTTCCCAATTCTACTCCAGTCGAATGTCGGGATGGTTTCTAAATTAAGGAGACGGTCGCTTCCTTCTAAATCCTAGTCTCATTTACAAATACAGCCATCACAATAATACAGGTTATCAGTCACATTCCCCACACACCGAAATAAAAGGGCTAAATGACCATGATGTCGTAAAGCCCCTAAATCAGCTCCGTCCAAGGTCGAATTGAAGGTCACCGAATAACAGGTGTGCATCTCCCCCCCCCCCCTTACCGTACATCCTTACTTCATCTCCACTCCACTCGTTCAAGAAACGTGTAGAAGTCAATTAGCAGGCGACCAATGTACTTTGCAGACAACGTAGCAAGAACACCGAACGTATTGTTCATGAAATATTATTTTGCATTAATCAAATTGCTCGTCATATGAAGGGAGGAGCTAAGAAAGAGCGGCAAAATGTTTTCTTTCAAAATTATGTACACATTAACTCTGGACTGTTTCACGCACAAAATGTATAGTCATTCATGTATATGTCTCCCTTCCTATGCGAAAGGGAAAAAGACGACATATTTCCGCTGTGCCAAATATCACACAATATCAGCTTTACTGAAAGACAAAATACCTAATGTTTCTACAATGGCAAACGTACAACTAATTTCACACACTAATTAAAAGCTAGTACCGTATCGTACATGTTGGCTAATATAGATAATGTTAATTGCTGTTCTCATTTGAAGTACGCCTTGTTTATGTGGGTTAGACAAGCGTAAACAACTTCTCAAATTCTCATCTGAAATGCCAGCTCGGAACCTCGGTTTGTTGCGTTTTAATATCTTTCACATAGGCTACATAGGTAGAACCGAACGTACTCATAAGTTGGGCGGGGTGTGGTGGCTCAGCGGTCTAGCTGCATGCCTTTCACGAAGGCGGTCCGGGTTCCATTCTCTGTCAATGCATGTGAGATTTTCGAAGTGAAGTGCCATGTCCTGTGGTTCGGATTCCACGTAAAAAGGAGGTCCCGTGGCTCATGATATCAAGATTAACGGTCACGTTAAACTACAAGCTTTTCATAAGTTGGGCGGTCTCCTGATGGAGGCGGAAATTCATTATGGGGAAAATTTTCGTAGAATTCGGTCAAGTTTCTTGCAGCAAAGAACTTGTCCCTCAACCGCGCATTGCTCTGTAAATCAATTGTAAGTTAGATGGTGCGCTATTCACTGAGATAGAACAATGAAACACAGGAAACAAATTGCTCTTTCACGTCTCTGAGAACACGTATGTAATTTTTAAACTTAGCGCTTCCACGACGAGTAGCATTGCAGGATACGTCCCTCCCATAATGCACGCTGCACCGTTGTCTGCCGACCAGACACCACGCTCACCACGACTCTGCACAGTACATTCACAGGTGCGACTTTGCACAGTGTGAAGTCCTCTGGACGCTGCTGACCTACATGAATCAACAACAGTTGTGTATCCTCAATATAATTTTTTTCCGTCTGTGCTTCGGATTGACGTTCACACTACTGGCAGGGTACCTAGTCCTAGGCTCTTTCCTCGCTGATGCATGTCTTGTCGCTCCTTCTCACAGGGCCTACACGCACAAGTTGCCTAACAATGTGCAGAGGGCGAGTTTCGAATCCCAGAGTGGAATATGCCACGAAGGGCATCCCGTCAAAACCAGACGACACCGAACGCTGAAGATAAGATTCCATTGATCGGGATTATGGGACCAAGCTATCTCCGGACACTAAATACTCGTACTTCTATGCCCATGGTCGCGGCTTCAAACACGGCCGAAGTGGTCGGATTTTTAAGAGAGTTAAAATCTCTCAGTATGCCTTCCTTCGGAGGGGAAGTAAAGCCGGCGGTCCCATGTCATAGATTTATGGCATGTTAAAGAACCTTCCACTAATTACACTTGTGTGAAGCTAAATTATAGGTTATTTAGACTAACGCTCTTAGGTTCCAACGTTCGTCGCCAGGAGCCGACAGCGGTGGCATCTAGTAACAAAATTCAGAACTAGTTGGTCGTTGACGGTGGAGTTTGGTAGCAAAAGTTGGAACTACTTGAAAATCGAATGTTTGCAGTCCCTACTTGAATTAAAACAGATAACACACACTAATACAGACACGAGGCTACATGACGGCGTTGTCAGAGCCCCTAAAGTAAGGAACCAACCAGACACTGAACATAAGGATACCGCGGAAGGGAAAGGAATGGAATGGAATGGAATGGAATGGAATGGAATGGAGCCCCGTGCGGCTGGTATGGGTGTGGGCAGGCCGAGCGAAAGTGAGGAACAACTTACTTTCTGCTGTTTGTTTTGAACTCGCCAATGGGATCAATTATAGCGTGGTGACGTGAACCTACACACAGTAGCATGGCCCCCTGTAATATCACTATACACACTCTCTGGCCCCTCACATGGCCCCCTGTAATATTACTCAAGGCCGAAGGGTTAGTTACGAGCAAAGATGAGCTGAGGTGTAAGACAACTGATTGCTCCTAAATGTTAAATGAATTACTACTAACTTATCATTACTGGTCTATCATGTTCAGTACCTTGCAATAGATGATAATTATTGCAAATACTACTCGGATCTCATTTTGTTGAATAGTGAATGTGCTGGGATGGATTCCTCAACACAAAGGTATGTGAGAGGGGATGCTCATGTGTTAACATGGCAACTCTGCATATACAAGTCCGGCTCCGTGGATACACGGTTATGCGGAGAGCCCCGGGTTCCATTCCCATCTAATCTAAATGAACAACATTCATTCTCTTTACACTACTAAAAAAAAGGCCATAGAAAACGAGAAACAACATAAAGGTGTAGTGAGGGAACATGTTAAAGGATTAGTATGTTCTTTGTACGAGATCTTCAACCAACAAAGGTATTAACGCTAGTATTAAAGAATCCAAGGCATTGTCAACAGTCTGGGTGCACTTAAAGAGGGCTGCTTAGGTTATGTGTGGCCAGAACACAGTAACATACTTGGTCAGCACAAAATATTGTTACGTGCCACCCCCTAGTGGCACTTTTGTTAACTGGATTACGGTGGGGGTACAAAGCACAACACCAATTACTGCTTAAAGAAATAATTAACTTTATTGTGGCCAGAAAGTTACACTAATCAGCAAATACAAGCAATTAGGAGCCTTACTCCAGTTTCCTCAAGTCTCTTCCTTGAGCGCTCTTGGCCCTTCCACTTGTCAACAGATCACAGAAGTTAATCCGTCCTAATGAGTACGGTGGCCTTGACAGAAACTACCTGCTCCTCTCCTTTATGTTCTCCGACCACAATTACTTACGATCACTTGCTGCAGGCTATTTCGCTGTCCACAAGCTGGAGAAACAATGTCACTGGATTTCGTAACTCGCACAGCACTTCGTCACCACACTTCTGTCGCACAAGATAATCGCTCGCACTAGCTCGTAAAACACAACAACCCCTGCTTGACAGGTCGCACTTATATAGCAGGCCGGTGACTCATTTACATGCTTCTAGATCCATCCAGGGTTCACAGCTTCTCGAGGTTTCCATCGCTGGTCCAGTCACGAATATTCTGGACTATCCCTTTGTCTTAGTAGCCCTGTTGCATAAGGCACACGCAATACAGGAGGCAGGCCACAGCCCAGCCCCTGGGGCAGTTGTGACTCAAGCGGCGAGCGATGACACAAACTCACAGCCGTAACATGATGATGATGATGATGATAATTGTTGTTTTAAGGGGCCTAACATCTAGGTTATCGGCCCCTGACAGCCGTAACAATATGTTACATTGCGAGACGAGCATACACAGGTAGGAATGCGGGAATAACCCAAGTTACGCAAGTTGAAAATAACTGCTGTAGTTAACTACACATACTTGAAGACATCTATTTAATGGCCTAAGTGTAAAGGATCTGATGATGATCACTTGACGATCGAAACTGGATAAGCATGTGCATATGTAATCTCCATACAACTCTCTTCAGGTTTAGGGAAACACCATTACACTCGTGTTGACCGACTGAAAAGGATTAATTTAGAAATCATTTGGACTTTTAGTCTATGCTAAACCAAGGGTTCACCGAGTGAAGTGGTGTATGTACTTCAGCAACTAGCCACACTTCAAACATAGATTGGTAGTGATAGTTTATGATTTATTTTGAGTACAGCATTTCTTCCCCCGCGTGGTAGGATGGTCCGTAACAGTTGGAGAATGAGAGTCGCCAGCCCTCAGAGGCGATATGTACTCCAAGTCGCGATCGGCCATCCTAGACCACACTGTAGTAGTCCGGACCCCAACAGGATGCGGTTAGTCAGCTCTGAAAATAGCCTGCACTTCCCATACGGTAACCAACATCTGCTACAAGGCGGTCTTGCTGCATTTAACACGTATGGATAACAATTAGTTCTGTGAAGAAAAACTCCTCCGCTTATTAAGAACATTTTCCAAGTGATGTAGATTGCGGTACACCGTAACGAATTTGCACGGTTCCTATGATTTACGAAACGTAAGCTACGGCATTTAGTGATTACAATAGCTCATCACACGAATCTTCTCTTCAATCGCTTGAAAAGGAAACGACAAATAGAAAAATCACTTGGCCACCATGTTGCTTTTGTGTTTCTCAAGGTTTTGAAAGTCACATATACGAGGGAGGTACTTTTTCTCTTCAGTTTGATTGGCTAAATAGTTTCGGAGATATTGTGAACCACCCCCCTGGAATCCCAAGAATATGTCAATTGTTCACTGCCACACCAGTTTCTTTCATAAATTGAAGTTACTGATAGTTAACTGATTTATATGAAGCTTAGGGATAATTCGACAGTTGTATTTAACTCAGTAATTTGTTGGGATTATTTGAAAATATCTCCAGTTGTTTAATCGGCGAACTGGATTAACATTACCATTTTAATCGCTTGCCACAGTGAATGAGTGATTAACGTGTCGGACTACCAACCCCAAGCTTGCAGGTTCGCTCCTGGCCGTGGTAAGTGATTTTTGAAAGGCATCAAAAACCACGGCATGCATGTCATACGATGTTGGCTTGTTAAAGAACCCATTTGAATTCAGTAGGCCGTGTTCATAATGGCAAAATTAATCTCGGGAGTTTCCGCCAACACAAAAGTTCCTAATTTCTCTACTAGAAAGCGCTACAGTGTCAAGGATCTTAGATATCTAACCTCATTGACTTTATTAGCGGTCCAAGGAGCGATTAATTCGACATGCAAGCTGCCCTCTGGGCGTCAATTAATAAAGCTTGCACCTGGCACCCGAGGCCATACGATATTCTTCTTCTTATTATTATTATTATTAATATTATTATTATTACCATGTTAATGAACTGTTTTATTCTTATTTTTGTCGATACATGGTGATACAACTACTTTTTACCCGTTTTTAAGAAACGAACATTATGACGATTATTTATTTATTTATTTATTTATTTATCGTATGGCTTTTAGTGCCGGGAGTGTCCGAGGACATGTTCGGCTCGCCTGAGTCTGTAGCTGCTTCCAGCGGACACCCTAAAGGGCGAGCTACAAGTTCCGTTCAATTTCAAGTAGTTCCAATTTTCGCTACCAGATATCAATGATACCTAGTGGTGAACGTTGGAACTTTGATAGAGCGTTCTGACGAAATCTAACCTAACAATTTAGCTTCGCACAGGTGTAATTAGTGGAAGGTTCTTTAACATGCCATAAATCTATGACATGGGACCGCCGGCTTTACTTACCCTCCGAAGGAAGGCATACTGAAGGATTTTTAACGCTCTTAAAAAATCCGACGACTTCGGCCGCGTCTGAACCCACTATCTTGGGCACAGCAGTTCAGCATGCTGTCAACTACGCCACCGAAGCCGCTATTATGACGATGATTTACAAAGAAAAGTGAACTATCGACAAAAACTCTGATCTAAAAAGAAACTATTCCTCCCATTCACGCCTTAAGGATAATGTACCCAACGGTTTCAGAGCAGCCAAATAATGAACATCACGAAGCAAGAGATGAAAAGAAGATGCAGGGGGGGGGGGGGGGGAGGAGGAGGGGGACGTCTCATAAGCACCTAGCACCCCCTGCGAGCGCCCATGAAGCTGGTGGATGCCATGATTGTTGTATTGTTTTAAATATAAGCAGATGGATATTATAATAGTGCTTCATTATACGCATCTACATTTCTACCGCTCGTTTAGGATAAGAGAAATAACAAAAATGATTTTAAAAAGTTTGCACAGCCGCCATTATCTAAGTTCTCAAATATAGAATTAAATTAGACGTCAATATATTAAGCCTTGTATGAAGATATACCGTGGTAGGTTTCACAGCGGTCAGATGATTAAATCGCGAGAAAAATCGATCAGAATATTTAAATTTCGCGTCACCGCCATGTTGGTTTCGTGCTTATCAGGTCATTGAAAGTCCCATACGTGAACTTATATTAATGGCCTCTATGAACATACAAACTTCCACAAGAAAATAATAACCAAATTGAGTTTATAAATTATATACATACTCACATTCCCCGTTTCCAGTGTGCTCGGGTGATTAAATCACGAAAAAAATTCATTCAAATGTTTTAACTTCGCTTTGTCGCCATATTGGTATTGTACTTAACAGATTTTTAAAAGTCACATAGGTGACCGTACACATTCTCAATATATCAGTAAGAGTTTCGGAGATATAGAATGCCGGTGAAATATTTCGCGCGGCCACCATGTTGGATTGGAAGATCATATTAACATTTGAAAGGCATGGCGGGGTCTAAATAGTACTATGTACTTACTGAGTTTCGTTGAAATCGTTCCAGCCGTTTAGATTTGATTAGGAGCACACAGCCATCGACAAAATATTATCTCATAAGCCTAAATTTAATATGATGAAAATAGACTAACCAGTACTAGAGCCCAGGCAATCGGTGGACGTTCCGTTTCCACTGCCATTAACAAAAGAATAACGACACAATTAAACAAACTACGGTATGTGATATGAAAGATGTTTAGAGCGGCTTCGGTGCCGTAGTTGGTAGCATGCTGAGCTTCCATGCCCAAGATCGCGGGTTCAAAACCGGCCGAAGTCGTCAGATTTTTTAAGAGCGTTAAATATCCCTCAGTATGCCTTCCTTCGGAGGGGAAGTAAAGCTAGCGGTCCCATGTCATAGATTTATGGCATGTTAAAGAACCTTCCACTAATAGATTATCTTTGACTAATGCGTTGGCATCTAGTAACAGAGTTCAGATCTAGTTGTCGTTGACGGTGGTGTTTGATAGCGAAAGTAGGAACTACTTGAAAACTGAATGTCTACAGTCCTCACTTGAACTAAAAACAGATAACACACACTAATACAGCCATCACAATTAACACCGGTTATCAGACAGATTCTACACACACCCAAAGTACACGGGGCTACATGATCGCGTTGTCGCAGCCTCTAAACTGAGGAACCAACCAACCAACCAACCAACCAAAGATGTTTAGCAAGTTGACATAAGTCGAACTTTGACGCATATTTTTCCCCACCTACCGTCCCCTAGGAATGGAAGCCATGATCACGGCACATTATTGGTCGTGTAAATCTAGGTTATCAAAATATTTGCAATAAAACTAAAATGAATTCAAATGTATCGTAATGTTGTGGATTGTAAGATGGGTGATGACTCAGAGCGAGTGGGATCGGGCGGGACCTTGTATCCTATGATCCAAATAAGAGATCTCAAGGCGGACCAGACCGACTGTACGCAACACGTGTTTACCAACAATATTCCATCAGGGACGCTACCTATGCGGAACAGCGAGGTCATCAGCCCCTAGAGTTTCGGGGATCTATGTACCCGACAAACTGACTCAGTTGGTTACCACGCCACAGCATTTAAACATATTAAAGTGGACAGTTGAAAGTATCTGGGAAGTCTGATACAAGATAATGGAAGAAACGATAGAGAAATAAATGAGCGGGGGAGACAGGCAGAAGCATTTCGGAGGAGTGTGAGAAGCATGTTATGGAGCAAGGATGTCCCTCAGAACAGCAAATAGATCATATATCGGACGTACTATGTCCCTATCCTGACGTAGGAAGGGAGAAGAGCAAAATACAGGCCAGTGAGATGAGGTTCTTGAGAAGCAGTATTGGAGCTACAAAGATGGACAGAATAAGAAATGAGAGGACCAGAGAATTAATGAAGGAGGAACCATTACAGGATGGTATAGATGGTATGGACATGAAAAACGAATGGAGGAGAAGAGGATACCCAGGAGGATACACGAGACGAAGTGGGAAGGAAAGAGACCGAGAGACAGGTGGCTGAAGGGGGTGGAAGAAAGCGTGAAGAAGAGAGGAGAAGACTGGACAAGGGTGGAAGCTGAGAGATGGTGGGAAGACAGAAGACGTTGGAGAGGCTTGTGTTCCAAACAGACCCGGCCAGTGGCTGGAAACTGTGCAAGATGATGATGATGACGGTAAAACTGGCGAAATCTCGACAGTGTGCACACCATCATGAAGGAACGAGTGCACTTGCGCAAAGTGTGTGCCCAATGGGTGCCCAACAGTCTTCAACCACACCAGGAAGCATGTCGAATGGCCCACTGTCTTGGTTGGACGATTGATGCATGTTGCTGCTCGCTTTGTATCGTCACGTGGCGTGCACGCTTGTCCTCTAGCGACGAGCTGTGACCTTCCACGCTCTGGTCGGAACCACACCTCGTTACACACGCCACGATTAGTCGATGTCGTCACCGGTTTGCGCATTCCAGCCTCCGGCTCGTTACTTTTTGAACGCACCTTATATTTCCGTTGACTTATCAAGAACTGCAAGATTTTTCCTCTACTATTGAGAAGATTTGGATGATTTTGGTTTTGTGAAACATAGGCTACACCTTAGCGTATTGTATAATAAGATAATCAAAATGAGGAAGCATTGATTAAAATAAGAACGAACAAGGCACAAAAATTAACATGGGAAACTTACAAAAGAAATGCTTACCTATAAATGCAAAACTTAAACATTACAATAAAACCAGAAGCCATATACGATCCGCAGCAGAAACATTATTCCATCTAAATGAACAGTCCAAAACTGACAGATTACGGAAGATCGAAAGACGAATTGGAAGAACGTGTATTAATAAAAGAGACGATGGCGAACAATACCTAACAATGTTGTATATAACAAGCTAGAACCCATTATTACTGACACCATGTTCTTGAGTTCTGAAACAGTACAATCTTGCTTCAAAAAACACAACAACTGGATGTAGATGGATGAAATTAGAGAAGACTTGCAAGCAATTGGCAAAACACCACAAGACACTACAAATAAGAAAAAAAATAATCACAATACTTAAAACTATGATTTTTCATTTTGCACTTACACAAAGGAAACTTCCAACAAAAATATTTTCCACACAAAAGAGGGTAAGAGGATGAAGTAGTGGCAGGAGCGTGCGGCCTGGGTACTGACGGGGGACTCGCCTTATTCCCAGCTGATGCGTAGGCTACAGTTGGTCGGGTCTGCATTGAGACCTTTAAGGACGTATATAGTACAGGAGTTGAGGTTGGCTTCCATCGAATATTCTATTACGCCATGAGTGGAAGAAGACTACGACTCAAGCGAGCTTGTTTGCGCGCTGTTGCTTCACATCGACATTAGCACGACGCGAATAAGGTGTCACACCAACAGGGGAGGGGTATGTCGGGACATCTTGATCATCAACTATATATACTAACCAAGGGTTACAGTAATACTTGCAATTCTATTTATTAGGAAGGTGGCGGCCGTGGCCTTGACTACAAGCACCAAACCACCTTTAAGCAGAACTTGCATATTATAATAACAGAATATGGACTCTTAGGTAAAATCCTTTTAGTCGATGGACATCAGATTGAGCGAGTCAAGAGTTTGGTTTATTTAGGACAGAATATTAATGAGAATTGGGATCCTTCGGTTGAAATAAGATGCCGTATAGAGAAGGCTAGATCCATCTTTATGAAAATGAAACAACTACTATGCTGTCGAGATCTCAGTATGACGCTTAAGAAAAGAATTGTGAAGTGTTATGTTGTCTCCACCCTTCTTTATGGTGTTGAAGCTTGGACCTTGTCCGTAGCTACAGAAAAGAAGATTCGAGCTTTTGAAATGTGGATATACCGGCGGATTCTTAAAATTTCGTGGACAGAACATGTGAGTAATGCCGAGGTTCTTCAGCGTGTGAGCAGCCAACCTGAGCTGTTAAACACAATTAAGAAGAGGAAATTGGAATACTTGGGACACATGATGAGGAATCCAAAATACCATCTGCTCGAAGTTATACTTCAGGGTAAAATTGAAGGTCAGAGTGGACCGGGAAGGAGACGAATAACTTGGATGGATAATTTAAGAACGTGGTTTGGGCTGTCTTCCACGGAACTCTTCAGGATTGCACAGGATAAGAAGGTGTTAGCCAACGTCCGTATCGGATAAGGTAGAAGAACAAGAAGAAGAAGAAGAAGAAGAAGAAGAAGAAGAAGAAGGTAAAATCCTTTTCGTTAGGGTATGAAAGACCCTTCTAGGGATGAAACAAGAAGTTCAGTGACGAACTAAAGAGCCTACTTTTCTTAAAATTTAAGATTCATGCCAATGATTGATCTATCTAGAATAATGACGAAATGAATTTGGTAATATCGAAATTTCTAATTAGTTCGAAATATACCTGGCATGATGTTGCCTGATGGAGCACTACAGTTGGCAGCCCTGGTGACTGACTATATTCTTAGTTCCATCTCTTAAGGTACAGAATACAAAATTTGGTTGAAGTCCAATGGATAGCATGGACGTTACTTGCAGTTAGACATTGGACCTATCAGCGCATGTAAAATCATGTTGGCAACAATGTCATGCATGTGTTGG
This sequence comes from Meconema thalassinum, assembly GCA_946902985.2. Lineage (NCBI taxonomy): Eukaryota > Metazoa > Arthropoda > Insecta > Orthoptera > Tettigoniidae > Meconema > Meconema thalassinum. The sequence goes on from OX336390.1 coordinate 8,379,523, forward strand.
TCAGAAATAATTTGAAATATTATGATGTATTGTTGTGCCAATTTTGGATGAAATCCATTTGTTAGTATAGAAGTTACTGGAATTTTAAAATTGGACCTATCAGCAGATTCAGAATCATGAGGGTAGCACTGACATACATTAGTTGCTCCAAATTAATCTAGAATGTCAGGAATTATACGTGCGCAAAGTTTAGAGCTGTTGGCTTGCATACTTTCTGATATATTGATATTAGGGTAAAATATATAAACACCATTTATTAACAGTTGGCAGCCCTGATTGCTCTAAAGAATATGCACAGTCATATCTGTTATGATACACATAGCACATACGGAATTTGGTTGAAATCCAATTGATAGTATAGAAGATACATGTAATTGAAAATTGGTCCTTTCAGCAGGCTTAGAATCATGTTGGTAGCACTGACATACATTAGTTGCTACAAATTAATCTAGAATGTCGGGCACTATACGTATGCAAAGTTTAAAGCTGTGGGCTCGCATACTTTCTGATATATTGGTATTTGGAGAAAAAATAGAGAGAGAATTTATTGACAGTTGGCAGCCCTGATGGCTCTTTAGAATACGCTCAGTCATATCTGTTTATGTACACACAGTACATACGAAATTTGGTTGAAATCCAATTGATAGTGTAGGAGTTATATGCATTTAAAATTTGGACCTATCAGTAGGCTTAGAATCATTTTGGCAACACTGTCATGTATGGCCTCCTGAAAATTAAACTGAAGTATTATTATCTATATGTGTCCAATTTTGGAATAGTTCCCATGTATACATTCCACGATATCCAACATGGAGCTCAAATTTCAACTGCAATTTTTTAGCAGTTGTTAGCACTGACATCATTTTCAAGTATGTCATTGAGATGTACCTGTATAGATCTTTACTCATACCAAATTTGGTTTCGATAGCTGCAGCCGTTTAGGAGTTGATAGGGGGGACACACACAGACAGACAGACAGACAGACAGACAGACAGACATTTTCCCGGATCGATCTCATAAGTCTACTTTTTCCTCATTTTTGCAAAATGTGAAAAGTAGGCTAAAAATAATAATTTGTTGGGGACATTTTTAGTTATTTACAATGTCGAGAACAGGAATTTGTAAAAAAGAAGAAAAATGGTAATTTTATAAGTTACAAGCTGTACCCGGCATGCGTTGCAATGCCAATCAAAGAAAGTGTTGGCGTTGAAATTCTGTTTCTTGAAGTGCTTTTGGATACACAACATGTTTTTCAATTTCCGTTAACTGCCTCCAAGCTATCGTAAAATGGATTTTCTAATTTAGAACCATTCGTGGGAGCGTGCACAACAACTTTCAAAAGTTTCATCGCAATCGGATGAATGGCATATGAACGTGTACGGGATTTTGTTTAAACGATTCGTGCGCTGTCACTCATTTGTTGAATCTACTCGTACGCTACCTATTGAGAAATGGATTTACTAAGTCGAAACCCTACCCTGGCGTGTACACTATAACTCATCAAGGTTTCATCACAATCGAAGAAAGTTATTTGAACGCATAGGGGATTTTATTAAAACGCTTCGCGCGTCCTCACCCATTTGTTGCATATACTCGTGCGCTACCTATTGTGAAATGGATTTACTAAGTCGAAACCCTTCCCTGGCGTGTACACAATAACTCATCAATGATTCATCGCAATCGGATGAATGGTATATGCACGTATACGGGGTTTTGTTTAAACGATTCGTGCGCTGTCACTCATTTGTTGAATCTACTCGTGCGCTACCTATTGAGAAATGTATTACTAAGTCGAAGCCCTTCCCTGACGTGTACACAATAACTCATCAAGGTTTCATCGCAATCGAAGAATGTTATATGAACGCAATAGGGGATTTTGTTGAAACGCTTCGCGCATCGTCACCCATTTGTTGCATCTACTCTGGCGCTACTTATTGTGAAATGGATTTACTAAGTCCCCTTCCCTGGCGGGTACACAATAACTGATCAATGTTTCATCGCAATCGGATGAATAGTACACGTATCAAAAAAAGTTTTGCATCACCTCGGTTCCAAGAGTTCCGGAACCTTTAAATACAAAGGGAATAGAGATCAACACAAACAACATTTCAGCTCGTTTTATTGCTCATGAGACCCACACATTGCATGTTGTACCATCATACAGCTAGACTTTCAGCATTTGTGGTCCAGATTGCAGTACACACCACTACCTCTAATACCCAGTAGCACGTCCTCTTGCATTGATGCATGCCTGTATTCGCCGTGGCATACTATCCACAAGTTCATCAAGACACTGTTGGTCCAAATTGTCCCACTCCTCAACGACAATTCGGCGTAAATCTCTCAGAGTGGTTGGTGGGTCAAGACGTCCATAAACAGCCCTTTTCAACATATCCCAGGCATGTTCGATAGGGTTCATGTCTGGCGAACATGCTGGCCACTGTAGTCGAGCGATGTCGTTATCTTGAAGGAACGCATTCACAAGATGTGCACGATGAGGTCGAGAATTGTCGTCCATGAAGACAAATGCCTCTCCAATATTCTGCCGATATGGTTGCACTATGGGTCGGAGGATGTCATTCAGGTATCGTAAAGCCGTTTCGGAGCCTTCCATGACCACCAGTGGCGTACGTCGGCCCCACATAATGCCACCCCAAAACATCAGGGAACCACCACCTTGCTGCACTCGCTGGACAGTGTGTCTAAGACGTTCAGCCTGACCAGGGTGCCTCCAAACACGTCTCCGACGATTGTCTGGTTGAAGGCATATGCGACACTCATCGGTGAAGAGAACGTGATGCCAATTCCGTGGGGTCCATTCAGCATGTTGTTGGGCCCATCTGTACCGCGCTGCATGGTGTCGGGGTTGCAAAGCTGGACCTCGCCATGGACGTCGGGAGTGAAGTTGCGCATCATGCAGCCTATTGCGCACAGTTTGAGTTGAAACACGACGTCCTGTGGCTGAACGAAACGCATTATTCAACATGGTGGCATTGCTGTCAGGGTTCCTCCGAGCGGCAATCCGTAAGTAGCGGTCATCCACTACAGTAGTAGCCCTTGGGCGGCCTGAGCGAGGCCTGTCATCGACAGTTCCTGTATCTCTGTACCTCCTCCATGTCCGAACAACATCGCTTTGGTTCACTCTGAGACGCCTGGAAACTTCCCTTGTTGAGAGCCCTTCTTGACACAAAGTAACAATGCGGACGCGATCGAACTGCGGTATTGACCTTCTAGGCATGGTAGAACTACAGACAACATGAGCAGCGTACCTTCGTCCTGGTGGAATGACTGGAACTGATCGGCTGTCGTACCCCCTCCGTCTAATAGGCCCTGCTCATGCATGGTTGTTTACATCTTTGAGCAGTTTTAGTGACATCTATGAACAGTCAAAGGGACTGTATCTTGGATACAATATACACAGTCAACGTCTATATGCCGGAGATCTGGGAACCGAGGTGATGCAAAACTTTTTTTGATGTGTGTATATGAACGCATACCTGATTTTGTTTAAACTATTCGCGCTCCGTCACTCATTTGTTGAATCTACTCGTGCGCTACCTACTGTAAAATGTATTTACTAAGTTAGAAACCGTCACGTAAGTGTCCACAACATCTCACCCAAGTTTCATCGCTATCGGACTAATGGGATATGAAGACATAGGGGACTGTATTGAAACGCTCCGCGTGTCGTCGTTCATTTGTCGAATCTACTCGTGTGCTACCTACTGTGAAATGTATTTACTAAGCCAGAAACCTTCCTTGGAGTGTTCACCATATTTCACCCAAGTTTCACCGCTAACGGCAGAATGGTATATGACCTTATACGGGACTTTGTTGAAACTCTTCGCGCGTCGTCCCTCATTTGTTGAATCAACTTGTGCGCTGCATATTGTATAGCGGATTTACTAAGCCAGAAATTTTCCATGACGTGTACACAACATCTCACCCAAGTTTCATAGCTACGGACGAATAGTAGATGAATGCATACGCGACTTGGTTGAAACGCTTCGCGTGTCGTCGCTCATTTGTTGATTCTACTCTTGCGCTACATATTGTAATATGGATGTACTCAGCCAGAAACCATCCCTGGAGTGTACACAACATCTCACCCAAGTTTCATCGCAATCGGATGAATGGTATGTGAACGTATACGGGACGTTGTCGAAACGCTTCGCGCATAGTCACTCATTTGTTGAATATAAACGTGCGCTTCGTATTGTAAAATGGATTTACTTAGCCAGAAACCTTTCCTGGAGTGTACACAACAATTCACCAAACATTTATCACTATCAGACGAATGGTATATGACTTTATACGGGACTTAGTTGAAACGATTCGCGTGTCATCGCTCATTTGTTGAATCTACTGGTGCGCTACCTATTGTAAAATGTATGTACTAAGCCAGAAACCTTCCCTGGAGTGTACACAACATCTCACCCAAGTTTCATCGCTATCGGATGAATGGTATATGAACGCAAACGTGACTTTGTTGAAATGCTTCGCGCGTCGTAGCTCATTTGTTGAATCTACTCGTGCGCTGCCTATTGTAAAGTGGATGTACTAAGCCAGAAAATTTCCCTGCAGTGTACACAACATTTTACGCAAGTTTCATAGCTATCGGACGAATGGTATATGAATGCATACGGGACTTTGTTGAAACGCTTTGCTTGTCGTCGCTCATTTGTTGAATCTACTCGTGCGCTATCTACTGTGAAATGTATTCACTAATTTTGAAACCTTCACGTAAGTGTACACAACATCTCACCCAAGTTTCATCGCTATCGGACGAATGGTATATGAACACATACGGGACTTTGTTGAAATGCTTCGCGCATCGTCGCTCATTTGTTGAATCTACGCGTGCGCTACCTATTGTAAAATGGATTTACTAAGTCAGAAACCTTCCTTGGAGTGTACTCAACATCTCACCCAAGTTTCATCGCAATCGGACGAATGGTATATGAACGCATAGGAGACATACCCACAGACAGACAAACTATCACGTAACATTGATTTTTTATATATACAAGCTGTACCCGGCATGCGTTGCAATGCCAATCAAAGAAAGTGTTGGCGTTGAAATTCTGTTTCTTGAAGTGATTTTGGATACACAACATGTTAACTGCCTCTAAGCTATCATAAAATGGATTTTCTAATTTAGAACCATTCGAGGGAGCGTGCACAACAACTTTCAAAAAGTTTCGTCGCTGTCACTCATTTGTTGAATCTAATCGTACGCTACCTATTGTGAAATGGATTTACTAAGTCGAAACCCTTCCCTGGCGTGTACACAATGACTCATCAATGATTCATCGCAATCGGATGAATGGTATAAGCACGTATAGGGGTTTTTGTTTAAACGATTCGTGCGCTGTCACTCATTTGTTGAATCTACTCGTGCGCTACCTATTGAGGAATGTATTACTAAGTCGAAGCCCTTCCCTGGCGTGTACACAATAACTCATCAAGGTTTCATCGCAATCGAAGAATGTTATATGAACGCAATAGGGAATTTTGTTGAAACGCTTCGCGCGTCGTCACCCATTTGTTGCATCTACTCTTGCGCTACTTATTGTGAAATGGATTTACTAAGTCCCCTTCCCTGGCGGGTACAAAATAACTGATCAATGTTTCATCGCAATCGGATGAATAGTATATGAACGCATACCTGATTTTGTTTAAACGATTCGCACTCCGTCACTCATTTGTTGAATCTACTCGTGCGCTACCTACTGTAAAATGTATTTACTAAGTTAGAAACCGTCACGTAAGTGTCCACAACATCTCACCCAAGTTTCATCGCTATCGTCGTTCATTTGTCGAATCTACTCGTGTGCTACCTACTGTGAAATGTATTTACTAACCCAGAATCCTTCCTTGGAGTGTCAACCATATTTCACCCAAGTTTCACCGCTAACGGCAGAATGGTATATGACCTTATACGGGACTTTGTTGAAACGCTTCGCGCGTCGTCCCTCATTTGTTGAATCAAATTGTGCGCTGCATATTGTATAGGGGATTTACTAAGCCAGAAATTTTCCATGACGTGTACACAACATCTCACCCAAGTTTCATAGGTACGGACGAATGGTACATGTATGCATACGGGACTTGGTTGAAACGCTTCGCGTGTCGTCGCTCATTTGTTGATTCTACTCTTGCGCTACATATTGTAATACGGATGTACTCAGCCAGAAACCTTCCCTGGAGTGTACACAACATCTCACCCAAGTTTCATCGCAATCGGATGAATGGTATGTGAACGTATACGGGACGTTGTCGAAACGCTTCGCGCGTAGTCACTCATTTGTTGAACATAAACGTGCGCTTCGTATTGTAAAATGGATTTACTTAGCCAGAAACCTTTCCTGGAGTGTACACAACAATTCACCAAACATTTATCACTATCAGACGAATGGTATATGACTTTATACGGGACTTTGTTGAAACGCTTCGCGTGTCATCGCTCATTTGTTGAATCTACTGGTGCGCTACCTATTGTAAAATGTATGTACTAAGCCAGAAACCTTCCCTGGAGTGTACACAGCATCTCACCCAAGTTTCATCGCTATCGGATGAATGGTATATGAAATTAAATGGGACTTTGTTGAAACGCTTCGCGCGCCGTTGCTCATTTGTTGATTCTACTCGTGCTCTACCTATTTTTAAAGGGATTTACTAAGCTAGAAACCTTCCCTGGAGTGCACACAAAATCTCAGCCTAGTTTCATCGCTATCGGACGAATGGTATATGAACGCAAACGTGACTTCGTTGAAATGCTTCGCGCGTCGTAGCTCATTTGTTGAATCTAATCGTGCGCTGCCTATTGTAAAGTGGATGTACTAAGCCAGAAAATGTCCCTGCAGTGTACACAACATTTTACGCAAGTTTCATAGCTATCGGACGAATGGTATATGAATGCATTCGGGACTTTGTTGAAATGCTTCGCGCATCGTCGCTCATTTGTTGAATCTACGCGTGCGCTACCTATTGTAAAATGGATTTACTAAGTCAGAAACCTTCCTTGGAGTGTACTCAACATCTCACCCATGTTTCATCGCTATCGAACGAATGGTATATGAATGCATACGGGACTTTGTTGAAATGCTTCGCGCATCGTCGCTCATTTGTTGAATCTACGCGTGCGCTACCTATTGTAAAATGGATTTACTAAGTCAGAAACCTTCCTTGGAGTGTACTCAACATCTCACCCATGTTTCATCGCTATCGAACGAATGGTATATGAATGCATACGGGACTTTGTTGAAATGCTTCGCGCATCGTCGCTCATTTGTTGAATCTACGCGTGCGCTACCTATTGTAAAATGGATTTACTAAGTCAGAAACCTTCCTTGGAGTGTACTCAACATCTCACCCAAGTTTCATCGCAATCGGACGAATGGTATATGAACACATACGTTACTTATTTGTTCATGTTCATTTATTTATTTATTTATTTATTTATTTATTTATTTAAAGGCTAAAGGAAGGAGGAGAAGCAAAATAACCAGTGATGGGCAAAATGATGCAAGTTATGGGGCAGAAATTTTCTAGGAATTGTCAGAGGTAACAAAATGTAATGAAAAACTGCAACCACATTTTTCTCAGTTTAACATTTTTCACTACTTTCAGGCGCGAATTCAAGGGGGACCACATTTTTTTGCAAACTCAAAAAACGAAAACACAATAACCAGACAAATAAAACTTAACGAATTTTAACTGAAACAGTTTTTTTTATTTTTATTTTTTTAATTCAATACTGAAAATATCTTTATTGCAATTATTATGTTCTGTTACAACTGTGCATATTTACAACTTCACACCTGTTACATAAAACGATTATTTATATAACAAAATCAACTCGTCTATTTTGTTTAGCAAACCTTGTGATTACCGAATCGATACGATGAATGTGCAGCAATGCACGGATAGGAATTTGGGGCTTTTTTCGCACCAAAAATGTTTGCCGACGTCCAAACTGCAAGCTTGGTTGGCAATTTAAGCTGTGACTTTCTCCCTTAGTCGGTACCAACTCCAACTCGACTTGCCGAAACTGTAACGTACCTTGATACTTTTCTCGAAGCTCGATGTAAAAGTCGCAAAACACGCCGTTGCAACTTGTACGAATATTTTTGGTGCGCTAAACGCATCAAATTTCTATCCATGTAGCTTGGAAAAAAAAAATGGCCTGGTTTTGTGTGTTTGGCTATTTTGTGATGTCGTTTTTAGTGATACCATTTTTCTTAACAATTTCGATTCCCCCAAAGCCAAACTCTGCGCCTGAACTTTGGTACCGTTTGTAAGAAAACTAATAAAGATAGGTCCATATTTTATTTTAATGTATCAACATCATCCTAATGAACAGTAATAAGAAGAGATATCCCTTTAAATAATATACAAAGTGAAATATAAATATTTTTCGACATAATTTCGGATTAAAACATCGTAACTTAAAAAACAATCATATTGGCAAAAGTATTTCGTTTTTGTCAATAATCCTTCTTATTATTGCAAATAATGATCCAAACAGTAATCCCTGAAAATATCAATTGGCTAACCCAAACAGGTTTTGAGTTAAGTGTACCAAAAAATTGCCGATTTAACATGGGCGAGATAGGCAGGTCTTTCTTACCTTAAATGCAGGGTGATTGCGTCATTGTTTGGGATCGAACTGAACGCACGTGGCGAATTCCAACGCCACTCAGATGCAATAACTCACTATCATGGAATCAAAGAATATAACTGAGCGAAACATCAAGGAGGGTTTTGTCGACTGTAAGTACCAACTTATGCAATGAAAGTGAGCGAGATTATTGATTGTATTACGCAACCGATTTGTGTATTACAACGTAGAAATACAGAATCTGTAATGTTAGGAGGCAATGTGCCTGCGGAAATTAAGATCTGTTCACTAGTTTTGGTAACATTGCTAGCTTAGACGGATGAGTCGTGGTTTTATTTGCCTCCTTTTTAAATTATAGAGAGTGTGGAAGTACAGGATAATCGGTTTCTCTAATGACTGAACTTTGTTTTAATAATAAAATGTGAACTATGCTGCTATTCGTAACATTATATTACCATAACCTCCAAATTTCCCACCAGTAGGGATTGTTTCTTGTCTTGCATTGCGTATATTTGGGAACAATATCATATTACAAGGCAGTTAAGTTGGTTTCTGAGGTGTAATGAACCATGAAGAGCAGGAATTTAATACATAGCATGACCATGGGATGTTGATTGCATTCATCCGAATAACATTCTGATTGATATCAACAATACAATCAAATACCATAATTATAAACTTTCAACCAGCTAAACACACAATCTCGTCTGAATAATAACAATAATGTTATTGGAAACAGAAGTATGACCACGTTACAAGATTATTCTCTAATTATTGTCGAACAAGCCGCTAGTCAATTGTTTGTGTGCAGGCCCAACACGATAAACACTAAAATTACTTATATGGTTGGCAATCATGAGCCTCCACGTGCTTTTCCTTTGTAAATATTATTCTTCAGTTCGAGCCTAAAGTATACAAAATTAACGGACGCTTCGTCTCCATTAGAGTTTCTAGACTTGTTCAACAAATCAAACGTAGTGAATCATTTGTGTACGGAGTTGACTGGAACGAGGAAGGAAAGAATACAATATCTTCCACAGTGCTGCGGACAGCGTATAGCGGTGAGACTGGTAACTACACACAGCCAGCAACCAGCACGCACACACCTCCTGGCGGCAAGAGGACCAACTAATAGAGTGTGATCCCGATCGTTAATGTGTGTTGTGGGTGGCGGCCCAGCAGTGCCAGGCGCGACGTGCTTGACATATGTTATATTGTCAGCGCACTCAAGCGGCAGTTGTAGCAGCCTCGTGAAACAGAACTAACAAGAATCGCTTTCCACACGAATGTGAGCAATGTTCCTAGAGCCTGAATTAAATACATGAATTATTTATACAAGTAATAAAATACTTCTCACGCACATGGGGGGTTTATACAAGGCACTAGGAATCTAATCACACTCGTTAACCGACTGAAAAGCTCCGTGGCTTAGGCGGCAGCACGCCAGCCTCTCACCGCTGGATCCGTGGTTCAAATCCCGGTCACTCCATGTGAGACTTGTGCTGGACAAAGCGAAGTCAGACAGGTTTCTCTCTGGGTACTCCGGTTTTCCCAGTCACAAATTTCATTCCAGCAACACTCTCCACTGTCATTTCATTTAATCTGTCATTCATTTAAGCATTGCCCCAGGGGAGTGCGACAGGCTTCGTCATCCAGCACAGTTCATATCCTCGCCGCTAGATGGGGGCTTCATTCATTCCATTCCCTGACCCGGTAGGTCGACTGGAAACAAGCTGTGAATTTTAATTTTCAATTTTCAAGAACTGAAAAGAGGTAGGTTCGATTCCTACCTCACCCATCCTAAATGTGGCAAACAGAACTTCGCCAGTAACATTTGCTACTCCATTTTCGTACAGAGGTTTGTAATTGTAGACACAAGCGACTGTTAATAGAAGAGCTATTTTATCGACCGCACCGTAAACTATAATGGTACGAGATTGAGACTATTCAATACATCGTATCAAAGGGAGAATGCAGAGTAAGGGGTCTTAATTTTTTTGTGAAAGAAAACTGCTGATTTCGGTGACAAAACTGACACTAATTTAGGTGGGTATTTAGCGATATAAATTGCCATAATAATCCATGTTTCTTCTGAAATCTTCCTTAATAGTGTGGGGTAAATCTAAACAAATTATGTGATAAGGGTTTTTAAAGAGCACCCTTTTAATGTAGGCCTATCCTGGTTATTAAATATTCTTGTTCTTATGCGTTTCTGAATCCCTGCATCACACCTGTCGTTTCGTTCCCACTGAATAAGAACATTGGAGTATTTACACATTAGAATCTTTCTTGCAGCGTCCAATACGTAGAACCCCTCACTGTTGTATTCCTCGGCCTTCGAGAAAACTGTTGTGACTTTAGTTTTCGGCATTTTTGTACTTAAATACTGGATGTTTGCCGATAAAGTTTTATCGGTCGCGAACTCACACTGCTGTATCTACGACCACAACGCCATTTGATGTAATCGATAGCAGATATCGATATTCATCGATAGCCTTAGAGATGGCGGAACTGAATACACATACTTCCGGCGCAGCACTATCAATCAAAGGAGAAGGAAACCACGACGGTTAATTCCTTAGAAGCATTTAAACGTTTATTGGAGAGCATTTTCGATTATATTTAGCACTAGCAGTAGTACCCGGCTTCGCCCGGTGGAATGATGATAATGTTTTAAGGTCTCCTTAGAAATATAATGGACTTAAAATCTAAGTCATTTGCCCCCAAAGACAATGAGGGAGTAATATCTAGGTCATTTGCCCTTTTGATAAGGATGATAATAAAAACTACTGTTGAATTGACACGTCAAACTTACAAACTACCGTAATAGAAATACATATTTCAAAATTCACAGGCGAGAAAGACTTATTGTGTGTGGTGATTAATGGTGTAAAGGGCGTAACATCTACTGTAGGTCATTTGCTCTTATGATGAGGATGATAAGGGAAACTACTACCGGTATTGAATTGACACTTCAACGTATAATGTACACAATGTACTGTAATAAAAATAACTATATGGCGGCTTCGGTGGCGTATTTGGTAGCATGCTGAGCTTCTATGCCCAAGATAGCGGGTTCAAACCCGGCCGAAGCCGTCGGATATTTTAAGAGCGTTAAAAATCCGTCAGTATGCCTTTCTTCGGAGGGGAAGTAAAGCCGGCGGTCCCATGTCAGATTTATGGCATGTTATTGAACCTTCCACTAATTACACCTGTGTGAAGCTAAATTGGACAGGTAAACAACGCTCATAGATGTCTACGTCCGTTGCCAAGAGCCGACTGCAGTGGCGTCTAGTAGCTAAGTTCCGAACTTGGCCTAGTAGTCGTTGACGGTGGCGCTTGGCGGCAAAAGTACGAACTATTTGAAGAATTCTAAGTTGCAGTTTGTACTTAAATTAAAAAACAGATAACACACACTAATACAGTCATCACAATTAACACCGGTTATCAGACAGATTCTACACACACCCAAAGTACACGGGGCTACATGACCGCGTTGTCGCAGCCCCTAAACTTAAGAACCAACCAACCAAAAATAAATATTTTAAAAATCACAGTCGAGAAAGACTTTATGCGGCGGTGATTATTGGTATGATGCGCGTAACATCTAGGTCATTTGCACTTATGATGATAATAATAAGGTAATGAAAAAATGACTACTAAACGAACATGGTGTTATTTTAAAACTAATATAGGTAATTCAGGTGTCTAGCTTCGATGTCTTCCAAAGTCTCAACCTTATTTTCTGGCTTAGGCCTGTACTGGATGCGTCTAGTGAAAGAGCGTACTGCTCGGCAAAGACAAAGAATATAGGTCCAAGCTGCACGAACCTGAGATGATCGCAGATGATGACGAAATATGATGACACACGTTCGGGGTTCCCCGTCCTATACAGATTGACCGGGAATCACTCACTGTTTCGCAACGGCCCTGTGCTGGCATCAGCATAGACAGCAGGAGATAACACGGCGGGCTCTGGAAAGTACCTCACGATGAATCAGCAAGCTATTCCCACAACTGACCCCCCCCCCCAGGGTCTCACAACTTGTGGGACGTGGGTTGGCGACCACGGAACCCCAGCTGAGTCTGGCATCGCTTCTACTTCCTGGTGCTGGGCTCATTTCAGTTCTCTTTCCTGTCGGCCTCCCTTGGTCAACTCTTGTTCTCTTCCGACCCAGACTGTATTAGGGTATCCGAGGGCTAGGGAGTCTTTCAATTTCCCGCCTTAATTGGCTTTGTCTCATCTTTCCTGATACCCTCATTCTTCGAGGGGTCTGCCTTCTTTTCCTTTTCATAATATCTCCTGTCTTCTGCTCAAGGCCCTCAAAGAGGCAGGGTGTGTGTAGACCCACCACTTCTGGTACACCCTCAAGGGCTCATGACTGGTGAGTTAGGAAGCTGGCAACCCCGAGGAATTCCTGAGCTACATGCAGGGAATGGAGTGGTATGTCAGAAATTTCAAGTGGACAGTGTTACGCATCGGGTTCCAAAGGGTAAGTATACACACTTTGTTTTCGATCGGTGAACGATGTAGATTTGTACCAAAGGGCCTTAATGCGAGAAATGGAGTGGTCTGTCCGAAATTTCGAGTGGACAGTGTTACTCGTCGAGTTCCAAACGGTAATTATGTAAAATCTGGTTGAGATCGGTGAAACGGTGTAGTTTTGTGCCAAGGGCCAAAATGCAGGGAATGGAGTGGCCTGTCCAAATTTTAAAGTGGGCAGTGTTACTCATCGGGTTCCAAAGGGTAAGTATACACATTTTGTTTTCGATCGGTGAACGATGTAGATTTGTGCCAAAGGGCCTAAATGCGTGGAATGGAGTGGTCTGTCCGAAATTTCGAGTGGACAGTGTTACTCGTCGAGTTCCAAAGGGTAATTATGTAAAATCTGGTTGAGATCGGTGAAACGGTGTAGTTTTCTGCCAAAGGGCCAAAAAGCAGGGAATAGTGTGGTCTGTCCAAAATTTAAAGTGAACAGTGTTACTTGTCGGGTTCTACGGGTAAGTATATAAAATTGGGGTCAGATCGGTGAAACGGTGTAGATTTGTGCCAAACAGCCTAAATGCAAGGGATGGAGTGGCCTCGCCGCAATTTCAAGCAGACAGTGTTAGTCGCAGTGTTCCAAAGGGTAAATATACAAATTTTGGTTGAGATCGGTGAAACGGTGTAGATTTGGGACAAAGGGCCTAAATGCAGGGAATGGAGTGGTCTGTCCGAAATTTCAAGTGGACAGTGTTACTCGCAGGGTGCCAAAGGTTAAATATACAACTTTTGGTTCAGATCGGTGAAACGGTGTAGATTTGTGCAAAAGGGCCTAAATGCAGGGAATGGGGTGGTCTGTCCGAAATTTTAAGTGGACAGTGTTACTCGCAGGGTTCCAAAGGGTAAGTATACAAAGATTGGTTCAGATCGGTGAAACGGTGTAGATTTGTGCCAAAGGGCCTAAATGCATGGGATGGAGTAGCCTCTCCACAATTTCAAGCAGACAGTGTTTGTCGCAGTGTTCCAAAGGGTAAATATACAAATTTTGGTTGAGATCGGTGGAACGGTGTAGATTTGGGCCAAAGGGCCTAAATGCAGGGAATGGAGTGGTCTGTCCGCAATTTCAAGCAGACAGTGTTACTCGCAGGGTTCCAAAGGGTAAGTATACACATTTTGGTTCAGATTGGTGAAACGGTGTAGATTTGTGCAAAAAGGGCCTAAATGCAGGGAATGGCGTGGTCTGTCCGAAATTTCAAGCAGACAGTGTTAGTCGCAGTGTTCCATAGGGTAAATATACAAATTTTGGTTGAGATCGGTGAAACGGTATAGATTTGGGCCAAAGGGCCTAAATGCAGGGAATGGAGTGGCCTGTTTGCAATTTCAAGCAGACAGTGTTACTCGCAGGGCACCAAAGGGTAAGTATACGAATTTTGGTTCTGATCGGTGAAACGGTGTAGATTTGGACCAAAGGGCCTAAATGCAGGGAATGGGGTGGTCTGTCCGAAATTTTAAGTGGTCAGTGGTACTCGCAGGGTTCCAAAGGGTAAATATACAAATTTTGGTTGAGATCGGTGAAACTGTGTGGATTTGGACCAAAGGGCCTAAATGCAGGGAATGGGGTGGTCTGTCCGAAATTTCAAGTGGACAGTGTTACTCGCAGGGTGCCAAAGGTTAAATATACAACTTTTGGTTCAGATCGGTGAAACGGTGTAGATTTGTGCAAAAGGGCCTAAATGCAGGGCATGGGGTGGTCTGTCCGAAATTTAATGTTGACGGGGTTACCCGCTGGGTTCCAAAGGGTAAGTATACAAATTTTGGTTCAGATCGGTGAAACGGTGTAGATTTGTATACATAACAGACAGACAGACAGACAGACAGACAGACAAACTTTGTGCTTTATATATATATATATATAGATTTTTCGTACCAAGTGGAGTATATTTCTTGAATATTTGCGCAATTCACGCCAAAAATGAGATTTCGTCATATTTCACGAGTTAATTTTGCACTGGTTGGTTGGTTCCTCAGTTTAAGGGCTGCAACAACGTGGTCATGTAGCCCCGTATACTTTGGTTGTGTGTAGAATCTGTCTGATAACCAGTGTTAATTGTGATGACTGTATTAGTGTGTGTTATCTGTTCTTTTAAATTCAAGTAAGGACTGCAGACTTTTGAATTTTTCAAATAGTTCCTACTTTTGTCGCCAAACGCCACCGTCAACAACTACTAGTTCAGAACTTAGCTACTAGACGGCTCTTGGCAACGAACGTAGGCACCTGAGAGCGTTGTTTACATTCTTAACCTATACAATTTAGCTTCACACAGGTGTAATTAGTGGAAGGTTCTTTAACATGCCATAAATCTATGACATGGGACCGGCGGCTTTACTTCTGCTCCGAAGGAAGGCATACTGAGGGATTTTTAACGCTCTTAAAAATTCCGACGACTTCGGTCGGGTTTGAACCCGCTATCACATATAGTCTATAGGCAAGAAAGAAGATATGAAAAAAGTTCGCGCGTATCGCTGTTACCAAAATTAACGGCCCCTAATGCAGAGTCATCAACTCCTAGAGTACCGGTAGTTCAGGAATTGGGACTCATTATTATTACTATTATTGATTTAAGCCCACTAAGGGGCGCTCTTCCGTTCCCAACATCTCTTGAGCCCAGCATTGTCTCATGTGAGAGGAGGGGACCAACAGTTCACTGTCACAACATTTGGAGCGATCTTGGTCATCAAGGGCACAAGTCCCAGCGGAATCCAAGCCGCTTTGGACTTTATTGGGCCACAGGCTTCCAGTCTTGTAGCTTGGCAAGTCTGTTGTCGTCCATTTGTAGAAATTATTTATGTAATTCACCTAGAATAATATCGTCATGTTTGTGTGCAAGTGTCTTGTAGTAGGAGTTACAGAGAGCAGCATTAGGCTGCTAACAAACGACATGAATAGGCTTACCTTAACAGCGTCGTAGTGGCTGTCGGGAGGATCGTTGACACCATGTGGAGGTCTGAAACAAGACGGGACACACAACTCGATTAGCATTAGCAAAACATAATATTTCAGTTCTCTTTTCTCCGCACACGTCACAATACTATTTCAGTTTTATAAACAGTTCGTCAACAATATTCGCTTGGACTCACCAAGTTCTTTGAGTGCTATTTACTGATCATATAAATTGTGCCCCAGACAATTCGTGTGGACCGCCTGAACTGACACCATTGTTAAAATACCTGTTCCAATAAAAATAATCGAAGGTATCAATCACTTTCACTTTAATGAAACAGGGACTGAACATATCTTATGTGGTTAAGGGGAGAGTGCAAGTGTTCTTGTAGCCGAGCACGAATATAATATTCAGGATTTCTTATTATTATTAGGTACATTCCCCTTTAAGGAGAAGAGCGCTCAAAAGACAGAAATCTACCTTTTACTGTTGGCTCTTTTCTTCTTTTTATCTTCCCAAACTCCTTTAATCCGTTCACTGTGCGCCTTATTCTCGTCATCTGTCCATTTACGCCTATTTCTTTTGGGGAGTCATCTAAATTCAAATTTCTGTTTTTTTATCATTATCCTATTTTCATTTTATGGAAAAAAGGCTTATGAGATCACATTTTGTCCGTGTGTGTGTGCGTGTGTGTGAGAGGTGTGTGTGTCCCCCTAATAACTTCTAAACGGCTGGAGCGATTACAATGAAACTCGGTAAGGTCGTAGTCTATTCTGGCCAACCCCGACCGTGGCCTTCAAATTTAATTGTGTCTCACCAATCCAACATGGCGACTGTGCGAAATATTTCACCAGCATTCAGTATCTCCGAAACTATTACCGATATCGCCCTGAAATTGTGTAAGGAGTTCACCTATGAGACTTTCAAGCCTGGTGACTACAAAACCAACATGGCGGCCAAGCGAAGTTGATACTTTTAAATAGACTTTTCTCGCGATTTAACTATCCAAACGTAATGAAACTTGGTACAGCAAATGTTAACTACATAACCTCAAAATGGTGGTTGTGCGAAATATTTCACTGACATTCTATATCTCCGAAACTATTACAGATATCACCCTGAAATTTTGTACGGTGATAAAGGGCACTGGTACAAGTTTATCTATGTAACTTTCATAAACCTGTAAAGTACAAAACGAACATGGCGGCCAAGCGAAGTTGAAACATTTTAATAGACTTTTCTCATGATTTAACTCTCAGAGCGTAGTGAAATGTGGTACAGTAAATGATTTTACATATTGTAATGCACTGCCATCTAATTTAGTTCAATTGTTTACATAACCTCAAGATGGCGGCTGTGCGAAATTTCAAAATTAAGTTTTTATTTCTTGTGTCGTAATCATGCGATCGAAGTGAAAGTTTGAATAATGAACCTAGGCAATAATTGTCCTTGAATGGTACCTAACTGTATGGCCTATACATATAACAATCCAAAATGACGAGCAACCGGAATCTTTTACAGCAATCAAACTGAAATGTTTTATGTACATAGAGGCTATGAATATATGTTCATCTATATGACTTTCAGTAACCTAGTGAGCACAAATCGAACATGGCGGCGAAGCGAAGTATAAATATTTAAATAGACGTTTCTCGGGAATTAACTATCCGAATGCAGTGAAACGTTGCACGTTAAATGCTTATACAAATGTTAATCCACTGGCATCTAATTTATTTCAATTGTTTGCATAATCACAAGACGGCAGCTGTGCAAAATTTTAAAATCTCGTTTTTACTACTTTTATTTCTTCATGCGGTTGAAGTTTGAATACCACACGTACACAATAATCTTAATGTAATAGTACAAAAATAAAAATCCAACCTGGCGACCATCTGAAATATTTAGACGGTTCTCAATATCTACGAATCTATCACAACCTTCAAACTGAAATGTTGTATGTTGATAGAGGCAATTAACATAAGTAGGATATATGAAAGTAGGCTGTATAGTTCTTCACGGAACTACTCGTTTCTCTACAAATGCTGCGGTGGTGAATGTCTTCTATGGTGATACACTATGTAATTGTTGTAAATCTTCCATAGTTTCTTTGTACCAAGAAGTACCAATTTCGATGTAGAAATTATGTTGAATATTCTTTTAGTCAGTCTGGTGTTGTTCATTCTGGCGATGTGTGTGTAAAGACCTTCACTCTGCGTTTACTGATGAGTGTCGTGATAGATTCAGTATTTCTGTATAATTCTCCTACGGGTCTTTTTTGCCAGAAAGTATTTCTGAAAACTGCGCCGTAAATATTTCTCAGAATTTTCCTTTCTTGTTTTTCAATGTGTCTAATTTTGGCCATTTGCTTCTGGTTTCCGATGCGTATAAGGTTTCCGGCAGGACTACCGTTTTATAATGTCGTAATTTCGCAGCCGTGGAGAAGCATTTTTTATTGTAGTGCGACCAGCTAAGTTTGTAAGCTTTCTGTAATTTAGAGACTCTTCCTTCGTTAGCCTTTATGTTCAGACCAAATTTCTGCACGATTTCTCCTATATATTATATTATTATTATTATTATTATTATTATTATTATTTAATCGAATAGCCCTTAATAGAGCACGTTAAATCAATACATCAAGTTTTGGTTTATGATTTCTTCTTGGTCACCCAAAATTGCTTCATTCTTTCAGATTGTTGTTGCCGGATCTCCTCAATGTTGTGTGGCTGTTTCCTGCTTTTCTCTAGTTCCTCCTAGTTTTAATTTTGTTCCGAAAGAGTTGTCTATTAGGTATGTCTTCAATTTGTATATTGGCCTCTTTAAGGTCATTCAAGGTCTGTTGAAACCAAGCTGGCTGCATCTTAAGTTTCATAATTTTATTGAAAATTTTCTTTGTCAATCTATCATCGTTCATTCTTTGTAAATGTCCAAAAAAGGATAATCTTCTTCTTCGCATGGTATGTAGCATGTTTTCTACATGCTCATAAATTTCAACATTTGGTCTAGGTCTGTTGTAATCTGCTCCTACTTTTCTAGGGCCAAGTATACTTCTAATTATTTCCTTTCCATGACCATGATTTTGTTAATTTCGCCTTTATTCATTAATTTGAGTGTGTCAGATACATATAACGCATCTGGTTTCACAACAGTATTGTAATGTTTAATTTTAATATAATTAGGTAATGCTTTTGTTTTATAAATGTTAATAATAATAATAATAATAATAATAATAATAATATTTTAGGTACGCCAGGCTGTCAGAACTTGCCCTGAAGGGGATCTTGAACATACCAGTAAATGTACTGACACGAATCTGTCGGATTTAAGATCCTCGAATACCAAGCGATCCACAAATGTGGACATAGCAGGAGTGAGCTTGCTAAACCACTTCTCATTCTGCAAAGGGTAGATGACTCCGGTGTTCCGCTGCCTGTTACAACAATAAGCGACACCACCAATCTGCGCGAATCTATCCGAAGCGCCCCTGTCGACTCACAGTAACGCAAGCCGCTTAGCGGATGATATTGAAAGGTTGCCTACACGCACAAAGTGACGGGGTTCAGCTCCTGCCTATCTATGTGAACTACAACGGTGAGCTCTTCAACCAGGCCAGACTCCGCTCCAAAAGATTAACCTATTCCACTCGGGTCACAGAATTGCAATATGCAGATGACAATGCTTCTCCAGCCCACACACCAGAAGAGCTTCAGCAGTCTGCCAACTGTTCCAACAGAGCTTATGGACGTTTTGACCTGACTGTCAACAATCAGAAGACCAAAGTGCTAACCCAGCCTGCCCCCGAGATTTTGATATCAACATATCTGGCTCAGCTCTGGAAAGGGTGGCACACGTACCTTAGTAATATTCTATCAGCGAACTGAACCTCTCAGAAGGACGTGGAAAACAGAATTCAGGCTGCCCATGTGGCTTTTGGACGTCTCTCACATCGTGTGTTTCTGAACAATGGTCTAAGTATCTGCCCGAAAGTATTGGTGTACCAAGCTAGGGTACCCTACAGATGTGAAACCTGGACCTTATATCACCGGGACATCAAGAACCTAGAACATTTTCATCAACAAAAACTTAGATCAATCATGAACATCAAATGGGATGACTATGTAACTAATATAGCAGTGCTTGAGAAAGCAGACTGATGGTGTGGCCATGGGAAGTCCACTCTCGCCTGTCGTGGCAAATTTTTTCATGGAACATTTTGAGGGGGAGGCTATATCTTCGGCGTCTTTCAAACCTGTGATTTGGTGGAGGTATGTGGATGATACGTTCGTGGTGTGGGAGGAGGGTTCTGAGAAACTGAACCACTTTCTGAACCACCTAAATCAGCTGCATCCTTCAATCCACTTCACAATGGAGCTAGAGTCAGGTGGATGCTTACCTTTTTTGGATGTTCTTGTGAGGAGGAAAGCGGATGGCTCCATGGGGCACAGCGTCTACCGTAAGCCAACTCACACTAACCGTTATTTACATGCGGACTCCCACCACCACCCAGCACAAAAACAAGGAATTATAACAACTCTAGCCAAAAGAGCGGAACGTATTTGTGAGGCATCAACTCTTCAGGAAGAGTTACATGCCTTGCAAACCATGTTTAAGGGTAATGGCTATAATGAATCCACTATATATAGGTCCCTACATCCCAGAAGGAGGGATAGACAACCTTCTCAGAGCTCCGACATGAGAGGAACTGCTTACCTCCCTTATATTCACAACACCACTGACCGCGTTGCTAAGATTCTCCGCAAGCACAAGATAAAAACAGTTTTCGGTACTATGACGAAAATTGGTCAACGTTTAGCATTAAACAAAGATAAATTGTCCCCAATACTACAACCTGGGGTGTATGAAGTCCCATGTACTTGCGGAAAAGTCTACATTGGACAAACAAAACGGTCCATTGCCACTCGCATCAAAGAGCATCAAAGGAACATCCGTCTAAACCAACCTGACAAATCAGCTATAGCTGAACATGCCCTGTCTTCAGGGCACGATGTATGATTCAAGGATGCTCATGCGCTTGCCCTTGTTAAGCACAACTGGTCTAGAATTATAAGGGAGGCAGTTGAAATTCGTAAAAATCCCAATAATTTTAAGAGACACTGGATATCAGCTAAGTGACACTTGGCTACCAGTTATTAAGGATCTAGGGAGATAGTTCCTCTCAGTCTCTCTGTTCTTCACATATTTAAAATTGTACATTTTCTCTCTAGGGCTCAGGGCCTGGATTTGATCTCCTTTGTTCGTCACTGGAGGAGTTTCCATCTTTTTTTTTTTTTTCGCCGTTGACTGTATGACGTTAGGTATCGTTCAGCTACACTTCCCTTTTGTTTGTTTCCTTATATCCATCTAACCCTCCCACCTCCCCCCCCCCCCTCCTCATTCTTCGAGGAGTTTCTATATTTTCACACCGCCCCCTTTACCTTCCTGTTACTTACTACTCTGTCCGCCGTTCCACCATGGTCCATACAGTAATTTCTGGCAGCTGCTCTCTGGTGACGAACAGAGGAATTTATCTATATTTTTTGTAATCTCATTGATATACTTTCTTTGGCCACATTGTTTATTTCCATTGAAAAAGGAGGCAAGGTTTCTCCGAAACGTATGGTTTAAATTAAAAATACACACGGCATTAGCCCAAAAGCATGAATTATTTATATAGTATTGAAGCCATCATTGTTCGTCATCGGCTAAGATGGGCAGGCCATATCCATCGTATGAGTGACAGCAGACTCCCTATATAGTGAACTCAACACTGGCAAGAGACCATGTGGTGTTCCTTTAAAACGATACAAAGACCAACTTATGCAGACCATGAGAAGAGTAGAGATAAACCCAAATACTGGATCGCCCTCGCTGGCGTGCTACCATCTCAGCTGCAGTTGCGCTGTTTGAGCAGGAACGTCGTAGACAGGAAGAGGAAATTCGCCAGGGGAAGAAGATACCTCAAACACTACAACGTCCTCCACCCTCCATCGGATAAAAACATATGTAGCCGCATGTTTTATGCAAGAATTGGTCTGATAAGCGTTCAGCGCCATCTTCATCCTCTGGGCTAAGGATTATGGAACTGCAGGCGAGAAATCTAAACTCGGATACGAGTATCGGCCGACGACGACGACTCCGGTGAATAAGTTGTACAGATACCTTCCAAGAGGTTCACCTGGAGATGACCGATCACCCCTATGAGGTTTCAGCAACTCGACATTCTGTGCGAATATGCCGAGTCTTATTTCACCCACCCTGCACAAGTATTCCAGGCGTGTTGTGGTGGCTTGAGCACGTCAAATCCAGCTATATGTTACAGTCTTGTACTAAACTGTTAACACTATTTGACGGGACATGACATAGACCCTCTGTAGTCTCAATGTCCAGTCCCACGTATACGACAGGACACGACGGTTTGCACTGGAATGTACTCAAGCACGCGAATCTGCTCTACCCGTAGAGGATGACGAATGGCGATGTGTTTCCTGTAAAGTAAATTGACGGAACGCTCTTAATTTCCAGTTACACAACATTAGCCTCTGTTTTGAATGGTCTACAAACAATTTTCTTAGAAACACGAGTTATGCGTCATTTGTCACCTACAATGGTGTTTGTTATGGAGCCGTAGGCCTCGGTTAGTTTCTCAGTTTAGGGGCTGCGACAACGCGGTCATGTAATCCCGAACGAAGAAATCATTCACAATAGAACAACATTTGGAACCATCATAAACCCACACGGAAGAATACAGGATGGACAGAAGAGAGCACAGTGAAGAGAAAACAAGCTCCTTAGTTGGGCATAACGAATCACATAATAATAATAACTTAATAATAATAATAATAATAATAATAATAATAATAATAATAATAATAATACCGATAATTTTAGAATAAGAAGTGTAACGATGCTGGTTTTCTTTATCGAGTCAGAAATTATACCTCCTCCCCTAGACGAAGAAATAAGGTGGTTTGTTGTTGATTCTTTAGGGGCTTTGAGACATTGCGGTTATGTCGGCCCGTGTACTTGGGTGTGCGTACAAGTTCTCTGATAACCTGTGTCACTGTGATGGCTGTGTGTGTATTTGTAAACCAGGTAGGATTTGGGTAGGAAGCGGCCGTGACCTTCAGTTAGGAACCATCCCGGCATTTGCCTGGAATAGAAGTGGGGAAATTACGGAAAACCACTTCCAGGATGGCTGAGGTAGGAATCGAACCCGCCTCTTCACAGTTTCCCCTCAAGAAGCAGAGTGTACCTTGTTCCAACCCTCAGACCAGAATGCAATTTCTTGGCCGAGCCGGGATTTGAACCCAGGCCTCTGTGGCGACAGATAAGAATACTGTACTAGTCACTACGTAGTGCACTCGATGTTGCCTATTTGTATCTGAATTATAAATTACGTCGTCACATTTGGAAGCCACGTTAGCACCGTGAACTGTAGGACCTGGCCGACTGTGTTGATGATAATTGTTGTTTTAAGGGGCCTAACATCTAGGTTATCGGCCCCTAATGATCTGGGTGATAGCGGAAATGTCAGTGAAATGGAAACCAGAACGAAAACCAAAGTAGATTGAACATACTCACAAAAGGGAATTTCGATGGAAAAAGACTTACAAAATGTATTTTAAATTCAGGGAGGGCCAATTCTCAAAACAGTGCGGGAATCTCAAAGAGGAAAGGAAACAGAAAGAGACAACTGATCCCTCGCAGAATGAGATATCAGTAAAAACGAAAGAAATGTCAATCAAGTGGGCATATTGTGCCCGGCACAAGTAAGTGGAAGCAACGCCGGACTCAGCTGGGGTCCCGTGGTCGCCAAACCAGTCCCCCCCCCCCTCGGGGGCACTGTGATAGAAAGCACCAAGCAAGACATCGCTATAATGAGGCACACTAAACAAGGCGAGAAGTAAGGTAGCCCTGTTAGCCACCTGCAGAGACATTTGTTTACTTATTGTGCCATCTATCAGCCTCCGTGGCTTAGGCGGCAGCACGCCGGCCTCTCACCGCTGGGTCCCTGGTTCAAATCCCGGTCACTCCATGTCAGATCTGTGCTGGACAAAACGGAGGCCGACAGGTTTTTCTCCGGGTACTCCGGTTTTCCCTGTCAACATTTCATTCCAGCATTTCATTTCATTTCATTTCATCTGTCATTCATTTAATCATTACCCCAGAGGAGTGCGTCAGGCCTCGGCAGCCGGCACAGTTCATATCCTCGCCGCTTCATTCATTCCATTCGTGACCCGGTCGGAGACTGGAAGCAGGCTGTGGAATTTTTCATCGGCTAGTGATGCGTGTCAACTCCTGTATACATTGTAAAAGTTGCCACGTTCGTCACTTGGTAAATGATCTGCACTCAACTCGCACCAAGACGATTCCTCCAGTGTTGCAGCAAGCCATGGCTCAGTTTTACTGTTAAAAGTGTCCGATCGGTTGCTTTAGTTGTGTGTGTCCGTATCGTTAAAGATAATTCAGTACACGAGGAGTTTCTGCAATTTATTGCTATCAATGATGCAGATAAAGCCATATTTCGAGAGTCAATGAGCAGTCACGTGATGTTAGTCCACTATTTCATCACTTCAGTTTTAATAATTACTTACTGTACTGTTTTCCATGTTTTAAAAAAATGTTTTCATTTTTTTTTATTTTGCTGAAAAATAATGAGGCCTAATATCGTTTTCATGCAAAGATAATGTTTATTTATGTTCGACCCTGACTATTATATGTCAGAAAACTGTATCGTAATGATGGTCATTATAACAATATTTTTCATTATGAAACAGTTTCTCCCACCAATCACAGCTCAAGAAACAGTTGTTTGACCAATAGCATATCACCTGCGCTGAGTTCCACGGCCTTCTAATTTAAATTTCACTGCCTGGCCTAGTGTCATAGTAGGGTACTCGAGGAGGCCATGGTCAAATACAAGGCATTCTCTGCGTCCCATGCGCTCTGTTCACTACATAACACTGGCGAAATCTCGACAGATATTTATGGATATTTATGTTCGAACATAAACAGTCGTATGCAACTCGCCTATCATGGTAATTAAGACACACGCATGGAAACATATTCGTGTCTTAATTATTGCCATTATAGCCTCGTTGCATATTGTACAATTATTGCTAATATATATATTAATCGAAATATCATATTAATAATGTATGATAATGACTGTCTTTTTAAGGGGCGGAACATCAAGGTTATCTGCCTCTTTAATAGGGTAATATTAATGACCCACCCAGAAGGAGATCCGGCGTACGCCACTGCTTATGACACGCCGAGCAGGAATACACCGACATGAAGCCACACGATTTGTACGTTTGATCTTCAAGCACGTGTTTCCTCACAGCCGAGCAGAACTACATTCCAATTTTTAATAAAGAAATGAGAGTTTCGAATTAACGCGTCGGAAAGGCTTGTTTCCATGACGTAACACAGACTAAGCAAGAAATTAAGAATTAGTTTTCGTTTCCGCCCGATGTGATCCTGACCATGCAACACTGCTGTAATTTGCACGTTTCACTCCCAAGATATCGCTGCTTCCCGCGACCACGAACATCTGCCAGCAACTGTATCACGCTAACGAAACAAACCCCTTTTCTTTCAAATTTGACTGGCTTTGAAATAACACATGGTTCAGACTGAATAAGTAAATAAATTTTGCAATCCTTGTTGGTCTTGTACCTATTAATCAACGCAGAGTTGGCAAGTATAAGGGGAAAGTATGGTCCTGACAGTCGATGGAATGTTCAATATAACAACATCCTAAACGCCAAGTTCTTGATCAGCCACGTCTGATAATTGCCACCGCGGACTGTTTTACTACGCCAATACGTAGCGAAACCCATCTGATGTATCACAAGCAGGATGATACAACAGCGAATTAGTCTAGACTGCCCTCGTTCTAACAAAGACATGAATACCTGTAACGCTGTGAACCGCGACCAGATATCCTGAGAAAGCGTACGAACATCTCTGCAATTGGAAGACAATCAAGTGGAAATGATCGGGTACCGGTCTGCGCAAACTGTACAGCATCCACCGCTGCACAACAGCAGCAAAAATAATCATGGTTCAGTGCCCAGATGGTTCGCATCCCGGTGACAGCGGGGAGGATTTTTCACCTGAAAAATCACGTGGCGTCAGGAAGGGCATCCAGCCTTAAATCCCCGTCTAAAACCAAAATGAGCTTGGTTAGCTCCGGCGAAAAGCCCAAGAAAGAAAGACAGAAAGAAAGAAATGGTTCAGTGCCTAGATGAAACGATCATAGGAGAAGATAATTAGCCCCGTGTACTTTGGGTGTGTGTAGAATCTGTCTGATAACCGGTGTTAATTGTGATGGCTGTATTAATGTGTGTTATCTGTTATTAATTCAAGTAAGGACTGCATACATTGGATTTTCAAGTAGTTCCAACTTTTGCTACCAAACACCCCCATCAACGACCAACTAGATCTGCACTTTGTTACTAGATGCCAGCGCAGTCGGCTCCTGGCAACGAATGTTGGAACCTAAGAGCGTTACTCAAATATAACCTATAATTTAGCTTCACACAAGAGTAATTAGTGGAAGTTTCTTTTACATGTCATAAATCTATGACATGGGACCGCCGGCTTTACTTCCCCTCCGAAGGAAGGCAAACTGAGGGATTTTAACGCTCTTAAAAACCCGACGACTTCAGCCAGGTTTGAACCCGCGACCTTGGGCATAGAAACTCAGCATGCTACCTACTACGCCACCGAAGCCTCATATACAGTATCTATAAAAAAAACACATTATTAGCTATATAAGTTCTGTCGCCATCCATAGATGGGCATACTGATGTGAAGAAAAAATGCCTAATAACAAGGATCATAGATGGTCATGCCACTACAAATATAAAAACATTTTAAAGAGAAAGAAAGAAGAACAAAAATGTTGGGATCTCTTCGAGCGGACATGAACCAAGTACAAGGAATACAGAGAATGTTAAGATCCCATGAGGAGACTTTAATGCTCGAACTAAATACCGTCCTACATACAAACACTAACGCTCTAACTCTGTAGAGAGGATAACCTCCACACATTTCAAGATCAAACACCCTGACTGTATCACGTCAGCATGGACAAATTCTCACAAAGAAACAGAAGCTACTACATTAACTTCTCACCACTAAAGAAAAAGGAATCCAATATCAACACGCAGAAGAAGAATTACGACACATACCAATTAATCAGAAGTGAACAATATCAGGGTGTCACTCGAACTATAAAACTACAATGATTTGGTAGATTCGATACCAATTCTCAAACAACAAGAAGCTGAACAGTTAGCTCCAATAAATCCCCGTAAAAGACATGTCTGGTGAACATTAGAGCCTGATGAAATTCATCAGAATAACACCAAGCATGGTAAAAATTTCAAACCCACAAAACAGAACGATCAACCTCCAAAATTCACCCAAACTAAGAAAAAAGCTCAATAGAAGAAAACATATTCCAGAGATTATTACAAAATCTTTGGAAGGCAATTACAAAAATATGATCTACCAACGTTAATTAAGGGTAAATAGCAAGAAGGAAAACGCGGAAATATTGACAGAGGCATTCAATAAAGCTTTGAATTGTGAAGAACCAAAGGAATAGAGACTCAAATAACAACACTCATCGAGATAATAAACCGCAAACCGTGCAGGGAACACCAAGTTTTCGCAGAAAAGTGAATGTATGCCAACGACACGGTTCGAACCTTCTTACACATGGCTTTTATCAAAAATCTGATAATATGAAAATTCCCCGAACACTGCACCACTGGTATAATTCACCCGCAATCAGAATTAGAGACCAGCTAGAACAACGATTAGGTGAATACCAGGGAGGAATCAGAACTTGAAGCTGTACAAATGGCGTATTACAGGGAACAAAAACATTTGTAGATTTTAAGAAAGCATATCATTGTATCCATAGACTTTCGATATTGAAAATTAGTCAAATCCATAGAACTTTCATTAACAACCGGTAACACAAAATCCAAAGTAGAATGTAGAGGGGAACTTTCTAAACATTTGTTAATAAATACAGCTTTAAGACAGGAGATTGTTTAGCACCACTGTACTGAGATAGGAAGAACAGAATTGGAAAACTTCAAAAGAATATAAGAGAGATATGCCTGGGATTTGCTGATGATCTTGCACTCCTGTCTAACAACATTCAGGAACAATCTCTACGAGAAATAGCATAGGCCTTCGAACATCCTATGACAAGACGGAAAGTGTGTTAACTTGCAAACAAAATTACGATAGACAAACAACAGATCAAAATAAAGACACATTTTTGGGAGAAATAATAATAATAATAATAATAATAAAAGAAAAGAACATCAAAGGCGTTAGCATAGGAACTGCTGGAAACAAAATCAAAGTGAAATGCTTGGCTTTCGCAGATGACCTAGCAATTATCACTAGGAACAAAGAAGAAACTAAGGATGCTATTGAGACATTATACAGAATAGCATCACAATCAGGCCTTCAAATATCATTTGAAAAAACCAAGTACATGCAGAATTTTCAGCAAAAGAACAAGAAAGAAAAAATAGAAACAGCGTATGGAGCAATATCACAAGTAGAATTGTTTAAATACCTTGGAGAAATAATTCTTCCTTCAGGGTTGGCCAGTTTGGCTAACACAGAAAGAGCCTCAAAACTTCATAGAGCATTCAGACTAACATGGGATCACTATAATAAAAGAGTAATGTCACATAATGCAAAACTGAAACACTACAGAACAGTTGTACTACCGGAAGCTCTATATGCTTCAGAAACCATAGCTTTAGGTCATTCTAAAATTGCAAATATAGAAAAGCAAGAACGTAAAATTCTTAGAAAAATATTCGGCCCCACACAAGAAAACGGAATTTGGATTAAAAGACGAAATTCAGATCTATACCGTCACACAGATAGTTTCAGCAACACTGTACGAAGAAGACGTTTAACATTTTATGGACACCTCTTCAGGATGGACGATTATAGACTTACAAAAAGGTTATTCAATGTAATAAATTCTCAGAGGTCAAGGATAGCCTGGCTGGATAAATCAAGAGAGGACCTGCAAGAGTTGAACATCGGAGAAAATATTCTGAGAAACCGCAAAGTCTTCAGGACCGCAGTAACAAAGCACAAGTTTAGGGTGAAAACTAGTGGCAGGACTGGAACCAAGTGGACAGAAGTTAGCACAGTGACTTCATGAAGAGATTTTGGGAAGATAGGAAGGCGAATATCATCAAGCCGAAAAACAAGTTCAAGCGCGCTCTATAATGGGCAAAACGCAAAAAGAAACAATAATAATAATAATAATAATAATATGGTATGGCCTCGGGTGCCTGGTGCAAGCTTTGTTATTTGACACCCAGAGGGTAGCTTGCATGTCAAATTTCGTTGTTCCTTGAAGCACTATGAAAGTCAGGGACGTTCGATATCTAAGCTCCTTGAACACTATAGCGCTTTCTAGTAGAGAAATAGCTTGCCACGGTGGGTGAGTGGATAGCGTGTCGGTCTACTAACCCCAAGATTGCAGGTTCGCTCCTGGCCGTGGTAAGTGATTTTTGAAAGGCGGCAAAAATACGATACGCATGTCATACGATGTTGGCATGTCAAAGAACCCATTTGAAATCAGTAAGCCGAGTTCATAATGGCAAAATTAATCTCGGGAGTTTCCGCCAACACAAAGTTCCTCATTTCTCTACTAGAAAGCGCTATAGTGTTCAAGGAGCTTAGATATCTAACATCTAACTTCCTTGACTTTCATAGTCAAGGAACAACGAAATTCGACATGCAAGCTACCCTCTGGGTGTCAAACAACAAAGCTTGCACCCGGCACCCGAGGCCATACGATATTATTATTATTAGTATAGAAATGAGGAACTTTGTGTTGTCGGAAACTCCCGAGATTAGTTTTGCCATTATGAACACGGCCTACTGAATTCAAATGGGTTCTTTAACATGCCAACATCGTATGACATGCGAGTCGTAATTTTTGCCGCCTTTCAAAAAAATCACTTACCACGGCCAGGAGCGAACCTGCAAGCTAAGGGTTGTAGACCGACACGTTGACCACTCACCCACCGTGGCAAGCTTCGGGATAAATTATAACGTAATACCTTAACGAAAAGCCAACGTGACGTAAGAGAATAAGCAAACTGACAAAAGCACGATATATCACCAAAGTATTTCAACAGCTACAAAATATAAGGTGCGTTCAAAATGTAACAAGCCGGAGGCTGGAATGCGCAAACCGGTGACGACATCGGCTAATCGTGGCGTGTGTAACGAGGTGTGGTCCCGACCAGAGCGCGGAAGGTCACAGTCCGTCGCTAGAGGGCACGCGTGCACGTCACCTGACGATACAAAGCGAGCAGCAGCATGCATCAATCGTCCAACCAAGACCAAGACAGTAGGCCATTCGACATGCTTCCTGGTGTGGGGCACCCATTGGGCACACACTTTCCGTAAGTGCAGTCGTTCCTTTATGATGGTGTGCACACTTCCGACGCTCAATCCGGCGGCTATGGCGTTCACTGTCACTCGGCGGTCCTGGGTAATGAGTGCATCAACCAGCTGGACGTTGTCATCGGTAATGCAGGGGGGTGCCCCAGACCGGGCATCATCGGCTAACGACACCCGTCCTTCCCTGAGCGCTTGTGCCACGCCTTGACCCTTGCAAGGGACATGCAGTGTTCGCCGTACACTTGTGACATTCGGCGATGAATGTCCGTTCCCTCTACTCCTTTCGCTGTCAGAAACCGAACAACACCTCTTTGCTCTTCGTTTGACGCCTCCATGTCACTGTTTGCAATGCGACTTGCAGCGTTGGACGATTGATGCATACTGCTGCTCGCTTTGTATCGTCACGTGAGGTGCACGCGTGCCCTCTAGTGACGGGCTGTGACCTTCCACGCTCCGGTCGGAACCACACCTCGTTACACACGCCACGATTAGCTGATGTCATCGGTTTGCACATTACAGCCTCCGGCTAGTTACTTTTTGAACGCACCTTATAAATCACAGTCACACAACTAGAAATTACATTTGCACGTGAAACAATCTTAACACTGCAGAAATAGACAATATCAAGTGGAGACTAGCACAATCATTCTTTACACAGGACAGCAGGAACAGTGAGCGTTGGATATGAGAGAATTACAAATTGCTATTGAGGAGTTAAAAAGCAAAACAGACAACATTAAGAAACTCCAAGATAAACAAAGCCCATTGCAAAACTAAGATCAACAGGAGGGTGGATTTCAGACGAAGAAACAAGACTGAAATCTGACAGAATGAAGAAGTACTGGGCTGATAGGAAAAACACACATATCCTTTCTCTAAAACTGACTAAAACGGTCCAATGAAACTATTAAACGTAAATAATTGTAATAATAATAATAATAATAATAACAATTAGAGGCCCAGTGCGAGAAATCTCACCAGCTTTACAGCTATGCGGGCTCGACGCGACACAGTTCTAGCTTTGCTGTTCAGTCTTTTGACTGGTTTGATGCAGCTCTCCATGCCTCACTGTCCTGAGCTAATAGTTTCATCTCTATTTAACTACCACACCCTACATCTGAGGCAATCTGTTTAACATATTCTAACATTGGTCTACCCCTACAGTTCTTGTCCTCAACCCTTCCTTCCATAGCTAAGCTTTCTATTCCTGGGTGTCTTAGTATGTGTCCTACCAACCTATCTCTTCATTAGCAGTCGCCAGAAACATCTCCCCTCTCCCACTCATTTTAATACCTCTTCATTTGTAACCCTATCTACCCATCTCATCTTCATCATTCTTCTGTAACACCACATTTCAAACGCTTCAATTCTCCTCTTTTCTGCTGCACTAACAGTCCAAGTTTCACTTCCATAGAGCGCCACGCTAAAAAAAAATAAAAAAAAAAACTTTCAAAAATGACTTCCTAATACCAAACTCTATATTCGATGTCAACAAATTCATTTTTGTAGAAATGCTTTCCTTGCCTGAGCCTACCTAGGCCTATTTTTATATCCTCTTTGCTTCGTCCATCACTGGTTATTTTGCTTCCTAAGTAACAGAAGTCACTTGCTTTTAGTTTTTCACCTGCCAATTGTATGTCCATGGAGGTTTCCGATTTATTTCGGCTGCATTCCGATGTATTTGTTTTAGATTTGCGTCCAGCCCGCACAGCAGTAATTAATTGCTTAAACGCACTTTGAAGACAAATATATTTCCGTTGACTTTTCAAGAAAAGCAAGATTTTTCCTGTACTATTGATGATGATGATGATGATGATGATGATGATGATACACACGCGAGCATGTTGCCCGCCACTACACTGAATTCATCGCAAATCCACAAGTTATCTCCTCTTACTCGACGCGAAACAAGACATATTTTCATCCCAAAAGTGAGAGAACCCATCGTCCTGGCTGTGCTCTAGCGAGCAGACGGGAAGCACGAGACAGTGATCACGCACTCGCTACGGAGCAAGCAGCATGATTTTCACAGTCACATTCCTAACTAATGCAAACAGATCCTTCCTGCAAATCTGAAACCTACTGTTTGAATCCCATGGAGACATTGAACTCACCTCTGTTCACAGAAATTGTAACTGACTGAAGCTAGAATGACTTATAAAAATGGTGTATGATATGGATTCTGGAAATATTGTCATTACTATTGCAGGCCATTTAAGCCATCTACCACGGCCTAGAAAACCTTCCATGTATGCTGCTGCCCGGTCTATTAGATGGAAATAGGATTCAGGATTTGGTTTGTTGAAAGCTAACACATGGGGCATCCTCGTCCTACAACATACTGTTACGGCTGCGTGGTTGCTTCATTCCCTTGCGCGTGACTCACAGCCGCCCGAGTCTACCCCGGGCTCTGTGTCGGCAGGCCGCTTGCACAGCGAGAACAAAAGGCATGGACCAGAATGTTCGTGGAAGTCTCGAGAAGGTCTGAGAGTAGCTGTGAATCCTGGTCTGCTCTGGGAACATCCATTGAGTCACCAGCCTCGCTATATAAAACAACCTGGCCAGCGAGGGACGTTCTGTGTTTTTGAGCGAGTGTGTTTCACTGTGCGACAGAGGTTATTGTGGTGAATTGCGAAACCCAGTAGACTGTGAGGCAGTGTGCGGTATTCAAGCATTTAGTGGTGAGTGCCCGACTATCGTAAATACAGTAACTGTAGCTTGTCTACTCAAGGAAGTGTTGCAGGTATTTCTACCGAGGACACCGGTCTCATTAGCGAGGGATTAACAGCGTGAGCAAGTGAAACGGTGAGTGTCCTCCATAAGGGACGAAACACGAAGAGAGATAGGTAATTGTTTCTATTTGCTTATTGTGTGGTGTAACTTTCTGACCTGCAATAAAGCTAATATCTATTTAAAGGACCATTTGTGTTGTGCTTTACCTACTGTGATCCAATTAACGAACTTGCTACTAGGGGTAGCACGTATCAATATTTCCCAAATGGTGCCTCCATTGCCTCATTTTTACGAGTGTGGATTATTTATTTAAGCAGCGCGAAAAGTGGTGTCCTTTCTAAAAACATGTGTTCCAGTCTGTGAGAGATGACTCACCTGACGCCATCCTCGGAGCCGTTGACCTGGGGCACGGCGGGGCCCGGCAAAGTCACTCTGCTGGGCGGCCCAGTCCGAACAGTGACAGTGGCGCCACCAACGGGAGGGGGCGGTAGCTTCACACCAGCCTTCAAGCTGGAACACAAGAAAAGTATAACGTTTACATCTCTCTTATTTAACATGAAAAAGAGAACGATTTATACAGGGTTCATACATAAATCTTCCACCATCAATATACCTGAAACAACAATAGATATTGAAAAACTACCTACACAGGCATGAAGGCAGGGAAAGGGCTCATTTAAGTAAATTAGTCAGCGGCAATTTATTGAGGGCTGTGCACTATCGACCACCACGGCATAATTCGTCAACATGGTGTCCACAGAATTTTCAATGTCAATTTTCTTGACTTTTACTGACTTTTCCTGACCATTTTTCAACGAAATTCCTCACTCGCGAAGTCATCGTAACATCGGAAAAAGGTTTATTAAGCAATTTTTTTTATTTTCCACCTCCACCATCCCCATAGCAGCCTCCACCATCCCCATAGCAGCCTCCACCATCCCCATAGCAGCCTCCACCATCCCCATAGCAGCCTCCACCATCCCCATAGCAGCCTCCACCATCCCCATAGCAGCCTCCACCATCCCCATAGCAGCCTCCACCATCCCCATAGCAGCCTCCACCATCCCCATAGCAGCCTCCACCATCCCCATAGCAGCCTCCACCATCCCCATAGCAGCCTCCACCATCCCCATAGCAGCCTCCACCATCCCCATAGCAGCCTCCACCATCCCCATAGCAGCCTCCACCATCCCCATAGCAGCCTCCACCATCCCCATAGCAGCCTCCACCATCCCCATAGCAGCCTCCACCATCCCCATAGCAGCCTCCACCATCCCCATAGCAGCCTCCACCATCCCCATAGCAGCCTCCACCATCCCCATAGCAGCCTCCACCATCCCCATAGCAGCCTCCACCATCCCCATAGCTGCCTCCACCATCCCCATAGCTGCCTCCACCATCCCCATAGCAGCCTCCACCATCCCCATAGCAGCCTCCACCATCCCCATAGCAGCCTCCACCATCCCCATAGCAGCCTCCACCATCCCCATAGCAGCCTCCACCATCCCCATAGCAGCCTCCACCATCCCCATAGCAGCCTCCACCATCCCCATAGCAGCCTCCACCATCCCCATAGCAGCCTCCACCATCCCCATAGCAGCCTCCACCATCCCCATAGCAGCCTCCACCATCCCCATAGCTGCCTCCACCATCCCCATAGCAGCCTCCACCATCCCCATAGCAGCCTCCACCATCCCCATAGCAGCCTCCACCATCCCCATAGCAGCCTCCACCATCCCCATAGCAGCCTCCACCATCCCCATAGCTGCCTCCACCATCCCCATAGCAGCCTCCACCATCCCCATAGCAGCCTCCACCATCCCCATAGCAGCCTCCACCATCCCCATAGCAGCCTCCACCATCCCCATAGCAGCCTCCACCATCCCCATAGCAGCCTCCACCATCCCCATAGCAGCCTCCACCATCCCCATAGCAGCCTCCACCATCCCCATAGCAGCCTCCACCATCCCCATAGCAGCCTCCACCATCCCCATAGCTGCCTCCACCATCCCCATAGCAGCCTCCACCATCCCCATAGCAGCCTCCACCATCCCCATAGCAGCCTCCACCATCCCCATAGCAGCCTCCACCATCCCCATAGCAGCCTCCACCATCCCCATAGCTGCCTCCACCATCCCCATAGCAGCCTCCACCATCCCCATAGCAGCCTCCACCATCCCCATAGCAGCCTCCACCATCCCCATAGCAGCCTCCACCATCCCCATAGCAGCCTCCACCATCCCCATAGCAGCCTCCACCATCCCCATAGCAGCCTCCACCATCCCCATAGCAGCCTCCACCATCCCCATAGCAGCCTCCACCATCCCCATAGCAGCCTCCACCATCCCCATAGCAGCCTCCACCATCCCCATAGCAGCCTCCACCATCCCCATAGCAGCCTCCACCATCCCCATAGCAGCCTCCACCATCCCCATAGCTGCCTCCACCATCCCCATAGCAGCCTCCACCATCCCCATAGCAGCCTCCACCATCCCCATAGCAGCCTCCACCATCCCCATAGCAGCCTCCACCATCCCCATAGCAGCCTCCACCATCCCCATAGCAGCCTCCACCATCCCCATAGCAGCCTCCACCATCCCCATAGCAGCCTCCACCATCCCCATAGCAGCCTCCACCATCCCCATAGCAGCCTCCACCATCCCCATAGCAGCCTCCACCATCCCCATAGCAGCCTCCACCATCCCCATAGCAGCCTCCACCATCCCCATAGCAGCCTCCACCATCCCCATAGCTGCCTCCACCATCCCCATAGCTGCCTCCACCATCCCCATAGCTGCCCAACGCTCGCCTCTTTATTCGTTTAAAACACAAAATAAAGTTAATTATAATGCAATAATACATAAATCAAAGTACTTAATAACCTAAACTAAAGTGATGTGGTTGCCAATGTTGTCACATGGCAGAACGTGTCGGTACGCCTCCAAGGACGTAGTGCATTAAGTTTCTCACTACAAATGAGACAATATGAATAACTATGTTCCTTTTCTTCACGAATCAAAAACAAACAGAAGCCAGCTGATGTGGTCTACAAAGATCGAAAGCTATAATAAATAAATGCATAAGGGTGTGAGACAGGGCTGCTCTCTCTCTTTAACGGAGTCATTGAAGAAGCTATAAAGAACTTTAAGACAAATGCGAAAGGAGTAAGCATAAATGGACACCATATTCAGTTTATTAGATTTCCAGATGCCATAGGATAGGAATTGTAGCCGACTCCGAGAAGATGCTATAATAGTACTCTCTGTCAGTCGATTTAAAATTGCTTAAGAGTCTGCAGCCCTTAAGGGCTACTTTCACTCAGCTGTTTAAGGGTTTAGATTTTTGAATTATTATATTTCTATTTTACGATAATTACGTTTTTGTGTCTCGCTTAATGCATTATTTATAATGCTTCATTAGGCAGGACTTGTTGTCGTTTGATTAATGATTTTTGTCGTTATTTGGGTATTATTTTGTGGTTTTATGTCATTACTTGAGATGGGTATGGAGTACTAACACTTGGGTTTGCCCTTTGAGCTGTGAGTGTGGATTTCGGGTCATATACTGATGGTAATGCCCATCAACCCTCACAGCGACATAAGATGTTGATGTTACTCTATGTTCGCCGTCGTAGCGTATCATCAGCAGCTTCAGCTAGGTGATAATAATAATACTAGTATAACAATATAAAATATGGTTTAAGATGTTAAATAAGGCTTTCCAGGATGTTAAATGTATTGTCAAAGTTACGTTTGAACATTAATGTTAAGAAGACTAAGGTGTTAGTTGTGAGTAAACATCCTGAGAGTATTCACACAAACATTAAGCTTAATGACAAGATAGTGGAACAAGTCACCAGTTTCTCTTATTTCGGAAGTCTAATCACTAGGGCCCGGATGTAGATGTCGTGAAAAAGATTAAAACATGCACTTAACTTTTTTAAAAATGACTAATAAATGTCCTAAAAATTGGAAAAATGCACTATAAAATGGAGAAAATGATCTTATAATAATGCTCACCATTATTTTGCCTTCTTAAGCTCAAACTGAAAAGTCAATCAAAATAGATTTCTAGCACTTAACAAAAGGTTTATGTTCATTTTAGTCTGAGTTGCACTACGAATGTCATTCTGATGTTGTCAAAATGTAAATGATCTGCGGTTATAGGCCGACAAGTTTTGTTCAACATCAACTGATGTGATCGGAGCGTACTTGAAGTGAGGAAGGTCGTTCGCTGCTAAATTCTCCTCAATCCCATCCATGTAGTAGTTTTCACCAGAAAGAATGCATAATGTTTTATACCCGGTGTTTTAGTCCAGCACTTTTTTCAGTTTTAATGCAATACCCGCAGCAATTTCGCCACGATTGTTGCTCAGACTAGTTTACACCCGGTTGATTAAGGAAATGGAATCAATATTTCAATATTTAAATTATCTTGTATCAGCTGCTAGCTTTTTGTTAACTCTGAGAGACGTACCTTCATCATATAAAGCTGTGACATGACTAAATTGAAATTGCTCTAAAATAAGACCAAAAAGATCTACCAAACTTAAAAAATGCTCTTAAGATGGAAAAATAACACACAAAAATGCAAAAAGATGCAAAATAAAAATTACATATTTGAAGACGGGGTGGCCCATCCGGAGTTTCTATGTACTTCAGCATTGTTTTAGACAGCTCAGTAAAAAGATGACATGTCATCAACATCCGGGCCCTATATAATCACCAATGACAACAACTGTACTAAAGAGATTAAAACATGAATACCACTTGCAAAAAACAGGCGTTCAATTATAAGAAAAATCTTTGGATTAATGCAAAATTGGATATTGCAATTAAAAAGAAATTTTTCATGTCCTTTGTGTGGAGTGTGCTTCTGTATGGATGTAACTCTTGCGACATACAGATTTCCTAACTAAACTCCTGGAAGGCCGAGCAAGACCGATAAAATATTTCCTTCAAGACATCACACTAACTCTTCACCTTTCTGTGGCTTCCAAGCAACATGGGAATTGCGGGAAATGAGTTAGCGGATCAAACTGCAAAAGAGGCGGTATCACTACCACCTCGACCAATGGAGGTACCCGCTAGAGATATTCGCTCTCAGTTACGCCTACAAGTTCTGGCTTTTTGGGAGAGTCAGTGGCTAGCTGACCCACTGCCCAGTAAACTGAGAGCGATCAAGGGAACTACTCGCGTGTGGCGGAGCTCCTTCCGGGCCCGGAGAGAGTCCGTCATTTTGTGTAGGCTAAGGATAGGTCATACAAGATCCACCCACTCGTACCACTTTGTACCTGTGGAGCCGTTTTCACCATGACCCACATTTTCACCGAGTGTGTAGATCTTGCTGACTTACGAAGAAACCTTGGTTTGCGGATGACACTCAAACTTATATTAGCCGATGACGCGGTGGCTGCTGATCGCGTTATCCGCTTTATAAGTGAGAGTGGGTTAGGGCCAGCAATCTAAATTTTTCACTGAACATTGACTTAAAGACTTGTTAGTTTTTGAATGATAATTTTTCGTTTTTCCGTAATTTTTGTTTATTTGTATAGGCTAATTTTCATTTTATGTAATTTTGTTTGATTTTGTTTTATTAATTTTTGGTCTTTTTAAATTTAGGTGTCCACCTCAAAATTATAAATTCAATTCCAAATTTGTATTCTTTAATCTGTGTTAAGAGGGGCAGATAACCTCGTAGTTTCGCCCCTTAAAACAACAATAACTAACTCTTCAATATGGTTCCTACTGTGAGATAAAAATAGGTGCTGAAGACAGAGATCAATGGGTGCGGAGACAAAGCATTCCCTTTGGAAGCTGATCATGATGATGAAGAATAAACTCCACGCATGAGGGACGTTCATCGTAGTCCTGCAGATACGGGCAGCTTTCGGCGTTATTTTGTAATGCCAGAATGTTCAATTGAATTTCGTCTCGAGGGGCAGATGACCTCGTAGTTCCGCCCCTTCAAACAACAACCACACTCTTCTGTCGTTGGTGGTTCCATTCAGTTCCATGTAATTTTCACCTCCCATTCTATTCTTGATGTCTTCCAAATAGCCTACTTCGTCCTAGGCCGTCCTCTTCCTTTCTTTCCCAGCATTTTCCCTTCAAGAATGTTAACCATGAAAGTGTTGTGTCTGATGACATGTCCAATAAATTGTATTTTTCTCTTTCCCATTTCCTTCATTAATCTTCTCTCTTCTTTGACTTCCCTTAAGACTTCCAGGTTGGTTTTTCTCTCCATCCAGCTCGTTCTTGTCATTTTCCGCCATATCCACATTTCAGTAGCTTCAAGTCGATTCTTTTCAATTTACCCAGAGTCCAACTTTCACTTCCGTAGAGCAGTGGACTCCATACAAATGATTTTGCAAACAACAATAACTAATTTCGTCTCGATGAAAAATAGACAGTCAGTCTGAAAGACTCGACTTTGTATCATATGCTACAAATGCTGAAAAATGCTAGAAAGGCTGGAGGCTTCTACTTCGCTCGAAGCCAAAGACTCTTGACATGTTAGAAAATTATCTGCATAATACTTATCTTGCTTATCTTGTTTCAAATTACTCGCGAACGGCAAGTGCAAACCAAGGGCAAGGCAAGGCAAGGTCAAGCGCGCGGCATGTCGTCACGCTCACCAGAGCGCGCGGGGACGTGCCCCTTCCATCCAGTCTAAAAACACTTATAGCGGGCGATGTATTGAAGATAGAGATATGCTCTCGCGGACTTTTTTGTAGAACTTTTCATGCTGACCAATTCTTACGCTCATAGTATATTGATATTTTTAACGGTTTGCCCAGCGTAAGCTTAAGAAGCGCACGGACGCCAAGTTTGTTTTCGACCTTTTTCACTGAAATCGTACCGACTGTAGTGGCTACGCGCGCTAAAGCGCTGCGTTAGGTCAAGGGGCCAAGCTCTCTGCTGACTCGGTAGATGCGTGGGTTCGAGCCCCACCGTCGGCTGTCCTTGAAATGGTTTTCCGTGGTTTCCCATTTTCAACACCAGGCAAATGCTGGGACAGTACCTTCTGACAGGCCACGGCCGCTTCCTTCCCCATCCTTGCCCAGTTTCATTCATCTTCATCCATTCCATCTCTCATCCCGACGCGCAGGTCGCCCACGGGCGTCGACTAGAAAGACCTGCACTCGGCCTCTCAGGAGGCTACACGACAAAAAAAAAAAAAAAAAAAAAAAAAAAAAAACTGAAATCGTCACTGCTTGGCTTCCTTTGATCACACATACATTATTTTCTACAGAATCGTTCCTCGAGATATCCAGTGGTTCTCGAGATTACCCGTGACATCCAAGAATCGGGGATTTTTGTCTTATACTAGAGCTCGAGCCAGCCGGGAAGGCGGTGCGCAGAACACAACGTTAACATTACGTCATGCCTCACTTCCATCCCACCAATCACAGTCAGTCTGTCTTGAGAATCTGAGCTAGTGTGTTGTCAGGAAAGCTAAGTGTAAAGCAGCGTAAAAGAGACAGGCAAGATCAGGTAAGCGACGGTGTTGTCATACTGCAGGAACTCATGGCAGCAGCCTGTGGTGTGGGAACTCGGACATGGTGGACCTGTTGCAACAGTGGAAATGTATCTCTTTCTCTATCTGCGCAAATCCCAGAGAGCCGGCCGCCTTCCGGGCTGTCGCGAGCTCTAACGAAGTAGAGATTGTCGGGGAACACATGCGCCAAGCGGTACTATGACGTCACACACCTCAGTGCATCTTGGTACATTTCGTCCCGTCACCGTAACGTAACGCCAGACGTGTCGTGAACGAGGATCGTGCATTAGGAAGACAATCTTGTGCGTGACATCCTGGCAGTGCTGGACAAAGGAGTTCAACGGGCGAAACATCTGTCCCTATGTTAGGGATATGCAACACTGGAGATTAGCGGAGTGCACGGGGCGCGGCGCCCATCCTGAGTTTGTGTCCTACACTACTGCAACACAGGAGGGTCCCCATCGCGGGTTCTATTTTATGAAAGGCGGGTAAATCTACGGCATTCTGGATTCATACGATATCAGGTCGTGAAAGATCTCTCGAACCACTTTTAGTGATTGATTATATCTCAGCCATAGGTCGCGCAATGGAGTTCCGGTTTTCACTACCAGATGGCAGCCACGGTAGCTTATCATTTTGTTATTCCTCAAACAATTTGAATTTTTATCAAGAAGTCTCTTCATTGTGCCAGAAATCTCGCTCAGCATCCAGGAATGGTGCAGTGCTCTCAATCTAGAGATCATAGTGGTGTAAAGAACAATAAATTCCCCACAATTGCTTAATTTTGTTGATGTTCAGGGCGTAGGTTTTGGATACACTTAGGCCCCGTTCATACTAAGGCGATTTAGGATAATGTCGTAAGGAATATATTGCTAGGAATGTTGAGACAGCGAGCGATAAATCCCAGCGAAAGGGAACACTACTTCAGTTACAAATATGAGCTCAAGTGAGGAAGATAATGGATGAGGAGAACAAGAAGGAAATACTGGGCACCACAGCTCGGCCGTTGTTTCTCGAGAGCTGTCGGTCTCAACATGAATCCTGAAAACATCCATTTCCTAAAAAGTCTCGTGTCACGAGGAATTAGTGGAAGCAATTACAGAATTGTCTTCTCTTCTTCCCGTCATCATGTTTACTATCGTACGATACTAATCGCTCATGAGACCAGCAAGCGCTACTTCGAGATATGTCACTTGCGATATGTTGTGCAACCTCTTTTATCGCCTCCCTTTACATTTCACGTGTGCGTGTGGCGTACGACATATCGCCTTAGTATGAACGGGGCCTTCCCGGTCACTCTGCTCCTTGAACTAGGAAGTGGACACCTCTTTCAAGTCGACGAAACCGTTCAGATTGAGCCGGGAATCGAACCGCAGTGGTAGCTAACTACCACATGTTAAAAGATCATATTTAATTCGAAACCATAATTTCAGTGATTTCACAAACATATCATTCCGGAAGAATTTTGAAGATAATAAATCCATGTGTTTTCGTTTCATGTAGGGGCTTGGGCATCGGTAGTGTGTGTATTAGGATCGGGAAGGAGTAGATGAGCTTCACAAGATTCAGACGGAGCGGAGGACCTCCTAGTAAGAGTCAATAAAAGCTTTAATGCTCTATCCTGACGAGATACGCATACGGTAGACTTAATATGGAAACCGTACTTCAAGGAGTTTCCCATTCTCATTGGATTCCGACTGAAAAAACCGAGTCCAGTGTGTTACAAATATTTCACTCTATACGAATAAATCTCGAAAACGGTGGACGTATTTCTTTATTTCCACATTCATTTCACCTGAAAATATACGCGATACAAGTTAAAAACAGAGAAGTTAAGTTTTTCATGAACTGTCTGTACAATTTGTAACAATCAGTTAAATCAAAATTGACTAGTTCTTCACCGCAGGACACTAAGTTGCTTACTGGAAATAGAATCCAAATACCAGTTATTTATCACTTCGCTTCCGATGAGCGTGGATTTACGATCACGTACACTGACCACGTTATGACTATCGCACTGACGAGACTGGTTCGGTAACGAAAATACACTGACCGGCCAAAAAAAAAACGGTCACTTGAAAAATGCAACATTACTTTCATTCAAATCATTGGCCTAGTACAGTACGTATTAGCCTTTCACGAATTGATTGCCGGCGATGGAGATGGGAACTATTATTGTTTACTTGTGTCACACGTCAGCCTGCTTCGTTGACAGGTACAGTTGCGCGAGTAGGATATGACTCAGCTCAGTTATCGTTTGACTGTGACGCGCAATGCTGCTTGTCTTATGTGCAGGATGAACTCTTGTCATCGCTGTGTTCCCCGCTTCGTCCCGCGGGGCAACTGCTACAATCAACAACAAACACTGGCGCGGCCAGGCTCAGCGGCAATCAAATGTTAAAAGGGTAATACTGTAGTTATGATGTTTCCCGCGGAGAGATGAGCGCGCCCTCGCTATCGTCAACAATACCACTTGTTGCCATAGGAACAGATCAATACAGCCGTATCCTCAGTTCTTGTGCAATTCAGAAACGAATATGAGCTTGCGGCCTGAAGATGTTGCCAGAGCATTGGCTCTGATTGAAAATGGTTGCAGGGAAACAGCATCAGGTGCTATTGTTAAGTGAACAGGGGCGGCTCCTGGCTAAAATTTTATGGGGGGCCAGTACAGTGGCGGATCCAGAGGGGGGCACCAGGGGCACGTGCCCCCCCCCCCCCGAAAAACCAGTTGTCTGCTACATTGATATTGCCGATAATAATGATTGTTTCTCCAAACTGCACTGTAAGTAAAAACTTTGCTGTATTGCCAGCATTCATGAATGTGGTCAATGTTTGTTATCATATAGTATGTAATGGCAACACAGTTAATATAATCGCTACATCGACAGTGTTGCAAGTGCAGAGAGATC
The DNA here is from genome assembly GCA_946902985.2 of Meconema thalassinum. Classification (NCBI taxonomy): domain Eukaryota; kingdom Metazoa; phylum Arthropoda; class Insecta; order Orthoptera; family Tettigoniidae; genus Meconema; species Meconema thalassinum. Next base: position 8,423,185 of record OX336390.1, read on the forward strand.
TTTCAGCAGCCTGCAACTTGCTAAATCATGGCTACGAACGCGAATGACAGAGGAAAGGTTGAATGGCTTGTGTCTGTTATTTGTTCACCGTGATATAAATGTTGACGTTGAAAAAGTGCTAGAACGTTTCACTAAAGGGGGGAAACGAATGATAGCCTGGATTTTATTTTGTAATAGGCATGTATTTTGCCTACGATAGCCACCAAATAGAATCCCAATCAGTAGGCTATTGAATACAATTGTTTTTTGTATTTATATTTATGTGACTAGTAGTGACTCAGTGACAATGTTGGTACTATGTAGGCCTACATATCTAGTAACATTTGTGTAGTAGACGTGTATATTGTCTTCAGATAGTCACTCTGATTGCAAATGTTTTAATACATATTACACTGTGTAATGTGCATTAAAGTGTGGAAATGTACAGTACATATTCTGTAGAATTAAAAAGTTTTTTTAACACAATGACAATGACTTGAAACTGAAACCAATAAACCATTTTAATATAATGAATTTCTTGTAGAATTATAAAATCTGGTGGTTGGATGTTATGTGTAGATTAAATACAAATTTAGTAATTTTATTACATATTTTCTCTAACTACTCTGAAATCCTAGAGTGCCCCCTCCGAGGTGAACCTCTGGGGCCAGATGATATTATTGTTGGTTCATTTTTTAACATTGTTTTATATATGCTATTTATTGTTGCCAATATTCCCATTATCATAATTCCACACAACACAACATTTGAAACGAATATTAATAACTGTACTCCCCTGGCTCATTATTATTTCTAAATATATTCTCTCCTGTGCTTGGATGAAGCACCTTGGTGTTTGTGTTTCAACAGGCTGTGAACAATAGCTATTAGTGGTCTACAGTAGCTGCGCATGGCATGGGGTAAACCGATCCTCTTAAGCCGGTTTCAGAGACAGACAGAAATAGAGATATCTTCTATTTCATTCTAGAGCAATGTTATGGGCCAATTCTCCAGGCCCTTGAGAGCACACGAAAAGCCTTTCATAGCCCACAAGAATTCGCGAGCAAGACAGTGCTATGTCCATTACTCCATACACAGTACTTAACATGGAAGGTTCTGTGCAGTGGCCCTCGCTATTACAATACATCGTACGAGACTGTCAGGAACTTACGCTAGGGATGAGTTATGTATACTGAATTCTTTCTAGCGATTCAGAAGGGAAAACCACTTATTTTAAGTAGAATGTCTAATTTAAACAATTTTTTAAGAAATTAATAAAACAAATTTCTTGCAGTACGGCCCAGGGTGGGCAGGGCCCTTTCGGCCCTTAATGACGCACCGCCCCTGAGTGAAACAATGACATGAATGATAATACATCCAGGAAAACAATTAACCTCACGTCCATGCTATAAACAGTAAGTTATGAACTAGACCTAGAGCGTTCATATTTATGATTTAGCCTACATGAAAGTAATGTTGAATTCTTCAAGTGTTCGGTTTTCTTTCCCGGTCAGTGTAAATAAAGGAACACCAAATCAAAACTATCGACGCTCGAATGGGCTCACTCATTGCCAGTAGCACTGTCGTAAATGAGCGTTCAAGTAAGAAAAAGACCTCGCGACATTTTGCACAAAATAAAGAGCGGGACATTGAAGTTTCCCTTCCACACTCATGGCCGACGGAAGGACACGCACTAATTAAATCTATGATTCCTACTGACTGTCAGTTGTTTGTTGCCTATTTGACTGCTGCTCAGGGCTTCCATCCACTCACTAGTCCCAAAATAGTGAAATACTGAGGGTTTTTTCTTGAAAAAAAAAAAAAAGTAAAAAAGAGGTGAGTTTTTGTATGAAAAAGCGAGTAAATAGTGAGTAAATTCATAGCATTTCTCACATTTATGGGCGTACTGGTTCATAATTTTAAAGTTTGTTGATATCTGTAGGGGGAATTAGGGGGAGGGGCTTGGGAGGCTAAGCTCCCCAAAACGAACCATATCCCCCAAAAAATGTGACAAAACTGTATTGAAATAGACAAAAAATTTAAGAATGTGTATCTGAAAAACAAATTAGCCCCCCAAAAATGTCAACCAAATTGTGACCATGTTAATTTCTCATAGTACTGCTTGTGATTTTTCATGCAGTTAGAGGACACTTGGAAATAATGGATAGGAAATTCAATGCAACACTCAAGAAATTTAAATCGTAAAACAAAAATATAAATTTGAACTTTTGTTAAAATTTTCGGCGAGCGCTGCACGGCTCTGGCTGTGGTATTGCACTATGGAAACTTTTCATGCTTTCTGGCCGCCTGGTTCACTGCCGGCAGCGCGCTCAGGCACCGGTGGTAGAAAAATGAAGTACCCATTCACGAGTATATTTTGGGTCGTTTCTAGCTATCGGATTGTGCATGAGACCATTTTTTAACGCAGAATGTGACCAGTTTTGTAAAAAAAAAAAGTGAGAATAGTGAGTAATTTTATCAAATAGTGAGAAAAGTGAGTCGCTGGAAGCCCTGCTATTCCTTGGAAGTGTCCTGGTTAACGGTGTAGTGACGTCCTAGTTCGTGAACCTTGGCCAAGGGCAGTTGGGATACCAACTACTATGGAATGTGCTCAGAGGACCTACGCTGCTGCTAACAAGGGCAGTATCAGGTAAGACAGGTCGAAACCTATCTTGAAACTTGGTGGACACAATCGGTGTACTATAAAGGTTCTGTGAAACAGGAAGCGGGCTGCCCGCGCGGACGGAACGACCGCAGCCCGTCGCGGACTGGAGTGGTCAAACTGAATGCGGCCAAGTCAAAGCGAACCAGTATGAAAGCGATCGCCATCAAGTGCATATCACAGTGTTCTCTGTTAATTCAACATGTCCAGCAGTTCCTCGGACGAAGAAGAACTGCTTCTTCTGTTCGCTTTGAGTCAAGCGAGACGAAAAAGAAAATGGGTGCATGATACTAATGAAAAATGACAGGAGTTAGGCGAGTATCACAAACTATGCTGCGAGTTGAGGTTATTTCCAGACCGTTTTTTCGTATATTTTCGAATGACTGTAAAATGCACTCGCGCACAAGGTCAATTAACCTCTCTGTTTCGTCGGCCATGCTTCCAGCCCGCGCGGTCTTGTGGAAAATCACAACTGCTTACTTGCCCGCCGCGAACAAGATTGGTCCGCCGCGGTAGACCGCCTCATGATGCAATATTACACAATACTAAGTTCGCAGCGGTCGGGCGGGCAGTCCGCTTCATGTTTGACCGAACCTTAAGAGGACAATGTGCGGGCCAGATTGATCTGCGAGGCTCCGAAATCGCACTTGATATCCTGGTACTGTTCTCTCATTATATCTCTGCCGGTGAGCTACACTATTACTTCCAGGAAAGGCAGCACTAGCCTCACCAAAAACATTTCTCAAATCGGCACACAAACAATAGCGTGTCAAGCACTAATGAGTGTGCCGAGTGCATTATGATAAGTCGGCCGTCAGAACTCCCGAGCCCCACAATGTGGGATAATGTCTTATGAATAGGAGCAGAGCAGTTGTCGGCTTGAATTCTCAGAAATGCAACGGTCGTCACCCGCAGAGATATAATGCGAGGAGAGTACGCAGACATGACGGCTGGCGGAGCTGGACATCCCTGTGGCACTCGGAGTAGTAGAGAGGCGGGGCGATGCTGACTGGAGCGTGCGGCTCCATCCCACCGGTCTTGGGTGCTTGGGCGGTCAGGGCTGTCCATTCCAACATGTATGGTACTCACAACTTCCCATTGACTTATATGAGAGATTCGCCACATGATTTCGAAGCCTTACAATTCAATCTGGCGGCTGATTGTCCTCTTATAGTACAACGATTGCACCCACCAAGTTTCAAGATTGGTTTCGGCCTGTCTTAGCTGATGCTTCCCTTCTTAGGATATAATACAAATGATTAAGGAATTAAAATATTCTGGTGGTTGCGAGTAATAGACTATTGTCTCAGTAATGTAATGTTAACGCATTTTGAAGATAATTCCGGTACCAGTGTTTGCTGTGATGTAGGGCACTGGCCCACTCGTCACGTGTCAATGTTAGTCTACACACAGTCGCTCCGCGCCCAGCGAAACTACCTGGTCAAGACTGTGCTAGATGAAGCTCACATCGTGCGGTCATATGACGACAATGGCGGAAAACTCAGTTATAGAGTGCTAACTGCTAATAGGGGATCTTGGAGGCGAGGCTTGCCTGTAGCTGAAAGGCAAAACAGTCTGAAGTCTGACTGCGTTCGGCAGTCGCAATGCGAGTCATACAGCCAGGTTCATATCCCACACGCCTTTCATGGTTTAGGGTCAGATGACCTCGCTGTTCCGCCCCTTAACCCTTTATAGACCAACACTATTTTTATTTTTATTGTGTTTTCAAGTTTTCATTTATTTTAATTATTATAATTATTAATAATGTTAATTCGTTTTTTCTCTAATTTTAATGATTTTTGTTCTGTATTTATATTTTATTTTTACACTTAAATTGTTAATGTTTTTTTTTAATTTATCCAACACATTACGTAGATATATTTGATTTTTAGAAATACTTGCACTTCGGCTTGAAAATTCTCCGAAATTTGGCTTAAAGTTGCAACTATCAGCATCTTTGAAAGCATAAACTGTCCTTATGACAGGTGGTTAAATTAGAGACCAATATCCCATAAAGGATTAAAGCAACAACAACTCCCTCCATAGTGCATTTTAAGTCCCATGACCGATCCGATACCTAGCAATGGCAATTACACAAATCACACGAGTCTGATTGCCATGTAGTTCCTAGCACCAGAACAACAACAACAACGGAAGGAATCTGACGGAACGTGACATCTCACATGTATTAACCGGGAGGGAAGCCTCACGCCCCGACTAGCAGATCGAGACTGTCCACTTTCACGGCAATAAATGTTTTCGGGAATTTGATTCATAAAGATACAAAGTTAACAGAAAACCACGAATAACGTAGACAATAGGTGAAGTGATGGTCGAGGGAGCGACAAGTGTGCGAACACGCGATCTATAGCTTCGTGAATCATGCAGCAACAGACTCCCAGCACGACCCAGCGATAAGTCACGGCGACAGGAGAATGTACCCAACATCTGCGCCCAAACCACTCCACGTGCTGAAAGGGGGAAAAAAAGAAAGGAAGATTGTAGTTTAACGTGACCGTGAATCTTGTGATTATGAGCCACGGGACCTCCTTTTTACGTGGAATCCGAACCACAGGACATGGCATTTCACTTCGAAAATCTCACATGCATTGACCGGGAATCGAACCCAGTCCGCCTTGGTGAGAGGCCGACAGCTTCACCGCTGTGCCACCACGCCCCTCACGTGCTGAAAGCGCACGTTTTCAATGAACGACCAGAAAAATCGAGACAATAATTATACAGACACATTACACCACAAAAACACAGGTTACCAGTCAAACGCCATTAAAAAGGCTGACGAACAAAGGAACAAGCGGCGTGGAGTAATAAAGCATACCTGTGGTTAAAAGGAACACAAGGCATATTCTCGTTTATATTAGTTGCAAGCGAAATGTGTCATTGGAACTTTCTTCTCTTCGTCTTGTTTCGGATGGGCCAGCTAAGGACCACCACGTTCAACTTCTCAGCTTGGCGAGCGACTTGATGTTCGCCGAATATTCGCGCATTCTCTGGCAATGTTTCTCCTTTCTCTCTTTCGGCCAGGTGGTATGTCATGAAACCTCTTCTGTTTAATTATCTTCCTGAGATGTGATCGGATGTCCATTATCTTCAGTTGTTGGATGTCCTTGTTAACTTCTGTCAGCCACGATGTCACGATCTTTCTATTCTCCCAGTAGTTGAGAAGCCGGTTGGTTAGTCTTGGGCCTGTTCCACGAATAAACTTTGCAACTTTTCACTTTGCACTTTTCAATTCTTGCAAAGTGCAAAGTCTTTCTGTTCCACCATGATCTATGTATTACTTTTCAATTTCTTTGCAAAGTGAAAAGTCTTTGCATAGGAATGATCCGATCATGTTTATTCCATGAACAAACTGTATATTTATTCCACGATTTAATGCTTTATTTTTCATGGTGAAACATGTCCCACTAATGACCACACAGTGATCTTAATTAATAAAAGTATTGATCAAGGTGGAACTTTTAACCTGTCTATACTAAAGTTAGGTTATGAAAATTCATCTTGTCTTTGTACGTCTTCTTGTTGGATTCTTCATCACTATCCTCACTTGATGATTAACAACAGCTCCTGCGTAACATATTTATAACACTAAACCAAATTCTGCGCCGAGAAACTAGTGTAGAGACTTGTTCATTAACAGCTGAAAAGGGAATCGTCTCTTTGCAAAGATTTCTGAAAACTTTTCAATCATTCCTTTGCACTTTGCAGTTCTGCACCAATGGAGGAACATAACAGTCTTCTAAAGTGAAAAGATTCCTAACTTTTCACTTTGCAAGACAAATCTGAAAAGTGATGGTGGAACAAAATCTGAACTGAAAAGTGCAAAGTGCAAAGTGAAAAGTTGCAAAGTTCATTCGTGGTTCATCCTTGAGATATGTCCATCTGTTCCTGGTCACATCAGTGATTCTCTCAGTATAACCGTACAGCTCCTGATTTGTTACGCCTTCTAAGCCCCGAATTGTTCTTTACCGACTTTTTTTTAGTGCCGGGAGTGTCCGAGTTTGTAGCTAGTTCCATGAGGACACCCATGGGGAGAGCTACAAGTACCATCGCGTGTTGAGTGTTGTCTAGGGAGAAAATTGTGAATGTAAGGACGAGGAATTGGATGGCAGCGGCTGTGGCCTATAGTTAGGGACCAACCCCGGCTTTGCCTGGAAGGAAGATGGGAAACCACAGAAGACCATCTTCAAGGTTGCCGGCGGGGGGATTCGAACCTCCTCGCCTCCCGGATGTGAGCGACTGCCTGCAGCCACGCCGTAACGACCACGGCTAACTCACCCGGTTACAAACTTGAAATGCTATAACATGACAGACTGCAGCAAGTCATTAATCTTGAAGCAACAATGGCCTGCCGTGACCTCTTCAACGAGCATCGACTCGCTCAATAAGCCATTGAGTGAACACACTAAGCGATCCTCCCGCGACACTCGGGGTTTGAGCCACAATCTCTCCTGCTCTTTAAAATGCTAGATCATGTATTGTATTAGTTCAATCTGGAAGCAATACAGTAGTTCTCTTTTAATATTGCACACAAATTAGCTATTGCTTTTTCTCTTAATGAGTAAGGCGTTGGAGGTAGATTTTTTATGAAGATACTAGTCCAGAAATTGAGTGTTTTTTTCGACAGGACCAAAAATCATCACCTTTCGTTAATTTCCTCTTGTATTGGCACATTGACCCTGTCGTTTAGGAGACGGTGCACTGTCCTCGACTGCGGTACACTCACGTCACTACATGGAACACTTTTAAGAAACTTAGCATTCATTCCTTGGCCACAACATCCACAACCTTAGTCACAACAGGCTTACAATATCGCACGCTCAAATGAATACTGATGACCAGAAAGCACGTCAGTAGGCTACATACTCATGTTAATGAAGAGCAAAGAAAGTTGAGGAACACATAAGCTTCATATTACAGCGTCAAGTTCGTGGCCATGGAACTGATCACAGCAGGTGCAAATCAGCTATTGCTTTTTCTTTTAATGAGTAGGGCGTTGGAGGTAGATTTTTTCTTGGGTTTGGATTCTCGGGATCTTATTACGGAACATGCTATGCGAGTTCTGAGAAAGTAAAAAGAAACAATATAGATCAAATGAATCTAAAAAGTACGTCAAAGAAACCTTAAAAATATAATTTAACTGCTATTAACATAATTACTAACGACGAAAATATAAGGTTCCAAGACAAATCTACACTAAATTCCAAACCCATCAACTCGGAAGAAGAAAGGAAAGATTAACACACAGATAAATGACTGTTTCAAACAAAACGAAAGAAGAAGAAACAATTAAGGCCAAATTGATACCTGTTAGTGCAGAAACCATCAATCGCGGCCATTATGCATGTTTAATTCTAATTGATACAGAGAGGCTATCTGTCCCCTGGTGTTCTTTCGTTTCACCCTCTTTGGGGTAAGTTAGTGCCCAGTATCTCTTCAAATTGAGTAGTATTATTAAACTATGATATTTATTTTCACCTCCTGTGTGTTATGACAGGCTTGATGCAGCCCTCCACTAGTGGTTAAGTAGTTGCCTTGCTAGGGTTTATCCCGAACGGCCCAGGGTTCGATTACCGGCCGCGTCATGGAGATGTTAATATAATGTTATTGGTTTTACGTCCGTTCTAACTACTGCGACTTTTAGAGACGTCGGGGTGCAGAAATTTTGTCTTTAACGTGACAGGAAATCTCCCTCACATTTGCGCACCCTCAAATGCGAACTGACTGCGCCCGGATTCGATCCTGAAACCTTGGAAACAGCAGGCGAGAAAGTTAAACTGCAGCCAGTCGTGGGGAATTTAATCCCGTATGGTTAATTCAGCTGTCTCGGAGACTGAACGTTTGTGAAGTGCAGGTCATCCACGGGCTCCAAAGATCAGCACCAGGCCTCACCGATGGTTACACGCTATTATTATTATTTCCCTCTCAACGTCAATTTTCCATATGGTTGGCAACACTACGCCACTATTGAAGTACAAAAATCAAGTATCCGTAATGAACACACGAAGTTTGATTCACCGGCTTTAAGGGTGCAAGCTGGAGTTGTTTTTGACTTAGCAACGTCGTGGTCATATAGCCCCGTGTATTTGGGTGTGTCTGTGGAATTTGTGTGATAACCCTGTACTCGTGTGTGTATTTCTAAATTGAGGGCCTTAAGTTAGCAACCATTCCAGCATTTGCCTTGGGGGATGGCTAGCCCTTCTCTTGTCACGAGGCTGAGTGTACCCCGTTCCAGCCTTCACACTAGAATTAAAATTGGCCGGGAATCGAACGCGGACCACCGGGGCGACAGCCGCTACACCACGAGGTGGTCCCAGTACAAGGTGGCTCAGAAGTTGAAGGCGTATTATTATTGTTACTGATGGGGCCTAACTCACTTCCCCTCCGAGAGCAACGATGTTACAGTTTCGTTACTTGTGTATACAAATATAGTTGCTTAGTAACAATCACTTCAGCTCTCCTCAAGCCTACTGAATAGTATGCAGTTAAACTATAAAATATTTGATGTTCGACCCTAACTATTATGTGTCAGAAAACTGTATCATAATGAGGCTCATTATAACACTATTTTTCATTATGAAACAGTTTCTCCCACCAATCAGAACTCAAGAAACAGTTGTGTGACCAATTAGATAAGGATACCTTCACGCATGCGTTCAAAATCCAACATGTCTATATAAATTACCGAAATTCCACCGTCCATATGTTCGCGTAAATAAACTGGTGAATATGAGACAAGAAATAGCACTGTACCTTAATATCCCCAAAACCAGTTTCTACTCAGTGCGTGGTTTTGAAACGACTTCGGTGACAGTTTTACTGAATACTGGTGCACAATCTGAACACATGGCATTGAAGCACACAGAGCGCATGCGTCGGTTGTCCAGAGAGCTTAGGAAACAGAGATATACTACCCACCGCAGCACCCGATCACAACATTCTAGTGACTGAACAGATATTTATGAATATTTATGTTAAAACATATAATAAAGTTATAATTATCGTCGAACATAAACAGTTGTAAGCAACTCGCCTATAATGGTAATTAAGACACTCGTATGGAAATTATAAAACTCGCATACGCTCGTTTTATAAAAAATACTCTTGTCTTAATTATGGCCATTATAGGCTCGTTGCATAATGTACTATTATGTTCGACCCTGACTATTATATGTCAGAAAACTGTATCATAATGATGGTCATTATAACAATATTTTTCATTATGAAACAGTTTCTCCCACCAATCATAGCTCAAGAAACAGTTGTTTGACCTATCAGATAAGGATAGCATAACACCTGCACTGAGTTCCACGGCCTTCTAATTTAAATTTCACTGCGTGGCCTAGTGTCATAGTGGGGTACTCGAGGAGGCCATGGTCAAATACAAGGCATTCTCTGCGTCACATGCGCTCTGTTCAGTACGTAAAAATGGCGAAATCTCGACAGATATTTATGAATATTTATGTTCGAACATAAAATAGTTATAATAATTATTGTCGAACATAAACTCGCCTACAATGGTAATTAAGATACTCTTATGGTAATTATAAAACTCGCATACGCTCGTTTTATAAACATACTCGTGTCTTAATTATTGCCATTATAGGCTCGTACTATAGTAACCTAATAATATCAAGCTATCGAATTGCCGATGTCTCACCTGCACATACTTCTTTAAGTTAGCTTGCCACGGCGGGGGAGTGGTTATCGTGTCGGACTACCAACCCCAAGCTTGCAGGTTCGCTCCTGGCCGTGGTAAGTGATTTTTGAAAGGCGACGTTGTTGGCATGTTAAACAACCCATTTGCATTCAGTAGGCCGTGTTCATAATGGCAAAATTAATCTCGGGATTTTCCGCCAACACAAAAAGTTCTTCCTTTCTCTACTAGAAAGCGCTATAGTGTCAAGGAGCTTAAGGGGAGTTTGAAAGGCAAAAATGTGAATTTTTCAACATTTTATAAAATATGTCCTACAATATTATTTACTGTTTAATGAACAAAATGGTATATAATTTCTCTCTGTGTGACTGTTAGAAGTATTTTATTTTTAATTTTATAACATTGCTTGCATATCCGTCAAAATAGTTGATTTTAGTCATGCATCTCTTTATTTACGAATATCTATGAAACTACTGCACATAGAAGGCTGTGGTCTTCACCTATCGATAGAGAATACTGAGCGCTCAATTTTCGTTACTCTTCTGTTTCCAATATGTCTGCTGCTGTGCTTGTTTTTGTGTAAAGAAAGTCAAATTTCGTGTGAATTAGTGTCTATGGAAGTGCTTCCGTGTAGTTTGATTGCACTCATTTTCATAAACAAAGCGTGAATATGCCTAGAAGTGCTACTCTATTTAGGAAACGTTAAGTTTTGTGGCAACCAGCATACTAAAAACACAACATGTGGTTCACATGAGGTAGAATCCACCAACAGTGTAGAAACAGATGGTCAAAATGTGACACCAGGCAAGAAGACAGAATCGCCCCCTACCAGTGCAAGTGAATCTAAATTAGGTAAACATTTTGAAGAACTGGGATCATTAGAAGAAACCTCAGAGAGTAATAGTAATGATTTAGGTTATGTTTTACTTGATATGAACATTTTTAGTCAAGTTTCGACCGATTTTTTATGTTGTAAACTTTGTGGTGGGCAAGTAACTATAGAGGAAGATATTTCAGCAAGAAGTGGACTTGCAGCAAGAATGGTAATTATTTGCACTAATTGTAAAAACAGAAATTCATTTTTAGCCTACTTTCGATTTTTGCAAAAAATGAAAGTAGACTTATGAGATCAACACAGGGTGAAAAAAAAAGTGTTTTGTGTGTGTGTGTGTGTGTGTGTGTACTCTGAATGTCTGTCCCCCCCCCCCCCCCCCTATCAATTCGAACACTGTGAACGAGAATTGAACGAAATTTGGTACAAAGGTAGCACTAGCAAAGGACACCTCAGTGTCATGTTTTATATCGCCGCCATCTTGACGGAAACGTAATGGCGGCCACACAAATGTTCAAAGCTTAAATCAAATTACGACTAACCTAATCATCCGATCTCTACCAAATTTTGCAACAATATACCTTTATGGGGGGAGCATCCTTTGACCCAACTAATAGGTCATCAGCCTAATAGTTTGCGGATAGCGGCCATCTTTGTGTGAAAATCGATTCCCCCTATTAATTCGAACACGGTGAAACCAAATGGAAGGAAATTTGGTACAGAGGTAGCACTAGCATAGGGCACCTCCGTGTCAGGTTTTATATCGCCGCCATCTTGACGGAAACGTAATCGCGGCCACCCAAATGTTAAAAGCTAAAATGTAATTACGACCAACCTAATAATGTAGTCTCTACCAAATTTTGCAACAACATATCTTTATGTGGGAAGCATATTCTGACCAACTGCAAGATCATCAGCCCAATAGTTTGCAGATGGTGGCCAAGTATGTGTGCAAATAGATTCCCCCTATCAATTCAAACACGGTGAAACCGAATTTAACGAAATTTGGTACAGAGGTAGCACTAGCAAAGGGCACCTCAGTGTCATGTTTTATATCGCCGCCATCTTGACGGAAACGGAATGACGGCCACCCAAATGTTAAAAACTTAAATCAAATTACGACCATCCTAATAATTTGATCTCTACCAGATTTTGCAACAACATGCCTTTTTGTGGAAAGCATCTTATGACTGACTACAAGGTCATCAGCCCAATAATTTGCGAATAGCGGCCATGTATGTGTGTAAATCCATTCCCCATATCAATTCAAACACGGTAAAACCGAATTGAATGATTTTTTTTTACAGAGGTAGCACTAGCAAAGGGCACCTCATATTCATGTTTAATATCCCTATAGCACGTTGTATTTCAACAAGCTACTACAACCAACATTCAATTATACTCCTTGAAAAGGACAAAGAGTTATAACAATACCCATGCATTTAGGAGAAAGTAGGCTTTATGTACTTTACTGAACATCTTGTTTTTTACTTCAAAAGAATGCAAGAATAGTATGTATGAGGCTAATGTTAGACTCTTCTATGCCATGAGAGCTATTGGCAAAGGTCTCAGTGCAGCACAACTTTTCTGCTCACTCATGAATCTTCCAGCACCTCCTGCCAGAATTCAGAAGTACACTGAAGTTGTAGGAGAAGCTGTTGAATCTGTTGCTTCCTTATCAATGAAGGCTGCAGGAAAGAAGGCCATTGAAATGAATGAAGGTAATAGTCATTTACCTATTGCATTTGATGGGACATGGCAGAAACTAGGCCACACCTCTAAAAACTGAGTGGCCACAGTTACAAGTATAGGCACAGGCAAGGTAATTGATTTTGAGGCACTTACAAAACACTGCTATACGTTCTGTAAAAATAGTAAACAAGAAACCTGTCAGAAAAACTATGAAGGGACTAGTGGAGGAATGGAAGCTGATGCTCGCTCCAAGAAAGGGGTGTTCGTTATACAAAGTTTCTAGGAGATGGTGATTCCAAAGCCTGTAAGTGTGTCATTGAATCAAAACCATATGGGAATATTGAGATAAAGAAAGTGGAACGTGTTGGACATGTGCAGAAGAGGATGGGCACACGGCTTAGAATATTGAAACAAACTCTGCGCACCACTGTATTGTCAGATGGGAAGCTACTGAGGGGTCGACTGACTGATAAAACAATAAATGAACTTCCTAAGTATTATGGCATGGCCATCAGAAATAACGTCAACAATTTAGAATGTATGAAGAAAGCAGTCTGGGCCACATATTTCCACAAACTCTCAAGGGACAGGCAGCCAGTACATTCACTTTGCCCACCTGGACCTGAAACAATGGTGTAAGTTCCGAAAGACTGAAGCTGTAGGAGAGTATTTTGAACACAAGAATTCTTTACCTGAAGCAGTTATGGAAGCTATCAAGCCAACGTACAGAGACCTAGCTCATCCAGACCTTCTCAAAAAGTGTCTACATGGGCGTACTCAGAATCTCAACGAGTCGTTCAACAATATTATCTGGACTCGAGTGCCCAAAAATGTATTTGTGGGGTTAAGAACTTTGAAGTGGGGAGTCAGTGATGCTGTGTTAACATGGGAAGAATAAGAGTGTTATTGCATCTCAACATCAACCCAGGCCGTCATACTATAGCAACATTTAGACAAATTAAGAATTGGCAAGGCGCAGCGTGCAGCAGAGTTCAACACCAAAGAAGCAAGGTTATCCCGAAGGAAACAGTTTTTAGAGAAGGAGGGGTCCAGGAAGAGGATCCTGACTATGCTGCTGGGTGCTATTGAGCCTTAATTTAAAAATCTGAGTAAGTTCTTGTAGTTTAAAGTTTAAAACTTGATTTTCTCAAAATGACTTTTTATACAATTAATGTTCCTATTTCTGAAAAACTACTTGGGATACAGACATGAAACTTTGTGAGATGCTTTATTATATCCTACTGTCCTTATTGAAGCAGAATTACAGCAGAGGTTTCCATTGACATGAAGTAAGGGGTGTCCAACTACAAATATTTTGTGTAAAAAATTGCATATTAAAAAAATTAATAAAACTCGTTCTTTTGGTTTCTATATATTGATTCTGCTTTAGTCCACATAAATGATGTGAAAGTGTCAGCTGTAAAAAATTCAGAGTCGTATCTTCATTGGTTCCAGAAATAAAGGAACATTATCTTGGCTTATTTAACATTGGCAGGATAGGCCTTTCAATCTCCCCTTAAATACCTAACCTCCTTGACTTTCAAAGCGTTCCAAGGAAGGACAAAATTCGACATGCAACTTGCCCTCTGGGTGTCAAATAACAAAGCTTGCACCCGGCTCCAAGGCCATACGATATTATTATTATTATTATACTTCTTTAAGTTCGCTGCGACTGCTCTATTATTTTCCCAACTGTGCACATTCTACATATACCAAAGTATGAGGGCTCCATAAGTGTAGACACAAATCCGTTTTAATTTCAATCTCACCTGGGAAGCAATAGGCCTACCTCACGGACAATTTGCCAACAGGTTCCCCCTCCTCAAACCCTTCAAACAGGTCGAAATTAATTAACAATTTTTTTTTTTTTGTTTGTTCTCAGGCACTCGAGTAGAAAATGTCTTTCTCAGAACTGACTACAAAGACATGTCCGAAGTGTAGCTGCTACATGAGCTATTCGGCACGTTGTATGGTTCATAAACCCTGATTGAGGGTCGAGACTAATGTGCATCACAGAAGTTCTCGGACCTCCAAGTAAATGGTCTACACAGAGACATGTCAGGGTTGGAACGTTTATGGTTATTGTTTGTGTTGTTGGTTCCATTCCCATCTTGAACATGTAACGAGCATTTTCGTCACTGTTAAAAGAAACGTACTTACCGAGAAGTAATGCGCAGCACGAGCCCAGGAGCTGAAACCATTCTGCTGCTGCTTGTCTGGGAAGAGTTCTGGTGTCATCCCGACCGAACATAACCACGTTCATTACTGGCGCGACTTCCACTTCCAGGTGGGCATGCAAAATGTCAGGATGTAGCCTATTACCCTTTTACGAATTGATTGCTGGCGGTCGAGATGGGAACTATTCTGTGTTTACTTGTTTCGCACTGACAGCCTGCTTCGTTGACATGTACAGTTGCGAGAGTAGGATATGACTCAGCTCCAGTAGCCTCAGTCATCGTTTAACATGAGCTCCTGTGACGCTTATCTGACGCAATGCTGCTTGACTTATGTGCAGACTGCACTCTGTCATCGATGTTTCCCCCGCATCGCCCCACGGGGCTCATGCTACAACAATCGCTGGTGCAGCGACGCTCGGCGGCAAACAAATATTGAATGGGTAACATACACGTACGATGGGCAAGGAGAATGGCTAGGAAACTCCCTGCTTGCGTGATGAGCCACTTGTCTGCCAACAGCGGTTGCGCAGGGCAATATACACGTACGATGGGCAAGGAGAATGGCTAGGAAACTCCCTGCTTGCGTGATGAGCCACTTGTTTGCCAACAGCGGTTGCGCAGGGCAATATACACGTACGATGGGCAAGGAGAATGGCTAGGAAACTCCCTGCTTGCGTGATGAGCCACTTGTCTGCCAACAGCGGTTGCGCAGGGCAATATACACGTACGATGGGCAAGGAGAATGGCTAGGAAACTCCCTGCTTGCGTGATGAGCCACTTGTTTGCCACCAGCGGTTGCGCAGGGCAATGCATTTTCAAACAATACCTAATTCATAATACGCCAGTCCCCGTAGACACAAAAATCGCGTTAGGACGCAAAAAATTGCAAGGTTTTGATTTTTTGGCATGTTGTTAGGATAGATACCAATAGTGTAAAACCAAGTTTGCAACCTCGAAAGACCTGTGCTAACTTCGTGGTGCTCGAGAAATCTCGACATTTTCAGACGTTTTTCGGTTTTTGGCTTACAACTTCCAAAATATGCATTCTATGGCAAAGTCACCCATTACACCTTTAAAGAAAACAAAATTACCGACAATTTGAATGCCACTCCAACTCTGTATGTCTTATAGATCTCGAGATACAACACTTCAAACATGGGCCATTTTTTCCAAAAAGTTCGACATTTGTAGTAAGCTAGTCTTTCGAACAAACTACCGTCTAAAATACCCATTCTACGAGGAAAGGCATCGGAAGTAAAGTTGTAGAGCAGTTATTTACCTTTACTTTAAGGATACGCAAAACGCTATAAGACTAATAGTTCTCTTGTTATCAGGTAAAAACAAAAAAGGAAATCTGATATTTCAAAAAATAGGGTTTCGAATGTACATTGTTATCAATATTGCAGTTATCTATTAATGTCATGGGGAGCTGCTCGTCTTTCACCCGGACGGCCGTGGTTCGAATCCCGATGACAGCGGGGTGGAATTTTCAACAGAAAAATCACGTGGTGTCAGGAAGGGCATCCGGCCTAAAATCCCCGGACAAAACCAAAATGAGCTTGGTTGGCTCCAGCGACCCCAATTAATTGGGAAAAGCCGAAGAAAGTTTTTTATCTATTAATGTCATATTTTTTGTGGGTTGGGTGCCTGGAAGAAATCGCTCTTAGCGATAAGGCTGCCCATTGCAGTCAATGTTATACCTACTCTTTGAGTAAAACTCGCTGTACTTTCACTTATGTTACGTTGATTGCAATAAAGTGTTTCTAATCTCATCTATTTTTGTGATAATTATAGCTACAGTCATAGCAGCAATGTAAAGCGTTAATCGAGCCTGGTAGTGGACTGAAGGAACGTCTCACTACAATCCTAAATGGGCACGCGTATTCACGGGCGGTGAGAGCTCACATGCTCACAAATTACGCTTTGGTCAGCTTGATTGTGAACAACGAAATAGAGTTCACTGAGGAGGAACATCTGGGGATTGAAAACCTCTTATTAGGCGAAAGAAATGTGATACTAAATGTTGTAGAAAATGAAACTGTTCAGCTTATGTCTTCCAAATTCAGACCTGCGATGGATCAATTGGAACAAAAAAGCCCCACATCAAAGCTTTGGGTACAATACTGCAAAATGACTACACTAAGGGAACAACTCATCCAAGCAGAGAGGATGGGAGATTGGGACCTCCACATCGAGACCATAAAGAGCATGCTTTCCTTCTTCCACTCGGCAGGACACTTCCTGTATGCCAAGAGTGCGCGTCTCTATGTGCAGGACATGAACGATCTGCGACAGAATATGGATCTGAGGGAATATAGTCTATTCACAGGAGGAGACTTCACCATTCGTCGAACCCACAAATTTTGGTCGGGTCCTTGGACCGACTTGACGATAGAACAAGTCCTAATGAGATCGATGAAAAGTCAAGGAGGCGTAACACATGGCCGAGGAATCTCCAGCAGGGCTGAAATGCTCTGCTCTCTGTAAAAATTTTCGGGGGAAGACCTGCCTTAATTCTCCTACCCTAGAAATGACTGAGACGAAGAAGACGACCCCCTTTTACATCCAGATCCAAATACACGGGAGTCTCCGGAGCCCCAAGAAGAGCCGTATGAAGAACATGGGCCTTCCAAACGAATACAGTACTACTGTCTCGCTGAGTGCAGATAAGCCTAACATAAAATACCTACTCTTTTGTCGTAATTTATTAATAAATAGTAGGTAATTGACGTGTTGCGTGTTTCTGTCGCAGGTGTTAGCTGAGGCCCCTCCATCACTTCACCACTGTGACATCAATATTGATAAGAAATTACTCATCATTAATTGTATTCAATTTCATTTTGTATGAAAAACAATTTTCCAATGAAGAATGTCTTTCTTATCCTTTAAAAAAGTCCTACAATTCGTCAGGCTACATTTTTTGAAAAATCCAATTTCCTATTTTTGTGTTTTACCTGATAACAAGAGAACTATTGGTCTCATAGCGTTTTGCTAATGCTTAAATTAAAGCTAAATAACTGCTCTACAACTTTACTTTTGATGACTTTCCTCGCAGAATGAGTATTTTAGACGGTAATTTGTTCGAAAGACTAGCTTACTACAAATTTCGAACTTTTTGGAAAAAATGGCCCATGTTTGAAGTGTTGTATCTCGAGATATATAAGACATACAGAGTTGGAGTGGCATTCAAATTGTCGGTAATTTTGTTTTCTTTAAAGGTGTAAAGGGTAACGTTGCCATAGAATGCATATTTTGGAAGTTGTTAGCCAAAAAACGAAAAATGTCTGAAAATGTCAAGGATTTTCGAGCACCACTAAGTTAGCACAGGTCTTTCGAGGTTGCAAACTTGGTTTTCCACTATTGGTATCTATCCAAACAACATCCCAAAAAATCAGAACCTTGCAATTTTTTGCGACCTAGAAAGTCTTAAGATGACATACAGTATCTATCTCTAACGTTGGCAACACTGTACTAGAGAGTTCTTGTGCGCTTGGGGCCTTTGCTTCCCACGTTTTTCAACATCAGCGGGTCTTATCTGTCATCTGTTCCACACATTTCGCAAACTTCCGACATGCTTTAATTCGGGGCTTGGACATCGTGGTCATTCACTCCGTGTACTTGGGTGTATTGATGTGGTAGGCCTGTTTACCATCCCTTGGCAAATGCAGCTCTGGCTAGAGTAAAATGTCTGTCTCATTCATGGCTGTGATTATATGGGTGGGCATTGAGGGCACACAACCAGTGCCCGTGGATGTTGAAACGTTCTGACTCGGTGAGGCAAACAATGGCAAACTACGCCTCATTCTAGTGCTGCCTTGGGTTTTTGAGGATCCTACCAGCCTCCGGGCTGTCTGTAGAAGTGTGGGACTAGCACCTCGTGACGTTCTTGGTCCGGCTTCGATTTCCGCCTCTGCCAATAAACTTTAATTCTGGTCTGAGAGCTGGAACGGGTAAACTGAGCCTCGTGAGGCAAAACTGAGAAGGGAGGACTTGATTCCCAAGTCAGCCTCACTAGGAGTATGCATTCCCGTCTAGGCAAATGGTTCCTAAATTAAGGTCACGGCCACCTCCTTCCCAATCAAAACCCTACAGCTAAAGGTTATCACACACAGTACACGGGGCTATATGACGATCATGTCCCAAACCCTAAAATGAGCAACGACAACAAATCTTCATTCTAAATAATGTACAGTGTTGCCTAAATGTTTAGGGACACCCGTATATTTCAGACTTGAACACACTGTCCCTATAATTTTCAGCTTATGATGTATTTTAAGTATAACTAATGTAAAGTACTCTAACATCGTGTTTGGTTGAAAATTTGATGACTGTAGCTCAAATAGTTCATGGGTTATAATTTTGTTGTCTTTTATAGCCTCCGAATAGTAAGTTCGATTTTGAAGAAACCAAAGAATATAATTAAAAAGCTATACAACAATGCATGCTGATTGTTATGTGGTTCCTAGGAGATAACAACAGCTTTAATATGACCCCTCTTTGAAGGCCTTAAAGAAGTTCTTACTCATTTTGCCATCATTTTAGTAAAATTTCATTGCCCGTAAATTTTAAGCCTAGACATAACACTGACTTTAGAATTGTCACAACGTTTGAACTGAGGCGCTAGCGCGATGAAGTTTTCTTGGCTGGCTTTCTTGTGTTGCAGGTTGTTTTTTTTCGTATGGCTTTTAGTGCCGGGAGTGTCCGAGGACATGTTCGGCTCGCCAGGTTTGTAGCTGCTTCGAGGCGGACACCCAATGGGTGAGCTACACGTACCGTCGCGTGTGGAGTGTTGTCTGGGGAGGTAAGTTTGCATGTAAGGACAAGGGGTTGGAAGGTAGCGGCTGTGGCCTATAGTTAGGGACCAACCCCGGCATTTGCCTGGAAGGAAGATGGGAAACCACAGAAGACCATCTTCAAGGTTGCCGGCGGGGGGATTCGAACCACCTCGCCTCCCGGATGTGAGCGACTGACAGCAGTCATGCCGTAACGACCTCGGCTAACTCACCCGGTTGTGTTGCAGTGATG
Source organism: Meconema thalassinum (assembly GCA_946902985.2). Lineage (NCBI taxonomy): Eukaryota > Metazoa > Arthropoda > Insecta > Orthoptera > Tettigoniidae > Meconema > Meconema thalassinum. Next base: position 8,443,227 of record OX336390.1, read on the forward strand.
GGGAAGCAGCTGCGCGCGCTATCACCAGCCCCAGCCTACAGGTTGTGGCAATTCAAAAGTCAGTGTCATTAGGCCTAAAATGTACGGGAAATGAAATTTTACTAAAATGATGGCAAAATGAGTAAGAATTTCTTGAAGGCCTTCAAACAGGGGTCATATTAAAGCTGTTGTTTTCTCCTAGAAACCACATAGCAATCAGCATGCATTGTTGTATAGCTTTTTAATTATATTCTTTGGTTTCTTCAAAATCGAACTTACTTTTTGGTGACCATATAATACAAAAAACATTATAACTCATTAACTAGGCCTATTTGAGCTACAGTCCTAGTCTGTTCAAGTCTGAAAATACGGGTGTCCCTAAACCTTTTGGCAACACTGTATACATTATATATCTCGTAGCGACGAGTCTGACAACCAAGGAGTGACGGAGTATCTCCAAGAAACAGACCTGCTGTATCTGTAAACGTGTGATGAGCAAGCTAGGCACATCCGACAGGAAGGATATGATGTCACCGCTAAGTGCTAACCCAGGTTATAATGATGGGACCACGCTAACAATGGCAACGGGACTGTGAGAGCTTCCCTACGTACCTTATACCAGTCACCACACTACTTGGTAGTGAAAGCCTCAATTAATGCTCAGCTAAGGTTCGGATGTTGAGGAAAAGTCATATTTTTTTCCTGAGCTTATTTTACTCGAAATCTGAAAAATAAGTTTGAATGACGGGACCCTGACCACGTTTAAAGCAATTTGATGTTGCCTATAAATGTATATTTCGGCCATTTTTATTGTTTTGATCATATTTGGGATATTTTAGTGATATATGGTCATATTTGGTTATAATTTCAGCATTTTTGTTTAATATGAGGCGTCGTTAACAAGGTACGTCGAGTTTCAAACACTGGATTTCCGAATACTGTAGTAGATATATTTTTGTCATTTAGACTTTCACGACCCGTGTTACTATTCATACTGTTGAATTTTGGGCTTATGCCGTGTTTTATTATATTAATATTCGACGCGTTTCGAAAGAAACCATGTCTTTCTTCGTCAGGAATAATCTGGAATACGACAATGATTGCTAAGAGAAAGCAACAAAGAACATATAGAAGGTGCCCAAAGATGGACGCCATTATAGCCCCATGTTAGGGACAACGGAAAGCAGCAGTGAATTACTTTCTTAGGGTTCTGATAATAGGTAGCCAGGATTCACTGAGATTGTAGCCGGTGTCGCGGTTGAAATTAGCCGGGTGTTTACGTATTTCAACCGCCTCCCTGATGATTCTGGGACGATATTGCTCTATACGGGCAAGAACATCCACTCCTTGGAACATGACATCATGGCCAGGTGTTAAAGCATGATCGGCAACAGCTGATTTATCAGGTTGAATGAGCCTGATACATCTATTATGTTCCTTAATGCGAGTGCATATTGTGCAGATGTATCAGGCTCATTCAACCTGATAAATCAGCTGTTGCCGATCATGCTTTAACACCTGGCCATGATGTCATGTTCCAAGGAGTGGATGTTCTTGCCCGTATAAAGCAATATCGTCCCAGAATCATCAGGGAGGCGGTTGAAATACGTAAACACCCAGATAATTTCAACCGCGACACCGGCTACAATCTCAGTGAATCCTGGCTACCTATTATCAGAACCCTGAGAAAGTAATTCACTGCTGCTTTCCGTTGTCCCTAACATGGGGCTATAATGGCGTCCATCTTTGGGCACCTTCTATATGTTCTTCGTTGCTTTCTCTTAGCAACATTGTCGTATTCCAGATTATTCCTGACGAAGAAAGACATGGTTTCTTTCGAAACGCGTCGAATATTAATATAATAAAACACGACATAAGCCCAAAATTCAACAGTATGAATAGATATATTTTTGTTTCTTTTCCCGGAACAGGTAGATAGCAGGTTTAGAAAACCTGATTCCAAGAAGGCGCTCCTCTACGGACGTCTTTTAGCACATCTTACTGGACAAGTTAGATTGCGACACAGTACGCATGAGATCACGGAACATGACGATAGTGTGCTTCCGCCTTTCAACAGGATGTCACTCCAGTACTGCTCGGGTCTAAGCTCTGTGAACTTGCGGGGTGATGGGAAACAGCAGGGAAGAGTCAGGCGAGAAGGGAAGGGCCTGTCAATAGCCCGCCGTGATATCTGGTATTCCTTTCTATTCCAATACTGCTAACATAGGGCCGTTGCTCAAACCACTGTGGTGTTACGAATGAGTGAGTGAGTCACAAATCTCATCACTCGTCAACAACACTTCTCCTAGTCCACGATGCACATTCCTCTCAGGTTCACGCAGCTTAGACCCGAGCAGTAGATATAGGCTATTTAGCTCAGAAGCAATTAGCAAGCAAGGAAATGCCATGTTATATCTCGCCCAGTTCTTCCTTGCAACGGATTTCAACAGATTGGTCACACTTTTAGTACTGCAGTCAACCCCATCATGCCGAAAGTGAAGTGTAGTGAAGCTGTAAAGTTCAGAAAGTATGTGAAGAGACGTTCAGTACTGACGGAACAATTCGTTTTTGTAAAGCGTGTGAAGTTAAGCTAGCGGCGATAAAGCGATTTAATGTGCAACAGCACTGCGCTACGGCTAAGCATAAAAGCTGCGCGAATCGGTAGTCTTCTGAACAGAGTAGGCAGGCTCTTTTGTTTGATACAGCGAAATCTTCGTCAACCAAACTTTCCGATTTCTCAAAAGACCTGTGCGAAATGTTGGTATCTACCAATATTTCGCTTAAGAAAGTGAACAACGAACACTTCCGAAAATTCTTTACTAAATACACAACACAGTCGATCCCGGACGAGGCAACATTGCGAAAAAGTTATTTGCCCACCTGTTAAGAAGAAGCACATCGAAAGATTAGAATTAGTGTAGGCAACAATAGCGTCTGGGTATCCGTTAATGAAATTACGGATGTTTGTGGTAGGTATGTTGCGAATGTTATAATTGGCACGCGTCTCGTGGATCGTCCGGGCGATGTATATTTACTTCATTCAGAGGTTCTAGATGCAGCTATCCATTCCACAATTGCAATACTTTTTGACAATGCCATGAAGCTTTTGTGGGATTGTGAAGTTAAGCGAGAACGAATCTTGCTGTTACTAACAGATTCTGCACCATAGATGGTGAAAGCAGCAAGGGGACTTAAGTACTTCACCAAAAAATGGTCCATTTAAGGTGTCTTACTCACGGATTGCACAGAGTTGCTGTAGAAATACGGCAAAATTTAGCTGATGTTGACTGGTTAATATCAAACGTCAAGAAAATATTTGTGAAGGCTCCACTGAGGGTGGCCTTCGCTCCCTTTTCCTCCTCAGCCAGTGCTCACCCGATGGGGAACGAGGCTTAACGCAGTCGAGTACTACTGTCAACACTACGAAACTGTGCAAGAAATTGTGTCTACTTTTGACAGTAGTGAGGCATCGTCAATAAAAATTGCACAGGAACTGTTTTCCAATGATTTGTCGGGACAATTAATATATATGAGTGGGCTAGTTTCAAACCCTGCATCTCCAACATTTTCATAAATTGAGTTATTGGTACAGAGTTAAACTTCGCATTGAATTCTACTTATGTAACCTACACAGTTCCTGCAAACACGGCAAAAACCATGTTATTTTCTTTAATAGAAATTCGTGTCAATTTCAAACTGAACAATCTCCGAACAGACCAATGAGAGCTGCAATATGGCGGCCACCCAGCATGCTCCACTCTTGTTTGTTTTTCATCACTGTGGCAAGCGTGGAGAGTGTTGTGAGTTTACTTAAGAGTGGATATAAGTAATGAAGTAATATCCATAGAACCTTCATTTTTCCATGTTTTTTTTTTCATGTCAAAGTGTGCAGTCTCCACATCCAATTACATCAAACTCAGCAATTTCCATGTTACAGCTTCAAAGTCAGCAATCTCCATTTTTAAGTGCATATTACATCATATTAACAGGGCTTACTTCAAACGTGTGTCTGAAAATGTACTCTTATTGGTCCACATATGTGATAGAAACAGAAGTAGGCCTACACCTTCAAAATGTAGGGGAAATTAGTGCAACAGTTTTTGGCCTCTGCTGCAAAATAATCAAAGATGGAGATTGCTGGGTTTGAAACTAGCCCCCTCATGAAAATGAAAATCCACAGCCTGCTTCCAGTCTCCGACCGGGTCAGGAATGGAATGAATGAAGCCCCCATCTAGCGGCGAGGTTATGGACTGTGCCGGCTGCCGAGGCCTGACGCACTCCTCTGGTAGCCCCCTCATATTTCTTCAAATTATAGAGATCTATCGAAAACTACCTCTCGCCAAGAAACTGCTGGTTTAGAATTATGTGACAATTTGGGAATAGTAAAGGACATGGTATCCAAAGTAGAACAAGCAAGAGGTACTGTGTCAGTTGCAGTGAAGAACGAACTCAGTAAGCAGTAAGGTGCTGAGTGCAAATGAAGGATACGCAACAATTTGCTTAATTGGTGCCATTTTAGAGAGTAATGGATCTGGTTTAAGCGAAAACGATCCGGAGCTAAGCAGCAGTGAACTGACTATGTTTAAATACGCTCCTGTGACATCATGTGACGTAGAAAGGAGCTTCTCCCAGTACAAAAAAATACCGAGCGACCTTCGAAGGAGGTTTCTCTTCGACGGCCTTAGAATGCACGTGGTCGTGATGTGCAATGCTGGCAAGGAAGGAGATTAAGAGGTAAGTACGATTATAAACTCAATAAACTTCCTGTTAGGCAGTGTCTTCTAACTTACGCCGACAGATATCATAAAGCATGGTAATACTCCCGTTTTTTTTATTGTTTTCTTTTAGGAAATCCGAGCAAGAACTGCATCTCAAGGCTATGATACTGAATGAATGTTGAAAATTTTAATGTACTGTAGCTCTCTGTCAATTTGTAGATTAAATGTATCTGGTGTATTATCCCTGATCACGTTTGGCACTTAAGACGATTACTGTATGTAAGCATTTACTGTATGCACACAATGTATCCTTCCCTATATTATTCTGCTAAGGTCCCATTCCAGTTTTGTACCGAAAATAAGGTCCCATTATACACATATGGGGTACCTACAGGTTCAGCATAACCCAATGCGTAAGCGAAACGCACTCACTTACTCTTTAAATGCCTCACAATTAAATAAATACCTTAAAACATGTATATTTACGATGAAATAATGAAAGAATGCAACACGGTAACCATGGAAACAGAATCTCACAGGTCCATCTATTTCTGTAAGACGCAATGCAATTCCAATTATTACATTACTGTGAAACTTTCCAGACGGTAATAAGGTTATCACTGAACCAAATTAAGCTGTAAAATTCATCAATACATACAGCATAATGCGCTTAAGGGGGTCAAGGGGCACTCGAGAATTCACGCAATTCTCACGTGCGAGTGTGGTACGAAAGGTCTTTTTCACCCGACTATAAAGGGTCTCCGAAAACCACATTTAAAGGCCCTTAAATTAACAGTGTCTGTGATATTCCCAGACAACTAACTTCGCTCTGATATACCTATGAAGGAATGACAAACCCCTTACCACCGCACCAGTAGCTGAATTGATTATTCATACCAAGGGTAAATCAGTCATAGATTGAGATTTTGCTAAGTGTACTCTTTACAACTAGAATATTCGCGGACGAAGCCGCGACGGGTAATGCTAGTCTTATTGATTCTGGATCTGTATGGTCTCCCGGAATGCCGGGCGGATGTCCTTGTGGTGGTATATATAGACAAGATTTATTTTGATTTAATGAAACCATTCCTCAGATTCCCAACGATACCGTCATAGTAATTATTCATAGTTTACGTGGAGCACTTAATCAATCCAAATACTTTATTAAAGTAATCAGATATGACCACTTGGTTTTAGTGAAAGTCTCATATATGTTCTTCTCCATTTGCAATTTGATGCATTGTAATATTCAACTCATCTAAATCATTTTGAACTTCTTTGGACCAATTATTTTTGGTTTTACTTTTCCAACTTATTTATTGTTTTACTTTCCCAAAAGTAATTGAAAAGTTATTTCAGTAGTCCATTGTCTGTAATCTCGATAAATGACAGGAAAAGGCAATTGTCCTTTTTCTCATCGTGTTTATTACTGATTCACTTTCCCGATAGAAAACTGCATTGGTGTGCTAATGCTCAAATCTTGAGATCCACTGCTCTTGCACTTTCTTATTCCGTCGCTGAATATTGTTGCTCAACTTGGCTTAACAGTGCTCTTATTGGACTAGTAGACACCCAGCTGAACCGGGCAATGCGTATCATTACAGGGTGCATCCGACCTACTAACCACACACTGTCTTCCCACCCTACGCCATATACCACCTCCATCCCTAAGAAGATCACAGTCACGGCTTTACTTATGGAAGAAAATACAAAACAATCCTCACCTCCCTATTCATTCTGAGATAGCAGCCTCTCCAACCAAACGACTGAAATCCAGACACCCTTCTTGGCGTACTGCAATGAATCTACAGGACACCTCCTTTAATGTATTGGACGCCTGGAGGGAACAACGGCATCTGCAATCCTCGTTACCAAATCATCATATCGTTAACAACCCCTGCAAGTGCCCTGATGGATTTTCCCTTCCCAGACGACAGTGGAGGACGCTAAACCGTATCAGGACCTGCCAAGGTAGATGTGGAGCCACTCTCTTCAAATGGGGATGGAAGGCATCACCTCAATGTGACTGCGGAGAAGAGGAACAGACAGTGGGCCACATTACATTCGAGTGTCCTTTTACGTGCATACAGAGGCTCGATAGAAGACTTACACTGTGTCTCAAGCGAAGCCCTTCTCCGGCTCTCAACTTTAAACATGGAACTCTAGTTATGAACTTGAGATGGTAGTTGTACTGTATATATTGTACATAATATTGTATTCATCATACGCTAAATAAATAACATTTTATTAATGATTGATCTGATTATCCTGCTGCAGTTGACTGTCGTTGATTTGCTGTTTAATGTAAATAGTCGCTTGAGGTTTAAGGACGGAACTTCCTGTGTGTTGGTCAAGTCATTCGTGCTCTCTTCTTAATTTAAATGTTCTACTTTCGATTGACGATTTTTCATAGGAGTTCCGAGTGAGAATGATTAATATTCAGGCTTGCAACGGTGGGTGAGTGGTTATCGTGTCGGACTACCAACCCCAAAGCTCGCACCTGGCCGTGGTAAGTGAATTTTGAAAGGCGAAAGAAATCACGATACTCATGTCATACGATGTTGGCATGTTAAAGAACCCATTTGAATTCAGTAGGCCGTGCTCATAGTGTCTAAATTAATCTCGGGATTTTCTGCCAACACAAAGTTCCTCCTTTCTCTATTAGAAAGCGCTATAGTGTCAAGGAGCTTTGTTAGATATCAAACCTCCTTGACTTTCATAGCGCTCGAAGGAACTACACAATTCGACATGCAAATTGCCCTCTGGGCGTTAAATAACAACTATGTACTACGTAAGTTTCCCAAAATGTTTTTCGGCTTGATGAGTAGGGACTGGTTTCAAATTCTTAAGAGCCTTCTTCCTAGCCCATATCTCCTTCATTTTCTGACTTTATTATTATTATTATTATTATTATTATTATTCAGAAAGCTGTGATGTTATCTATAACCGAGATATTCAAGAAATTCATGAGCAGTAATTGTAAGTAAGCTTTGATTCTCTCAAATCTACACAATTGGCATGTTGTTGTTGAAACATGGTCCCGTGTACCTGTGTGTTGGTATGAGCCGGCTGTGTCATCCCGACATCCGCCTGGAGCAAACATAGGAAACAGCGAAAACCCAGCGCTGAGATGGGCACCTCCTTGTCTCACGAGACTGAGTGTACCCCGTTCCAGCCTTCAGACCAGAATTACATTTCTACACAGAGCTGAGAATGATGGTTGGTTCCTCAGTTTAGGGGCTGCGACAATGCGGTCATGTAGCCCCGTGTACTTTGGGTGTGTTTAGAATCTGTCTGATAACCTGTGGTAATTGTGATGACTGTATTAGTGTGTGTTATCTGTTTTAATTCAAGTAACAACTGCAGACATTCAATTTCCAAGTAGTTCCTACTTTTGCTACCAAACGCCACCATCAACGACAACTAGTTCTGAACTTTGTTACTAGATAGCACCACAGTCGGCTCCTGGCGTCGAGCGTTGGAACCTAACAGCGTTAGTCAAATGAAACCTATAATGTATCTTCACACAAGTGTAATTACTGGAAGGTTCTTTTACACGCCATAAATCTATGGCATGGACTCGCTGGCTTTACTTCCCCTCCGAAGGGAGGCATACTGTGGGATTTTTAACGCTCTTAAAAAAATCTGACGACTTTGGCCGGGTTCGAACCCACGACCAACAGCTGAGAATCAATGACAGCCACTACGTCATGTAAGTAATTCACCAGAATAATAATAATAATAATAATAATAATAATAATAATAGGCTATATTTCTGCAGGAAGCGCTACCACGCTTCATTAGTACATAAGTCACTAGTTAAATCGAGAAAATTACCAAAAACACAGCGAAACCAAATAAGAAACATTTCATGTGTCTGTAGCCTACTACACACACTTCCTCAATAACTAGGAACAAGAAAATGACTTAGTAGAAACACATCAATGGACTTGTCTGTATCCCAAACATGGTCGAACACAGCGTTTCTCACTAAATACAAGAAAATAGCCCTTAGGGATGAAATAGGGTCGCTGGTGGCCTCTCCCAGTGGCTTACGATGCGAAATTAACGGTCATGGTTTTGGACAAATACTTATAGAATCTCAACGACCCAATTGAATAGTGCAGCCTAACGGGATGACATAACACATTGAGTGTTTGAACAGCAAGCGCAGTCACGATGCTGCTTGGAATCTGAATCCCCACTTTAAAACGAGCCACTTGGAGCCAGGGCCTCTCTTTTACTACTCGGCAACTATTTTATCGGCTCATTAAATAACGAAACAAATGGAGGTTCAATGGCCCGAATACTCTTCTGTTCCGTCAAAACGTGGCGACCAGCTTTTAAACTTTCCTAACATATACGCGATGCATTTGTTCTTTGTTTTGGCTTGCATAGGAAGCAGTAAAGAAACATGAAATTACTTTCAGACTTGGCTGCCGTTATGTACTAACATCGCACAAGTACAGACTTTGTCATCAAATGAACGACATAGTTCAAACAATCATCGCACTGTCAGTAATAACTAATAATACATAATCAGTGGAATCAGGCTTTACAGTCCTTCTAAACTGTCTGAATGTGTTGAGCATCCGGTGACATTCTGTAGGAAATTCCCTTCTATATCCACACCCAAATACACGGGGCTATATGAGAGCGGTTGTGAATGTAACAATTGTAGGACTCTTCTCTTTTTATTTATTCGCGGCTTCGGTAGCGTAGTTGATAGCATGCTGAGCTTCTATACCCAAGATCGCGGGTTCAAACCCCACCGAAGTCGTCAAATTTTTTAAGAGCGTTAAAAAGCCTCAGTGTCCCTTCCTTCGGAGGGGAAGTAAAGGCGGCGGTCCCATGTCATAGATTTATGGCATGTAAAAGAACCTTCCACTAACTACACTTGTGTGAAGCTAAACATTGTAGGTTAGGTCTGATTTTTGCTCCAATGTTCGTCACCGGGCCCTGGTTGCCATGGCATCTAGTAGCGAAAGTAGGAACTACTTGAAATTATTGTCTGCAGTCCTTACTTGAATTAATGACAGATAACACACACTAATACAGCCATCACAATTAACACCGGTTATCAGACAGATTCTACACACACCCAAAGTACACGGGGCTACATGACGGCATTATCGCAGGCCCTAAACTGAGGAACCAACCAACAACGTATGTATTAAGATGAATTTTTAGATAATTGGTTGGTTCCTTAGTTTAGGGGCTGCGACAACGTGGTCATGTAGCCCCGTGTACTTTGGGTGTGTGTAGAATCTGTCTGATAACCGGTGTTAATTGTGATGGCTGTATTAATGTGTGTTAACTGTTTTTAATTCAAGTACAGCAGATGATGAATTTAAGTAGTTCCTACTTTCGCTACCAAATGCTACCGTCCACGACACCTAGCTGTGAACTTGGCTACTACGAGATGCCATCGCAACCAGCGCCTGGGGACGAACGTTCGAACTTAAGACCATTAATCAAACCTAACCTAGAAAATTTGGCTTCACGCAAGTGTAGTAGTGGAAGGTTCTATTTCATGCCATAAATCTATGACATGGGACCGCCGGCTTTACTTCCCCTCCGAAGGAAGCCATACTGAGGGATTTTAGATAATTAAACACTCATTATACAAGCTTGAAGGATGGCCCGGGCAAGAACCGAGTGCCAGGCACAACTCCACCAAGTTGCGTGTTGTGCAGTGTTTAGCGAATATCGACCAATGAAGCAGCACACCTGAGGTGGGCGAGCATTGTTTATGGCCGGCCGTGCTCTTCGTTTTATTTCTCTGTGTGTTGCTGCGCGCGCGAGTGGTTCACGTCAAGAGGTTTCACTTCCGGACTCGACTGTACCATCCATCATATTGTGTTGTGACTGACTTTCAATAAGATGTATGATCGTGCTTGTCCAAGAATCAACAAGCTATTACACGTGACCAAACAAGCAGGCGACATTCCACTATCGACACGGCAATAAACCCCTCTCGTATTACTGGTGCGGAGTAGTCTCCCTTGTCTTCAGAGACTTCCTTTACACCGAAGAACATCTACGGCGTCCCTGGTGAAGCAATGGAACACCGAAGAACATAATATATGGCACGCCTAGTGGTGAAGTAATGAAACACCTACCACACGATGTATGTTCCTAGCGGGCCGGAGATACATACATACAACATAGTTATTGACGACTTCCACCATTTTATTTTATACGGGATAAAAGACATTAAGAGTTAATACGAGTACCCTACTAGTACAATCAACTGCATTCATACAGATTATCTAATGAAGAGGAAAACATATATTTTCTAAGGGGTCTTTCATCAGTATTGGACAAGTCTATGCCTACCCCCGTTTGAGATTCGCATCATTCTGTCAATGGGACTATGTTTCAAAGACTTGATGCTTGCGCATCGAACGGGGGAGGGGACACATAGATATTGATTTTATTTAGTAATTCTGGGCAGTCTATATCAGAGTTTACGACCTTGTACACATTAAGAATATAAAAATTATCACGACGGGATTTAAGAGTTGGCAGCTTCATATGCATCATTACTTCAGAGTAATGACTCGTTATTGGGTGTAGGAAAGGATACGCATAAATTCGTAGGAATTTGTGTTGTACTTTCTAAACAAATGTGTTTTATTGAAAGAACAGAGAGGATTCCAGAGGAATGGAAAGTTGCTCTAATACACCCATTGCATAAAAAAAAGGGGACAAACAAAACGTTGATAACTATAGAGGCATCTCTCTTCTTCAAATTGCATACAAGGTATTTTCAAAACTATTGCTGAATAGAGTAGAAACATCACTTGATAAGCAACTGGGCGAGTATCAAGCTGGATTTCGAAAAGGTAGATCTTGTTCAGAACAAATATTTAACTTAAAATCCATAATTCGCCATAGGATACTGAATTCAATGGACATAGTTGTGTTAAGGGTCTGACGATGGTCCAGTACAGTAGGAAATATTTGAGTCACAGAATTCCCTGGAATAACGAGTTATGCAACCTAGTCTCTGTAATGCCTTTTTGTTTTTAATATTTTCCATATTATGTTCATTAAAATTAAGTGTGTCCAAGAATGTTACTCCCAGGTAACACATACTTCTAACAGCATGAGGTGGATTACACGATATAAAGTGATAAGATAATTCAATATTATGTTTCTTCTTTGAGAATCTAACTAGTTTACTTTTAGTTTCATTGAGCAGTAACTCATTTAAAGAACAATACTCCTCTAGACGCCCAAGTTCTTCCTGAAGAAGTATACAGTCCTGAAGAGATAGAACTTTCTTAAAGAACTAGCAGGAGGATTTTGGCATGTTTGAAAACTGTATTAATATCATTAATAAAGATTAGAAATAACAAAGGAGAAAGTTGCGGAACGCCAGAAGAGACAGCTATTGGTTGAGAGAAGAAATTGAGTAAATATGAGGACAGCCATGATAATAGAGGGATTTGTGTACCATAGGATTATAATTCTGAAACAAGAGAGTCTAGATGCAGTCCACTTGATTGTGCTCTTCGACTGCTTTCAGTAAGTACTCCAAATAAACTAGGAGATTTGTACAGTAAGAACGACCTGGCATAAAGCCATACTGTTGTTCAATTATGTAGGGGGGAGATTGGGGTGAAATGTTGTCAGTAATTATAGATTCAAATAATTTGGTTATATACGACAATTTACAAACAGCCCTATAATTTTTAACATTGGATTTGTCACCACATTTCAAGACAGGAGTTACATAGCTACTCTTCCATCTATCAGGAAATTTACCTGTTCCAAGACAGAGGTTAAATCAGATGAATAATTTGCATATTAAGGCTTTCACGGCCCGGATTATTATATAAATAATTCATGCTTTTGGGCTAATGCCGTGTGTATTTTAAATTTAAACCATACGTTTCGGAGAAACCTTGCCTCCTTTTTCAATGGAAATAAACAATGTGGCCAAAGAAAGTATATCAATGAGATTACAAAAAATATAGATAAATTCCTCTGTTCGTCACCAGAGAGCAGCTACCAGAAATTACTGCATGGACCATGGTGGAACGGCGGACAGAGAAGTTAGTAACGAGAAGGTGAAGGGGGCGGTGTGAAAATATAGAAACTCCTCGAAGAATGAGGAGGGGGGGGGGGGGGGGGAGGGGGGAGGGTTAGATGGATATAAGGAAACGAAATAAAAGGGAAGTGTATCTGAACGATACCTAACGTCATACAGTCAACGGCGAAAAAACAGATGGAAACTCCTCCAGTGACGAACAAAGGAGATCAAATCCAGGCTCTGAGCCCTAGAGGGAAAATGTACAATTTTAAATATGTGAAGAACAGAGAGACTGAGAGGAACTATCTCCCTAGATCCTTAATAACTGGTAGCCAAGTGTCACTTAGCTGATATCCAGTGTCTCTGTTAAAATTATTGGGATTTTTACGAATTTCAACTGCCTCCCTTATAATTCTAGACCAGTTGTGCTTAACAAGGGCAAGCGCATGAACATCCTTGAAACATACATCGTGCCCTGAAGACAGGGCATGTTCAGCTATAGCTGATTTGTCAGGTTGGTTTAGACGGATGTTCCTTTGATGCTCTTTGATGCGAGTTGCAATAGACCGTCTACATTGGACAAACAAGACGGTCTATTGCAACTCGCATCAAAGAGCATCAAAGGAACATCCGTCTAAACCAACCTGACAAATCAGCTATAGCTGAACATGCCCTGTCTTCAGGGCACGATGTATGTTTCAAGGATGTTCATGCGCTTGCCCTTGTTAAGCACAACTGGTCTAGAATTATAAGGGAGGCAGTTGAAATTCGTAAAAATCCCAATAATTTTAACAGAGACACTGGATATCAGCTAAGTGACACTTGGCTACCAGTTATTAAGGATCTAGGGAGATAGTTCCTCTCAGTCTCTCTGTTCTTCACATATTTAAAATTGTACATTTTCCCTCTAGGGCTCAGAGCCTGGATTTGATCTCCTTTGTTCGTCACTGGAGGAGTTTCCATCTGTTTTTTCGCCGTTGACTGTATGACGTTAGGTATCGTTCAGATACACTTCCCTTTTATTTCGTTTCCTTATATCCATCTAACCCTCCCCCCTCCCCCCCCCCTCCTCATTCTTCGAGGAGTTTCTATATTTTCACACCGCCCCCTTCACCTTCTCGTTACTAACTTCTCTGTCCGCCGTTCCACCATGGTCCATGCAGTAATTTCTGGTAGCTGCTCTCTGGTGACGAACAGAGGAATTTATCTATATTTTTTGTAATCTCATTGATATACTTTCTTTGGCCACATTGTTTATTTCCATTGAAAAAGGAGGCAAGGTTTCTCCGAAACGTATGGTTTAAATTTAAAATACACACGGCATTAGCCCAAAAGCATGAATTATTTATATAATAATCCGGGCCGTGAAAGCCTTAATATGCAAATTAGAAACCTCTACGGGGAGGAAGTTGTTCGACAATCATCTAAATTTAGTAAGTTGAGGCGAAGAAGGAGCTCTCTCCTTTCATCGTTGTCCTTCTTTCTTAGATGCAGGGATCATAACATCATTCCAAACTGTGTAAAATTGAAGCATACTATACACACTCAAAAAGCTATGAGAATTTATCAGCGCGCTAGCAAGGCACTCGTTATCGAGAGGATCCAGAACTTTCGTACTGAATTGGACGCAGTTTCCCGTGAGTTATTACACTTACATCTGCTTCTTAGTAGCATTCTCTCAGAGGAATTGTGGCTGTTCTTTGAACGTATCTCCGCTATTCAGGCCGAGAATAATTTTTGTCGGGCTGTAGATAGACAAAGAGCTAAGTTCCTTCGATTGTCCTCGAGACAAACAGCTCCTCGTACGGTTCTTGATACTAGTAAAGTTGTAGTCAATCTTTCTAATACCCCTTTAGATGACTATCAAACAACTTTACTAAGCAGAGGTCTCAACTTTGCTCTCGCACCCTCCAAAATTCCTACAGAGGAGTTGATCACATCCGTTGAGGCTGCCATCTACAATTTACCTCCAGATGAAGCTGAAGAAATTAGACAAGAAAGTGTGAGGATATTAAGATCCTCTAAAGTACCCGCACCCAATTTAACTCGGGGTGAAAGAAAGGCATTGAAGGAACTAAGAAATAATGACACCATTTCTATTCTTCATGCTGACAAGGGAAATGCGACAGTGGTGATGGATACCGTTGAATATAAAAGTAAAATCTCGATTCTGTTATCTGATCCTGTCTACAGACTGTGCACTCGTGATCCAACCACTCGTGTATCCAATGCCACTGCTAAGCTTGTTAAACTGTCATCTATTCCAAAAGAAGAGGGAAGATGTCTTATTCCGAGAGATGCTGTTCCTCCGAGATTGTATGGTCTTCCAAAAATCCATAAGCAAGACGTCCCTCTTCGACCAATTGTTAGCACAATAGGTTCTCCAACTTATGCTCTTGCGCAATATCTCAGCAAGTTGCTTCAGCCGCACTTGGGGCGCACACAGTCCTACATTAGGGATTCAACCCATTTCGTCGAAAAATTGTCAACCATCGCCGTTCAACCAAATGCTATTTTGGTGAGTTTTGATGTAGAGTCCTTGTTTACCAGAGTGCCAGTGGACTCGGTCATGTCACTCATCAAGGATTTGTTTCCTGAGGACATTGCCCGATTATTCCACCACTGCTTGTGTTCCAGTTATTTCTTGTGGGATGGTAAATATTACGAGCAGACTGATGGTGTGGCCATGGGAAGTCCACTCTCGCCTGTCGTGGCAAATTTTTTCATGGAACATTTTGAGGGGGAGGCTATATCTTCGGCGTCTTTCAAACCTGTGATTTGGTGGAGGTATGTGGATGATACGTTTGTGGTGTGGGAGGAGGGTTCTGAGAAACTGAACCACTTTCTGAACCACCTAAATCAGCTGCATCCTTCAATCCACTTCACAATGGAGCTAGAGTCAGGTGGAAGCTTACCTTTTTTGGATGTTCTTGTGAGGAGGAAAGCGGATGGCTCCATGGGGCACAGCGTCTACCGTAAGCCAACTCACACTAACCGTTATTTACATGCGGACTCCCACCACCACCCAGCACAAAAACAAGGAATTATAACAACTCTAGCCAAAAGAGCGGAACGTATTTGTGAGGCATCAACTCTTCAGGAAGAGTTACATGCCTTACAAACCATGTTTAAGGGTAATGGCTATAATGAATCCACTATATATAGGTCCCTACATCCCAGAAGGAGGGATAGACAACCTTCTCAGAGCTCCGACATGAGAGGAACTGCTTACCTCCCTTATATTCACAACACCACTGACCGCGTTGCTAAGATTCTCCGCAAGCACAAGATAAAAACAGTTTTCGGAACTATGACGAAAATTGGTCAACGTTTAGCATTAAACAAAGATAAATTGTCCCCAATACTACAACCTGGGGTGTATGAAGTCCCATGTACTTGCGGAAAAGTCTACATTGGACAAACAAGACGGTCTATTGCAACTCGCATCAAAGAGCATCAAAGGAACATCCGTCTAAACCAACCTGACAAATCAGCTATAGCTGAACATGCCCTGTCTTCAGGGCACGATGTATGTTTCAAGGATGTTCATGCGCTTGCCCTTGTTAAGCACAACTGGTCTAGAATTATAAGGGAGGCAGTTGAAATTCGTAAAAATCCCAATAATTTTAACAGAGACACTGGATATCAGCTAAGTGACACTTGGCTACCAGTTATTAAGGATCTAGGGAGATAGTTCCTCTCAGTCTCTCTGTTCTTCACATATTTAAAATTGTACATTTTCCCTCTAGGGCTCAGAGCCTGGATTTGATCTCCTTTGTTCGTCACTGGAGGAGTTTCCATCTGTTTTTTCGCCGTTGACTGTATGACGTTAGGTATCGTTCAGATACACTTCCCTTTTATTTCGTTTCCTTATATCCATCTAACCCTCCCCCCTCCCCCCCCCCTCCTCATTCTTCGAGGAGTTTCTATATTTTCACACCGCCCCCTTCACCTTCTCGTTACTAACTTCTCTGTCCGCCGTTCCACCATGGTCCATGCAGTAATTTCTGGTAGCTGCTCTCTGGTGACGAACAGAGGAATTTATCTATATTTTTTGTAATCTCATTGATATACTTTCTTTGGCCACATTGTTTATTTCCATTGAAAAAGGAGGCAAGGTTTCTCCGAAACGTATGGTTTAAATTTAAAATACACACGGCATTAGCCCAAAAGCATGAATTATTTATATAATAATCCGGGCCGTGAAAGCCTTAATATGCAAATTAGAAACCTCTATGGGGAGGAAGTTGTTCGACAATCATCTAAATTTAGTAAGTTGAGGCGAAGAAGGAGCTCTCTCCTTTCATCGTTGTCCTTCTTTCTTAGATGCAGGGATCATAACATCATTCCAAACTGTGTAAAATTGAAGCATACTATACACACTCAAAAAGCTATGAGAATTTATCAGCGCGCTAGCAAGGCACTCGTTATCGAGAGGATCCAGAACTTTCGTACTGAATTGGACGCAGTTTCCCGTGAGTTATTACACTTACATCTGCTTCTTAGTAGCATTCTCTCAGAGGAATTGTGGCTGTTCTTTGAACGTATCTCCGCTATTCAGGCCGAGAATAATTTTTGTCGGGCTGTAGATAGACAAAGAGCTAAGTTCCTTCGATTGTCCTCGAGACAAACAGCTCCTCGTACGGTTCTTGATACTAGTAAAGTTGTAGTCAATCTTTCTAATACCCCTTTAGATGACTATCAAACAACTTTACTAAGCAGAGGTCTCAACTTTGCTCTCGCACCCTCCAAAATTCCTACAGAGGAGTTGATCACATCCGTTGAGGCTGCCATCTACAATTTACCTCCAGATGAAGCTGAAGAAATTAGACAAGAAAGTGTGAGGATATTAAGATCCTCTAAAGTACCCGCACCCAATTTAACTCGGGGTGAAAGAAAGGCATTGAAGGAACTAAGAAATAATGACACCATTTCTATTCTTCATGCTGACAAGGGAAATGCGACAGTGGTGATGGATACCGTTGAATATAAAAGTAAAATCTCGATTCTGTTATCTGATCCTGTCTACAGACTGTGCACTCGTGATCCAACCACTCGTGTATCCAATGCCACTGCTAAGCTTGTTAAACTGTCATCTATTCCAAAAGAAGAGGGAAGATGTCTTATTCCGAGAGATGCTGTTCCTCCGAGATTGTATGGTCTTCCAAAAATCCATAAGCAAGACGTCCCTCTTCGACCAATTGTTAGCACAATAGGTTCTCCAACTTATGCTCTTGCGCAATATCTCAGCAAGTTGCTTCAGCCGCACTTGGGGCGCACACAGTCCTACATTAGGGATTCAACCCATTTCGTCGAAAAATTGTCAACCATCGCCGTTCAACCAAATGCTATTTTGGTGAGTTTTGATGTAGAGTCCTTGTTTACCAGAGTGCCAGTGGACTCGGTCATGTCACTCATCAAGGATTTGTTTCCTGAGGACATTGCCCGATTATTCCACCACTGCTTGTGTTCCAGTTATTTCTTGTGGGATGGTAAATATTACGAGCAGACTGATGGTGTGGCCATGGGAAGTCCACTCTCGCCTGTCGTGGCAAATTTTTTCATGGAACATTTTGAGGGGGAGGCTATATCTTCGGCGTCTTTCAAACCTGTGATTTGGTGGAGGTATGTGGATGATACGTTTGTGGTGTGGGAGGAGGGTTCTGAGAAACTGAACCACTTTCTGAACCACCTAAATCAGCTGCATCCTTCAATCCACTTCACAATGGAGCTAGAGTCAGGTGGAAGCTTACCTTTTTTGGATGTTCTTGTGAGGAGGAAAGCGGATGGCTCCATGGGGCACAGCGTCTACCGTAAGCCAACTCACACTAACCGTTATTTACATGCGGACTCCCACCACCACCCAGCACAAAAACAAGGAATTATAACAACTCTAGCCAAAAGAGCGGAACGTATTTGTGAGGCATCAACTCTTCAGGAAGAGTTACATGCCTTACAAACCATGTTTAAGGGTAATGGCTATAATGAATCCACTATATATAGGTCCCTACATCCCAGAAGGAGGGATAGACAACCTTCTCAGAGCTCCGACATGAGAGGAACTGCTTACCTCCCTTATATTCACAACACCACTGACCGCGTTGCTAAGATTCTCCGCAAGCACAAGATAAAAACAGTTTTCGGAACTATGACGAAAATTGGTCAACGTTTAGCATTAAACAAAGATAAATTGTCCCCAATACTACAACCTGGGGTGTATGAAGTCCCATGTACTTGCGGAAAAGTCTACATTGGACAAACAAGACGGTCTATTGCAACTCGCATCAAAGAGCATCAAAGGAACATCCGTCTAAACCAACCTGACAAATCAGCTATAGCTGAACATGCCCTGTCTTCAGGGCACGATGTATGTTTCAAGGATGTTCATGCGCTTGCCCTTGTTAAGCACAACTGGTCTAGAATTATAAGGGAGGCAGTTGAAATTCGTAAAAATCCCAATAATTTTAACAGAGACACTGGATATCAGCTAAGTGACACTTGGCTACCAGTTATTAAGGATCTAGGGAGATAGTTCCTCTCAGTCTCTCTGTTCTTCACATATTTAAAATTGTACATTTTCCCTCTAGGGCTCAGAGCCTGGATTTGATCTCCTTTGTTCGTCACTGGAGGAGTTTCCATCTGTTTTTTCGCCGTTGACTGTATGACGTT
Organism: Meconema thalassinum; assembly: GCA_946902985.2. Lineage (NCBI taxonomy): Eukaryota > Metazoa > Arthropoda > Insecta > Orthoptera > Tettigoniidae > Meconema > Meconema thalassinum. The sequence goes on from OX336390.1 coordinate 8,462,634, forward strand.
AGGTATCGTTCAGATACACTTCCCTTTTATTTCGTTTCCTTATATCCATCTAACCCTCCCACCTCCCCCCCCCCCCTCCTCATTCTTCGAGGAGTTTCTATATTTTCACACCGCCCCCTTCACCTTCTCGTTACTAACTTCTCTGTCCGCCGTTCCACCATGGTCCATGCAGTAATTTCTGGTAGCTGCTCTCTGGTGACGAACAGAGGAATTTATCTATATTTTTTGTAATCTCATTGATATACTTTCTTTGGCCACATTGTTTATTTCCATTGAAAAAGGAGGCAAGGTTTCTCCGAAACGTATGGTTTAAATTTAAAATACACACGGCATTAGCCCAAAAGCATGAATTATTTACAGATGAATAATGGTTCTCTTATAATGAATCGACAAGATTTCAATAGAATTAACTTACTGGGAGACTATGTAGTCTTGATAAAAGCCCAAAAACCTTTTGGGTACCTGTATAGAATAGATTTAATTTTGTTTAAATATTCAGCATAACATAGTTTAGACAAGATGAGGTGAAAATCATAATGCCGAAACAAGCTAAATAGTGAACGATAAGACATTCTTGGCTAACATCAGGACAGGGATCGACTGCTCGATATGTTTAATTTCTTATCACTGATTGTCTGTCATCTTCGCCGTGGATGGAGGTTGTCCAGAAGATTAGGTAACTCGAGGGTGTGATTTAGACCCCAGAGTTCATTTTTAGCCTATTTTCATTTATGAAAAAATAGGCTTATGAGATCACCTTTTGTCCGTGTGTGGGTATGTGTGTGCGTCCGTGTGCCCCGCCCACACAATTTCAAACGGCTGGAGCGATTTCAATGAAACTCGGTACGGCCATAGTACTATTTTGGCCGACCCCGACTGTGCTCTTCAGATTTTATTACGTCTCACCAATCCAACATGACGGCTGTGCGAAATATCACCCTGTAATTTTGTACGGTGATAAAGGGCACTGCTATAAGTTCACCTATGTGACTTTCACAAACCTGTCGACTACAAAACGAACATGGCGGCCAAGCGAATTGAAACATTTAAATAGACTTTTCTCGCGATTTAACTATCCGAACGCAGTGAAACTTGATACGGTATATGCTTATATAAATTTTAATCCACTGGCGTCTAATTCATTTAAATTATTTTCATAACCACAATATGGCGGCTGAGCGAAAGTTAAAATCTCGATTTTACTTCTTGTGTGCTAATCACGCGATTCAAGTTTGAATGAAACACCTACGCGATAATCTTCACGTAATAGCACATCAACTCTAAGGCCTATATATAAAAATCCAACATGGTAACCAGTCGAAATATTTAGACGGTTCTCAATATCTACTAATCTATTACAGCAATCAAACTGAAAATTTGTATGTTGATAGAGGCAATTAATGTAAGTAGGATATATGAAAATAGGCTATTTAGTTCTTCACGGAACTACTTGTTGAAACATGATTTTCGGAAGAAATGTATCATGATCACTCCTTCGGGCATCGCTAATAAGGGCACGTTTAAGAATGATAGGGGAAGAAGCGAGGGATGGCGACTTTCCAAACAGTTAGATGACAGTGTACTAAGAAAGCAACTTGTACTAATACGGCAGTTAATTACAATATCCTGGAAGTATACTCCATATCACCGTGGATGTCCACCTCTTGTAGTTTCCATGGCGAATTAGGCGCTACAGAGAAAGTGTAGGGGAATATGCTTCCTCAGGCAACGAGGAAGTACGGAGAGAGGAATTCTCCAAGCTTCGTTTGGATTACACAGCAGGTCACGGGTATGATACAGCGCTAATCGCAAGACCTTGGCGAGGTCGTTAACAACACTTCACGTCAGTCCCTTTAGTCAAGCCACTCGTGTGCATCGATAAAAGTTTTGGTTGTACCTTGATCACCGGCTCTGCCTAGATATTTAATCTTGGGTTGAGGAGCTGGAACGGGGTTTCCCAGATCTACTCCAGACTCTACACTCATTAGTATAGCCGTCTCAATAACACAGGTTGGCAGGCACGGGACCTAGATGAATCAACAACAGATTGTACGTGCTACGGTATTTGAAATATTTTACATTGTCTCTTCAATCGACCGCGGCAGCTACAGTATCTGAGAACTCGACAGACGAACCCCATCCCATTCTCAACTCCAGGCAAATGCCGGCCACAGTCTACCCCACCCAACTCCTTGCCCTGGTTCATTCATCTCGGGGGGCGTGGTGGCGCAGCGGTGAAGCTGTTGGTCTCTGACCACGGCGGACCGGGTTCCATTCCCGGTCAATGAATGTGATATTTTCAAAGTGAAATGCATATGTCCCGTGGTTCGGATTCCACGTTAAAAGGAGGTCCCGTGGCTTATGATATCGAGATTAACGGTCCTTTCTTTACTCTCCATCTCAACCCCGGACCCCTAAAAACGGGAATACTAAGGAAAACCTTGAGGTACCAGCAAATATGCAATTTGAAGAGGGCACTTTATAATTTACTTGATTAAACGAAAAAAGAGTGGTTGGTTGGTTCCTCAGTTTAGGGGCTGCGACAACGCGGTCATGTAGCCCCTTGTGTGTAGAATCTGTCTGATGGCTGTATTAGTGTGTGTTATCTGTTTTTAATTCAAGTAAGCACTGCAGACAATAATTCCAATTAGTTCCTACTTTCGCTACCAAATGCTACCGTCCACGACACCTAGCTGCGGACGTGGCTACTAAATGCCATCGCAGTCAGCACCTGGCGGCGGACGTTGGAACTATATTTATATTTTTATATTTCCGTGTCCGGGAGACACACTAAATTCTTCCTTTCCAGAACTCTGCAGCTCTTATCCCTCGGTTTGTGACCAACATAAGGTCTTCCAGGCTGCAGGTGTCATTAAGATCTTGGCACGTGAGCAGGTGTTGTGGAACTAATATAGCGCTATCTAACTAACCTACACATTTTAGCTTCCATAAGTGTAGTTAGTGGAAGGTTCTTCTACATGGCATAAATTTATGACATGGGACCGCCCGCTTTACTTCCCCTCCGAAGGAAGGCGTACTGAGGGATTTTAACGCCCTTAAAAATCCGACGACTTCAGCCGGGTTTGACCCCGCAACCTTGCGCATAGAAGGTCAGCATGCTACCGAAGACGCTCGAAAAAAGATTAATGAAGGAACAAGAATAGCCTTAATGTTGAGTTGTGTCCAGCAAGTTTCAGTGTGAACAAGAGAGAATACATGTTTCACACATTTAGAAGGCACAAGCAGTTTTCCCATTCACACCAGTTGATGTCCCAGTTACTGGAACTGGGTTATGACAATTCCGTCTGAGAGCGAAACTCGCCGGCAGCTGTCGAGGCTGCGGGATCCACATCATTGCCGGCTAAATATCTACAAAGTAATTATCCAGAATTGTCAACTTAATTTAAATCACTGGCAGTGAATTAATTAGTAGAAAGTTATGTCCAGATCAAGTTCTTTTAGCCCTTGCAGAAGATGTTTGGGAACTGCCTTGTGATAGGAACTAGCACCTCAATATATTTAGACACGTTTTAGCACGTAGAACTTGTAATTTGCTTGTATTCGGAATTGCATCAACCAACGTGACTGCTACTTTGTTGAAGTGCTATCGGTGAGTATTCCGATTCCAATACTACTTATTGGCAGTGTTTGCAACTTGCTAGTCAGTCATGCGCTCTGTTGGAGCGATACAGAGTCTGGCTCCTCCTTTCACTCTGCTGTTTGAGTTAATTTAGTTTTTATTAGTTTTAATTTTAACATTGTTCATTTACTTTTGCTCTCCCAATACATTATTTATAATGTTTATTTGTCGTTTGGATTTTTATCATTTTAAATGATCTTGTCGTTACGCTGGGGTCTGGCGTTACGTTACGGTGACGGGACGAAATGCACTGAGGTGTGTGACGTCATAGTACTGCTTGGTGCATGTGTTCCCCGACAATCTCTTCCTTTTCTGTAGAAATGCTTCCTTGCCTGAGCCAACCTACTTTTTTATATCCTCTTTGCTTCGTCTCCTACTTCCTTCAGCTTTTCACCTGCCAATTTGATGTCCATAGAGGTTTCTGATTCATTTTGGCTGCATTCCAATATCCTTGTTTTACATTTATTGATTTTCATCATGAATTCTTAGGTACTAGCACCTCACTTGACACTTTTTTAGCACGTAGAACTTGTAATTTGTCTGTATTCGGAATGGCATCAACCAACGTGAAATCTAAGGAAGGAAGCTTTTTGTTTTACGGGACCGTTAATGCGATCATGAGCCACGGGACCTTCTTTGTACGTGGAATCCGAACCACAAGACATTGAATTTCACATAGAAAATCTCACATACATTGACGGGGAATCGAACCCGGTCCACCTTGGTGAGAGGCCAACAGCTTGACCGCTGCGCCACAACGCCCCTAAACAACGTGAAATCCTATCGGTGAGTATTCCGATCCCAATACTACTTATTGGCAGTGTTTGCAACTTTCTAGTACTATAGTACTCTCAGTTAGTCATGCGCTCTGTTGGAGCGATATATTAGCAGTGGTTCCCAACCTTTGTCAGCTGACGCCCCCCTTTTCAGATACGGGAGTTCATCCCCCCCCCCCCCTCCGACCCCTCCACTCTTCGCTTCTATAACCTCTTCGATTTACGCGGAGGATATAGACCTAACCTAATAACTAGGGCTGGGATTTTTAGGTAAATAAATATTTCTTTTATGTAAATACATATTTAATAATAATAATAATAATAATAATGTTATTGGTTTTACGTCCCTTTTAACTACCCTGGCTTTTAGAGACGCCGGGGTGCCGGAATTTTGCCCCGAAGGGGATCTTTAACGTGCCAGTAAATGTACTGACACGGCTCCCTCACATTTGCGCACCCTCAAATGCCAGCTGACTGCGCCAAAATACATATTTAAAACATTTTGTTTATAAATACGTAAATTCCTCCTTTTCACTTATTAGCACATAAAAAGGCATAATATGTACATTTTTAAAAATCAGTATGCAAGATCTTTCAGTTTATTACATCTTTGTTCTGTGTTACTTCAACGGGGAAGATTACCCCGTCACACTCATTGTGGAAGCCGGGGTTGCCTAAAGTAAAAGCAACTACAAGTTGTCGTCTGCAGCAGTATGTTGCAGAATTTAAGGATAATTTTACTTCTGATGGGGACGTTCTGTTCTGCCAACAATGTGGGAAAGCAATCAAGGCCGAACAGCGATCTCAAGTTACACAGCACCTCAAGGGCAAGAAATATTGCCGCAGTTTCGCGCCTTCAGAATAAGTGTTTCGCGATAATCGTCGGTCATTTGCGATGGACAACCTCAAGATGTATCTCGCTGTGTATTGTAATGCTTCAGCAGTCAGTGAGACACAGAATAAATTCCATTCGTGAGTTCTGCACATTGTTTATATTCACATTAATAAACTAAATTATAATTACATATTTTTACTTTTTTGTCACATATTTCAGGTATTTTAATACATAAAAATTAAATATTTTCCCGATTTTTAGCACCTAAAAATCCGAGCCCTACTAATAACACTACATAATGGAATAGGCCTATCTATTACATACTAACTTCATTTTAGCACAATACAAAGAACACACTTTTACCACAAATCCTTAAATTAGTTACAAATGTCAGTGAGAGGGTTGACACTGTTTTCTCTTGGTAAGATTCGGTACGTTTGGTTTGATATTTTACAGAGCACAGCGGAGATCACTTGCAACATCAAGCCGACAGCGCTGCTTTGTTTCTATGACAGCGTTGAAAATCCTGACTCGCATAAATATGTCTTTGAAAATGGGACAATGATACGCAATGCAAATTTCGCTATTACAGGATACACGGCAAGACAGTCGATCCAAAAGTCACACTGTCCTCATATTTTAGAATAATCTTCTAGCTTTGATTCACACTTCAAATCTATGGCTTCTTCTTGAAGTTGTGCTGGCAGTGCTTCAATGTTAATGGCAAACTAATTTCTTGTCAACGTCCAGGACCATTCTTCCGACTAGATATCTGGAAAGTAGAAGTTGAATTCTTGTGCCAGGGAATCTAAATGTGATTGAGTTTGCACCTAAGTTTATTACAATCACGTTCATTTTCGGGCAAAATTTCATTAAGGCGGTGAAAGGATGAGAAGTTGTTCAACTGAAGCCGGCGTTTCCATAACTGTATTTTTTTCCAGGAATGCATAATATTGAAGTTTTGCCTTGGAGATTTAAGTTCAAACTGTTCAAAGCTTCAAGCAATCACCAAGATATGCCAATGAGACGATAAAATTGGCATGATTTTGCTCCTAACCACACAGCAAAATTCCTTATTTCACCTCCAACCTCGCGGCTCCGCAGAGGTTTGTGCCGACAGTTGGCAGTGCTTTTGAACGATTGACTTGGTGCGACAATCACTTGGAGAGATTCGATGATGTTTATTTTACTCAATTGTAATATTAGAGTTAAAAAACTTAATTCGGAAATCACTTCACGCCCCCCTTGATAAAGCCCCACGCCCCCCAGGTTGGGAATCCCTGGATTAGAGTCTGGTGCCCTTCCACTCTGCTGTTTGAGATAAATTTAGCCGTGGTGGGTTTGTTTATATTTTCTATAATGACTGTATAATGAGGGGTTGAGAGCACTAATACCATGAGAAGACCATTGCGTTCACAGCGGCAGTACTTTATCGCCATGGCCTCCAGCCTTTGATAAGTATTTGTCATGAACTTGATTTGACTTGTGAATTTATTATTTCATTTGAATAAAAGCAGGAGAAGAGAGATATAGACCGTCTACTGGGTAGTAGTTGGTGAAAATATATAGGTGATTAGTTAATTTGTTCATTTTGAATGGTTTTGCCTATATTTCTATACTGTCTGCCTAATGCAGCATTCAGTTCCTGAGGCGATGTGTCTGTAGCGACTGCTCTCTGGTTGTTATTATTATTATCAAACACACACAGAAAATTAAAACTCAGAATTTTTCTAGGTTTAATTCACTGACCGTGAAAGCCAATATAACACACAGAGAATGTTCAGAAATGAAAAACGAGATGTTTACACAACAAAATAGTCAATGCAAACAGACGATGGAGATAAACCAACAGTTCCGGTATTGAGTATGCTCTTTTCATTAGATACAGACTGGTCCCTGGGCCCCAGGACGAACAACCAACTTATCGTATTTCACAGACAGCATATGCTACTTCGATAGCAGGAACGGTTTAAGGTACTGGAGACGAAGCTGATGATGATGATACTTGTTCTTTTAAGGGGCCTAACATCGAGGTTATCGGCCCCTAATGAAATGAAATGGCGAGAAATGAAAGGATGTTGATAAAAACAACTCACTGCCATGGATGAAACGAAAATGGTGTTTATAAAACAGACAGTGAGCCCCAAAAAGTATGCCTTATTTGAATAAAAATAAATAAAAGGCGGATGGTAAAAAAGAATAAAACAAATAAGGCATAGTGAACAATAAAATAGATGAACACAATAAAAACATAAAACAGACTTAACCTCAATTAAAACTCGTAACTACACATTAAACCTTGAAAAAGTAACCACTCTCCCTCATGAACCGGATGACGAGGTCAGCTGACGGCCCGTCATCACGGAGAATAAGGGAGAGGGTATTAGGCAGTTTAAGAGTCCTTCGCAGATCGGCCAGATCCACACACTTGCTACGCTGTCACTAGTAAGCAGGAGCAACAACTGATTATTGCCCTGGTTTCTAGTTGTAGCTTAACTTGGCTACTACTTTTCTGCACGCCAACATTGTCTATTGTAAGAATGCTTTAACAACCATTCTTATAGGTAAGATCTTAAATGAACCGGAGTGCTGAATGTATAGCTTAGCCCGGCTAGAAGAGCCTCAGGTCTATTACTCAACATTACTGTGAGCCTCACCAAGTACCCGAGCACCATTATATCGAATATAGTATTAATATTATTAATATGCAATAAACACTCGCCTGTTGCAAGCAGATAAGATACAAGTCATAAAACATTTTACTGTAGATTAAAAACAGAGTCAGTCAGTCTGAAAGACTGGACTTTATATCGTTTTAAATGCTACAAATGCTAGAAAGGCTGGAGGCACATGCACCAAGCGGTACTATGACGTCACACACCTCAGTGCATTCTCGGTACATTTCGTGACGTTATCGTAACGTAACGCCAGAGCTCACCAGTGAAAAAGAAAGGAAGGAAGATTGTAGTTTTACGTGACCGTGAATCTTGTGATTATGAGCCACGGGACCTCCTCTTTACGTGGAATCCGAACCACAGGACATGTCATTTCACTTCGAAAATCACCAGTGAACTCAGTACATATGCACCAAGTGGTACTATGACGTCACACACCTCAGTGCATTCTCGGTACATTTCGTGACGTTGCCGTAACGTAACGACAAAGTCGACCAGATCATGTAAACTGATAAAATTCTACTTCACAAAATGATCACATTGTGACAGTCAAAATGTGTAATGGAAACATTATTATTCCGGTTCGTGGAACATAATTTGATTTGAATGGATCTCAGTACGACAAGAGCACTGCAGTGGGTCATACTATCCCAGCATGCCCCTCTAAGCCTGACACTCCACGTATCTTCTTCTTCTTCTTGTTTCGAATGGGCCTACTTTGGACCACGCTTGTTCAACTGTTGAGCTTTGATCTTTGCCCAGTGTTGTCGCATTTTCTGCCGGTGTAACTCCTTCCTTTCATCTGTCCAAGGGGTACCTTTCTTCCGGGGTTTTTCCTGAAATCCATGGACTTCCTTCAGGGCATGTCTCACAGATTGCCTGTCTTGAAGATCTGATATTCCCAGTTCATTAATGTCTTTCTCAGTTTCTGTCAGCCAAGTGGTACGAACCTTCTTGTTCTGCCAGAAAGTGAACAAGTGTATCTTATTGAACACATTCGCGCACCGCACGTGCATAATATTAATAATAATAATACATCCAGGGTCCAGTCAAAGAACACGGCCACTTCCGAAGACGCCACAACCAAGAGTTGTACACTCACGCAGAGAAAATAACTGACGTGATGAAGAGAAGGGGGCTTTCTTCTTATGGACATAAAACCCGAATGAAATCAACGAATTTTTGCTTTTCTCCACGAGAAAAAGACAAAGGGGGCCTGGTTCAGTGAAGTAGAGAACGATCTGTTGGAGACTGGGATAACACCTGAAGATATCCAGGAGCGTGGCCCACTTAGGGAAAAACTTCAGAAACGTCCGAGTTTTCAACTTAAACCGGGAAGGCGTGGACGACAGAGAGAAAGGTGCAACATTGATTGCGAATGAAGGAGTACTGGGCCAACATTAAAATGCAGAAGAAACAGTTGACATGACATGGTCTTTATTTAGCCGTAACGAAGGAATAATAATAATAATAATAATAATAATAATAATAATAATAATGTACATCTACCAAGTGTGGAAATATGTATAACTTTAACTGATAAGAAGAACGATCACACGTACCTGATTGACATATCTGTTCCGAATGGCCATAATATCCACCATAAATACAGAGGGAAGATTGATAAATATACTCCTCTAGCTATGGAGGTGGCCAGAATCTGGAGACAAAAAAATGTGACGATTCTTCCTTTCCTCCTTTCTCCCACTGGCCTGACACCTAAATCCTTTTCAGTAAATCTAGCCACACTAAACCTCCCCACACTATTGCACAAAATGCTGCAATTCTAAAGACCTGCAGCATAGTTAGGGGATTTTTGAATACAAACTAGGATTTTCTTGGATCCTCTTGTGAAAAAGAGACGTGCAAGATAACATTAGGGTACTGGAAAAGAAAAATTAACTGTCAAACGTCTATGTTATATAGTTTGAAAATTTATGCTATAAACTTTTCAAAGTGTTACTCATTTTTCTTGTACGTAATGGTACCGATATGAGTCATGTTACCAACTGTTAGTTGAGTAAATAAAGATAATAATAATAATAATAATAATAATAATAATAATAATGCACATCTACTAGGTGTAGAAATACTTATCTACGAATGAATTTCCCCGTATCGTTTTTACCGACATCAAGAAATCACTGGGTGACAATATGTCAAATTTAATGTTAATTGCCCGCTTCAGCGAAAACTGAAGTCTGTGGTATGAAAAATGGCCTAACATTTGAAGGTCATTTTGCCGTGAAGGAAGGAGACGAGTTAATGTCCCCGAAGAGTCATTTTGGTGACTGAGGAAAGGTCTTACCGTGGTGGTGGTACTGGCAGAGTCCTCCAACCCGTGGGGCAGTGGGCTGCTCTGGCAGTGCCAGGGGCGGCCTGTGTCCTGTACTTGGTGGGGTGCACTTGGTAATGAGGCTGATACATCATCACACTGTCACACGCTCTACAACCAACACTCAACTGGCAGCAGCAACAAGTTCCGCGCCGCTACGTCTTCACCAGTCACGTGGTCTCTTCTCGTCTCTTCTTCAGCCTGACCCGCCCCGCCCAGCTCTTAACTCACGCCAGCAGTGAGTGGTTTGTTTAGGTGTTGGTTCTTCAAGTACAAGTCACCTGTTCCCGCAAGCCACACGCCAACATTATTATTATTATTATTATTATTCCTTCACTCATTGGCAAATATATGGAAACAAAACAGATTATAAGGATTCAAAGCATAATCACAACTAAAAAAAAAACATTTTCACTAGTCCATGAATTTTAACCATTCTGTTGGTTGCAAACTGACTACTTTTTGCACTGACTTGTATAAAAAATGTATGTTCACATCAAGTTCCTTCAACCCATGCAGTTAACTCTTTGGTACAACAGCCCTACTTCATATGACAATTTAGTGGCATCTTCATCTTTCCAATCTGCCATTGCTTCCTGATAGGCTTCACTACCTCCTTTTTTTAAATCGTTTCGGTCGTCTATGGACCACGTTATTTAAACTGCCTTTTCCCTCGTTCTTTCACATTGGCCCAGTATTCGCGCATTATTATTATTATCATTATTATTATTATTATTATTATTATTATTATTCATTCATTCAATTTCGCTAATCGGCCAACTAGGGACCACGATAAGCCTCATTTTACATTCTGGCATTTGCTCATTTTTTTCTTGATCCACATTGCCTTCATGAGTTCACTGTGTTTAGCACGACGTTCCTCTGTCCATTTCGCACCAGTTGTCCGTTTTTCGTCCCGGAAAGTCCCAAACGTCTTGATGGCTGCTCTATAAAGATTTCGGTCTTGTGCATCTTCTGCTCGTATCCCCATTTCTTTCAGATCTTTCTGGACGTTAACATACCATGGCATTGTCGTTTTTGGTTTTGAGTCGAATATACTGAAGATACGTTTCGTCCATCGGGAATCGATCATCCGTCGCATATGACCGTAGAAGCAAACTCTGCGTTTTCGCATTGTGTCTGTGATCTTCTCTATCCTCGAGTAAATTTCTTGCCTGGATTTTCTGATGTAGATGCCATTTTTGTAGTCTGGGCCAAGTATGATGTGTAGGATCTTTCTTTCTTTTCTCTCTAACTTCGCGAGCAAACATTTCTCGGATAGGATAAGGCATTCCGATGCATATAGCGGTACTGGTTTGATGACAGTGTTGTAGTGACGAACTTTTGTGTTCATAGAAAAGCACTTTTTGTTATATATGTTGCGGGTGGTTTGAAAAGCGACTTCCATTTTCTTGATTCTTGCTTCTATGGCTTCCTTGTCAAGGCCATTTTGCTGGATCCATTCCCCAAGATATTTAAATTTATTAACACGGTTTATCATTCCATATTTGGTGTTTAGTTGTGCTGTATCATCCTTGATGTTCGACATTACTTCTGTCTTTTGAAAGGAAATTTGTAATCCTGTTTGTTCTGCTACTTCCTTCAATATATTGACCTGTTCTGTTGCACTTTCGAAATCTTCTGTCATCAGGGCTATATCATCAGCGAATGCTAAGCAATCTATTTCCACTCCGTTTTTCTTCGTCCCGATCCTTAAAGGTTTGTAAAGGCCTCCTTCTTTTAACTTCTGTCGCCAATTCTGTATTACCTTTTCAAGCACGCAGTTGAACAACATAGGTGACAGGCTATCTCCCTGTCGAACACCTGTCTTGATTTCAAAGGGTTCAGAGATACATCCTTGGAATTTGACTTTGGATGTGGTATTAATTAGGGTTGCCCTTATTATCGCCAGCAGTTTCATATCGACTCCCATTTCTGCAAGTATGTTAATCAACACATCACGGTCGATGCAGTCGTACGCTTTCTTAAAGTCTACAAATGTCGATACATACGTTCGACCTCACAACACATAGTACCTAATTATGGTTTTTAGGTTAAAGATTTGTTCTGCAGTCGATCGGCCTTTCCTAAAACCCCCTTGGTATTCTCCGAGTTTGTATTCAACTTGCTGTTCCAGTCTTTCAAGGATGGAAAGTGACAGGATCTTGTAAGCTACTGACAGAAGAGAAATACCACGGTAGTTGTTCACATCTCTTATATTTCCTTTCTTGTGTAAAGGATGGATCAAAGCTATCTTCCAGTCCTCTGGGAGTTGTTCTGTCTCCCATATATCTATTATTATTATTATGACTTACAAAATCCTCTCAAAAGCTCTTCAAACTAGGGCTGAAGAACAGCTAGATACAGAACTGGGTGATTATCAAGGAGGTTTTGGGAAGGGGCGGTCATGTGTGGAGCAAATCATGAATTTCAAATCTATCCTTTCATATCTGAAACTAAGGAGCAAGAAGTTTGTAGTAACCTTCATTGATTTTAAGAAAGCTTATGACTCCATTGAGAAGCCTCCGCGGCTTAGGCGGCAGCACGCCGGCCTCTCACCGCTGGGTCCGTGGTACAAATCCCGGTCACTCCATGTGGGATCTGTGCTGGACAAAACGGAGGCCGATAGGCTTTTCTTCGGGTACTCCGGTTTTCCCTGTCAATATTTCATTCCAGCAACACTCTCCACTATCATTTCATTTCATCTGTCATTTAATCATTGCCCCAGAGGAGTGCGTCAGGCCTCGGCAGCCGGCACAGTTCATATCCTCGCCGCTAGATGGAGGCTTCATTCATTCCATTCCTGACCCGGTCGGAGACTGGAAGCAGGCGGTGGATTTTTTCATGACTCCATTGATCGGACTACCCTACTTAAGATTCTAAAGGAGTTCGGCCTAGACAACAAAACCAGAGCGATCATCCAACAGACTCGCACCAACACCACTTCAAAAATTAAGTTTAGAGGCGAGATTTCCAATGCCTTCGAGGTAAGGACAGGAGTTCGACAGAGAGATGGTCTCTACTATGCAACTGCGTTCCTGAGAAAGTTATCCGTGAGTGGCGCAAAACAATGAGTGATGAAGGAGTCCAAAATGGAATCAGACTTGGTCACAAGAATAAGAACCTATCAATTGACTGTCTAGCCTTTGCAGATGACCTTGCGGTGTTTGCGGATTCGTTGGATACGGCCAGGAAACAGATCAACCAGCTTCAAACACAAGCTGCAAAGGCGGGCCTCCTGATCTCTTTCGAGAAAACAGAATTTATTACTAACATCAAAACGGCTCAAAAACATATTGAAGTGAATCATGGGAAAATCAGCTTGCCTCGGTGGGTGAGTGGATAGCGTGTCGGTCTACCAACCCCAAGCTTGCAGGTTCGCTCCTGGCCGTGGGAAGTGATTTTTCGAAAGGCGGCAAAAATACGACACGCATGTCATACGATGTTGGCTTGTCAAAGAACCCATTTGAATTCAGTAGGCCGTGTTCTTATTGGCAAAATTAATCTCGGGAGTTTCCGCCAACACAAAGTTCCTCATGTCTCTACTAGAAAGCGCTATAGTGTTCAAGGAGCTTAGATATCTAACCTCCTTGACTTTTATAGTGCTTCAAGGAACAACGAAATTTGACATGCAAGCTACCCTGTGAGTGTTAAATAATAACAAAGCTTGCACCCGGCACCCGAGGCCATAGATATTAATATTATTATTGCTTCATTCTCTGGCAAATGGTCGATGGGGCTGACCACGCAAGGAACACAGACGTCCGGCACCAATTGTCGAGAAGGTGAGGGAGGCTCGTCTACGCTGGTAAGGTCACGTCATGAGAAGACAGAACAACTCAGTTGCCAAAAGAGCACTCCACATCAACCCAGGTGGAACAAGACCACGTGGAAGACCTGCAATGAGGTGGACAGACAACATCACGCTCTTGGTCTAACACCAGAAGATGTCAACGACCGAAAGAAGTGGAGGAGATGTAGCAAAGTAGCAGACCCCGCAAGGGATTAATGCTAGGAAGAAGAAGATTCTCTGGCAAATATACGGAAACCAAACAGATTGTACGGAATGAAAGCATGTTCACCAACTTTAAAAATACACCTATTTTCACTAGTCCCTGAATTGTAACTATTCTGTTTGTTGCAATGAGACTGTTTTTGCACTGACTTGTATAAATGTATGTTTCCATAACCCCTGCAGTAAACTCCTTGGTACAGCACGAGTACTTGATATGCCAGTTATTCCTTTAGTAGCTCTTGTAAGTTATTGTTACAGAAGGAGCGATGGGATTCTAGGTTCTCTTGAGAGAACTCCATGATGCTGGTGGCGTAGTCGGTAGCATGCTGATCTTCTATGCCCACGATCGCGGGTTCAAACCCGGCCGACTTCGTCGGACTTTTTAAGAGCGTTAAAATCCCCTGAGTATGCCTTCCTTCGGAGGGGAAGTAAAGCCAGCGGTCCCTTGTCGTAGATTTATAGCATGTTAAAGAACCTTCCACTAACTACAATTGTGTGAAGTTAAATTTGTAATTATATTTGATTAACGCCCTATTATGTTCCAACGTTCGCCGCGTTTACGGTGGCATCGAGTAGCCAAGTTGGCAGCTAGGTGTCGTTGACGGTATCATTTGGTAGCAAAAGTAGGAACTACTTGAAATTGATCGTCTGCAGTCCTTACCTGAATTACAGATAACAATCAGACAGATTCTACATACGGGGCTACATGACCGGGTTGTCGCAGCCCCTAAACTGAGGAACCAACCAAGTCCAGTAACACCACATTTCAAACATTTCAATTATCGTACTTTTCTGCTGCTCCAATAGTCCAAGTTTCACTTCCATAGAGCGCTACGATCCTGTCAACGGCTTTCAAAAATGACTTCATAATACCAAAATCTATATTTAGTGTAGAAATGTGTTCAAACCTACCTTTTATATCCTCTATGCTTCGTCCATCACTGGTTATTTTGCTTCGTTAGTAAGAGAAGTCTCCTACTTCCTTTAGCTTTTCACCTGCCAAAGGGGTTTGTGATTTCTTTCGGCTCAATTCCAATATTTGTGTTTTACAAGCGTAAGAGGAATCAATGCTATCTTGTTTTTACTTTACTTTAGGGGCTCATTTTAATGGAGGAAAGTACCGTACTCTATGAACTATACATATCCCTTGCTGCTTGCATTCCCGGCCAATGCATAGGCGATTTCCAAGTGAAATTCACGTCCTTTGGTTCGGATTCCACGTACAAATAGAGATCCCGTGGTTTGTGAACACGAGATTAACGATTCCTTCCTTCTTTCTTTTCCTCTCCAGTTGTTTGATGTTAGAGACTTTTCAGTCGGTCGACACGAGAGTGCCAAATGAATTTCCTAGTTCCAGAAATAAATTACATGAATTATTTATACACTTAATAAAACACGTCTCAACCGACAGCAGTGGCTACGCTGGCTAAAGCGCAGCAGTAGGTCATGGGGCCAAGCTGTCTGCTGACTCGGTAGACGCGTGGGTTCGAGCCCCACCGTCGGCCGTCCTTGAAATGGTTTTCCGTGGTTTCCCCATTTTCAACACCAGGCAAATGCTGGGACGGTACCTTCTGACAGGCCACGGCCGCTTCCTTCCACATCCTTGCCCAGTTTCATTCACCACCATTCATTTCATCTCTCATTAACTCCTCTCATGAGGTTGGCGTCAGGAAGGGCATCCGGCCGTAAAAACATCGCCACAAAGACTTCCATCGCATCTCATCCCCGACCCCGTTAGAAAACGGGAATAATAAGGGGTAGACATACACAATAAAACACGTCTCACACCAATGGGGGGGGGGGAGGGGGTGTAATCGCCTGCCCAATCTAATTGGGTGGTGTTAGCTTCTACGAATAGGTTACTTGAGCAACACTGAAGAAAGTCCTCAGTTTAGGGGCTGCGACAACGCGGTCATGTAGCCCCGTGTGTAGAATCTGTCTGGTAACGGGTGTTAATTGTGATGACTGTATTAGTGTGTGTTATCAGTAATTCAAGTAAGGAGGACAGACGATAATTTCAAGTTGTTCCTACTTTCACTACCAATTGCTACCGTCCATACAACCTAGCTGTGAACTTGGCTACTACTAGATGCCATCGCAAACAGCGCCTGGTGACGAAAGTTGGAACTTAAGACCATTTCTCAAACCCAACCTACAAATTTTGCTTCACACAATTGTAGTTAGTGGAAGGTTCCTTTACATACCATACATCTATGACATGGGACCGCTGGCTTTACTTCCCCTCCGAAGGAAGGCATACGACGACTTCCACCGGGTTTGAACCTGCAACCTTTGGCATAGAAGCTCGCCAACTGAAGCCCAAGTGTCGATAATGCAGCATATCTCTGGTGAAGCAATCACTTCCAGCTGCAGCGGGCCCGTTTGCCTGCTGAACAAAATAACGGCGACAAAATTATGCCGCATTCAACATATGCGATGCATTCGCTATTGGTTTTAAAAAAAGCAGTGGTTCTGAATCCGTAGAATTCTGCGGACCACTCAGCCTGAAACTGAATCATGTACGGATCCCCCTCTCCTTCCCCTGATACACTTGATCAGTTGCAGCGCCTTCGCCATACGAATATTCAAAGATGGTTCAGCAAAACAGTTTTTAGAACACAGTATTTGTTATTGCTGTACAGTACAACTCAATTACTTTCTGTATATAGCCTCCATAATATGAAAAGTCTCTAATACAAATTTATGTCCAAGCAACAATTTTATTTGAAAAGGACATTGCAAAATAATTTTACCTCAATGGTTTCCTTAGTGTGCGTGACTTTCTTTGACAAGCTGAGGAATTATCTTGCTCAGAGCTAACCTCAAATCACAGCTTGTATGTTTTTAATCAACAATAAAGAATGAAAGTTTTTCTTTTCAGAGATCAATTTTACATAAAAACGCTCCAAGTTTGTCCTCAAATACAAAATATATTGCCAATATATTCAAACTATCCGTTTCAAAAGCCTTGAAGTTATAAGTTCAGCTGGTTCAAATGGCCGAATATATCTACAAGATATGCGAGTTGCATCACAAAAGCTGCTTCATTCGATTGCTCCAAGAAATGCTGCAATTTGTCTCAATAAAAAATACTTTTAGCTCTTCTCTCAACTCATAAACTGTAAGCATCCCAACACATTGCCTTTTGACAGCCAATGAACCTCAGTATGAAAAAGTAGTGTCTTGTGCTCAGAGTCTAATGCTGTGCACAGAACCTTTTTGAAAATACGAGTGTTTAACGCACTACTTCTAACATCATTCACCATCTTTATGGCCAAAATCATTGGATTCAACAAGTCTTGGCGGAGGGAGAGAGGCATGAGGGTAGCACTGCGCAACCGCTATGCAGGCAGGCAACACAACAGTAGGGGTTGTTCCCATCCAACAAAATCAATAATAACCATAATCATTTTAATTAATTCAAAACTTGTAAGTCATCGCCGCGTATACATTCGGACCATTCTTGTTCAACGCACATCGCTTTCGAAATCGCCATTTATTGGCTACATTTTTTATGGGTGCTGATGGGCCTTTTTCTCCCGTGGACCACTCTCGAGGCACTCTCGGAGCACCGGCAGATTTGTCTGCATACAGTATGCAGACTGTATAGAAACATTGTATCGGATACAAGTATGTCACTTGGTTTGCGTCCACACCAGAATTAGACCCCTAGTCCACACAGTCAGAGCTTCTAGCGATGCCGAGTGAAGAAGACGTACTTTTGTCTTGTGCGTGTTTTGTATTGCTTGATTATGTGTCTACTCTACCAAGGACACCCCGCCGGTAGCCCCACTAAACTACATTTTGTGGCGTGGTCATTGGTGGGACATGTTTCAAGGCCTAATTAGTTTTGGTCCCTTCATCAGCTGATATGAATTAATAAATGTCAAAGACACACGAAATGTATAGCGTGATAACAAAAAGTCCCTTGTTATTAAACCTTATATGGTGCACCATAAAGAAGGATGGGAAATTGAAACTAAATCAACACAATATGATGTGGAAAAACGTGGCTGGCTGGATGCGTCTGTGGTTTGTATCCGGTCTCCAGTTTCAAAACACGTCATACAGGAAGACTTGAGACAAAATACTTGTTTCTTGTATACGTGTTTTCCATTTTGTTGGAAAACAGAAAACATTGTATCTTGTCTCTTGAAACACGAGATTTGTTTGACGTTTGTATGTCAATTGTATGCAGACTGTTTGCAGACTGTTTCCAAACATCACTCGAGTATGAAATGTGTCTCCCGAATGTATGTAGATTGTTTTCAAAAAGTATGCAAACATTCCGCATACAAATGAGAAACATTTGGGAAACAGTCTGCATACAATGTTTCTGGAAACAAATCTGCCGGTGTGGACAGGGCTTCAAGAAGCAGTGCTCTAAAGACATCGTAGAAACAGTATTTGTGCCGCAAGATACAGTAGTGGTAGAAACCACACCAACAACGACTGAACATAGCCGCAGAGAGTTTTGTAATGTGTCAAAACGATCGACCTTGCGACGCATTAAAATCTTTATTGGAGTGAACGGGGCTTTACAATTCATGATGAAAATCAATAAATGCAAAACAAATATATTAGAATGCAGCCGAACTAAATCAGAAACCTCTATGGACATCAAATTGGCAGGTGAAAAACTGAAGGAAGTATGTGCCTTCTGCTACTTTGGAAGCAAAATAACCAGTGATGGACGAAGCAAAGAGGATATAAAAAGTAGGTTAGCTCAGGGAAGGAAAGCATTTCTACAGAAAAGGAATCAGTTCACATCGAATATAGATTTAGGTATTAGGAAGTCATTTTTGAAAGCCTTTGTCTGGAGCGTGGCGCTCTTTGGAAGTGAAACTTGGACTATTGGTGCAGCAGAAAGGAGGAGAATTGAAGCGTTTGAAATGTGGTGTTACAGGAGAATTATGAAGATCAGATGGGTAGATAGGGTTACAAACGAAGAGTTATTAAGACGAGTGGGAGAGGAGAGATGTTTCTGGCGACTGCTAATGAAAGAGAAGAGATAGGTTGGTAGGGCACGATTAAGACACACAGGAATAGGAAGCTTAGTTAAACAGATTGCCTCTGATGTAGGGTGTGGTAGGTATGTATGTAGAGATGAAACGATTAGCTCAGGACTGGGAGCCATGGATGGCTGCATCAACCCAGTCAAAAAACTGAAGATTCAAACAACAAACGGGGCTTTACACATGACACCCGATGGAGTCACTTCATGAAGGACGGGTTAAACGAGCTGGAAGCGCCGGATAGGTAAGCATTTCTAACGACTTATTAAGGTAGATTGCGCGGCTCTTGATAGAAGGTGTTTGCCACTTCTCGCAGGACCACTAAAGCACGGCGCTCCTAGCTCAAAGTCACCCATTTTAACGATCCTGTTGTTTTAGGGGCTCGGAAGATGTTGGTCTTCAGCCCGGGGAGTGTGGTGTTGGCTGGTACGTACGGGACAATACCGGCCGGACACGTTATCTCAACAGCGTGACGGGAGACAATACCAACATGCTCTGGAATATGTGAGGAATGCGTTCCCGAGAAAGTATGAGCACTTCCGCGAACAGCCAACCACAATTTGATAGCATCATTGGAGTAGAGTTGGCACCACCACTTTCTCTATACACTGGAAGTCCCGAAACGAATCGATTTGTTTAGCTTTCGAAATCATAACATTCTTTCATCATTAGTTTTAATACGAGTATTGACTCCTTGTTTGCAGCGTGTATACACACATACTGTATAATTTGGTATATTGGCTTTCACGGCCAGTGAATTAAAACTAGGCAATTTTTCTGAGTTTTAATTCACTGGCCGTGAAAGCCAATATACCGTCTTTTTGGAAGCCTTCATAGGGAGGTTAAGGCTGCTTGAGCTTTTGGTTCTCGCAGGTAAGAGGTCCAGTTGTACTCTATATAAAGGGAGGTGGCGCACAGTTCGCTACTCCTGTGAGGGGACACCAAGAACCCGCTGATGAGCCAGCTTGGTGTCCCTAGGTGAAACCCCACACAAGACACGGCACAAACCTAGACAAATCGCTGTGTTTACTTACTGTATAAATTGAATGGACAAGGAATGAACTAAGTAGGCATCTTCCGCCCAACCTGAAAGACATCGGTAGAGGCATGAGTTTTTCGCATTAACGATAAACGCCACAAAAAAAATATTTTGAAGCGACTTTGTGATATCATTACGAATCATATGTTTCTGGTTAAGAACATAAGGATAGCCTATTCTGTTCACAAATTAAAGCGATAAGGCCATTTTAAAGTGAAATTCAATTATTTGGCGATAAGCGCGATATTACAGCGAAATCTGTAGTGAATAACGATCTTGAAAGATTTGTTTCAAGAATATGTACGAAAATAAAGAGAAGAGCGGACAAAGATTCAAAGAGTTTAAATAATTCAGTCACTGCTAGCGTTAATATTATTGCAAAATCAGGAATATAATAAAATAATATTGGATGCTTATTAGTAATTTATACATCTACCATTCATATAAATAATTCAGAACCACAATGATTAATTTAGAATTTCATTTAAGCGATACATCAATATCTATTTCGCAAAATAAGGCGAAAATTAGTATCCTTCTCGCGAAATCGTTCAAAAATCAGTGCAAAAAAATCATGCCTCTAGAGATCGGTATCTGAACCCCAATTCCCGCAGATGTTCTGTATTTTAGTGCCGAATATTTCAGGATGTATGGCAGTTTCAAAGGAATCAGTGTTTGCATTTGAAAGTGATACTGTTATCGCTTTCAGTAGCTTCGCCAAGGTACTTGCAAGAGTCATCTCGAGCGACACAACTCATATCACACGGGACCTGCAAAGGAGTGTCCCTTGGACACTCTTATATGCAGACGATGTTGCACTAGTTGATACCACTAGAAGAGGAGTGCAGTGTCAAGTTGAAGATTGGAGCATCCGCCTCTCACAATTCGGTCTCAGACTTAACAAAAAGAAGACTGAATACCTGGAAACCATCCCAAGGAACGGCTCCATCGAAGTTGATGGAGATAGCTTACCGAAGACCGTAAGCTTCAGGTATCTAGGATCTTGCCAGCAGACTGATGGTGGGATAGCTGATGAAGTGCGAAGTAGGATAAAGGCAGCGTGGATGAGATGGAGAAGTCACAGGCGTACTCTGCGACACAAGGATACCACTGCATCTGAAGTCGAAAATATACGTCCTGTTGTAGAATGTCGACCGGCCGATGAAGCTACGGAGTGCCAATTATACAAGATGGAAATGAAAATGCTCCGTTGGTCCATGGACATCGCACTCTCACAGAGAAGTTGGTTGGTTGGTTCCTCATTTTAGGGGCTGCGACAGCGCGGTCATGTAGCCCCGTGTACTTAGGGTGTGTGTAGAATCTGTCTGATAACCGGTGTTAATTGTGATGGCTGTATTAGTGTGTGTTATCTGTTTTTTAATTTAAGGAAGGACTGCAACTTTGAATTTTTCAAATAGTTCCTACTTCTGCCGCCAAACGCTATCGTCAACTACTACTAGGCCTAGTTCAGAACTTAGCTACTAGACGCCACCGCAGTCGGCTCTTGGCAACGAACGTAGGAACCTAAGAGCGTTGTTTACATTCTTAACCTATACAATTTAGCTTCAAACAGGTGTAATTAGTGGAAGGTTCTTTAACATGCCATAAATCTATGACATGGGACCGCCGTCTTTACTTCCCCTCCGAAGGAAGGCATACTGAGGGATTTTAACGCTCTTAAAAAATCCGACGGTTTCGGCCGGGTTTGAACCCGCCATCTTGGGCATAGAAGCTCAGCATGCTACCGACTACGCCACCGAAGCCGTTCTCACTGAGAAGGCGCGGGAAAAGAGTCATGTCGTGCGTGCGGCACCTGCAACAGTTGCCAATTTCACCCACTCGTTTGAAATTAATGGGTAACGTCCACGTGGACGTCCAAAGCAGCGCTGGCATGAAGACCCTCCTCAACACAAGATGCCCAAGATCGTACAAAATGGCAAAGCAAGATCAAAATAGCGGACCCTGCACTAGCAGAAAAACGCTAGGAAGAAGAAGAAGAATATTTGAAGAGGTGTAATCCACCACTGACATCACATGCCGGAGAAGAAACAGAGCTCTCTACGTTGAGGGTGTCTAGGTAAATAATACCTGTAAATCAAGAATATTATTGTGTGCTATATTTATGGGAAGAGATACTTTTTCTTTTCTTTTTAACAGTTTCAAACTGTACGAACAAAAGTGCAATTAATGGAACTGCAAACTTGACAGTGTTTTCACGTCATTGCAACATACATCAAATAATTACATACAGTCGTAAGAAAACTAACAGAAACAGCCGAGCATCTGGCGGCGAGAGTTGGCTGCTTGAGAACTTTACTGTGGAATTTCCACACATGGAATCTGAGATAGTGAGTTGTGTGCACGAGATACGTACATTAAATAAGCTCCAATTAGCACAAGGTTTGTGCGTTACATGTCCAGTGGTCGGCTAACTCAAGGAAGATAACGTCATCTCTCCGGTATTTTCGAGCGATATGGACGATTAGGACAAATAAAGTCTGATTGTGGGGAAAGCTGCTTACTTCTGGTTTCAGGCACTTGGTGCTGCAGTTCATACCTCCAGTGAAGATGTTGCTGCATGCTCGCCCACACCCGCTAATGTTACAATAATTGTTTCTCGACCACTGCAGGTGGAATGACGCAACACTTGACCTTGCATCTCCTCTGTGTACTTCCTCCCTTGCGCGATGGGCGTTGCCTGTATAGGAGTTTGAGTGGGAAATATTGCGCATGTTCAGAGGACCGATGAAGGAGTCATAAGGAAGCCAATAAAGCAAAACTAGTATGGGTACCAAATTCCTTTGACAGCATTTAGCGTAGTCTACAGCAGGACTACCAAACCTATGACCCGCTGCTCCGCGCCCTTGGAGGAAAGAATAAGAGGAGATGCCCTGAGCTCGTTTGAGTGAAGCCAAGCGCTGCACCCGAAGTGGGCGTAACCTTATCCTGTATTCGGTGTTCCGTGCCTTGCATGAGGCATTGGGCATGGTGTTTTCTGAGTTATCCTTGCAGGCTATCTTTCCAGCCTTTTCTCACCTAAACTCATGCTGGAGCAGTAGTGTCAAGTTATATATATATAATCTCAGCATGTTTACCCTACATACCAAAAAAAAAAAAAACATTTCTCTGCAAATCCCAAATTATCAAACAGCTGTCGGTCAATAATTACGGTAGGCCTACGTAATGAATCAATTCGAGGCTAATCGCCAAGTTTCTACACCCACAAACAAAATACCGTACAGTACCAAAAAGTATAGGCTATACCGTATTTTTGTGCAAATATGAGTCCTTTTTTAAGTGTTCTGTTTATTAATTTTGAGGTTCGTATTCTTGAATATCAAAATGTGTACGACCAATGAGTGAAAGTGGCTGTGCTCGAAATTAGGCCTAAAAACTGATGAATGCCTCAACACCAATAAGAACATAAAACTCAATTTGGTGTAAATACCGTAAATTAGTTCGGCATCATTAGTTCCCAAGATGTTGCTTCTTTCGTATAACTCGCATCTTCAGTCACCTGTATTCAATTTTTATCAGTGTTTCAGCGTAATATTACGTTTTGCCGCGTCTTTCTTTCAAAACTAGCCTCACATAGGTGCTCTCGTATTTATATTTAAATTGGCTCTTAAAACGATAACGCAGCTTATTTGTGCCAAGTACCGTGATGTACAGAGTGTATTCTGCCTATCCAAGAAAAATCTTGACTTGTCATTGCAGTTTTATGTCACTAAAATCCATTACGAGTTGGAGTGGTTTACGGCTTTGAGCATAGGAACAGCCATTGTCTTGCAACCTAAGTGGGCGAGCCGTTTGGCTTCAGCAGCTTGCGCTAGGCAGCGCAGCGAAGGCATCTCCTTCCTCTCTTTCCTCCATGGTTAATTGCAAGCTTAGCCAACTTTGCTTTTCATGTGATGAATTGTGTGTTTGAATATAGTTTTTAGTGGTATTTGGAAAGATAGGCAGAGTAATTCAGTACGAATTTGACACTATATTACATTTTGTTGAGGATCAACCTTGTTTGAGCGGCAAAAGAGCACCCGAGCAATTCGATTTATAGCAAATCAGGTTCTAAGGTTGGCAACACTGTTACGATTGCACTATGTTTAACATGGTAACCTCAAGTAGACAACGTGTTCAGACTGCAGCTAAAATAAAATACTTCGAAGGTGATAAAAGTGGACAGAAGTTGGGTAAAAGGTGCAAGCAAATGATTTTAAATGTACAGTACATAGTAGATTGAGGGATGACAATCTAGAGTTTCCATGCCGGAAACACAAGGATATGAGTGAGGGATATTTTCCTCAGGACTTGACCCGGCGTTTGGTATAAAGCCAACTGGACAAAGCAGATCCAGTCGTCACACTAAATTATCATGAACTTTATTTCATAATTTGATTATTGATTGTGTCAAATGAACATTAATACTCACTCTTTTGTCATTCATGCTGTATGTGTGTATTGAATATCATCGTATTTCTATTTTAAAGCGATTTATTAAAAATATGTGAATTTACTTTTAGTGTTTTATTTGTTTATCCACTACAAATAAATATAAAAAACGGCAACAATACAAAAAACTAAGCTCAGACAGCCACAAAACTCACCATATTGCATCTGTACAGGGTCATCGAAAAATAATGGCAACATTTCAAAAAGTATAGCACCGACACCCTTTATGTTAAACGTGTAATTCTTTCACTGAACGCCAGCTGGTTAAAGTAAGTTTTGTTTTGGAGGGGACGTGACCTTGCTATGCACACACTAGATGCGCAGTGGCCAAGGTCGGCCGGGGACGCGCGTGCCAATGAAGTCCTGACCTCACCCCTTTGGATTTTTTTTTTTGGGGGGGGGGGGGTACATTAAAAACATTGTGTATGCAGAAACAATTCGGGATTTGGAGCACCTGCGGAAGCGAATTTCTGCCGCCATCTTGACAGTTACTCCTGAAATGATTGCACGTACCAATCCAGCCATTGGGAAAGCGTGCGTTCAATGCTGATGTTGGTGGTCGGCCTGGCTTAGATTTTTTCTCTACAGTCCCCGTTTCCTTAAACTGATTAAACCTTCAAATGACTTTTGTAATCAGGTGCAGTTTGTCGGGCGGTGCAGTCATTTGTGCGCGCGCCCCCGGCCAACCTTGGTTACTGCGCATCTAGTGTGCGCATAGCAAGGTCACGTCTCCTCCAAAACAAAACTTACTTTAACCAGCTGGCGTTCAGTGAAAGAATTACACGTTTAACATAAAGGATTTCGGTGCTATACTTTGAAATGTTGCCATTATTTTTCGATGACCCTGTATTACATACCCCCCAATCTCCCCGGAGTGTTATTGGCCCGTAAGGTCCCCCAACTATTTACAATGTGGCCCTTAGTTAAAAAAGGTTGGGCATCCCTGGTTTACAGTATATTAACCTCTCCTCGTGGTGTAGTAGCGCCTAACATTCTAGGCTGTCACCCCGGAGGTCCGTGTTCTAATCCCGGCTCTGTCAAGACATTTAATTGCAATTTGAGGGCCGGACCGGGGTCGTGAGGCACAACTGGCGCACTCAGCCATCTTGGAAGTGGTTTTCCACTTCTACTCCAGGCAAATGCCGGGATGGTTCCTAACTTAAGGCCAGGGCCGCATCCTACCCAATCCTTACGCGACTTAGCCTACACACAGCCAAGTACACGAGGCTGAATGACCACCATGTCCAAGTCCCTCAAATGAAACTACAGCTTCCCTTACAAAACGCTCTAACTCCGATCCCAACAAAAGAAACGCTGGACTGAGGGGCTTGGGGGCATAGTGATCATCAGTCCCGTGTAGTTGGGTGTGTGTAACTGTAGGCTATAAGGAACAAAGTGCCTCAAATAAGGTATTATCCTGGCATTTTTCTGGAGGGAGTGTAAATAAAACACACTCAAGATAGTCACTGACAGCGCCGGGGTTTGAACCTGCGATCTCCACGCGGCTACGCCAAGCGAGATTAAACAACTAGTTGAAACTGGTCAAAACATGACGTCAATGGACAAAATAATTACTGGAGAAGTTTCCTATATAAGTTACATTCTTTGTACGAATACTTGTTGGCACTATTGCAACTTCAAGGGCGTCAAAACATTGCAGTCTCGACGTTGCAACATACTGCTGGCACAAATCTCACATGAAGTGATCGGGATTTGAACCACGGACCCAGCGGTGAGAGGTCGGCGTGCAGCCGCCTAAGCCACGGAGGCTTCTCCAAGAGATAAAATAAGGTATGAAAATGATATACAATATTGTCGAAATGTAAGCGAAAAGAGTGATACGTCGTACATAATTAATGAATCTTCCCCTCATATAATTCTTATAAATAACTATCACATTAAAACGCGGTGAACATCCGCCATGTCTGTCATGAATCAGGCTGATTCTACGCATCCGCTATGGTCGAGAATTTAGGGGTTTTCTTTATTAATTAAAGAAATATGGAAACATATTTGTTTATTTTAAAGACACTGCAACTGTACAGGCCAAAAGCTTTCGGCAGAGTGCATTACGTAGCCAATTGGTTCAGCCGTTCTCTCAATCTCGCGGTAACAGAAATCACCTTACTGTTTTAAATATAGGGGCAGATGACTCCGTAGTTCCGCCCCTTAAAGCAACACTAACTAACTAACTAACTAACTAACTACTCCTTTTTTGAATGTGGCTGATGGTACTGATTTACCGGAGGCAGTTCCACAGCATAGTTCACCAATTTCCGGACGCTAGTATTCTCTACACAGATGGTTCGAAGGTGGACGAGAAGGTGGGTTGTGCTTACGTTATTGATGGTTCTAATACCAAGATCTCTTTGCCTGAGGCCTGTAGTGTGTTTACTGCGGAGCTCGTTGCCATCTATGAAGCTCTGCAGTTTGCTCTACAGGATGCACGAATCCACTTTCTCGTGTGTACCGACTCTTTGAGTTCGTTGCAGTCAATTGCTACATGTTTCCCGCAACATCCCCTAGTGCAGCGAATCCACGACCTACTAGCCGGGCTGTGCCACGCTGACACTCGAATCACCTTTCTGTGGCTTCCAAGCCACATGGGAATTGCGGGAAATGAGTTAGCTGATCAAGCTGCAAAAGAGGCGGTATCACTACCACCTCGACCAATGGAGGTACCCGCTAGAGATATTCGCTCTCAGTTACGCCTACAAGTTCTGGCTTTCTGGGAGAGTCAGTGACTAGCTGACCCACTGCCCAGCAAACTGAGAGCGATCAAGGGAACTACTCGCGTGTGGCGGAGCTCCTTCCGGGCCCGGAGAGAGTCCGTCATTTTGTGTAGGCTAAGGATAGGTCATACTCGTATCTGATGAGAAGGGAAGACCCCCCACTTTGTACCTGTGGAGCCGTATTCACCGTGGCTCACATTTTCACCGAGTGTGTGGATCTTGCGGACTTACGAAGAAACCTTGGTTTGCAGATGACACTCAAACTTATATTAGCCGATGACGCGGTGGCTGCTGATCGCGTTATCCGCTTTATAAGTGAGAGTGGGTTAGGGCCAGCAATCTAAATTTTCCAGTGAACATTGACTCAACGACTTGTTCGTTTTTGAATGATAATGTTTTGTTTTTCCATAATTTTTGTTTATTTTTATAATTTTTATTTTTTTATTTAACGTTTTTGTTTTATTAATTTTTGGTCTTTTTAAATTTAGGCGTCCACCTCAAAATTTTAAATTCAATTCCAAATTTGTATTCTTTAATCTGTGTTAAGAGGCACAGATGTCCTCGTAGTTCCGCCCCTTAAAACAACAATGCCTAACTAACTACAAAACAGAATGAAATCACTCACTTAATGGAGTACTATCGTATTAGCGGCTTCGGTGGCGTAGTCGGTAGCATGCTGAACTGCTGTGCCCAAGATCGCGCGTTCAAACCCGGCCGAAGTCGTCGGATTTTTTAAGAGCGTTAAAATCCTTCTCTATGCCTTCCTTCGGAGGGGAAGTAAATTGATGATGATAATTGTTGTTTTAAGGGGCCTAACATCTAGGTTATCGGCCCCTAATGATCTGGGTGATAGCGAAAATGAGAATGAAATGGAAACCAGAACGAAAAGGATGTGAGACGGAAAATACGTACAAAGAGAAACTCAGATGGAAACAACTCAAATATGGTCTTACAAAAGGGAATTTAAAACGAAAAGATTCACAAAAAGAATAGATTGAAAAAGACCCACAAAACGTAGGCTAGTTTCAAAATACGTACAAAATGCAATGTAACGTCGAAATACTTACAAAATGCAATTGAAATTGAAAATACACAATGCAATTCAGATTGAAATATCCCAGTTCCAATCCAAATTATTCACAAAGTGCAATTGAAATTCAAAATACTTACAAAATGCAATTGAAAATGAAAATGCTTACAAAATGTACGGTAGATTCAAACGTCTCATGTGGATTGACAATACTTACAAAATGCAATTTAGATTGAAAATACTTGACAAAATGTAATTTAGATTCAAAATACCTACAAAATGCAATTGAGAATCAAAATATGTGCAAAATGCCCACCAAACAAAATGCAATTTAGATTCAAAATTCGTGCGAAATGCGGTTTTGGTTGAAAATACTTACAAAATGCAATTGAAATTCAAAATTCTCACTAAAAGGCATTGAAAGACTTACCAAAAAGCAATTTAGATTGTCAATCTTTACAAAATGCTATTGAAGTTGAAAATAATCGCGAGATGTAATTTAGATCGAAAAAATTTACAAAATGCAACGTAGATTAAAAAGACCTTAAAAATGGCTAGAAGGGAATTTAGAAACACGGTGAACCAAGTAACAAAAACAGTGCGGGAATCTTAAAGAGAAAGGAAATATAATGAAAAGAGGAGAGGAGAGGAGAGGGTCCGCCCCAAAGGTAAGGGACAAAAGGGGAAAACGGACCCAGCTCAGGAATCTGAGGGGAAGTAAAGCCGGCGGTCCCATGTCATAGATTTATTGCATGTAAAATATCCTTCCACAGACTCAACTTGTGTGGAGCTAAATTTCTAGGTTAGTTTCGTTGTAATGCTCTATCAAAGTTCCAACGTTCACCACTAGGTATCATTGATATCTGGTAGCGAAAGTTGGGAACTACTTGAAATTGAACGGAACTTGTAGCTCACCCTAGTGGTGTCTGCTTGAAGCATCTATAGCCTCTGGCGAGCCGAACATGTCCTCGGACACTCCCGGCACTCAAAGCCATGCGATAAATACACTTGGAATTTATGATATTTTAAAACAACTGGGCCAACTGCGTATCGGCATCTAACATAAATAGAAAGAACATTATCAATCCGTGTTAGGAATTCACTAGGCTTCTTGCTTTGTCCATAGCTTCAAGTGGCATAGGCCTACGCACATGCATTGTGCTTCTCCGAGCTCCCACAGGCAGCGTTAATCTCACTTTAATGAGCTCCCACAGACATAAAACACAGGTCTTCATTAACGTGCAGCAGCATTATTAACTGTTCTTCCATACCATCACTTTTAACAGCACTCAGTATGACGTAGAGCTCAATTTGGTAGGCCGCAGAAACCTGGTGTGAATTGTCACATTTTCAGATCGGCCGGTATGTGTTCGTCTCAATCACCCCCTCTCGGTTACCGATAATGCAGACATCGTGTAAAGCATCCCTCATTACTTCAGTTGCACGACAGATGATCGCGAGGGAATGTCTCATTTTTAGCATATTTTCATTTATGGAAAGAAAGAAAAAGCATCCATACTAAACAAGTAGTTCCGTGAAGAACTAAATAGCCTATTTTCATATATCCTACTAATATTTATTGCCTCTATCAACATACAAATATTCATTTTGATTGCTGCAATAGATTCGTAGATATTGAGAACCGTCTAAATATTTTGGATTTTAATATATAGGCCATAGAGTTATAGGCCGACAAGAAACGATTATGTGCATTTGAAATGTGGTGCTGGCGACGAATGCTACGGATACCTTGGACCCTAAGGCTAACTAATGAAGAGGTTCTAAGAAGAGCAGAGGAAATCGTCAATCTGACAGAAACAATAAAAAGAAAGAAGAAATAATTGGATAGGCCACCTACTCTGGCATTCACCATGGTGCATCACACAGCTTGAAGGGAAAATGGAAGGCAAGGCAGGAAGAGGACGACCAAGAGCAGAGTTCTTTGATGAAATCGGAGGAAGATGTCCGTACCACCTGATCAAACAGCGGGCTCAGGATGTAAGACCTTTGGACGAAGATATTCATGCTACCCACCAACCGCCAGGTTGAGGAGAGCAAGAAGAAGAGAGTTATGTACTATTAAATGATGATTAATGTGTACGTTCATTATGCAAATGTTGATTTCAATCGCATGATTAGAACACAAGAAATAAAAACTTAATTTTCGAAATTCGCACAGCCGCCATCTTGAGGTTACGTAACCAATTGAACTAAATTAGATACCAGTGCATTACAATGTGTATAAACATTTGCTGTACGAACTTTCATTGCGTTTGGATCATTAAATCGCGAGAAAAGTCTATTTAAAACTTTCAACTTCGCTTGGCCGCCATATTCGTTTTGTAGTTAACCGGTTTTTGAAAGTCCCATAGATGAACTTCCAGTAGTGCCCTTTATATCCGTACAAAATGTCATGGTGATACCGGTAATAGTTTCAGAGATATGGAATGCCGGTGAAATATTTCACACAGCCGGCATCTTGAGGTTATGTAAACAATTGAACGAAGTTAGATGTCGGTGCATTACAATGTGTATAAACATATACTGTACCAAGTTTCATTGCGTTCGGTTGGTTAAATCGCGAGAAACGTCTATTTTAAAGTCACAACTTCGATTGGCCGCCATGTTGGTTTTGTAGCTACCAGATTTTCAATAGTACATAGGTGAACTTCTAGTACTTCCATTTATCACCGTACAAACTTCCAGGGTGATATCGGTAATAGTTTCGGAGATATTGAATGCTGGTGAAATATTTCGCACAGCCGCCATGTTGGATTGGTGGACGTAATAAAATTTGAAGGGCATGGTCGGGGTCGCCCGGAATAGTGCTATGAACTACCGAGTTTCATTAAAATCGCTCCAGCCGTTTAGAAGTTATTAGGGGGACACACAAAAATCCTCACACACACACACACACACTTAAAAGGCTTATGAGATCACCTATTGTCCGTGTGTATGCGTGTGTGCCCTCCTCCCCCTAATAACTTCTAGACGGCTGGAGCAATTTAAATGAAACTCTGTACGGTCATAGTACCATCTCCCGACCGTGTCTTTCAAATGTTATTAGGTCTCACCAATCCAACATGGCGGCTGTGCGAAATATTTCACCGGCATTCTAAATCCCCGAAACTATTACTCACATCACCCTGAAAGTGTGTTCGGTGATGAAGGCCACAGCTAGACGTTCCCTTTCAAAAACCTGTCGACTACAAAACGAACATGGCGGCCAAGCGATGTTGAAACATGGTACAGCAAATGTTTACACACATTGTAATGCACTGGTATCTAATTTAGTTCAATTGGTTACGTAACCTCAAGATGGCGGCTGTGCGAAATTTTAAAATTAAGATTTTATTTCTTGTGCTCTAATCATGCGATCGAAATCAACGTTTGAATAATGAACCTACGCAATAATCCTCATCTAATAGTACATAAGTCTATGACCTACATATATTAAAATCCAACATGGCGATCATCCGAAATATTTGGACGGTTCTCAATATATATTAATCTATTACAGCAATCAAACTGAAATTTTGTATGTTGATAGAGGCAATTAACATAAGTAGGATATACGAAAATAGCGGAAGTCCTTCTTCTTGGCTTGCTACGCAGCTGAACGTTGCATATGTCAACAAAGCGTGCTGTACCATTTGTCAGTGAAGTATCCCCAATGTTGCTCGTAATTTAAAAACGGCACTGATCTGCAGGAAGCAATTGTGACCTTGGTGAAGCTACGTGTGCTGCGACATAAGCGCCTCCATTCCAACTTGGGCGATTGCTTGACGCCCAACACTGACGCAGGTAACGAGCGAAAACGATGCCAAGTCGGAGAGTAATGTACCGGTACACGGCCTGTTTGCCATCCCTTAATGAATGCAGTACATTTGCATTTGTCTGTTGGCACAGGCTAGAGTATCACCGATGTCTCAGTCTCACTCATGGCTGTGATTATATGGAAGCTACTGGGGTATGGGTGGTGCTTAGTAATGACATTCAGGGCACAGTCAGTGTCTGTTGGCACAGGCTAGAGTATCACCGATGTCTCAGTCTCACTCATGGCTGTGATTATATGGAAGCTACTGAGGTATGGGTGGTGCTTAGTAATGACATTCAGGGCACAGTCAGTGCCTGTTGGCACAGGCTAGAGTATCACCGATGTCTCTGTAAGTTGCAGTCCCTACTTGAATTAAAAAAACAGATACACACACTAATACAGTCATCACAATTAACACCGGTTATCAGACAAATTCTACACACACCCAAAGTACACGGGGCTACATGACCGCGTTGTCGCAGCCCCTAAACTAAGGAACCAACCAACCAACCGAGGTATGTGTGGTGCTTAGTAATGACATTCAGGGCACAGTCAGTGTCTGTTGGCACAGGCTAGAGTATCACCGATGTCTCAGTCTCACTCATGGCTGTGATCATATGGAAGCTACTGAGGTATGTGTGGTGCTTAGTGATGACATTCAGGGCACAGTCAGTGTCTGTTGGCACAGGCTAGAGTATCACCGATGTCTCAGTCTCACTCATGGCTGTGATTATATGGAAGCTACTGAGGTATGTGTGGTGCTTAGTGATGACATTCAGGGCACAGTCAGTGCCTGTTCGCACAGGCTAGAGTATCACCGATGTCTCAGTCTCACTCATGGCTGTGATTATATGGAAGCTACTGAGGTATGTGTGGTGCTTAGTAATGACATTCAGGGCACAGTCAGTGTCTGTTGGCACAGGCTGGAGTATCACCGATGTCTCAGTCTCACTCATGGCTGTGATTATATGGAAGCTACTGAGGTATGGGCGGTGCTTAGTAATGACATTCAGGGCCCAGTCAGTGTCTGTTGGCACAGGCTAGAGTATCACCGATGTCTCAGTCTCACTCATGGCTGTGATTATATGGAAGCTACTGAGGTATGGGCGGTGCTTAGTAATGACATTCAGGGCGCAGTCAGTGTCTGTTGGCACAGGCTAGATTATCACCGATGTCTCAGTCTCACTCATGGCTGTGATTATATGGAAGCTACTGAGGTATGTGTGGTGCTTAGTGATGACATTCAGGGCACAGTCAGTGCCTGTTGGCACAGGCTAGAGTATCACCGATGTCTCAGTCTCACTCATGGCTGTGATTATATGGAAGCTACTGAGGTATGTGTGGTGCTTAGTGATGACATTCAGGGCACAGTCAGTGCCTGTTGGCACAGGCTAGAGTATCACCGATGTCTCAGTCTCACTCATGGCTGTGATTATATGGAAGCTACTGAGGTATGGGTGGTGCTTAGTGATGACATTCAGGGCACAGTCAGTGTCTGTTGGCACAGGCTAGAGTATCACCGATGTCTCAGTCTCAGTCTCACTCATGGCTGTGATTATATGGAAGCTACTGAGGTATGAGTGGTGCTTAGTGATGACATTCAGGGCACAGTCAGTGTCTGTTGGCACAGGCTAGAGTATCACCGATGTCTCAGTCTCACTCATGGCTGTGATTATATGGAAGCTACTGAGGTATGTGTGGTGCTTAGTGATGACATTCAGGGCACAGTCAGTGCCTGTTGGCACAGGCTGGCGTATCACCGATGTCTCAGTCTCACTCATGGCTGTGATTATATGGAAGCTACTGAGGTATGGGTGGTGCTTAGTGATGACATTCAGGGCACAGTCAGTGTCTGTTGGCACAGGCTGGAGTATCACCGATGTCTCAGTCTCACTCATGGCTGTGATTATATGGAAGCTACTGAGGTATGTGTGGTGCTTAGTGATGACATTCAGGGCACAGTCAGTGTCTGTGGATGTTGTGAAAGGTTCTACTCATAGGGTTAGTACTACTGTTCTGACTCAGTGAGGAAAGCAATGGCAAACTACCTTACTCCTCATCTTGCCTAGTACGCTTCAATATAGCGCTGCCTTGGGTTTTTGTGGGTATCTACTCACATAACTTAACGGCGGTACTGTTTGAGGATCCAACCAGCCTTCGAGCTGACTACCTAACAGGCAGGCAGACAGACACATAATAATAATAATAAGATAAAAATACATATTCGAGAATGTATTATCGAGCTCAAACGGGGGCACCATTTCGGGTGACGCCGTATTTTGGCAGTATATGGAGAGTGTGGAAACAAATAGTTCCGAGGTTATTTATTTACTCGAATCAGAAGCAGATAAATAATAATGTACATACAAAAGCAAAAGGGAAAGCATGGGGTTATACATATATATTTATAATCAAACTGTCTTTGCCCAGAAACGAGCAATTGTGCCTTAAACAACTCCTCACTGCAAGAATCGGGGCAACATAAGCACTGACACATCCTCTCCAAGTGTTGACTGTTGTAGGCATCCCCATTTCATTAAGTTATCGAGTTCGAGGTGAACAGAATATGAAGTTGTTTCATTGGACATTTTAGCTTGCTCTATGTATGTCTACCCCTTATTATTCCCGTTTTCCAACGGGGTCGGGGATGAGATGCGATGGTTTTTATGGCCAGATGCCCTTCCTGACGCCAACCTCATGAGAGGAGTTAATGAGAGATGAAATGAATGATGGTGAATTAAACTGGGCAAGGATGTGGAAGGAAGCGGCTGTGGCCTATCAGAAGTACCGTCCCAGCATTTGCCTGGTGTTGAAAATGGGAAACCACGGAAAACAATTTCAAGGACGGCCGACGGTGGGTCTCGAACCCACGCGTCTACCGAGTCAGCAGAGAGCTTGGCCTCATGACCTAATGCTGCGCTTTAGCCAGCGTAGCCACTCCTGTCGGTACATTTTAACTTGCTCTAATATATATAAAAGAAATAGAACACGATATTCCTAAATTACGGGGGTTGGGGCAATTCTGCATTAATCGATATCATATTCAAGTTGGGAACATACTGCATGAATAATCATCTCTATCAATATCCAGATTCATCACTTTATTCAGCGTTTCCGATTCGGCATCCAGTTATCCATTTTTATCGTCATCTTCGTCCTCCCCTTTCTCATCCTGCTTCTCCTCCGCCTTCCATCTCGTCTTTTTCTTCATCAGCCATGTCATTCCGTACCTTGTATTCCTCATCTTCCATCTCCACCGTTCCTGTCTCCTTTCCTTCCTATTTTCTTCTTCTTTTTCTGATCCTTTACTCTCTTATCATCCTTTACCTGACATTTCATCTTCTTCCTAATCATTCTCTTTGCTTTCCAACTCATCTTTTTATCTATCATCCCGGTCCTCTTTTTCTTCATTCTCAACCACTTCTCTCTTCTTCCTTTCCACATTTTCCACCTCTTCCTCGTCTGTCTTGTCTTGCTCAACAGTTCCTTTCTCTTCTTCCACTTTGTTCTCCACTGTTTCTTATTCACCTGATGTTCTAGTGTGTTGTCTTCTTCATGATTCACTCCTGCACTTTCACCCTCATCTTTTTCCTCTTTTTCTTGAATGCTACTGTCCTCCTCATGACCAAACTCATCTGCTTCTCCTTTCTCTTCTTCAGTTTCTTCCATCTCACCTCCTCCGTTAGCTGTCTCTCCTTTCTTTTCTACCTTGCCCTCTCTCATCTTCTTCCTTGTCCTCAGTTTTATCCTCCTCCATTTGACCTTGTTCTCTCTCTTGTCCGTCTTCCATTTCTTCTTCGCGCCCCCCACCTCGTTGATACTTTTCTCGCTTCTTATTCCCTTCTTCATTTAGTTTTCTATCATTTCCTTCTATTTCAGCAACTGCAGCATCACATACTTCACATATTTTCTCCATTTGTACTTTCATTGAGTCTATCCGCTCACATATCCGTTCACGCCCCTTATCAATGATGTCACTCCTCTTGGTCAACTGCTCCATGATCGTTTGGAAATCACTAAGGTTCATCTCCCCCCATTCGTGCTCCTCGTTGGTGCGTTATAATGTAACTTTACTTCTTCTTTCCTTATCGGGGTTGTGGTTGATTATACTCACAAGGGATATTTTATTTTAACAACAGGCCAAACAGTCAGTACATATTAACCGTTCATTACTCAGATCGCCATCAATTAAAACATAAAGGAACCTGCACCTCACCATAGGAACACAGGTATTCATTTAATTCATTAATAATCATCACGATACATCTATTCCTGCATCTATAAGCAATCCACTTTTATAATCTAATCCAAACCTAACTGCTCAAGCACCAATAATCTCCATAGATATTATCAACATACTCATTCATAAAAAAAGAACATCTAAGAATAAAGAAAAACAATACCACATCATTAAAAAGGATATTATGTACACAGATGTGCAACTATATCCCATGGCCTCCTTCCTCACGAAAGAATAGTGATTCAAATAACCTTGTAACCACATGTTACAACATGGAGGTCATTTAGCCACGTGTAGAATTTGCCTAATAACCTGTGTTATGTTGATGGCTGTATAGTGTATATGATTGGGAAGAAGGCGGCCGTGGCCTTACGTTAGGAACCATCCTCAGGTAGAAGACCACTTCCAGTGGCTGAGGTGGGAATCTTGTCAGTTTTGCAATACGATGCTGAGTGGACCCCGTTCGAGCCCTCACTTGTTGGCTGAATGTTCGCTACACCACGAGGCGGATACAATGAACTTTCACAAATCGGATGCCCGCGCCTGGAATAAAGCTGGAGCACCACAACCTATGATTAGAGCCCTGCGCGGATAAACAAATGGCTTGTTATTCGAATCAGGATGTCTACCAAAACCAACTAACAGATTTCCCTGACAATTCCTTGATATTTCCAGGATAAATCAGAAAACTCCCCGAGTAACAGCAGCAGACATAATAAATATATAAAACAGAGTTTGTACTTAAAAAGGATTTCAAGAAGTGCTTAAAGAATCAAGGGTAGCATGACAAAGTTAAAAGGAAAAAATCTATATTTTTACCAATTCTAAATTTTCTATTGGGAAAAACTATTGTACTTTTGAGTATTGAAAGTAGCTCGTCAATAGTAATGCTCTCACACAGTCTACACATGTAATTTGTGTGCTCATCTTGCAAGAAACGAGAGCTTACTGATTTAACATCAGTACGAACAATCATCATCAGAATATACTTTTTCCCCATCAAAATTTAAATGCTTAATTTCCAATTATTCAAGGTTAGACCTTGTAAAACTAAAATTCACTGAGTGTCATTAAAATACGATGATAATTCCCTGAGTATTCCCTGCTTTCCAGAGTAGTAGACACCCTGTCGAATCTACTGGCATTACAATAACATTTAGACATTTGAGGAGAAAGTCGTTCTCTTAGGCTTCGTATGTGATGTGATATGTTTAAAATGAATGTTACACAGCCAGAATTGCAACCCTGCCGTGCGTGGAGATTCCCACAGTGTTGCGTGTTCACATTCAGTACGGTACTTTACAGATTTATTTGGAAAACCACTTAAGTAATTAAAGGCATTACGTTGCACATTTGTTGAAAGAGAAAAAACATATGAAAACTGAAATTTGACCACAATATACAGAAAAAAGTTAAAATATGAAACACCGGATCCCATGAGAACTCCGCAGTTAAGCAACATTGGGCGCAGTCGGAACTTGGATGGTATGTCGGTTGTAGGCACTGCGCGCTGTTGGCCAACATAGTCTACTAAAGACATTTCTCCCGTGTACATGAGCTGACAAACCCCCGTGTGGGTGCGGGATAGAATACACCCACGGTATGCCCTGCCTGTCGTAGGAGGCGACTAATAGGGTCGACATGGCCGAATAACTTGCCAGTTTTTGATTTGTTCAGATCCCCTGTGGATGGGGAGGGCAGAATTCATCCACGGTATCCCCTGCCTGTCGTAAAAGACGACTTAGAGGGGGCCTTATAAAGGTCGATTTTGGTTTTCTGGTCCCAGCTCTGGTTTGACCAATAGAAACAAACATGCATGCTGTTAGGGGAAGGGCCACCAGCTTGGCCATCTGGCCAGAAAGCCTAGACGGTATGCCCCATCCCGTCAGGTGGGTGCGCCATGTACCCTACAGTAGTATCCGCCTTACAACGAAGGTCCCTGCATGGCCGAATACTGGAGCTGAATAAATCCTGTGCATGCCGAGGGGGAAGTGCCTGTTCGAGGCACTGGGACCCCGGGCAATATCTGCTATGCCAGGTAGGTATTGCCTTGGCTGGGTGGCGCCCACAGTGATAGCCCCCGTTCGGAGTGGGCAGTATTCGGGGAGGATTTCGTCCGGGATGCGTAGTAAACGATCACGGACACCTGTACAGGGTGGCACCCTTAAAAAGCCGTCTCTGGAGTGTAGACCGAATCCCAAGGTGTATACGCCTTGGGATGAGGCATTTAATAAGAAGTTCCCTGTTGACAGGTCTCCTCGCTACCTGGTAGCTACCAGGACAGACGGGGGAGATTTTAAACAGGTAAAATCGATCCTATTTTCAGAG
This sequence comes from Meconema thalassinum, assembly GCA_946902985.2. NCBI lineage: Eukaryota > Metazoa > Arthropoda > Insecta > Orthoptera > Tettigoniidae > Meconema > Meconema thalassinum. The sequence continues at coordinate 8,501,560 of OX336390.1, forward strand.
GAAATCGAGGGGAAATATCGCGACCTTAACGGGATTTCCAAGCTCCGGAACGGGCAGCTCCTGCTGCATACCGTTGACCGGCAGCAAACCGAAGCGTTGCTGGAATGCACGCATTTCGGCGAAATTCCCGTTAAGGTTGAGAAGCACGATACGCTAAATGAGGTCCGTGGAGTTATATTCCATCGCGACCTCATTTTAAACAGCGACGCGGAATTGATGCGGGATCTGGGGAAGCGAGGCGTCACCAGGATTAGGCGCATCACCCGGAAAATTGGAAATGATAGCGTCGATACTGGCGCTTTCATTCTTCATTTTGAGGGTGATGTAGTGCCTAGGCAGGTGAAGGTCACGTCGTACCATTGCGACGTTAGACCGTACATCCCTCCACCTGTGCGCTGCTACAATTGCCAGAAATTCGGTCATGTTTCTGCCAGATGCACTGCCAAGGCGGTGTGTAGAGAGTGTGGCAAGGGGACACATGACGGTGTGGGGTGTACGCCTCCCCCGACGTGTCCTAACTGCCAAGGAAGTCACTCTCCGCGGTCGAAGCAGTGCCCTGAGTTCTGCAAGGAAGCAAAGATCCAAGAAATCAGAACATTGGATCGGCTTTCATATCACGACGCTCGAAAGAGATACCGTGATATGACTGCACCCGAATTTCCGGTATCTTTCGCGGCTAAGGTGACGCCACCTATCACCCCTGCCACTTTCGTTCCCCGTGCTGTACCCTCGACGACGAACTTCTCTGAGATCGTAAAGTCTCCCCTCGCTGTCCAAGCGAGACCTGTCAGCCCGAAGAAGGTTAAACAACCTTCTTCGGCCATTGTGAAAAAGGCGCCGGTTATACCATCTAAACCGGCGCAATCGGAGAAGAAGTCATCTTCCTCTCCGAAACGGTCGGAGAAGAAGTCTTCCCCTGCCAACGAGGCAAAGAAGACTTCTGCGACCGGGGCTGGATCGTCATCCAGCCCATCTGATAAGACAAAGATAGTGGAGAAGAGGGAGACGGTTCGTCGCCGTCTCTCTCGCCCTCCTGCTGACGGGGTGGCTACTGTCTCTGCTGGCCTTTCCGCTCCCACTACCACCAAGGGAGCGAAGCCTGCTGAAGCCAAGCCCGTCCGTATGGAGGAACTCCCCTATAGAAAAGAAAATAGATCGGCGGAGGAGAGGGGAGCGGTTCAGCGCCGTTTCTCTTCCTCTCCTAAAGGCAGGGCTGCTCACGTATCTGCTAGCCATCCCGCTCCCACCACTACCAGTGGAGCGGTGCCAGCAGGAGCGACCTTGTTTTATAAGGACCCGGCGTCTGTGGGGAAGGGACCATCTACTTCCCCAAACACACGTCGGCGCCGATCCAAGAAGAAGTCTCTTCGGGGCGTGTCGGGGACAGACACCCAGTCTTCGGACCGGGAGAAAGTCCCTCGACACCGCTCTCGCTCTTCCCCAAGGGCGAGACCCGTGAGGGTCGACGACGACCGTGCGCAACCCAAGAGAGCGCCCGCTCCATTTTCTTCGTCTTCGGACGGAGATGTGGAGATTGAGGTGTGCTCTCCTGCCCCATCATCTCCAACTAGAGATGGGGAAGGGTGGCAAACGGTCAAGCATAAGTAGAAGACCCACTTCTACTTAAGTCCACACCATGGCACTATTACAATGGAACTGTAATAGCTATTCTGTTCATCTCGCTGAGTTACGACAATTAACATCTTCGTTTTCGGCAACCATTGTCTGTCTTCAGGAATCCAGGTTTCGTCCTGGGCATGAGACAACAATGCGTCACTTCAAACTCTTCTCTAAAGACCGGATGGACGGAGCTGTGGCCGCTGGTGGCGTCTGCACTCTCGTCCACTCTAGCCTCTTTAGTGAAGAGGTGCCGTTGCGTACTCAGCTAGAGGCAGTTGCAGTTCGTACTTCGTTGCCAGTAATGGCAACAGTATGTAACGTGTACATCCCACCTGATTCTCAGCCGGATTACGACCAGCTGGTGGATCTAGTCTCTCAGCTCCCCCCTCCTTTTCTCCTTCTGGGAGATGTTAATGCCCACAACACCATCTGGGGCTCCGCTACCACTAGCGGTAAAGGGAGAGATTTTGAGAGGCTGATCAGGCGGCTGGACCTGTGTCTGTTGAACACAGGGGAGCCTACGCACTTCTCTATTGCACACGGTACTTATTCAAGTATCGATATTACCCTGTGCAGTCGTGCGCTGGTTTCCCTGCTACAGTGGGGTGTACACGATGACCTTTGTAATAGTGACCATTTTCCAATTATCGTTACTCTTCCGAACCAGAGAGCCATCGAGTTACCAAGTCGATGGCTTCTCCGTCGGGCTGATTGGCCAACTTTCACGGCACGTGCGGTGTTTGCCGAAGATACCTTTGAGAGTGTCGACGATCATACCATTCACATAACGAATGGTATTTTGACTGCTGCTGAGGAAACAATACCTTCCTCATCCGGCAACTCACGCCGGAAGCTTGTCCCTTGGTGGACAGCCGAGATTGCAGCAGCCATTAAAGATCGTCGACGTGCTTTCAAATGCTATCGGAGGCAAAACACTATGGCCAACCTTATCACCTTCAGAAGGATGCGTGCTAGAGCCCGATATCTGATTCGGGAGAGTAAGAAAACGACGTGGGAAAAGTATGTGTCGTCCATGACGGCGCATACTCCTTCATCTCAAGTGTGGACTAAGCTTCGTCGGATCTCCGGACTCCCGACATCACTATCGATACCCGGAGTGTCCATCAATGGGGACATCATCACGGACCATCTCGCCATTGCCAACAGCATTGGCTCGCACTTCTCCGATGTATCCTGCTCCGGGAGTTACGATCCTACATTTCTGACTCTGAAGCGGGAGGCAGAGACTCACCCCTTGTCATTTGCCACTGCTGCTTCGGAGTCCTATAATGTACCATTCTCTGAATGGGAACTGCGAAGTGCGCTTGCACTGTGCAGGGATACGGCTCCTGGACCGGATAACATACATAATCAAATGTTAAAACATCTGTGCGAATCCAGTATGAAAGAACTGTTGATCCTCTTCAATCGTATATGGATTGAAGGGGAGTTTCCATCTCAATGGCGAGAGGGGATCGTGATACCGATTCCTAAGGCTGGAAAGGATCCCAAGTTTGTAAGCAGCTATAGGCCCATTTGTTTGACAAATGGCCTATGTAAGCTGCTCGAAAAGATGGTGAACCGTCGACTGGTGTGGTTCTTGGAGGATAAAGGTCTCCTGTCTGAGTACCAATGTGGATTTCGCTCTCATAGGTCCACCACTGACCATCTGGTGCGACTTGAGAGCGCCATACAGGAGGCTTTTTTCCGGAAGCAGCACCTAGTCACGGTTTTCTTTGACCTCGAGAAAGCCTACGACACCACATGGCGCTACGGGATCCTTTCCACCCTTCACAAGTGGGGACTCCGTGGTAACTTACCGACTTTCATTGCGAATTTCATGTCCGTCCGACTCTTCCGTGTAAGGGTCGGTAGGACATTATCGCAGTACTATACCCAAGAAAATGGAGTTCCTCAGGGTTCGGTGCTGAGTGTCACCTTGTTCGCGATTGCCATTAATGGCATTGTTGCCGCCGCCGGGTCCGCGGTAGTTCCATCGCTGTATGTAGACGATTTAGCTCTGCATTACAGCTCTGGAAGTATGGCAGTCGTGGAACGGCAATTGCAGCTAGCCATCAACCGGGTCGACAGGTGGGCTCACGACCGGGGTTTTCGTTTTTCAGCAGCGAAAACCTCCGTCGTCCATTTTTGTCGGCTACGGAGGCTACATTTACACCCTGAACTACATCTCAGGGATGCTGCGTTGCCGGTGGTTGACACTTATCGCTTCCTGGGGCTCCATTTTGACAGCAAGTTAACGTGGCAGCACCATATACGGCAATTGAAAATGACATGTCTCAGGAAACTGAACATGCTCAGGTTTCTTAGTGGCACTACGTGGGGGGCTGACCGTGCGGTGCTGCTACGGTTCTACCAAGCCCTCGTCCTGTCCCGGCTAGACTATGGTTCTGCGGCATACGGTTCAGCAAGACCGGCAACCTTGAAAATGCTGGACAGTATCCACCATAGTGGCGTTAGGCTGGCTACCGGTGCCTTCCGGACCAGCCCGATACCCAGCCTACTCGCCGAATCGGGTGTTCCACCTTTAAATTATAGACGCCAACATATGCTGTTAGCATATGCTGCCAATGTGCGTCAAATGCCGCAACACCCGACCTATCAAGCTCTCTTCGGTACCCAAAACCACCAGGGGTACGCCAACCGGCCTCGTGCCACTCGGCCGGTTGGTATTAGACTTGATAGCTCGTGTACCGAAATAGGAGTGGCTGTAGGTCCCTGTATGATCCGGACATCTAGCGAGGTGCCTCCGTGGCAAGTCCCGCGTCCGGAAATTCGGTTAGATCTGCACCGAGGTCCTAAGGTGAACACGGATGCCTCCGTTTACCGGAGGCAGTTCCACAGCATAGTTCACCAATTTCCGGACGCTGGCATTCTATTCACGGATGGTTCGAAGGTGGACGAGAAGGTGGGTTGTGCTTACGTTATTGATGGTGCAAATACCAAGATCTCTTTGCCTGAGGCCTGTAGTGTGTTTACTGCGGAGCTCGTTGCCATCTATGAAGCTCTGCAGTTTGCACTACAGGATGCTCGAATCCACTTTCTCGTGTGTACCGACTCTTTGAGTTCGTTGCAGTCAATTGCTACATGTTTCCCGCAACACCCCCTAGTGCAGCGAATCCACGACCTACTAGCCGGGCTGTGCCACGCTGACACTCGAATCACCTTTCTGGGGCTTCCAAGCCACATGGGAATTGCGGGAAATGAGTTAGCAGATCAAGCTGCAAAAGAGGCGGTATCATTACCACCTCGACCAATGGAGGTACCCGCTAGAGATATTCGCTCTCAGTTACGCCTACAAGTTCTGGCTTTTTGGGAGAGTCAGTGGCTAGCTGACCCACTGCCCAGTAAACTGAGAGCGATCAAGGGAACTACTCGCGTTTGGCGGAGCTCCTTCCGGGCCCGGAGAGAGTCCGTCATTTTGTGTAGGCTAAGGATAGGTCATACAAGATCCACCCACTCGTACCTAATGAGAAGGGAAGACCCCCCACTTTGTACCTGTGGAGCCGTTTTCACCGTGGCCCACATTTTCACCGAGTGTGTGGATCTTGCTGACTTACGAAGAAACCTTGGTTTGCAGACGACACTCAAACTTATATTAGCCGATGACGCGGTGGCTGCTGATCGCGTTATCCGCTTTATAAGTGAGAGTGGGTTAGGGCCAGCAATCTAAATTTTCCAGTGAACTTTGACTCAACGACTTGTTCGTTTTTGAATGATAATGTTTTTGTTTTTTTTTCCGTAATTTTTATTTATGTTTATATTTTTTTATTTATTTATTTAATTGTTTGTTTTTGTTTTATTAATTTTTGGTCTTTTTAAATTTAGATGTCCACCTCAAAATTTTAAATTCAATTCAACATTTGTATTCTTTAATCTGTGTTAAGAGGGGCAGATGACCTCGTAGTTCCGCCCCTTAAAACAACAATAACTAACTAACTAACTAACTGAGCTGACAAAGCCTCCGTGGCTTAGGCGGCAGCACGCCGGCCTCTCACCGCTGGGTCCGTGGTTCAAATCCCGGTCACTCCATGTGAGATCTGTGCTGGACAAAACGGAGGCAGACAGGTTTTTCTCCGGGTACTCCGGTTTTCCCTGTCAACATTTCATTCCAGCAACACTCTCCACTATCATTCATTTAATCATTGCCCCAGAGGAGTGCGTCAGGCCTCGGCAGCCGGCACAGTTCATATCCTCGCCGCTAGATGGGGGCTTCATTCATTCCATTCCTGACCCGGTCGGAGACTGGAAGCAGACTGTGGATTTTCATTTTCACATAAGCTGACACCAAAATGGTGAGCTTGCCACGGTGGGTGAGTGGTTAAGGTGTCGGTCTACTAACCCCAAGCTTGCAGGTTCGCTCCTGGCAGTGCTAAGTGATTTTTGAAAGGCGGAAAAAATTACGACACGCATGTCATACGATGTTGGCATGTCAAAGAGCCCATTTGAATTCAGTAGGCCGTGTTCATAATGGCAAAATTAATCTCGGGAGTTTCCGCCAACACAAGGTTCCTCATTTCTCTACTAGAAAGCCAAGGAGCTTAGATATCTAACCTCCTTGACTTTCATAGTGCTTCAAGGAACAACGAAATTCGACAAGTAAGGTACCCTCTGAATGTCAAATAACAAAGCTTGCACCCGGCACCCGAGGCCATACGATATTATTATTATTATTATTATTATTATTATTATTATTATTATTATTATTATTATTATTCATTCATTCAATTTCGCTAATCGGCCAACTAGGGACCACGATAAGCCTCATTTTACATTCTGGCATTTGCTCATTTTTTTCTTGATCCACATTGCCTTCATGAGCTCACTGTGTTTAGCACGACGTTCCTCTGTCCATTTCGCACCAGTTGTCCGTTTTTCGTCCCGGAAAGTTCCAAACGTCTTGATGGCTGCTCTATAAAGATTTCGGTCTTGTGCATCTTCTGCTCGTATCCCCATTTCTTTCAGATCTTTCTGGACGTTAACATACCATGGCATTGTCGTTTTTGGTTTTGAGTCGAATATACTGAAGATACGTTTCGTCCATCGGGAATCGATCATCCGTCGCATATGACCGTAGAAGCAAACTCTGCGTTTTCGCATTGTGTCTGTGAGCTTCTCTATCCTCGAGTAAATTTCTTGCCTGGATTTTCTGATGTAGATGCCATTTTTGTAGTCTGGGCCAAGTATGATGTGTAGGATCTTTCTTTCTTTTCTCTCTAACTTCGCGAGCAAACATTTCTCGGATAGGATAAGGCATTCCGATGCATATAGCGGTACTGGTTTGATGACAGTGTTGTAGTGACGAATTTTTGTGTTCATAGAAAAGCACTTTTTGTTATATATGTTGCGGGTGGTTTGAAAAGCGACTTCCATTTTCTTGATTCTTGCTTCTATGGCTTCCTTGTCAAGGCTATTTTGCTGGATCCATTCCCCAAGATATTTAAAATTTATTAACACGGTTTATCGTTCCATATTTGGTGTTTAGTTGTGCTGTATCATCCTTGATGTTTGACATTACTTCTGTCTTTTGAAAGGAAATTTGTAATCCTGTTTGTTCTGCTACTTCCTTCAATATATTGACCTGTTCTGTTGCACTTTCGAAATCTTCTGTCATCAGGGCTATATCATCAGCGAATGCTAAGCAATCTATTTCCACTCCGTTTTTCTTCGTCCCGATCCTTAAAGGTTTGTAAAGGCCTCCTTCTTTTAACTTCTGTCGCCAATTCTGTATTACCTTTTCAAGCACGCAGTTGAACATTATTATTATTATTATTATTATACCAAAATGGTGTTCTCAAACACCGGTAAATGTGCACCCGTAATCACAGCATTCAATTGAGAACTGCTGTGTCCGTGTCTCATCATCTGGGTGGAAACAAAACATCGATATCTTGAACATGAACAAGATACTAATTCTACACATAATTATGTAGAAATTAAAGCCTGTATTTTTGCATTTTTATGTCTTGATACACTACATTAACTCAATACACTGCTTCTATATGAATCACTTGGAACAAATAGTTCGACTGATGACAGCATGAATACATAGTTTACTTAAAAAACAATTTAATTGGTATTCTGCCCGAAGGCAGGACCGAGCCTCCGAAGAGGCTATCCTTAGCCGGAGTTTACGTGCGGTAGGTTGGCCAGAGCCTTATGTTGGCCAACAGCGCGCAGTGCCTAGAACCGGCATACCATCCAAGTTCCGACTGCGCCCAATGTTGCTTAACTGCGGAGTTCTCATGGGATCCGGTGTGTCAACACGGCTAGGCCGTTGGCCTACATAGTTGACTAAAGACAATTATTGCCTTAGAATTACTCCCCTCCCCTTTTTGAATGTTTTGGTTAATTTTACGAAGCTCGTTTTTCCTTTGTTGTGTTTTATATTTTAACTTTTTTCTGTATATTGTGGTCAAATTTCAGTTTTCATATGCTCTTTCTCTTTCAACAAATGTGCAACGTAATGGCTTTAATTACTTAAGTGGTTTTCCAAATAAATCTGTAGAGTACCGTACTGAATGTGAACACGCAACACTGTGGGAACCTCCACACACGGCAGGTTACACTGAGGGGACCAGTTCCTGCACTGCAAACAATGACTTGTATACTCCTAACATCACATTTGCCACTTTTACAATGTATCCCTCCTGATCCGCGCGAACAAAATCGTGACATAAATACAAACATCATAGAGCAATGCATGTGATGCCACAAGAGCTGGGTCAAATAACTAGGAACGGGATTTTTTGAAAATGCATATGGACATATGCAAATGCATTATTTGAGGGTTTAAAGGATATTTGCATATTCTGAATATAACAGCACGTTTTAGAGTATACAGTTAAAATGAAGGAAATTGGAGAAACATTTAAAGTGAGAGTGAAGATTCAAGGAGAAATAATTTCAACTCTGGGATTTGCCGATGACATAGTCATCTTGGCCGACACGTCTGAGGATTTGAATGGTATCGACTCCGTATTGAGGACAGAATTCATGATGAACATTAATAAATGTAAAACAAAAATATTGGAATACAGCCGAAATAAATCAGAAACCTCTATGGACATCAAATTGGCAGGTGAAAAACTAAAGGAAGTATGATACTTCTGTTACTTAGGAAGCAAAACAACCAGTGATGGACGAAGCAAAGCGGATATAAAAAGTATGTTGGCTCAGGCAAGGAGAGCATTTCTACAAAAAAGGAATCTGTTGACATCAAATATAGAGTTAGGTGTTAGAAAGTCATTTTTGAAAGCCTTGGTCTGGAGCGTGGTGCTCTATGGAAGTGAAACTTGGACTGTTGGTGCAGCAGAAAAGGGGAGAATTGAAGCGTTTGAAATGTGGTGTTACAGAAGAATGATGAAGATCAGATGGGTAGATAGGGTTAAAAACGAAGAGGTATTAAGACGAGTGGGAGAGGAGAGATGTTTCTGGCGACTGCTAATGAAGAGAAGAGATAGGTTGGTAGGACACCTAGGAACAGCAAGCTTAGTTATGGAAGGAAGGGTTGAGGACAAAAACTGTAGGGGTAGACCAAGGTTAGAAAATGTTGAACAGATTGCCTCGGATGTAGGGTGTGGTAGCTATGTAGAGATGAAATGATTAGCTCAGGACAGGGAGGCATGGAGAGCTGCATCAAACCAGTCAAAATACTGAAGATTCAAACAACAACGGTTCTGAAAATAGTTGTTAATTTTGTAAACCAACTTTTTCTCGGTCGTAGTAGCATGAAATATGGCTTGTTAAGAGGCTCATAGTCATAGCAATGCAAGGCTAAACGACAAACTATGTTTTATCTACACGTGATTGGTGATGCAATACAAATGTTTACTCTACATAGCTAAACGTAGAATAAAATACGGAAACGGTTGGTGTAGCTTGTTGCTATGTAAGACTAAGGGTAAACTCGAGTATCTATACCAGTGTCACCTCAGTCAGTGTTTGATTGATGTAGTTTTAAGAGGCAAAACAGCGTGGTCATCTGCCCCTAATAGCCCCAGTGTGAGTGAGCGAGTAAGCAAACAGTTGCATTCTCGCATGTAGTACGCGTGCGTACTTCTCTGCACAGAAACGTAAAAGTAATGTAAAGTGCGTGTGAAGTGGCCGACCAATGTATTCGCGACGCACATTCCTCTCAAGTGCACGGGGCAGTACTTGGCTCTGAACATGTTACCATCACCTTGAGCGCAGAGACAGACTGTGTTTATAAGAGTGAAACCAAAGAGCCACGCACCACATGTAGGGCGCGAAAGCATGCCACTCACTTTTAGCTTTGCTCCGTCAAACACAATAAATTACGCGCTCACATTTACTACTTGGCAGCGTCAGGTAATTGCTATTGCAATCAACTAGGCATTAAATCTCTGACACGATGGCCACCACCTGCCCAAACAGCAGATAAATAGTAATAACAAAATAAAAACGTAAAACGCAAGGAATAATGCAGTAAATCAGGCAGTACACATGAACAGACAAGTTTCATTTATCATTCAAATACGAATTACTGATTGGCGCTAAGAAGGAACCGAGTGACAACTTGGCTATGAACCAGTCCAACTTCCACTCTCTAATCTAGAAGGCTGACTGACATTTTCTTTGAGCATCCAGATTTAACCCTTGAGAAGAGGCGTGAAAAAAATGTAACACGAGGACTCACACCGGGTCATTTTGACCTATGATGTGTCACCGCCTTTTTGTCGTAGTCGTAGTGAAACTTCTATTAAGAGACCAGTCATGGTTCCATGGAAAACTGGTCTTTTAGAGAGGCGGTTTCTTAATTGTATACTGCATTATTAATAAAGTACAGTTGGTACACATACGTGATTACAATTTATCTGCATTGGTTCATATTTAGTACAAATTAATTACAATTAGTTATTTTCTGAGCTCTGTCATTTTAAAAAGTAACGAATTGATCTCTGTTTCAAAATAGGTTTTTTTTACAATTTCACTTTCTAGAATATCTCAGAGTCAGTGCGAAAGTCCGTTAATTTGTTGTGGGTTCGAACAATCATCTAAGAGAGCCGTTTTTTGTATTTCTTTATACGTTACATAACACTAACGCTGACGCAGTTCTGTGCAATTGTTCACATCATCACCCTCATCATCGTGTCCAATGGGAAGGCAGAAGGGAAGTGGTCTTTTGAAAGAGGTCAGACTGAGAAAATGCCTGGTCTTTGGTCCTTAAATAGAGGAAACAATTACATTGACCTTATGAGGTTTTAAATCGGTTCCAAGAAAAATAGGTATTTAATAGGGGTGGTCTTTTAGAGAGGTTTCACTGTATCTTAATGGAGTAATTATACACCTGGTGTCTTCCGATAAACTATTCCCAATATAAAATGAGTTTTTTTTTTAAATCTAACTGCTGAAGAATGGCAATTTTCGTAACAGTATGATTGGCCTTCATTGATAGTGGTGAATTTCTTTGAACAAAGCAGCTGATGACCAAGGTGTCCCTAGACCCTAAACGTGGATCAACAAGAACGTGAGCTATGTGATTGTGCCGCATAATCCACCTTACTGTTGAGCAAGCCTCTCTTCTCCCGAGGGACGCTTCGCAATCCCCAACCAGACTAACCTCGCTACAAGCTCCCCAGAGCACACTTCTCTTTACTATTCGCCTCGTACACAAGGTGGTGTGTTGTTAGGACCAGCCCACATGTCGTCCAGTGATTCTTTGACCCCAACAAGTAGCATGCCTATAAAGTGTGCGATCTGCACATTTCCTTACATCCCAAGGACCATAATCAGGGCCTACCGAAACAAACTATCTGATATTTCCAGGATAAATCAGATAACTCCCTGAGTAACAGCAGCGGCCATGATAAATATATAAAACACAGTTTGTACTTAAAGAGCATTTCAATGAGTGCTTGAACGATAAAGTTGGAAAAGAAAAGACAGAAAAATATTGCCAATTTCTAATTTTTGCTATTCTGAGATTTAATTAGTATACTCTAGATATTAGAATTTCCTAAAAATAATCTGATCTGATAATTCTTACAGAGATGAAATAGAAATAATTTATAATTATGTTTGAATAAATAAATGACATGCCAATTTGGAAAGAAATGATAACGATTACTAGATGGTTAAATGATGATAATTATTAAATGATTAAACGTTCATAAATTCCTTGCAGGAGGATTATGAGATGGTCACAAAGATTTATCGTTGATATTTAGGTGACTGGAATGATAATCAGATAATTTGCAGTTGATATCTGAACAATGTTGAATTTTGATTAATATGTATTATAAATTTCATTTGTGATTATGGTGATGGGAGCAATTTAACATTTTATTGCTTAAACCAATGCTCAGCATAACATATATATAAAATTTGTGTGTGTAGATAATTATTGCGGTTCACATGAAATTGTTAAGTTAAATACTGATAGGGCTGAGGGTTCATCAAGGGTAATTCCTAGGTATTTTTGTGTCGAAGTACTATTTATGAAGGTGTTACATTTGCAACCTGCCAGGATGTTTTGGTGTATGCATGATATGCTGTGGTGCGTTAGTTTGTATTTTTCTTGTGTGAAGTGATCAACTCTGATGTGCATTATTTTAGATTTGGTTGTATTTATATACAAATTATTGTCATGACACCATCTTGTGATGTTATTGAAGTCTTTTGAAGTCTATCAAAAGCTGTTTTAGAGTAAAAAGGTAGACTTTCACGACAGGCGTTGAAATAGGAATCTCCGTTTCGCGGGCTTATAGGTCGTGTTCCAAGGACATTTTGTCGTCCTGACGTTTCGCTGAATACTGCGTTCAGCATGTTCACAGGTTACATAAAGCGAGGTAAAACAAGTAAACAGTGTAAACGGAGATTCCTGTTTTAGAGTCTTTATGTATGATATATACAGTGGTGTCATCAGCATAAATAAATATTTTACTGTGTTTAATGGATTCATTCATGTCGTTTACGAACAGGTTATATAGTGTAGGTGAAATAATGCTGCCTTGAGGGATACCTTGTGTTCCTTCTACTGCGTCACTGATAGTGTTATTGACCATAACTGCCATTTCCCTGTTTTTCAGATAGCTTTCAAATAGTTTGTAAGTCGTGCCTCTTATTCCAATATCGTGTAATTTAGCAAGTAGTTTATTGTGATTTATTGTGTCAAATGCTTTAGAAAAGTCAAGAAAAAGTACCATTATGTGATTGCTCTTATTTAAGGCATTATTTATTACATTGGCAAATTCAGCCAGGAGTAGTTCAGTACTTTTTCCCTTCCTAAAACCGTATAGGTGTCCCTTTAAAATATCACATTTATTTAGGAAATTCTTCAATCTCTTATCCAAGCATTTTTCCATTATTTTGTGTAGGATTGATAAAATGCATATTGGTCTGTAGTTGCCAAAGTCTAAGTGATCGCCATTCTTATATATTGGTTTAATAATTGTGTATTTCAGATATTTTGGTATTATGCCTGATTCGAATATCTAGTTCTAGTTCATTGTTTCAGTAGACTGTGAGGGTGCATGTGAGTGTGCCTGGTGACAGACTGTTTTAGTGGTAGTATTTGTTGTTGGTGGAACTTTAGTATTTTTTTCGTTAGTAGAATTTTGGTATTTAATTGTTAGTACGGTAGAAGGTTAGTCTTTTTGTTTAGTAGAATTGCTCTTTACTTATTCTGAAAGGGAGTAGCAGCCTTTCAGAATAAATCAATTCTTTACTAGTCTTATAGACGGTTAAGATATTGATAATATAAGCCAAATAATGGCTACACTGCGTCCTGCTGCACGGCTGAAAGCAACGGGAAACTACAGCCGTATGCTATTCCCGAGGATATGCACCTCTCTATGCATAATTACATGTGATGATGGCCTCCTCCCTTGTAAAATTTCAATCCGGAGGTAAACTAGTCCCCCGTTCGGATCTCCGGGTGGGGACTACTCGAGAGGGGGTTAACATCACAGAAGTGACAAAGAGGAAATCTGACATTCTACGGATCGGAGCGTGGAATGTTAGAAGTCTGCTAGGAAGTGGAAAGTTAGAAAACTTAGAAAGGGAAATGGATAGGTTGAGGTTGGATTTGGTTGGGATTAGTGAAATGCGCTGGCAGGAAGAACAGGACTTTTGGTCAGGAGACTATAGGGTCATTAGCACTAAATCAAACAATGGCCAAGCAGGGGTTGGCCTCATTTTGAGTAGGAAACTTGGGCAGCGGGTGGAATATTATGAACAATATAGTGAACGGATTATTGTAGCAAAAATCAATACTAAACCTACCTGCACCACAGTGGTACAAGTCTATATGCCTACCAGTCAAGCTGATGATGAGGATGTTGAAAAGGTCTACGAAGAAATAGACGAAATTTTGAGGTATATCAAGGGTGATGAAAATGTTATAGTAATGGGAGATTGGAATGCTGTGGTAGGAAAAGGGAGAGAAGGGAAAATAGTAGGAGATTTCGGATTAGGTGAAAGGAATGATCGAGGAAGCAGGCTGGTAGAATTCTGCACCGAGCATGAGTTGGTCATAGCTAACACCTTATTCAATAACCACAATAGAAGAATATACACATGGATGAGACCAGGAGATACAGGGCGTTACCAAATCGACTTCATTATGGTCAAGCTGAGGTTTCGAAACCAGATTTTGGATTGTAAAGCATATCCTGGTGCTGACATAAACTCTGACCACAATCTGGTCGTAATGAAATGCAGATTAAAGTTGAAGAAACTGAAGAAAAGTCAAAAGCCAAAAAGGTGGGCAATAGACAGACTGAAAGAGAAGGATGTAAACGAAAGATTCAAGAAGAGTATAAAGGAAGGACTAATGAAAAACCCTAAACAAACTTCAATTGCAGACGAATGGGCACTTTTGAAGAATGAAATAACAAAATCCGCAGAAGAAAACATTGGTAGGAAAGAATAGGTAGAAAACCGTGGATCACTCAGGATATACTAGAATTGATGGATGAAAGGCGGAAACACAAGAATGTAAGAGATGAGAAGGGGAAAGCAGAATACAGACGTCTGAGAAATGAGGTTAACAAGAAGTGCAAGGAAGCGAAAGAAGAATGGTTGAAAGAGAAATGTGCAGGTATAGAAAATTGTCTGAAATTAGGTAAAGTAGACACAGCTTATCGAAGGATTAAGAATACTTTTGGGGAAAAGAAGACTAAGTGCTGTAATATTAAGGACACAAATGGAAAGCCTCTATCAGATAGGGAAGAAAAGGTTGAGAGATGGAAAGCTTACATAGAGAGTTTGTATAAGGGAAAGGAGATTGAGAATCATGTAATGGAAATGGAGGAGGAAATTGATGAGGATGCAAAAGGAGATTTAATATTGAGATCAGAATTTGATAGAGCTTTGGAAGACTTAAGCAGGAACAAAGCACCAGGCATAGATGATATACCGATTGAGTTGCTACGCTGCATAGGAGATGAAGGTCTGATCAGGTTATTTCACTTGGTGTGTAGGATTTATGAGACAGGTGAGGTACCCCCTGATTTCAAGAAGAATGTAATCGTCCCTATACCAAAGAAAGTGGGAGCTGACAGATGTGAAGATTACCGTACAATCAGCTTGATTACTCATGCTTCAAAGATCCTGTCTAGGATAATTTACAAGAGGATTGAAAGCCAGATAGAAACGGAGTTGGGTGAAGACCAGTTTGGTTTCAGGAGAAATGTAGGAACAAGGGAAGCTGTACTAAGTCTTAGGCTGATTTTGGAAGGTAGAATAAGGAAAGATAAGAGAACGTTCATGGCTTTTGTAGACTTAGAAAAGGCTTTTGATAACGTTGATTGGACTAAATTGTTTGACATTTTGAAATCGATTGGAATAAAGTACAGAGATAGGAGGGTGATATACAATCTATACAGAAACCAGACAGCAGTCATTCGAGCTGAAGGACATGAGAGAGAAGCTGGTGTTCAGAAAGGTGTAAGGCAAGGCTGCAACTTATCACCCATACTTTTCAATCTTTACATTGAACAAGCAATGAAGGAAATTAGAGAAAAATTTAAAGTGGGAGTGAAGATTCAAGGAGAAATAATTTCAACTCTGAGATTTGCTGATGACATCGTCATCTTGGCCGACAAGCCTGAGGATTTGAATGAGTTTTTGAATGGTATGGACTCCGTCTTACAGAAAGAATTCATGATGAAAATTAATAAATGTAAAACAAAAATACTGGAATGCAGCCGAAATAAATCAGAAACCTCTATGGAGATCAAATTAACAGGTGAAAAGCTGAAGGAAGTAGAAAACTTCTGTTACTTAGGTAGTAGAATAACCAGTGATGGACGAAGCAAAGAGGATATAAAAAGTAGGTTGGCTCAGCAAAGAAAGCTTTTCTACAAAAAAGGAATCTGCTGACATCGAATATAGATTTAGGTATTAGGAAGTCATTTTTGAAAGCCTTTGTCTGGAGCGTGGCGCTCTATGGAAGTGAAACTTGGACTATTGGTGCAGCAGAAAAGAGGAGAATAGAAGCATTTGAAATGTGGTGTTACAGGAGAATGTTGAAGATCAGATGGGTAGATAGGGTTACAAACATAGAGGTATTAAGACGAGTGGGAGAGGAGAGATGTTTCTGGCGACTGCTAATGAAGAGAAGAGATAGGTTGGTAGGACACATACTAAGACACCCAGGAATAGCAAGCTTAGTTATGGAAGGAAGGGTCGAGGACAAGAACTGTAGGGGTAGACCAAGGTTAGAATATGTTAAACAGATTGCCTCAGATGTAGGGTGTGGTAGTTATGTAGAAATGAAACGATTAGCTCAGGACAGGGAGGCATGGAGAGCTGCATCAAACCAGTCAAAAGACTGAAGACTCAAACAACAACAAATCCAGAAATCTATTGAACTTGTGAGTGTTATAAGTAGCTCGTCAATATTGATGCGCTCAAAAATTATACAGTTGCACATTTATATACAAATACACAGTGTGCAAGAAATGAGAGCTTACTGATTTAACGTCAGTAAGAACAATCATCACCAGAATATACTAGAAGGAGTAATTTCCAATTATTCAACGCAAAACTAAGGTATCCTGGTAATTCTCTGAATTTTTCCTGTTTTGAAAATTCCCTGATAATTCCCTGTTTTCCATGTTTTTTCAGAGTAGTCGACGCCCTGAATGGGCTTTAAACTGACGTGAAATAAATAAGTTATACGTGAGAATATTACAAGCAGTTGCTATCTGATCATTACACCGGTATAATATGCACTGACTTCACCCGTTTAAATAATAAAATGTGACCGTGGAGAAAGGCTGCGATTAGACAATAACTCAAGCTTTCTTCTTAAAACGCACATTTAATCAACTATCATTTCATAACTACCACGACGAGACATTTGATAGACGCTGTTCCATCTCAAAATCCAACCTTGCCTAGTTTTCAGCAGAAAACAAGGAAAATTAATTAATTAAAATTGAGTTACTAGGCCAAAGAGCTGGCGAATAAAAAAATCTATCTTCATCCTAGTGTATTACAAGATTTATTGAATACAATATGAAGAATGCAATGGTATGGTCAACTTCAAATTTGATAATCTTCTGCATAGGCTGTCAATGATTTGCATGCAAGTATATGATATTACCCACAAATCTGTCCACAAAGATTGCAAGTAACCAAGTCCGACGCCAACTGATATCCTCGTAGTCCACAGATTTTATAATGGAATCCATGAGCTGCTGTTCTCGTGAATACATGTCTTAACTCGCAGTTAGACTTCTTCCATCTTCAGTGTTCATGGCTGGGGTTAGGCTTGATGTGGTCTTCATAAGCCAATGTAACAGGAAGGCCGTATCCCTGTTTTATATCTCTCACAAAATAATCCGTATCCGCTAGCAAATAAGATTATCCTCGATCTAGTTGATTTAGATACTTGGAGAGATCTCTTGATGAAGAATGCTTTCACTGCCTCAAGTTTCGTCAGTGAACCCATATTGTGCTGATTGCGTAACACACAGGGCAACTTTGATATTGAAAAGTGTTAGTGCAGTGCCCAGAGAGAGTTTCTCTGCAGATCATCTTTGTTTTATATGCTCAGTGAAGGTTTTACCTGTTACTTGCAAGGTAAGTCCCAAGTACGGCAAGTATAGGAGTTGGCAATATCCAGCTTGTCATTGCCACAGAGGAAGTTATCTGATTTTGAGATATTTCCTCCTCTTCTAAATTTCATGGCTTTGGTTTTACTTGTACAGCGGAACGTGGCTAATTCGAACTTCTATAATTCGAAATATTCTTTAATTCGAATTTTTCACTCGGTCCCTAGCATTTTATATACAATCAATGCCAAAAAAATCGAGGTTAATTCGAATTATATTTTGGATAATTCGAAGTTTTTACGTGTAAAAAGCCCATCGGAAGCCAAACAGTTGGGTCAGGAATTCCTGAAAAACGACGTATCATTGGCATGCGGCCCCTACTCGATGGTTTGCCTACAAGACTAACAACACGCCTGCGACGCTCCTTCCAAGGTCAATGCCCAACCCCTCCCCCTCCAATTGTTTTGCAGCGCTTCACATCTCATAACTCATAAGAGTGTCATTCCTAACACCAGTCTGGTAGTGCGTGCTGAGTGGTCATTTAGATTTGTGGTTGTTGTTTAGAAGTTTGGTTTTGCCTGTGTTTTAAAGTGTGTGTAAGATGTGTAAGATGTCGTCATCAAAGTCTCGGGTTCCATACAAAACTTTGACTTTGGCGGAGAAAACAGCGGTGATTAAAGAAGTGGAAAAGAGAATGAAGGGAAAAAATCTGAAATTGTAAAGGCTTTCGGGATTCCTCCAAACACGTTGTCTACATACCTAAAAAATAAAGACAAAATTCTCGGTTTTGAAAATGAGAGTGGCAAAGGCCGAAAAAGATTAAGGGAACCGGAAAATTTGAATTTGAATATTCTCTCTACCCTTTTCAAAGAACTTTCATAATTCGAATTTTTGGATAATTCAAATTTTTTTACTGGTCCCTTGAGGTTCGAATTATCCAAGTTTCACTGTCTTTATGACCAAGCCAGCCTGTCCATCCCTAGTTGTAAGGACACTCTATTGCTCGACAGCATTACCATATCATCCGCATACAGGAACATATGTAAGTCATCTGCTATGGGTCTGGAATAATCAACATTGTGGCGAACTATCAAGAGATTGAATTTCAGGACGTTCTCTAACAATTTAAGTTCAGGGTTTTCCTCTCAAAGAATAAGGCGAAATTTCTTCATCAGAATGGATCTATAAACTCCATCGAATGCTTTCGCAAAGTCAATGAAGATTGCATAGAATCAGTTGCTGCCCAAATGATGTCACCCTAGTGTCTGGCAATTACACAAGCAAACCACAGTTTACATTAAACCGAAACCTTCTCAATTATTATTTTTAAGTATTTATTAAAATATAGGGGCAAGAAAATGTATTAACAATAAAATATTACTTTAGAACAGTTAAATATATTCTTTAAAAAATAGGTCAGTATTGTAAGACAAGATCCCAGAAAACTAAGTACAAGTAGTTCCCTGAGGAACTAAATAGCCTATATTCATATCGCACTGCTCTTTTCCATTACAATTCTCCTGCCTATTGCAAGGACTTTCCGAGAAACTTCTATGGTATATAAATATTTAAATTTCGCATCGGTGCCATGCTGGATTTGTGTTCATCAGGTTGTTGAAAAGCCCATAGGTGAAGTTATGTTAATAGCCTCTATCAACATACAACATTTCAGTTTGATTCGGAGATAGTGAGAGCCGTCGAAATATTGCAATGTTGGATTGTTCTATATGTAGGCCATAGAGTTATGTATCATTAGATGGAGAATATTACATAGGTTTATTATTCAAACGTTCACTCCAATCGCATGATTCACAAATAAACAAAACAAAAAACACGCAAAAATTTCGCACAGCCACCATCTTGCTGTTATGAGAAAAAATTGAATTGAAACAGATTCCAGTAGATTACATCTTGCATAAACATTTATCCTACCAAGTTTCACTGTGCTCGGTTGATTAAAGCTGCAGAAAATGCTATTTAAATATCGAAAATTCGCTTGGCCGCCATGTTGGTTTTGTACTTAACTGAGTATTCTCTATCACCGTACAAAATTTCAGGGTGATATCAGTAATAGTTTCAGAGATATAAAGTACCGGTGAAATATTTCGCACAGCCACCATGTTGGATTGGAGAGACGCATTAAAATTTTAAGGGTTGCCGTGGTCGGACAAAATAGTACTACGTTCTTACCAGAGTTTCATTGAAATCGCTCCAGCCGTTTAGAATTTATTAGAGATAGACACACGGACAAAAGGTGATCTCATAAGCCTACGTTTTCATAAATGGAAAGAGGTTAAAAAGCTGCGTGCGGTGTGGGGGGCATGTTGATGCAATGGTCACACTGCTTGCCTCTCACCAAAGCGGACCAGGTTCGATGCATGTGGGATTTTCGAAGTGAAATACCGTGGTTCGAATTCTATGTAAAAATGGAGGTGCCTTGGCTCATGATTAACGGCAACGTAAAACTACAAAATTCGTTCATGCTTCGGCGTGAGAAAAAACAACTTTGTCAAAATTATACGAAGTGCATACATAGTCGCCCATTGTCACAGGCATTTATTTTCTCACAATGTGGAACAACTTGTGGATCCTCAGCTGAAACTCTGTGATGCTCAGCTCTAGGTTTGGTGTACTTGACTGCCGAATACTGTGCTCCTGTCTGGTTCAATAGTGCTCACACAAATATTGCAGATACCCAACTGAACAGCACAATGCGTTTCATCACTGGCACAATCAAATCTACTCCCACACATTGGCTACCAGTGTTAAGTCATATTCCACCTCCAAATCTCAGACGTAAAGATGTTCTTCTAAGAGAATTCAATAAAATAATGAACAATCCAGGACTGCCGATACATGATGACATCAGCGAGATGCAACTACTGGTCGCCTGCGTTCCAGAAAACCATCAATACGAGATGCCATGAACTTGAGGAACAGCAACTACCTAACTTTCGTTGGGTGGCAGTAGAGACTCAACAACAAATGTTGTCCAACAATGCCTCCTGTGAAGAAGACTCCGCCACCTGGTTTCAACCTCCCTCTTAGAATATGGTCCACATTGAACCGGATACGAACCAACCATAGGAACTGTGCAGCCTTCCACTACAAGTGGAACAGCATTTGGTGCTACAGAACAGACGATCCAGCACATTATCAACGAGTGCAGCAAAAGAAAGTACAGTGGAAGTGCTCGTGACTTTGCTCTCGTGACCCCAGAGACTATTGGCAATATTCAGAATTTGGATATAGGTATATAAATTCTCCTGTATCTCTAGCCATAAGCTAAATAAATAATTTTCTCACAGATAATTTTAAACATAATTTGTAGTAAAATAGCTAGAATAACTAGAAACGAGTGTCCCAATACAGTGCATAAGCAATACACACAATGTACGCAACTAAAGATCATTTCATTCGTGGTGCATTTTACAACTTTTTGTGTTAATTACTACAACCGGAAGCTGGCACCTTATCAGAACACTTTGTCACGTTCACAACCCTGGACAACGCCTGGAATGAATAAACAATGTCTAGTAGGCCTAATGAGCAGTTTGTGATGCACGCCGTGTGCCAGGCAGGACGATCATCCTCTTAGATTTTACTGAACGTGAAGATGCTCTGCCATGGCTTGTAATTAACTTTAGATTGGATGGAGTAATTTCCACCTACTGTAGGTCAAGCGTGAGTCGTCCTTATTCAAGCTGTGCCAGAAATCATGCGGACAGAGTCACAGTATTGTTATTCACTTTGCTTCTAATGCTGCTCAACTCTTCTTAAACCTAGTTACTATAGGCAGGGGATTATATAAGTGGGGAGCTGTGGGTTACACCCCCCCCCCCCCACCTTCCCCCCAGAAAAAGCCAATAAATATTAAGAAAGTGTTGTTTTGGTAAAAGTATAACATAATTGTAAATTTGGTTGCACCCTAATCTTAACTTATTGGCTAAGTTATAAACAATATTAAGATTGAAATTAGACTACCTCGCATTATTGGCTGCGGTACTTTTGAGAAATAAATTATAAATTCGAGAAAAAAAATGTTCACCTTTTTGTTCTATACTCCACAGGCCATAATAGAAAATTCATTAAGTATAACATATTATGTGTGTGTTGTGTTGTATTTCACAACTCTTTTCGTATGGCCACTAATTGTAGGCTATAGAAACTTAGAATTTTACAATTAACTAATCCCTCCCTATATTATTCTGCTAAGGTCCCATTCCAGTTTTGTACCGAAAATAAGGTCCCATTAACACCAACCTACACATATGGGGTACCTACAGATTCAGCATAACCCAATGCGTAAGCGAAACGCACTCACTCTTTAAATGCCTCACAATTAAATAAATACCTTAAAACATGTATGAAATTATGAAAGAATGCAACACGGTAACCATGGTAACAGAACCTATTTCTGTAAGACGCAATGCAATTCCAATTATTACATTACTGTGAAAGTTTCCAGGCGGTTATAAGGTTATCACTGAACCAAATTAATACATACAGTATAATGCGCTTAAGGGGGTCAAGGGGCACTCTAGAATTTTTCACGCAATTTTCACGTGTGAGTGTGGTATGAAAGGTATTTTTCACCCGACTATAAAGGGTCTCCGAAAACCACATTTAAAGGCCCTTAAATTACCAGTGTCTGTGATATTCCCAGAAAACTAACTTCGCTGCGATATACCTATGAAGGAATGACAAACCCCTAACCACTGCACCAGTAGCTGAATTGAAGGATAAATCAGTCATAGCATTCATGATTGAGATTTTGCTAAGTGTTCTCTTTACAACTAGAATATTTGCGGGTAATGCTAGTCTAAGATAATTACACAAAGTTATAGTTGGTTGATATTTCTGGCTATTTTGCGGTGACAATCCCCTGAGAACACTCACAATATCCCAGGATAGTCGCCCCCCCCCCCCCCCCTGGCTATAGTACAATACTATGGCTGTTTACTATACACGATTAAGCTCGCAGCCTTCATTTGGCGTCATTGCGGTTTTGTATTGTGAGCCCTATTATAGTATTATTAATAATAAATCTATATCAGTGCTTCCACAGTTGGGACGTATTGATGCAAAGAGTACATCCAGACGTGTAGGAACCTATGTTGCGCAACCTCAAATGCCAAATGACTGCACCAAGATTCGATCCAGCAACGTTGGGCAGAGCGGGCGAGATCGTAAACACTGCACCGCGCAGCCAGCGTGATATTCGCCACATCGCATCGCGGAGTCAATGAGTGATTTGCAGCCGTCTCGAGCGCATTCCTCAAAATCATGACTGAGCCCTTAGTGCTCGGGTCCAAGCTGCGTGATACTTAGAGGAATGTGCATCGCGGACTATGAGAAGTGGTGTTGACGAGTGATGAGGTTTCTCGGTCTGTGCGTAGTAACATTGGTCGGTAACTCACTCACTCATTCGCAACACCTCAATGGTTTGTTAGCAGTATTGGAGTAGAAATGAATACCAGATATCACGGCGGGCTGTTGACAGACCCTTCCCTGCTCTTCCCCCTCACCCCACAAGTTCACAGAGCTATTGCCTCATGTTCTTACCGTGTTTTGGATGAGCTACTGTTGCTATAGTTACCATTCCCTCATCGGTTTATAAGAGCGAAGATAGCTTTCTGGGAATATCTCCGAAACTGTTAACTGTTGGTTTTACTTGGCTCCACAAACCGCAGTCGGTTCTTGGCCTCGTTTTGTCCTTGGCATCTTCCTCTCGCGCTCCAAGTAGCTGGATGTCCTTGGCTACCTGGTCTTTCCATCTCATTTTTGGTCTGCCTAAGGCCTCTCGTCCATTGGAAGCGGAAAGCTGCGAACTGCGAAGCAACGAATTCGGGCGAACACCGTTCGTACGAAATCGCGCGAATGCCTATAGTCCATTGCTTCAGTATTCTTCCGGATTCATAGACGAGATGGCTCTCCGGAACGGTTTTCCATATGATTCTGATGAAGAATGTTTCACTTTGTAATTATCACGTTTGATTCGACGTATCACGCACACGTGATATCGACGAAGACGGGAAATGTGGGTGAATCACATTTACGCAAAAAGAAAGGAGTTCGGTGAATCTTCTCATTTGTGACATGATCTTCAAGCTGACGAAGACCACCACTTTTCTTATTTTCGAATGAGAAAGGACACATTTTGCTACATTCTTAGAAACATTTCTTCTAAGCACAAGAAATTCATTCATTTTAGACATTTCCGTTCCTGAACAAGCAAAATTAACATTTTATAATCCATACTTCACTACGCTCTTCGCAATCAAAATCCCAACAGAACTGGATCGGTTCGCTCTTCGCAGCCGTTCGGACAAACACTGACCAACGATACGGGCACTGTGGACGTGGTCCCCCACTAAGACACGTCTTTGGATCGTTCGTGCGACTTCGGACGAATTCGATTTCGCACCTTTTCGGAGCTTTCCGCTCCCAATGGACGAGAGGCCTAAACGTATTCTCGTCCGTCTGGCTTTTTCTCACACTTCGCGCAGTCTAGATCGCTCTTCTCTTCTCTACACGTGACCAGCCCGTCTTAGCTTCCACAACAACATCGGGTTCTTTATATAACTCCTTTAGTTCCTTGTTCTCTCTCCTTCGCCACCTGCTTAACAAATTCATCCGAAAATCTTTCTGCGGATTTTATTTTCAAAATCCTTTATCTTTCTCGCTGTGCATTTGCCTAATCTCCGTGTTTCTGCACCATATAGTAATACTGGCCTAATTATAGTTTCATATTATATTTGTATTTTGGTCCTTCTTGATAACAATTTGGATGTGAGTAGTTTGTTAACTGCATATGCAGCTTTAATCCTCGCTTCTATCTCCTGGTTTTAGGGCCTTCAAATGTGGTTATCGGGAGACCTTCCGAGTTTTGTTTCTCGCATCGAGGGGCGTAAAATGGGTCATGCACCACCCACACATGAGGCATTAACGCTAAAAATGCGTGGCCTAGTGATATTTCGGGGCGGCTGCCTTCTACTTACGCATTACAAACAAACAGACAGACAAAATTCAAACTGAGGTCATTATACAACTCATCCGCGATTAATACAATGCTCTAGCCAATGTTCAGACAGAAAGCTTACTTCACTCGTTAACTACCAGTTGTCGTTCGTTCAAACAATTCGCTTGACAGTGTCGAATATCCCGTCCGCCCTAACCCCTGTCATGTCACAAGTCTTTCTTAGTTCTCATCTCTTCATACATGTAATCTTGGAACAGAATTTCAAGCCCGTCATTCTATAGTAATATCGCAAAATATAGTAAATGTCGCTTTAAAATTACCTTATCACTCCAATTCACTAAAATAATATCACATGACTCGTTAATCGCCGGGGCTGATGTCCACTTGTCTCCTACAGCAAAAGTCAAATACTGTTTGATATATTCCACCAGCATCCCAATCATAATGACAATAATATGATGAGTTGTTGGACCTGTGTCGAGTATCTTACTTTCACGGAGTAAAAGTTGGACTGGGTACTCTGTTAATGAGTAACTGGCATTCTTCCATCGGCTCTCTTCCTTTTTAGCGCCATCAATAATCTTATCTAAATCACAAATGTAGCTCTCGAAGTTAAAACTGTCCCTCGAAACCCTTTGCATTATCCCTTGGGAATGTCACAGGTTTTTATTTTATAAGTGTTACTAGCAACCTGCCCCGGCTTCGCCCGGGAACAGTTACGAATGCATTACGTGATGAGCGCTTTTTTTTCTCGATGTGGGTGAAGTACGACCTATATCCGTTTTACGTCTCGACATGACGGGTTAAAATCACTGACTGGACTATTAATTATATTATCATGGAGATGCATGTGCAACAAAATCATGTCAGAAGTAATTTAAGAAAGGCGAGGTGCATGAAATACAAATCCCCCTTCCGTCCAATCTTAACTTGACTGTGTATTTTACGGAACGAAAAGTTCACAGGCGAAATGAACAAAAGCCGAGTTCCACTTCCAGGGAAACTCCAAACACAACCACTCTTCTCTTTAGTCTTAACTCAACACAACTCTACAGTTTGCTGCTGGCTGTAACTGGGATGATAGTCTCGCCCCCTAGCCAGCTCGTAAACTGTCACCTCAGTAATTGAATGGAAATTGTTGGAAGAAATGAAAAAGTAAAAAACACTTATAGTGGGCGATGTATTGAAGATAGTGATATGTTCTGGCGGACTTTTTTGTAGGACTTTTCATGCTGAACAATTCTTACATGCATAGTATATTGATAATTTTAACGGTTTGCCCAGCGGAAGCTTAAAAAGCGCACGGACGCCAGGTTTTTCTCGATTTTTTTTACTGAAATCGTTACTGCTTGGCTTCATAAATAAATTATCTGCTACAGAAACCTTCCTCGACATATCCTTTACAGAATGGTGAAAACCGCTTCAAAATCCATCCAGTAGTTCTCGAGATAACCCGTGATATCGAAGAATCGGGACTTTATTTAGTAGAGATTATTATTTTCTTTGTTAGGGCGGAATGCTCCACACAAGTAAGTGGGAGCTGGGTCCCCTGGTCACCATCCTTGAGGTGAAGTCGAAATTCAACGTGGACATTATTACGAGCGATTTGATGTATGGGCACCTTCACCGACATTCATCTAGATTATAGCTTCAATGAGGATAACAGGACGCACTACCAATGTAACCTACCGGAAAGGTTTCGGCTTGTGGTACCGCAATGTTCATCAAATAAACCTTTAGCTTCGTCTTGTTAAGGTAGACGATATGTATGTGGTCAATTAGCCAAGATTGTCTGCTGCGCTAGGACAGTAGAGTTTGTACCCCTTGTTTTCAAGCACGTTGGACGGCTGATAGGTGCAATACTCCATTATTATTTCTTCATCGAGGCCAGCTATGGACCACGTCATTTCAACTGCTTCCGTCTTTGGGCCTTGATCTGAGCCCAGTGTTCACGGATTCGCTGGCTCCTTTCTTTCATCAGACCACTTCTTGTCGGTTTTTAATTTCGCTTTTTTTTTGTAATTTGTTGTGTGCTCCAAGCTTTTCCTTCAAAAGATCACGTTCCATAATGTCTGCGTGAATGGATCCTACTTCTTGCAAATCCTTGTCTACCTCACAAAACCATGGGCCCTTTGTTTTCCTTGTTAAGAAAATATATGAATCTCCGATTGGCAATTGTCTGGGGTTTCATACGAGTTAAGTGGCCATTCTTCTCTCCAGAATTACTTTAGATATCCTTTCATTGTTATGCCGTCTCTTGTATTCAACATCGCCTCTCAGGATCTTCCTTTTCTTGGCTTCCAATTTCTCAACCATTATTATTGTTATTATTTACACTGCTATGCCTTTTTGTGGAGCAGGATAGAACTCAGTTTGCTAATAATGTATTTTTCTTCTCCCAAATTTTCTTCATCTGGGCACTTCCATCATTTCTCGGTCCTGGTGTTGTTCACTGCTCTGAACTGGAGTCGATCTTGTCTAATTTCCTCTGTGATGCCTAATTTCTTGAAGGTATTTTTCTATTTCACTAATCCAGTTGTTGTTGACTTTGATTGAGACTGAGGCTGTCATTGTCCATTCTGAGAATGTGGCCGTAGATCTGAAAGTCAGTGACTTGCTGATAAAGCTCCGTTTGATCCAGATTGCTACTTACAAGGGGAGGATACGATGCATGGGTCACCGATTCGAACCATCTTTAGTACACGTGTAGGGCATGACCAGGTGCAAGTAGTAAGGTGCGCTTCTCAGCCGATTCCGAGAAATTAATTAATTGTAATTACAGTGCGGCGTCTACGTGCGTTGTACGCTATTAACAAGCCAACGAGCGCGTGGTGCAGCGGTAAGAGCCCTCCTTCGTAAGCGCGGGATCGCTGGATGGAATCCCACCGGTGAGCATTTGCAGTGTGTCTTTTTTTTTTGTAACCATTGTCAATTTCCAACCAATACCCATAGCAAGAGTCACTGCTTACGGTGTGGTCTGATGGTTTACAGACGTGCAATGAACGGAACAGACTGGACCTTCGGTGTATAAACGTAGGCTATACATATAATAGAATACACCTGACCCTGTATAATACCAATGTATTTGCAATGCCCCGACTGTACATTATGTACTGTCACAAACGTTGATCCCCATACGATGATTTCAGAATCCCTTTTCCGGCTCACAAAACACTTTATTACAATTGACTGCAAAATGAACATCATTCACGACACCTACAGTTGTACAAATTGCCTAAGGCTCACCGGTGGGATTCGATCCAGTGATCCCACGCTTACGAAGCAGGGCTCTTACCGCTGCACCACGCGCTCCTTGGCTTTATGTTAACGTACAGCGCACATGAACGCCGTACAGCAATTACGAATAATGTATAATTAATTTCTCGGAATCGGCTGAGAAGCGCAGCTTACTACTTGCACCTGGTCATGCCCTACACGTGTACTAAAGATGGTTCGAATCGATGACCCATGCATCGTATCCTCCCCTTGTAAGTGGCCAACATACACAACCACCACAACTGTGCTGCAATATAATTAATACATGGTTCACCAGCTAGTCGCTCCGGGAAATGCCGATATGGAGCCCTGTGCTTCAGGATTAGTTACATTATTCCACTATTGTTGCTACTTGACTCGGAAAGACAAACTGGACAAGCAGTGGAGGAGTCAACGACCTGTTCTCCCCGCAGGCACGTTTTTAATTATTCTCATACAGTATTTCCAGTAATTGTGGAACAACACGCGAGGGAACAACCGGTCCAGTTTACCAATGTCGAACTCTTTGTCTTGTTTCCCGACATCAATCAAAAGTATTAGAGCGGTTTTGCTATTCAGCCACAACCCACGCTGACACCATTATTATATCTGAACTAGCGGACCCGTGCATGTGTCTAAACCACCCGCCTGGCTTTAGTGCTATGCGCGACACACTTCAGGCAGGGGCTACCATCTTATTTATATAAAAGCACTTTATAAACAAATACATTATAATTCATAATGTTGAATTTTGGGCTTATGCCGTGTTTTATTATATTGCAATTCGACGCGTTTCGAAAGAAACCATGTCTTTCATCGTCAGGAATAATCTGGAATACGACAATGTTGCTAAGAGAAAGCAACGAAGAACATATAGAAGGTGCCCAAAGATGGACGCCATTATAGCCCCATGTTAGGGACAACGGAAAGCAGCAGTGAATTACTTTCTCAGGGTTCTGATAATAGGTAGCCAGGATTCACTGAGATTGTAGCCGGTGTCGCGGTTGAAATTATCTGGGTGTTTACGTATTT
Source organism: Meconema thalassinum (assembly GCA_946902985.2). Classification (NCBI taxonomy): domain Eukaryota; kingdom Metazoa; phylum Arthropoda; class Insecta; order Orthoptera; family Tettigoniidae; genus Meconema; species Meconema thalassinum. Next base: position 8,530,492 of record OX336390.1, read on the forward strand.
CAACCGCCTCCCTGATGATTCTGGGACGATATTGCTTTATACGGGCAAGAACATCCACCCCTTGGAACATGACATCATGGCCAGGTGTTAAAGCATGATCGGCAACAGCTGATTTATCAGGTTGAATGAGCCTGATACATCTATTATGTTCCTTAATGCGAGTGCATATTGTTCTCGAAGTCTGCCCGATGTAAACCTTGCCACAAGTACAGGGAACTCTGTAGATACCCGGTTGTTGCAATTTAGGCAAACTGTCCTTAGTTGGTCGCAGGAGTTGCCTAATCTTAACAGAAGTTCCAAATACAGTCCGTATGTTGTATCGACGTAGGATTTTAGCAATACGATCCGTTGTGTTATGTATGTACGGAAGGTAAGCAGTTCCTCTTACATCTCTTTTCTCAACTGACGTCCTATTATTATTTGTTGGTTTCAGAACCGTAGAAATCAAAGCCTTGCTATAACCGTTGCTCTCAAAGGTGGTTCGCAGGGTGTTAATTTCTTCTTGTAAAGAAGACACTTCACAAATCCTCCTAGCCCTGGTAGTTAGAGTTGTAAGGATACCATGTTTCTGGGCAGGGTGATGGTGAGAACTTGCGTGGAGATATCTATTGGTGTGTGTTGGCTTACGAAAAACGCTGTGCCCAAAATTCAACATTATGAATAATAACACGGGCCGTGAAAGTCTAAATGAAAATACATTATATTTCCGTTAACTTATCATGAAATGTCCCCTAGAAGTCCATCCCCTCTTCCACGTCGTAGGGGACGGGCAACATTATGAAGTAGGGAATAGCCTGTAAGGGTGAAGGTCCCCACTGCACAGTGGGTCAAAATCGAAATCTAGAAGGACAAAATTGTTTATTTTCATAATTAAAAAATCAAAATGTATTACTTCTACAGCAAGCTCCTATAATTGCGGCTCACTATTCTGGGATATAAACGCATCTTAGTGTAAATCTGTCACCACTGTTCGAGCAGTCTGAATTGCAGGGTGAATGTAAGTGGCTGTGGTTTGGTTGTCTTTGTGGTTAGTGTGATGCTTTAAGATGGAACATACAGCTGACGGTATGATCTTTGTAACGTGTTTCAGTTATTAATGGGCGTAATTGTTACGTAATTTTAGCTATATTTACATTATATAATATTGAACTATTATTTTTAAAATTATATTTTCACTTAGATTTTTAGTATGTCGCGTCACTCTGCGTCACTTTCTACTTAATGTTAAAATGTAGGTAAATATCTTGTAGTTTGCGCCCGTTATAAGATTTTTTGCATCTTTTTGCAACTTACTGACACGTTTACAACTGTTTGAAGCACTAGGTTCGACGATTATGTCAAAAGTGGAACTTTGTGACTTTGTTAAAAGTAAATTAGGGGTAGAAAATTATTCTGAAGAGATAACTGAATGCTCTATCCAAGTCCTAGTCATAGACAATTTCTTGCATGTGTAAACGTAGCTTAAAAAGGACTTAACTGATGTTTATTATGAAGTAAACAAATTATATACATTGCTTTCACTCTAAATTCATGATTAAATCGTAAAAATAATTGTGTCCCCCTAGATTTCGATTTTGACCCACTGTGCAGTGAGGAACTTGTGCCTCCAGGACCACTACGGTAACTGTAAAGACCTTACAGGAACCCTGAAAAGTAATGGCTAACGAGGCTCTGGTGAAGTCCTAACGGCAACGGAGGCGGACAAGGAGACCTTTGGTACAGCGAAGTTGGCGGAGAAGGCAACTCTCCCTCTTGGGGTAAACAAGGAGGAAAACCACTGCCTTGTGGTGAAGAGGGATCTTCAAAGGCTAAGGGAGTAACCCGCAAGCTTGGAGGCGCAGGTGGCAGCCCCACCACCAAGATCGGGTGCTGTGGGCTAATAACTCGCACACCTTAAAACAACTTATTAAAGAAACATCAATGAAGAGAAACCGGACTGATCCTAAGACGACGACTTTTGGCTTGAAAAGGTTGACGAAAATTGGATTATGGAATGTGAGAACTCTGCGGGAGAGCGGAAGAATACAACAAGCAGTGGCATGTATTAAGAATTACAGTCTGAACATCCTGGGTCTGAGTGAAGTAAGATGGAGAGATTTTGGGGAGCTGGCCACCCAGGATGGAGTTACATTTATATACTCCGGAAGGCCCGAAGGTGAAGGTGTAGGTATAATGATGGATAAGGAGGCCAAAAGGAGCTTTATAGAGTGGTATCCAGTGTCGGGAAGGATAATTGTGGCACGTTTTAAGTCCAATATTAGGAACATTGTGATGATTGTTTGCTATGCACCCACGGAGGCAGCGCAGGAAGAAGATAAGCAGGCGTTTTATGGAGATCTTAATAGTACAATTAAGAAACAGAAGAGGAAGGATATCATTATAGTTGGAGAAGACGCAAAAGTGGGCCAGTAAAATGAAGGACTAGAGCATATTATGGGAAGGCATGGTTTAGGAGATCGAAATGAAAATGGACAACTCTTTGTGGACTTCTGTGCCAACCATGATTTGATTATTGGTGGTACTGTATTTCCGCATAAAGATTGCCATAAAGTGGCCTGGGTATCACCAGATCATAAGACAGAAAACCAGATAGATCATGTAGCGATTGAAAGGAGATGGAGACGTTCTTTGTTGGATGTGAGAAATAAGAGAGGTGCGGACATCGGCAGTGATCACCACCTTGTTGTGGCTACCTTCAGAAAGGAACCGGTATGATGTGGGAAAGCTAAAGGATGACATAAAGGTGAATGAGGCCTTTAGGATAGAGTTAAAGAATCGATTCCAAGCACTTGCTCAAGTGGAGGATGAAACTGTTGAGGAAAATTGGATGAAGATTAGATCTGTCTTTACCGAAGCAAGTGAAAACATCCTGGGTTTCAAAGATAGGCGGAAAAAAGAGTGGATGACTGGACAGACATGGGATATCATCAGAGAAAGGAAACAGATAAGGGAGGAAATGAACGCATGTAGGACACGAAACAAAAAGGCAGAATTACAAGTAAAATATGCTGCAAAGGACAAGGAAGTTAAGATAAGTGCAAGAAGAGATCAAAGAAATTGGATAGATGTCCTATCTAAACAGGCAGAAGAGGCAGCCAAGAAGGAAAATCGTAAAGAACTATATGCAATCACCCGAATACTGGCAAGAAAGCAGATGCAGAGAAACCGACCAGTCAGGAACAAATATGGTACCCTTTTAACAAACCCTGAGGATCAACTGAAGCGATGGCAGGAAATTTTTTGTGCAGTTTTAAACCGCTCCCTGGAAGATCAACTAGAAGAGGGAGAAGGAGGAGATGAAGAAGAGATCCAGCATGATCCAAGGATTAAAACCTACATACCCACAGTGAAGGAAATCAAACGAGCATTGAGAGAGTTGCATATTGGTAAGGCAGCAGGAGTTGACAATATTCCAGCAGAAGTCATGAAGGTTGATATGGACACCGCACCAAATATGTTGCAGCCGCTATTTGAGAAGGTTTGGACAAATGGAGAAATGGCAGCGGACTGGAGATGTGGGTTGCTGGTGAAGTTGCCAAAGAAAGGAGATACGTCAAACTGTAATAACTGCAGAGGCATTACATTTCTCTCAATCCTTAGCAAAGTCTTTACGAGGGTTTTGCTAAACAGAATCAAAGAATATGTAGACCGAATGCTCCGACGAGAACAGGCAGGTTTTCGTCAAAATCGTTCGTGTGTCGACCAAATAAACACCTTGAGGATAATTCTGGAGCAGTGTGCGGAATGGTCTTCTCGCCTCTATGCAGTGTTCGTTGACTTTGTGAAAGCCTTCGATTCGATCAATAGAGAAGCCATGTGGAAGGAAGTGAAGCGCTATGGAGTGCCATCACAGATTATTAGTCTCATTCAAGAAACATACTGGGAGTACACATGCAGAGTCATTCATGAGGGCCGTGTATCCGAGCCTATATCTGCATGTTCAGGAGTACGCCAAGGTTGTATCCGGTCGCCAACCATGTTCTTGATTGTGATTGATGCGGTGATGCGGAATGTGACTAGAAATGCGAAACGTGGTATCCAATGGGGATTCACCAATAGACTGGAAGATCTGGATTTTGCTGACGATCTGTGTCTCCTGTCTGAGGCACGCGGTGAAATACAAGCAAAGCTTGAAGACCTGGTTGTAGAAGGGAAAAAGGTGGGGTTAACGATAAACTCGAAAAAGACCAAGGCCCTAAGAACTAACACCAACAAAAGTGACCTATTTGTCTTCGAGGATGAACCTATAGAGGATGTCGATAGCTTTACCTACTTGGGCAGTGTGGTGACCAAAGATGGAGGAGCGGCAAAGGATGTCTCCCAACGTATTCAAAATGCAAACGGCGCCTTTGTGCGGCTCTATCCGATGTGGAAGAACAGCAAAATATCCATGAAGACCAAACTTCGCATCTTCCGGAGTAATGTCAGGTCCGTTCTGATATATGGGTCTGAGACATGGAAGGTAACTAAGGAAATCACCTCCAAGCTGCAGACCTTTGTCAACCGCTGCTTAAGAAAGATCCTAAACATCTACTGGCCGGAAGTAATCTCCAACTAAGAACTTTGGAGAAGGACGGGAGAAACGGAGATGGCCATACAAATGAAGCGACGGAAATGGAAATGGATCAGACATACCCTGAGGAAAGGAAGTGAAGTCATTGAGAGAGAGAGGCACAGGGTAAGAGGAGGAGAGGGCGTGGGGCAGATCTGTCCACTTGGAGGCTATAAAGGAGGGCAAGACCAGGAGCGAGGTGAAGAGGTTGTCAGCAAACAGGACCAGATGGAGATGCTTCATTGATGCCCTATGTTCCACGAGGGACAATAGGAACTAAGTCAAGTAAGTCATCAAGAAATGCAAGAGTTTTGCAGTATTATTGAGACGATTTGGAAGATTTGGGTACAAACCACACCTTGTAACTCCCTCTGGGTTAGTTTTGTGAAGCATACACCTTAGCGTATTATATAATAAGATACATAGATTGCTGCGAATGGCCATAGCTGTGTATTTTTAAGTGAATGCCCGTAGGTTCCCCATCAAGTTCGATTTCAAGTAGTTCCAACTTTGGCTGCCAGAAATGCCACTTTCACTGACACCTAGCGGCGAAAGTTGGAACTTTGAGCGTTTCTAACCAAATAATCTACAAATTTAGCTACGCACTACCAAATGTAGTGGTAGGTTCTTTTACATGCCATAAATCTATGACATGGGCCCGCCAGCTCTATTTTCTCTCCGATGGAAGGCATACTGAAGAACCTTTAACTGTTTCGTTTCCGCTATCGTCTTACCCTCCAGGGTTGTCTTTTCCCACGGACTAAGCGAGGGATCCCACTGAGGGCAGTGTCCTGGAGTTTTGAGACGCTAGGTCAGTGATACAACTGGGGTGTGTGACCTGCAAAGCGAACAGGGGCCTGATGAATGGATGGGAAGAATGGGAGGGTTAGGCAAGGAAGTGGGAAGGAGGCGGCCGTGGCACCATCCTGGAATTTGCCCGAAGACGAAGGGGAAACCACGGAAAACCACTTCGAGGATGACTCAGGTAGGAATCGAACCCTCTCTACTCATTTGGACCACCCGAGGCTGAGTAGACCAGTCCTTATACCACTTTTCAAATTTCGTGGCAGAGCCGGGAATCGAACCGCGGACCTCCGGCGTGGCAGCTAATCACGCTGACCACTACGCAACAGAGGCAACTAAAAAATCCGACGACTTCAGCCGGGTTTGGACCCGCATACATGGTGGCCACTCAAATCAGTCAACGATCTTCCAGGAGTTTTCCAGGAGTAATTCTCATTTTTCCAGATTTAAAAATAAGCGCGAGTCGGGGGCTCTATCGGTTGCCTACTTCAAGGCCAAAATAAAGCAGTTGTGTTTGGTTTACTTATACAGATGTTGACAAAAATTAGTGGTGGTTGAGTTATTGATACGCCTAAACTCGAGTATTAATAATTTAAAAAGAATCCGATAATAGGGTTTGAGTTCCGATGACTGTTTCTTACGCTTCAAGAGAAAGTGATTTCTGATAATGTTATTGGTTTTAAAGGCCAGTTGGAATGCGGTTCACACAGGTAAGAATTCCGGCCGTACAGGCACAGGAACCTGACTCATGTAGTCTAATGGTAAACACAAGGACTTGTAGAAGCGATGTCTCAGTTCCGCGGTTGATGACCTTGACTTCCGGTACTCGAGCTGTTCTAATGACTGAATACATGTGACTGAAAGGAGCAGGCTTGCCAATCTGCTAACCAGTGACGTCGCTACCGTTGCGACCTTTGCAACCATACTTCGCACCTGGGTAGGATTCAAATTTCTTTCCCTTGAAGCCCAGGACACGAAATGTTGTTTTTGAAATTACAAAACGCTGAAAAGGTTTAGCAGTACTTTCATGACAGTTGTGAACTGGGGTCACGTGGCCGCCAGGAAGGACACTGCTCAATTCCGAAACAATTAATACGTAATTTACGTTACAAATACGTGATATTGTTGTTGATTCATCTGGGTCATGTATGTGTTAATGTGATGCCTTTACTATTGTGTCGAGTAGTATCTGGGGCTGGGATTTGGGTAAGGGGCGCCCATGGCCATGATTTATGTATAATTCGCCTAATTGGATACCAGGGGAAACTACTTCTAGAACAAGTGAGGTGGGAATCGAACCCAGGAACTTTGGGTCCGGAGTCTCTATACGCCCGTGAGAAAACAGTAGAAGTCAATTAAAATATAAATAGTCAAGAAACCAGTCTATCTCGTGGTGTAGTGACTAGCATTCCTGGCTGGCAGTCTAGAGGTCCAAGTTTGATTCGCGGCACTGCCAAGAAATTTAATTCTGGTCTGAGGGCTGGAACGGGGTAGGCAAAACTAAGAAGCCTCAGTTATCTTGGGTTTCCGAGTTTCCCACTACAGTACTATTGCAGTCAAATGCAGAGATGGTTCCTCACTTCAGTCCACGACCGCCTCCTTCCCAATCCTCACCTGAATTACACATACAAATTCTGGTACAGCTATCACAATGACACAGGTTATCAGACAAAATTTCTAACACACACAGGTAGAGGACGCTAAAAGACCACTATTAGGGGGATGACAGTTCATAGGGAGCGCGTGGGTCGGGGTAAGGCCCTGTACTGGATGTTCTGCCAACCAATGAAGAATTAATTTTAGTACTAAGGTTCCGTAGTTGGCACTCACCAAACCGATTGGCGGGAGCGAGAATAGTCTGTTTGGATTGATTTTCCTCGTGGTGTTGTTGGTTGTTTTGATTTGTTCAGTATTTTGATTGTTTATTTGAATTGAGAGTCAATCATGCCACTGCAAGGGAGGAAAAATTGCCAAGCACCGGGATGTAAGAATTATAACGATACGGCAATTTTCATCTTCCTGGTGTTGACCATGTGTAAAACTAGTGGGCAATATGGACTACTCTCGAATAAAAATATAGAGAATAAATGTGTGCATTTCATCTCTTGTTTGTTTTCTTACCCATTCTCCTTTGCATTGCAATACAATTTGTGGTTTAGAGCTACGGGGAGGGGTGGGTGGCAGCCGGCATGCTAGGCAAAAAGTGAGTGTGCATTTGGGCAGTTTTCTTTATATTCATCGAATATCCCAACAATTCTGTAGAGTAGGAGAGCAATGTTTAATTACCCTAAAGGTGAATCAAGCTCTACAACGGCATAACTGTGTCCTTCGTGACAAATCTATTGCCAACATTGGTATATATCAAAATGTATTATTTTCCTGTCTGGACGTATATTTCAGCGCCTAGCGAAAGGCGCAGTTATGTTTGTGTTATTTTCATCAATAATCAATAACTCATCGCAGAACATACTCTTCAATTACGTGTAATAAAGACTACATTCATATGGCTTTTAACTTTTTATGTTGCCAGATTTGCAAGGACAATCCATAGCCTCAAGCGGTGTTCTCTCTCGGAAATTCTATAACCAAAAGTGACCAATCTCTTATACTTACATGATCCTTGACCACTATGTTCAGGCTCCTCACTTGAAACAACGCGAGATAACTTTCTGTGCACCGCATGGTGCTGCCATCTCTGACACACATTCGCAAACAGTGCCTCGACTTGTGAGCAAGGACAATATGGTGCTGCCATCTCTCGTACACATTCACAAACAGTGCATCGTCTTGCGAGCCAATACCACGGATCAGTTGAATAAAAATCAAGCATTTTGCTCAAACCTTTAAGTATTAGCACTAGTGGTTATCCAGTGGTCAGTTTTGTGAATAAAGCCAAGTTAGAACTAATAAGCACAATCTGGAGAATTTCAGCACAAGCTTGACAGAAAAACAGTAGGCTACATTGTTTGCAAGATTGGTGCATTGTCACCTGAACAATCTTAGAGTCAATAAGAAAAGCTTTGAGTTGATCAATAATTATTGGTGAGCTATATGATTTTATATTGTGCATCAGGCCATTGCTTATTTCAGTTCTGTACGAATAATGTCTTCAGAAGATATTTCGGATAGTGAGACTGGAGTGGATATAATTATAAGGTGCGTTCAAAAAAGTAACGAGCCGGAGGCTGGAATGCGCAAACCGGTGACGACATCGGCTACTCGTGGCGTGTGTAACGAGGTGCGGTTCCAACCAGAGCGTGGAAGGTCACAGCCCGTCGCTAGAGTGCACGTCACGTCACGATACAAAGCGAGCAGCAGCATGCATCAATCGTTGTGGCTTCAACAAGTGGAACGTATAATAGCGGAAGGGAAGACGTCTATGGCCAAGGGCCGTCTGCAGTTTTCTAAACCTGATGCATTATGTCGTGTTGATAGTATAGCCTCTGTGTGTGTGTACGCTTTTTGGAACAGTATATTTCATTAAAACGAAGTTTACAATTAGGGAATCGTAAATACTGTATTTTCATTTAACTCCGTGCTTAATGCATCCGGTCACTTTACATTTACTTTCGTTCTTTTAATTGCATTGCGTTTGGAGCGTTAATGAGGTAATAACCTCAATGAAACGGCTGGCTGCAGGTATACTTACAGTACGGTATGTGACGGCAACTTGACAGCCTGCCGCGCTTTCCTTGATCCCGTATTGTCGGGGAAGATCGGGAGGAGCCGAAGTGAGCTGCGCGGAGCGAACTAGCCCAGGGTTCGTTTGTTGTACCTTTTATCAGTGCCGGATTTCTGCCTAGGCCTACAAGGCCCCAGCCTAGGGGCCCCGGTGGCGGAATCTTAACATAAGCTCAAAACCCTGGCCTGCCTTATCAAAAAGCTTTATCGAAAATAATATTATAATAAATACTTTTACTACATTTTGCCGAACCTTACAGCCCTGCGCGCAACAAAGCTAGAATTAGGCCTCTTCGTTCCCCTCTCTCTCTCGCCTGCACTATCCACGCTTAGCATTGCCAGGCCACGCGCAGGCAGTTCATTCTATTGGCAACTCCAGCTATCTGATATGACATCTAGCGGTAAAAATGAGAAACTTACCAAGTAGGGTACTTTTGTCACGTGGTGACTGTTTGTATATGGTTTCTTGTATTGGTAAGCAGATCGTAGCAAATTCCTCGTGTCTTTATACACACATCAAAAAAAGTTTTGCATCACCTCGGTTCCCAGATCTCCGGCATATAGACGTTGACTGTGTATATTGTATCAAAGATACAGTCCCTTTGACTGTTCATAGATGTCACTAAAACTGCTCAAAGATGTAAACAACCATGCATGAGCAGGGCCTATTAGACGGAGGGGGTACGACAGCCGATCAGTTCCAGTCATTCCACCAGGACGAAGGTACGCTGCTCATGTTGTCTGTAGTTCTACCATGTCTAGAAGGTCAATACCGCAGTTCGATCGCGTCCGCATTGTTACTTTGTGTCAAGAAGGGCTCTCAACAAGGGAAGTTTCCAGGCGTCTCAGAGTGAACCAAAGCGATGTTGTTCGGACATGGAGGAGGTACAGAGATACAGGAACTGTCGATGACAGGCCTCGCTCAGGCCGCCCAAGGGCTACTACTGTAGTGGATGACCGCTACTTACGGATTGCCGCTCGGAGGAACCCTGACAGCAATGCCACCATGTTGAATAATGCGTTTCGTTCAGCCACAGGACGTCGTGTTTCAACTCAAACTGTGCGCAATAGGCTGCATGATGCGCAACTTCACTCCCGACGTCCATGGCGAGGTCCAGCTTTGCAACCCCGACACCATGCAGCGCGGTACAGATGGGCCCAACAACATGCTGAATGGACCCCACAGAATTGGCATCACGTTCTCTTCACCGATGAGTGTCGCATATGCCTTCAACCAGACAATCGTCGGAGACGTGTTTGGAGGCACCCTGGTCAGGCTGAACGTCTTAGACACACTGTCCAGCGAGTGCAGCAAGGTGGTGGTTCCCTGATGTTTTGGGGTGGCATTATGTGGGGCCGACGTACGCCACTGGTGGTCATGGAAGGCTCCGAAACGGCTTTACGATACCTGAATGACATCCTCCGACCCATAGTGCACCCATATCGGCAGAATATTGGAGAGGCATTTGTCTTCATGGACGACAATTCTCGACCTCATCGTGCACATCTTGTGAATGCGTTCCTTCAAGATAACGACATCGCTCGACTACAGTGGCCAGCATGTTCGCCAGACATGAACCCTATCGAACATGCCTGGGATATGTTGAAAAGGGCTGTTTATGGACGTCTTGACCCACCAACCACTCTGAGAGATTTACGCCGAATTGTCGTTGAGGAGTGGGACAATTTGGACCAACAGTGTCTTGATGAACTTGTGGATAGTATGCCACGACGAATACAGGCATGCATCAATGCAAGAGGACGTGCTACTGGGTATTAGGGGTAGTGGTGTGTACTGCAATCTGGACCACAAATGCTGAAAGTCTAGCTGTATGATGGTACAACATGCAATGTGTGGGTCTCATGAGCAATAAAACGAGCTGAAATGTTGTTTGTGTTGATCTCTATTCCCTTTGTATTTAAAGGTTCCGGAACTCTTGGAACCGAGGTGATGCAAAACTTTTTTTGATGTGTGTACATAAGTAATACGTTTTACTCGTTGATAGAGTGCAAAATGAGTAAAAGCAAAGTATAATGCTCAGTTTACGACTGTAAGTCGATGTATAAGAGGGCTGCGGATAAATGTTTTCATCACTTCCCAAAAGATGCAAATAGCAATAGCCCAAAGGTGACGATACCAAATAAATACGGGCAACAGGAGCGGGTTGGACCACTCACCACTACACACACTGACGACAGGACGGGTTGTTCACTATTACGCCGAGCCGAGCCGCACCTAGACAGCCAAGCACAGTCTCGCCGAGCCGAGCCGCACCTAGACAGGCAAGCACAGTCTCGCCGAGCCAAGCCGCACCTAGACAGCCAAGCCTACACCAGCCGAGGACAGCCAAGCTTCATCAGTCAGGTATCCTTCCCCGCTCCCTAGTTCATTTCCAATAACCCTACCAATCGCCATCACCTCGCTCTGCGATATCCGAGCCATTCCACTACGAGTCAGATAGGCCTAATTTGACTTCGCAGGGTAAATATCTACTCTGTGAGAACCTGCTACCAGTCCGATATTCCAACACCAAACCCACCTGCTAACCATTCAAATCAAGCAATTTCTGTCTCCCCCGAGTTTTAATACAAGTTAAACTCATCCCTTCGCCCTACCAAGCAGCAAATAATTTCTAGAGTCTATGGTACAGTGAGCAAACTCAAATATAGCTTTTAAACGTAACAACGCCATGACTCGAACTGACCAAAAACAAATACCAGCAGACAACCGATGCTTGATAACATGCAATTGACACACAAAATCCAGTGGAACACACAAATTAGATGACTTGTATCGCACAGTTATACATATATACACTTAAAAATAACACTGTCATTATTTTAGGGACCACATTTACTAATTATAACCGAAAAATAAAAAGTGCTCCATATCAAACGCGTGTTATTGAGTATTTTTACCCTACTTATCCAGACCGACCGCAGCGCCCCAAGTGTTAGTTTGAGTTGCCAATAGGCTCCGTGCGTCACTTCTCTGGAGTGACATCTTGGAAAGGTTCAGCAAAGTAAGCAAATCACTCCAATCTGTTAACATCGACCTGGGTACGATCGTTGAACTGTATCAGTCTTTGGTAACATACCTGGAACACTTAAGGAAACCCAGTACCTTTGATCATTATGAGTCGAAAGTTATGAAAAATACGGTGAAAATAGCTGTGCATATGACATGCAGAGGAAACGTAAGCGCAAGTCCAGTTCGACGAAGTAGAAGGAAACGAGACTGAACTCTCTGGCAGGGACAAATTCAGAGCTACCATTTTTAACGTCATTATAGATAGACTACGGAGACCCGGATCTGCTTAGGAAAAGGTTGACTTTCTTACGAAACTACATCGTTTGGAATCTAAAAACATCCGTGAAGGAGCCAGAAACCTGATAACTTTTATCCGTGAGGCTTGGATAGGACTTTGGAAAACGAGTGTCTGCACCTGCAAGCTCATTTGTCGTCGAATGATGCAGTTATGGAGTTATCGTCACTGAAGCTATACAAATACTTATCGGAAAAAGACTCTTTGGACATTTATCCAAACGTAGGAATTGCGCTCCGAATGCTGTTGTGCACACCAGCGTCAAACTGCTCAGCAGAGCGGTCGTTTTCAGCGCTTAAGAGAGTAAAGGATTACTTAAGATCTAACATAGGAGAGAACAGGCTCAATTCACTCTCTGTAATGTACATAGAGTCAGAAATATTGCAGTGACTATGAATACGTCATTCATTCTTTTGCCCAGAAGAAAGTTTGTCGTATGATTCTGTAAATTTTATAGAATATCAAACTATAGTAACATAGACTGTATGATTCTGATGTTGATTAAAGTCGATTAAAATTATATGTTCTGTACTATTGCATTTGATTTGCTAAATTTCCAAAATAGTTTCGAGATGGTGGGGGGCCCCCAAATGTCAAATGCCTAGGGGCCCTGGATCTCTAAGTCCGGGCCTGCCTTATATACTGGTGTCGCAGAAAACAATGATGGAGTAACTGCTACTAGCAGTGCGTAATAATTGTCCGTCGAAGGAAGAGCCATGAATTATTTGACTGTGTCCTTCCTAACATATGCAGTCTCACGCTGACGAGAGGACACTACGGATCCAGATTAGCTCTTATGAGCAGGGCTAGGAATTATATGTATTACAAATGATTGAAGCGATTTCACAGCTCTACAATAACTTTATTATTTGAGATATTTTAAGAATGCTTTGCACACACATACAAAAACTCAAAAAGTGTTTTTAGGCATTCACAAATGTTGGATATGTGCCCCTTTAGTGATTCGGCAGACATCAAGCCGATAATCAAGTTCCTCCCACACTCGGCGCAGCATGTCCCCATCAATGAGTTCGAAAGCATCGTTGATGCGAGCTCGCAGTTCTGGCACGTTTCTTGGTAGAGGAGGTTTAAACACTGAATCTTTCACATAACCCCACAGAAAGAAATCGCATGGGGCTAAGTCGGGAGAGCGTGGAGGCCATGACATGAATTGCTGATCATGATCTCCACCACGACCGATCCATCGGTTTTCCAATCTCCTGTTTAAAAAATGCCGAACATCATGATGGAAGTGCGGTGGAGCACCATCCTGTTGAAAGATGAAGTCGGTCTCCAGTTGAGGCATGAGCCAATTTTCCAGCATGTCCAGATACACGTGTCCTGTAACGTTTTTTTTTTTTTTTTTCGCAGAAGAAAAAGGGGCCGTAAACTTTAAACCGTGAGATTGCACAAACACGTTAACTTTTGGTGAATTGCGAATGTGCTGCACGAATGCGTGAGGATTCTCTACCGCCCAGATTCGCACATTGTGTCTGTTCACTTCACCATTAAGAAAAAATGTTGCTTCATCACTGAAAACAAGTTTCGCACAGAACGCATCCTCTTCCATGAGCTGTAGCAACCGCGCCGAAAATTCAAAGCGTTTGACTTTGTCATCGGGTGTCAGGGCTTGTAGCAATTGTAAACGGTAAGGCTTCTGCTTTAGCCTTTTCCGTAAGATTTTCCAAACCGTCGGCTGTGGTACGTTTAGCTCCCTGCTTGCTTTATTCGTCGACTTCCGCGGGCTACGCGTGAAACTTGCCCGCACGCGGTCAGCCGTTTCTTCGCTCACTGCAGGCCGACCCGTTGATTTCCCCTTACAGAGGCATGCAGAAGCTTTAAACTGCGCATACCATCGCCGAATGGAGTTAGCAGTTGGTGGATCTTTGTTGAACTTCATCCTGAAGTGTCGTTGCACTGTTATGACTGACTGATGTGAGTGCATTTCAAGCACGACGAACGCTTTCCCGGCTTCTGTCGCCATTTTGTCTCACTGCGCTCTCGAGCGCTCTGGCGGCAGAAACCTGAAGTGCGGCTTCAGCCAAACAAAACTTTATGAGTTTTTCTACGTATCTGTAGTGAGTCGTGACCATATGTCAATGAATGGAGCTACAGTGAATTTATGAAATCGCTTCAATCATTTGTAATAGCCCTGTATTTTTTACCATCGCGTATGTTGTCTTGTATTCAAATTAAACAAATTTATCATCATCATGAAAAAGCCTCCGTGGCTTAGGCGGCAGCACGCCGGCCTCTCACCGCTGGGTCCGTGGTTCAAATCCCGGTCACTCAATGTGAGATCTGTGCTGGATAGAACGGAGGCAGACAGGTTTTTCTCCGGGTACTCCGGTTTTCCCTGTCAAAATTTCATTCCAGCAACACTCTCCACTATCATTTCATTTCATCTGACATTCATTTAATCAATGCCCCAGAGGAGTGCGTCAGGACTCGGCAGCCGGCACTGTTCATATCCTCGCCGCTAGATGGGGGCTTCATTCATTCCATTCCTGACCCGGTCGGAGACTGGAAGCAGGCTGTGGATTTTCATTTTTCATCATCATCATATAACATACTGTATATTATTTCAGTAGTATAGATCCCTCCTGCGGCGCTCACAAGCGACCGATCGTGACAAATGAGCATTCAAATGAAAGAGAATAGACATTAGCAGTGACTAATTGCACTCTAATTTCATAAATATCTATAATTTCTTTAAAATATGTACTAAGTGTGTGATTTGCAATTACTGTTGCTGTAGGAAAATACCCTCCATAATTGATATCCACTTCACATTTTGGCCACTGTGACGCCTGTTTCAAGTCATTTTAACATTCAGGCGCGGATTCAAGGGGGGGGGGGGGGGTCGTCACGGGGTCATGACCCCCCCCCCCCCCGGCCAAACAGAGACCAATTATTTTTTGCAACCTCTAAAAACGAAAACACAATAATTTTGCCGACGTCCAAACTGCAAGTTTGGTTGGCAATTTAAGCTGTCGGTACCAACTCGACTTGCCGAAACTGTAACGTACCTTGATACTTTTCTCGAAGCTCGATGTAAAAGTCGCAAAACACGCCGTTGCAATTTGTACGAATATTTTTGGTGCGCTAAACGAATCAAATTTCTTTCCATGTAGCTTGCAAAAAAATTGGTCTGGTTTTGTACGTTTGGTTATTTTGTGATAGCGTTTTTAGTGATACCATTTTTCTTAACAATTTCGATTCTCCTACCCCCTCCAAAGCCAAACTCTAGATCCGCGCCTGTTAACATTCTGAGGTATTTCCTTTATCATTTTGCATGGATTTCAGAAACAGTGACTCAAAGGAATGAATACTCAAATCATATAATTTCATAAATATCGAATAACCGGTGAGTGATACAGCTAAACTGTCAATCGATGAACTCGGCACACAAATGACATTAGCAATGTCGAATTGCATTCTAATTTCATACATACAGATTTTTGTAAAAGTGTGCGATTTGCAAATACAGTTGCTGTAACATGCTGCAATTATGAGTTGTCTAAAACCTTAAAACTATTAAACGTTAATTCTATTACAGGTGAAAGTGTGGTTTATGAACATGCGAGATTTCTCGCACGGGTCCACTAGTTATACTATATTCTTCCAATTTCTGACATTGGTACACATTTATATGTAAAATAAATATTTTCCATGTCAAAAGTGATTTTTAATGCAATATTTGTATATCATCATCATCAACTAGAGCAGTTTCCAACCGCAGGTTGAGTCTACTTGGAGCACAGGCCTCTCCATCGTTATTTCCTCTTCTGTTGTGTGTTTTAGTCTTCAGTCTTTTGACTGGTTTGATGCAGCTATTCATACCTCCTTGTCCTGAGCTAATCGTTTCATCTCTACATAGCTACCACATCCTACGTCCGAGGCAATCGGTTTAACATATTCTAACCTTGGTCTACCCCTACAGTTCTTGTCCTCGACCCTTCCTTCCATAGCCAAGCTTGCTATTCCTGGGTGTCTTAGTATGTGTCCTACCAACCTATCTCTTCTCTTCTCTTCATTAGCAGTCGCCAGAAACATATCTCCTCTCCCTCTTCGTTTTTAACCCTATCTACCCATCTGATCTTCATCATTCTCCTGTAACACCACATTTCAAACGCTTCAATTCTCCTCTTTTCTGCTGCACCAATAGTCCAAGTTTCACTTCCACGCTCCAAAGACTTTCAAAAATGACTTCCTAATACCTAAATCGATATTCCATGTCAACAGATTCCTTTTTTTTGTAGAAATGCTTTCCTTGCCTGAGCCAACCTACTTTTTATGTCCTCTTTGCTTCGTCCATCATTGGTTACTGTTACTATTGTCCAATTAACTTCTTTTCTCTCGACACTTTTCTTCACCTCCTTTATCCACCTATCCCTTGGTCTCTTTTTCTTTTATTCCATTTTCAATATTTTCCGTGGTATTCTCTCTTCTCCCAATCTTTTCACGTGTCCATACCACTGTAGCTCGTCTGTGAGCTGCCGAGTACTCGCCGCCTTCCGTGAGTAGACCTGCAAGATGCGATACAGCTCTGCTGTGGGGGTTGCCGCCACTGTGCGGTGAATACATCGAGATTGGCAGGAAGCGCATGGACTTGTACTATGACCTTCGGCCAGTGATGTATTGGCTATCACCCCCAGTCCCTGTGCTCCGTGCATCACTGCTGAGTACTCGCGTGTACGCACACTCAAACTCGTGGATTTGGAACAGCCTGCTGTAGGGGTTCTTCCTTGTACATACCGGTACTGAGTTTTATTCTTAGGAGTAAAATTATATAGAATTGTCATTTTCAGTGACAGAAAATATAACACAGCACAAGTTTAATAAATTGTTATTGAGCATCTGGCATCCCTTTGAGGCAGGCAGCAGTGCTTAGACCTGGATCTTGAGATGCGCAAAGTTTTAACAAATCCAAGTTTTGAAGAAATATGTAGGCTAATGTAAAACTAGAATCACATATATCTTGCTGATACAGTGAGTCAATCCCCTCAAGCTTCATCCACTTTTGCGAGACAACAGGAGAAGTTTCAAGTTTGTGACAAACTGTTATGGTAGCAGAAATAAAAAGTCAACTGAAAAGAAACAAGCGAAGAACTAAGTAGCTTATATCCTACTTGTATTAATTTCAGTTTGATTGCTGTAATAGATTCGTAGATATTGAGAACCATCTAAACATTTCGGATGGTAACCATGTTGAATTGTTATGTATGTAGGTCTTAGAGTTATGTACTATTACACGAAGAGTATTGCGTAGGTGTATTATTCAAACTTTAATCGCATGAATTGGAAACAAGATATATAACAAAAACAGATTTTAAAATTTCACACAGCCGCCAACTTGTGGTTATGAAAACAATTGAATTAAATATTAGATGCCAGCGGATTAACATTCGTAAAAGCATTTACCGTACCAAGCTTCACTACGCTCAGATGGTTAAATCGCGAGAACCGTCCATTTAAACATTTATATTTCGCTTCGCGCCATGTTGGATTTTAGCTCACCGGGTTATTGAAAGTCCCATAGGTGAACTTATGTTGATAGCCTTTATCAAAATTCAAAATTCCAGTTTGATTCCTGTCAAATATTAATAGATATTGAGAACCGTCTAAATATTTCCGATGGTCGCCGTATTGGATTACTATATATGTAGGCCATAGAGTTATGTACTATTAGATAACGATTATTGCGGAGGTTCATTATTCACACGTTGGCTTCGATCGCATAAGGACACAAGAAATAAAAACTTAATTCTAAAATTTCGCACAGCCGCCATCTTGAGGTTATGTAAAATATTGAACTAAATTAGACACCAGTGCATCACAATGTGTTTCACTGCACTTAGGTGGTTATATCGCGAGAAAAGTCTATTAAAATGTTTCAACTTCGCTTGGCCGCCATGTTCGTTTTGTAACTAACAAGTTTTTGAAAGTCAAATAGGTTAACTTCTAGTAGAGCCCTTTATCACCGTACAACATTTCAGGGTGATATGAGTAATAGTTTCTGAGATATAGAATGCCAGTAAAATATTTCGCACAGCCGACATGTTGGATTGGTGAGACTTAATAAAATTTCAAGCACACAGGCGATATCGGCCAAAATAGTACTATGACCTTATCGAGTTTCATTGAAATCGCTCCCGCCCTTTAGAAGTTATTAGGGGGGACACACACACACACACACACAGACAGACGAAAGATGATCTCATAAGCCTATTTTTTCATAAATGAAAATAGGCTAAAAATCCAGTCCCTGGATATTACGTATTGCACTGTGGGTTAAAGAAATAAAAGTCAGTAACTATGCTTTTAGTAATACCCGGTCTTTTTAACCATGCGCGACCAAATACGTTCCTTTCTTCGCGCGGCCACACAAGGGTTAAACACTAATTACTAGGGCTCGGATTTTTAGGTAAATACATATATTTTTATGTAAATACATATTCGAAGCATTATTTTCTATAAATACAAAAATTCCTGCTTTTCACTTGTTAGCACATAAAAAGACACAATATTTACATTTTTTAAATCAGTTTGCTAGATCTTTCAGTTTATTGCATTTTTGTTCTGTGTTACTTCAACTGGGAAGAACCTGTGAGCTATCTAATCTTCATCCAGAGCGTATGTCAGCTTGCAATTGTGTTATTCTTAACTTGTCACCCCGTGCCACTAACTGTGAAGGCTGGGGATTTCCTCGGCCATACCTAACCTATATTACACCACGTGCTAGACCTCCCCCTCCCCCCGCTAACTGGATTCAGTGTCACTCACATGCAGTCCATTTCTGGCACTGTGAAGTGTAAGGCAGTTCTACGATGCCTAAAGTGAAAGCAACTACAAGTAATTGCCTGCAGCAATATGTTGCAGAATTTAAAGATAATTTTACTTCTGACGGGGACGTTCTGTTCTGCCAACCATGTGGGGAAGCAATCAAGGCTGAACAGCGATCTCAAGTTACACAACACCTCGAGGGCAAGAAACATATTGCCGCAGTTTCGAGCCTTCAGAATATGAGTTTCGCGATAATCGTCGGTCATTTGTGATGGACAACCTGAAGATGTATCTCGCTGTGTATTGTAATGCTTCAGCAGTAGTAGTGAGACATAGAATAAATTCCATTCGTGAGTTCTGCATATTGTTTATATTCACATTATTAAACTAAATTATAATTACATATTTTGTCATATATTTCGGGTATTTTTAATACATAAAAAATAAATATTTTCCCGGTTTTTAGCACTTAAAAATCCGAGCCCAAGTAATTACAATAAGATGGTATATTGACTTTTCACGGCCAAGGAATTAAAACTCTGTAACTCGTCTGGATCTATCGCGTGTCTTGAGCGGGAATTCGCCTAGGAACAACAAGAGAGGTTCTTGATATCTGTGCTCAGATCCCAACAGTAGTAGCTCACAGATCAGTGATATCTAGCCGTTACGCCAAGTATTAATTCGTTTTATTTAACAATTAAGGTGGAAGAATTTTACCTTCCACCCTCTCAAAAATTGGAATGAAACATTGACGAAGATGTGTCAATGATCATCCTTTTGGCGGATAGGGTTTGCAACCACAAGGGCTGCCCCAGGAACGAATTTGGAATGTTTCAGACACTTATCTCCAGTCTACTAACAACCTGATAGTAGTACCTATATATAAAGCCCTGCGCGGATGCGGATATAGTTTGCATGTCTTTGCGGATAGCGGATAAGCTGCGGATAATGCTTGGAGTAAATTTGCGGATAGTTTTTAGAATAGAATCCGAACTTTTTGAATATCATGGGGAAAGTCGAGTAATGTGCGCAGCGGGTAATCGTGCGCACCATGTTTTTCGAGTTGGTAGTACAACTAGCAACTCAGTTCACTGCTACCCTCAAGCTGTCATCGTACCTATCAGATAGGGACAGTCAGCATGATGCCAGTTGCTATGTGATAACCGTGAGGCTTGGATGAAGAAACTTAACACGTTGCATGTTATTTTCTGTAGCCAGCAAATAAGAAGGTAAGCCTGCAGTTGTGATTCAATTATTTAAAATGTTCTTTTAAATGCCAGTTTTTACAGTGTTTATGCATGTATTTATTTTTCAATATAATAGATTAGTTTGCCGGGATTCAGTGATTTACGTTTTAAAAGCAGAGTGGGGTAAAGGTGCGCAGAACATATGATACAAGTAAATACAACGCGACATTTATTGCAAAATATTTCGTGTTTGTTCTCCAGATGCCAAGAAAATATACGCGGAAAACGGAGAAAAACTCCTACCCAGCAGAAAATGTGCAGAAAGCTCTACGTGCAATTAGGGATGGGAAGAAAATATGGGAAGAGGGGAGAAATTTCAACATTCCAGAGTCAACTCTACGAAAGCAGTTGGTGCAAAATTGTCATGCTCCACCACGTCTACTCCGTAAAGCTGTTTTTACCATCGAAATGGAGTCATATTTATCCGAATACCTTTCGACATTGGCAAAATTATTTTACGGCTTAACGCCTACCAAGCTTGTCAGACGGTTCGAGTTCAAGTTTGCAGAGGAGAATAAGATTCCCGATAATTTCCATAAAGTTAAAAGTCTATATAACAGGCAAATATTGGTTGTATAAGTTCTTGAAGAGATATCCTGCATTAACGTTGAGACGACCTGAAGGAACAAGCCTAAATAGAATTGCCTCCTTTAATGCTGACGAAACGAAGATATTTTCTTCTAATGGAATTTTCTGGAGTGTGTTATACCAATTATATAATTCAGCAGGTCTCATTGTATCATGTAAGTTTGCCGAACTTTAGTATCATTGCATTGTTACGTTATTATAAAATGCATTTGAATATTCTAATATTAATGCTCAGTGCAAGTTTCAGCCAATTCACATTATATTATTATGGCTTTCCAACATTCATCCCATGCGCACAATTTCCCAACCCGTGCGCATGATTATCCTGCAGGGTGGGTAATCGTGCGCAAATGCATATTTGCGAGATTACGAATTATAGTCCACCAAATTTAATTTTGAATTAAATGTGTTTCTGCACATCGAATATGGAGTTACTAAGGCTCCCTTATTCATAACTGCAGCTGTGTTATCTATTATGAGACCATCACAAGACCGATTCTTGCTTAAGTTCGCACAATTCCCCCACTATCCCTTACTAGGGCCCGGATGTTTATGACTTTTTTTTTCGTTATGCTTTTTTATGACAAATGTAAGATGATTTACGCAAATCCCATTCAAATTATGTCACTAAGCACAATCAACCCTCCGAACTGAAGAGGGTTGCAATTCTGGCTGTATAACATTCATTTTAGACATAGCACATGGCATACATAGCCTAAGGGTTCGACTTTCTGCTCAAATGTCTAAAAGATAAAGTATAAAGCAACACATTGGAAATATTATTGTAATGTCAGTAGATTCGGATAACAAACGTGTTTATCAAAGTCGCGTGGATGCGGGGCGGATGCGGATAATAGTCAAGCGGATGCGAATAACGGTCGTGCGGATGCGGGGCGGATGCGGATAACGTTTTGTCTATCCGCGCAGGGCTCGACCTATATACATTATTCTAATAGTTTAAATGCCAGAAGTGAATAAGTCGATTGAGAATTACTACGTTATGAATAGATATTAACGTACAATGAATGTATTATTTAAAACTGGACTAAAAACCTGGATATTCTAGAGAAAGGAGGTTTAGATCAGGCAGCTATTCAACATTTTACATGCAGGGACATCTGCAGAGTTTTCTCGTAACTACTACCACTGCAGAATGTGCGCATGTGCGTTACGCGGCACGGGACGTTCTCACTTTCGGCACTCGTCGGTTCTTGGTCTTCACTGGCAAATTTATGAAACGAATAAGTCCTATCCCTGTGTGTAGTTCTTGACGGGAGAAGAACTTTAAATTAGGTGCGCTAAATTATATCTTCTGTAACAAATTTGTATAAGCATTTACCGTACCAAGTTTCACTGCGCTTGGATGGTTAAATCGCGAGAAAAGTCGTTTTAAATGTTTCAACTTCGCTTGGCCGCCATGTTCGTTTTGTAATTAACAAGTTTTTGAATGTCAAATAGGTTAACTTCTAGTAGTACCCTTTATCACCGTACAACATTTCAGGGTGATATCTGTATTAGTTCCGCCGGTGAAATATTTCGCACAGCTGCCATGTTGGATTGGTGGGACGTAATACAATTTGAAGGGCAAGGTCGGGGTCGGACGAAATAGTACCGAGTTTCATCGAAATAGTCACAATTGTTTAAGATTTTATCACGGACACACACACACACATACACAAAAGGTGATCTCGTATTCTTTTTCACAAATGAAAATAGGCTAATAATGAGGCCAAGTTTCCTGCTGTACGTTTATCCTGGGCAGAGAAAAAGTATGAGAACATTTTATTGGGATTGAAAAAAAAAACCAACCACTTGAGTTTTAAATAACCCACACTTGTGCCTGTAACAAGAAGTTCCGCGACGAACTAAAGAGTCTACTTTTCTTAAAATTTAACATTCATGCCAATGATTAATCTATATGGACCTATCTAGAATAACGACGGAATTAAGTTGGTTATATCGAAATTTCGAATTAGTTCGAAATATACCTGGCATAATGTAGCCTAAAAAAGCACTACAGTTGGCAGCCATGGTGACTGAATATATTCTTAGTTCCATCTCTTAGGGTACAGAATACAATATTTGGTTTTAGTCCAAAGGATAGCATGGACATTACATGCAGTTAGACATTGGATCTATCAGTGCGCGTAAAATCATGTTGGCTACAATGTCATGCATGTGTTGGTCAGAAATAATCTGAAATATTATGATCTACTGTGCCAATTTTGGATTAAATCCATTTGTTAGTATATAAGTTACATGCATTTTAAAATTGGACCTATCTATAGGCTTAGAATCATGTTGGCAGCACCTACGTACATTAGTTGCTCTAAATTCATCTACAATGTCAGGTACCATACGTGTGTAAAGTTTAGAGCTGTTGGCTTGCATACTTTCTAATATATTGGTAATAGGGTAAAAATATAGAGACAGCATTTATGAACAGTTGGCAGCCCTGGCTGCTCTTAAGAATACGTAGTCATATCGGTCATGGAACACATAGCACATGCGATATTTGGTTGACATTCAATATTGATAGTATAGACGTTACATGTATTTAAAAATTGATCCTATCAGCAGGCTTAGAATCATATTCGTAGCACTGACGTATATTAGTTACTCCAAATTATTCTAGAATGTCAGGTACTATAAGTGTGCATAGTTTAAAGCTGTCGGCTAGCATACTTTCTGATATATGGGTACTGTATTTGGATAAAACAAATAAGAGAGAGCATTTATTAACAGTTCGCAGCCCTGGTACGTCCTAAGAATACGCTCAGTTATATCTGTATATGCACACATAGTGCTTACGAAATTTGGTTGAAATCCATTTGTTAGTCCAGAAGTTACATGCATTTAAAAATTGGACCAATCAGCGGGCTTAGAATCATTTTGGCAACACTGTTATTTATGGCCTCCTGGAAATTAAACTGATAAATTATTATCTACACGTGTGCCAATTTTGGAATAGCTCCCATGCATACCTTCCAATATATCAAACATGGAGCTCAAATTTCAATTGTGGTTTTTCAGCAGCTGGTAGCAGCGACATGATTTTCCAATATGGCCTCGAGATATTCAGATATAAATCTTTACTCATACCAAATACACACACTTTTTCCCCGATCTATCTCATAAGTCTACTTTTTCTTCATTTTTGCAAAATGTGAAAAGTAGGCTAAAAATTGCTGACTTTAATGGATTTGTTGTCTGCACTTCCAACAATGTATTCGCAGTTTCCATAGCATTGTGGTTTACCAGGCAGGTTCTAGCTGCTGGACACATCTAAATTCTTTGAGCGTAATGACCTCATTTATTTCTACCATATGCCGGAATATTATCCACCGAAGTATTCTTCATACGTCTGCTAGGGGATATGCTTCTACAAGTTCCGGTCAATTAGATCCTAACTCGCTGGGGCAAGGACTTGTCTTTGGAGTGTACAGAGACCCTGAGTCCAAGGATTACAAACTGACGCAAGCCGCACAGAAGTACTGGTGGCAGATTGGAAGATATGATTAAGGACAACTCTCCGTTGGAACTAGGCAAGTCTTTTGTGTTTGAGAATTTGGAGGGGCCATTCCGTGCGGTTGCTGTTGTTGGTCTTGGACCTGAGGATGTTGGTTTCAATCCTCTTGAGAATTTAGACGAATGCAAGGAGAACGTCAGAATTGCTTCTGCCATCGGTGCTCTACGTTTGCGAGAGACTGGGATGACTGTTCATGTCGAGGGCATGGGCAGCCCTGAAGCCGCTGCTGAAGGTTAAATTCTCAGTGTGTGGAGGTATCAAGATCTAAGAAATCCTGATGATCAAAAATTCGTTCCGAGGATTGAATTCTTTGGTGACCCGGGTGAACAAGAAACCTTCCAGAGGGGCCAGTTCAAAGCGGATGCCCATGTGGTGTTAGTGTTGAGGTTAGAGACAAGGACTGGTCAGAAAGCAGGCTCTTGAATGCTTTTTTGAGTGTTGCTAGAGGATCTGCTGAACCCCCTTGTTTGATTGAGATAATGTACTGTGGTGGAGAGTTACATGAAAAACATATTGTATTTGTTGGCAAAGGGGTCACTTTTGATTCCGGACGTTTGAACCTTAAGAAATTCCCATGGAAGAATATCGAGCTGATCTGTAAGGAGCGGCTGTGATTATCGCGGCTATTAAGGCTGCTGCAACGCTGACATAGCCCATGGATATATATGCAGTCATTCCTGTATGTGAGAATATGATCAGCGGGATGACGTTGAGACCGGGCGACGTTCTGATCGGCAGAAGTGGGAAATCAATCCAAGTTGATAATACTGACAATGAAGGAAGAATTCTCTTGTCTGAAGGTATTACTTTCGCTATGGATACCTACAAACCAAGAATGATAATCGACGTTGCATCTCTTTCTAGGGGAATGAAAGCTGCCTTAGGAACTTCCTCCACCGGTATTTTCACCAACAATGTGGAGCTGTGGAACCAAATGAACAAGGCTGGTGCGATATCGGGTGATCGAGCATGGAAATTCCCCCTGTTGAAATATTTTACCCAGAAAGTCACCAATATCCCCGCCGGCGCTGTAACCAACCAAGGCTATGGACCCGGTGGTAGTCCTCAAAGAATTCGTCTGCCTACCTGAATGGATTCACATGGATATTGCTTCCTGCGGAATGAGGGACGATACCTATGAATTTACTTACGTGCAGGTCTGATGACCGGTAGACCAACTAGAACTATCATTCAATTTCTTTATCAGATGGCTTGTCCATCCGGTACCGGTAATACCCCTATTGAGTCAGTGCCGCCGTCACTACCATACCAGAAGATGCTAAGGAATAATGAGTTTATTTTAATTTTTGATAGTCCTGTTTCTCATAGCCTTGTTTATTGACTGAGCTCTACTAGCTTTAGAGTATTGCTGTTATTGTAATTAGGTTGCCTTTGTTTGTAAGAAATTTTAGTGTTATTAATAGAGAGATTGTAAATTATACGTACGGTACTTGTATCCATTTAACAACAGTCTCATCATTATCCCGACTTACAGGGTGTGTGGAAAGTAACTAGGTACTATTAAATGGATGTTTGGAATAATATTGGAAATAGCGCAAACATACAGAACATTAAATAGGATAGTGATTTTTCATGCCACGTAGTACCAACGGTGGCCACGAGAGGCGGTACACTCAACAATAACAAAGATGGCCGATCGCCTGACAGCTTAGATCATAAATACAATAGATGGCGTGGCCAACGAGAAAGACTGGCCCTGGTGCGCTTTCGTGACGTCAGCAATGTAGTGCTGTTGCACCACTTCTGGTAGGGTTATGTATGACGGGAAAATAAACCGTATTGTCTACAAGATGCTAAAATTACAGAATACTTAACCAATATCATATCAGAAAACACGCTGTAAAAACACTGACCCAACACAACCGTGGCTTCTGGCAAAACATACATGGTAATCACAACTCAAGTTTTTCACTGATCAATCCTATGAAGCCCAATATCTAGCCACAACTTACTTATTTATTCATTACTCTTAGTAGAACCAGTAGATCACTTATCTTTAATCGTTGTAGTTGATCACAAGGAAATACTTTTCAGGATTTTGTTATCTTTCCCTAGCGGATGCTTGTTAATTATGTGGAATTACTTGACGGTTACAAATCGTTCAGGAAGGTTATGAAAAGCTATGAATAGTGACAGACAATGTATGCATGTATAACTCTTATAGTTGAACGATATACATCAAGGTATCCAACGTTCTTGTAATAGATATTCACGAACATAATATTCTATGGTCTTCGTCTTACTGCCGGTGTGGTAGTCATCTTGTCTTCATCATTGAATCTGTACAAATGCTAGTATTCATTTACCACTTGTCTTCATAGAAGGTATTGATATGAGTCGTCAGTCGGTGGCGAGAGTATTCCGTAAATCTCTTCTATAAACGTATTAATTTCTGTTCCGCCCCTTAAAACAACAATAACTAATACTTTCACTGCAAGTTTCTTTGATCTAATTATACTCATGTCACCGCTCATGTCCGCATAAGTTAGTCACAACGAAGGTCACAGGCTCTACAACTCAACTTACTGTACTCGTTGCAGCTATTAAACACACAACAAACCCTTGAATCCCAGTTCGAGTGAATTTTTGTTACGAGTAACTTCAACATGTAAATAGATTATCTATAGCTGGCGTAGTTTTGTAAACCTATACAGTATAATTTATCGTGCTTGAAAACACACGGAATATCTGAACTGGGTCCGTTTCAAGAAGATTGATATAAAATATCGCGTTTTTTTGCTGCTTATTAATAGCTCTCGACTTAAACGTACAAGCACCATCAAGCACTACATTGCCTACGTCACAAAAGGAATAGGTTTACGCGCCATGGCCTATCTTTCTCGTTGGCCGTGAATAGATGGCTGATGACGTCACATTTGTGAAACCAACATCTCGATCAGCTGACTAAAGGGAACTGCCGGGAACTGCGGATAGTTTGGAGCACTGAAATACTACACGTGATAATTTTTTTTTTCGTGTAGCCTCCTGAGAGGCCGAGTGCAGGTCTTTCAAGTCGACGCCCGTGGGCGACCTGCGCGACGGGATGAGAGATGGAATGGATGAAGATGAATGAAACTGGGCAAGGATGTGGAAGGAAGCGGCCGTCGCCTGTCAGAAGGTAACGTCCCAGCATTTGCCTGGTGTTGAAAATGGGAAACCCACGTGATAATAGAACTGGGCTATTCTATTCTATTCATTAACGTACTAAGCCAGAATAGTGTATTACTGTGCAGCGTATGGATGTAAGGAGACATTTAGAAAAGGATCGGGCATTTCTTTCCATAGATAGGCCTAAGTTAATTCATTGTAAAATAACCCTAAAATTCTTGACTTCACTACTTGCATTTCTTTACGTTTCCTCGTAACTCCGAAACATGAAAGAAAAATAATTTAACATGTAAATGCTGGGCATTTATTACAAATTATTAAAATTTACCCTATCCCTTACTCCACTGAACAGGCCTATAAAGCAAAATTAGGACCATCACAACATCAAAGAGCCTTCCTTTTCAATCATGTTCAGTGTCAAATTGCAGGTTATGCTACTGATGTGACGATGTAGTCTTCGATAATAAATACGCTGAGGTAATATCTTATTAAACGTATGGACAGTGCGTTTTGTTGAGGAAATGTTCAGATTCTTCTGAAAATGTATGCAGCCCTAAATTAGTCAATTCTTCGTATAATTTCAAAATTCAGGGTTAATTTTGCGAAGGTTTCTATGATTCATGAAACATGGAATTTAAAAGGAAACAGTTCATTGCTTGTAATGTTTTCCTTTGTAGCAAATGTAATGCATAGTTGTTAAAAAGCAACGTTAACTAAATCAAGAGACTTCCTTATTTCCATTTGCCCATGTTTTGTTCACTTTCATAAAATACTGAAGTGGAAGGTAACGCTGAATAAGAGCTAATCGTACGATAATATTTTGTTAAGTAGTGTAGGCTACTGAAATTGGCCAAAATACATTTTCTAATGATGAAAAATAAATTAGGAAATGCTGTAGTAATTGATTGAACTTGTTGGGAGCCCTCGGGCGTACAATCAAAAATGACCGGCTACAGTAGGCCTAATTCAGAATTGGATTTGTTATTAATTATTTACAAGAGGGGATCCTGGATGTATGAATATTACGGAGCATGACAGCCACTTTTAACACCAAATAATATGTTACACTCTCAACCTTTGCTACCTTCCGGTACGTTAAGAAACATGCGATGCTTTTCCCAATGTCGTATAAATTACGAAAATATGTGTTTAAACCCTCATTAAAAAGCATTTCCCCACCTACTCCTATCACCTTCCATTACGAGTTCCTCTGTTTTCCCTTTAATCAGCTGATCGAGATGTTGGTTTCACGTCACAGTACAGGCGCAGTGTGGCAATGCGCACTCTACTGTATTTATGCTCGAAGCCTGAGAATAATAAGAGAACCAGCAAAGATTGCTATGAGGTGTGGAAATGGATCGTTCTTAGTCAATCGGCACAATTTCCATTACCGGGCGGCCCAGGATCCTGGAGTTACGGTGGACAAGATATTTTACAGTCTCGTCCAAAAGTGACCGTGTGCTACAAATGTAATCGGCCCATATCTCCTGCGTGACACAATTAACGAGGAACGCAACCTTTAACCTTCGGGCTAACGTTTGGCCCACGGTATCTGGATGGGAAAATACCGCCAACATTATCTTCATGCAAGACATTGGCTGGGGAGACGTGAACTTCGTGAATGGCCTGCAAAAAGTCCACACCTCATACCCTGTGGCTTATTTTAGTTAGTGTTGTTTTAAGGGGCGGAACTACGAGGTCATCTGCCCCTCTTAACACAGATTGAAAATGAAAATCCACAGCCTGCTTCCAGTCTCCGACCGGGTCAGGAATGGAATGAATGAAGCCCCCATCTAGCGGCGAGGATATGAACTATGCCGGCTGCCGAAGCCTGTCGCACTCCTCTGGGGCAATGATTAAATGATAAGACAGATGAAATGAAATGATAGTGGAGAGTGTTGCTGGAATGAAATATGGACAGGGAAAACCGGAGTACCCGGAGAAAACCCTGTCTGCCTCCGTTTTGTCCAGCACAGATCTCACATGGAGTGACCGGGATTTGAACCACGGACTCAGTGGTGAGAGGCCGGCGTGCTGCCGCCTAAGCTACGGAGGCTCTTTTAACACAGATTAAAGAATACAAATTTGGAATTGAATTTAAAATTTTGAGGCGGACACCAAAAATTTAAGAAGACCAAAAAATAATAAAACAAAAACAAAAAATTAATAAAAATAAAAATTATAAAAATAAACAAAATTTACGGAAAAACAAAACATTATCATTCAAAAACGAACAAGTCGTTGAGTCAATGTTCACTGGAAAATTTAGATTGCTGGGCCTAACCCACTCTCACTTATAAAGTGTGTAAACAATTGTTTGCTACTGTAATTGGGGCACTGCCCTGTTGTGGCAATAAATAAATATAAATAAATAAATAAATAAATAACGCGATCAGCAGCCACCGCGTCATCGGCTAATATAAGTTTGAGTGTCATCTGCAAACCAAGGTTTCTTCGTAAGTCAGCAAGATCCACACACTCGGTGAAAATGTGGGCCACGGTGAAAACGGCTCCACAGGTACAAAGTGGGGGGGGGGGGGGGGTCCTTCCCTTCTCATTAGGTACGAGTGAGTGGATCTTGTATAACCTATCCTTAGCCTACACAAAATGACGGACCGGAAGAAGCTTCGCCACACGCGAGTAGTTCCCTTGATCGCTCTCAGTTTACTGGGCAGTGGGTCAGCTAGCCACTGACTCACCCAAAAAGCCAGAACTTGTAGGCGTAACTGACATATTTTATGGGGCTGGGCAAAAGAGGAGGTGTACCAGACGAAACCTCGCACATTGGACGAATTGGAAGCACGGATTCGGGATGTTCTTACTAACGTCCCACACAACTCCAGGAAGCTGTCGATTACATTCCAGGTCGTTTGAGTAAATTGGTCAACGCCACAGGTGTAATCAAATTCCCATTTAACAGTGTACATACTGTATTAATTTCAAATAATTAACTCTGCAAGCATAAAAGTTATACGTCAATTTCATTTTTTTAAATCGCAGTTGGAACACAAAAGTGCCCGTTTTTAAAGCGTGTTTCAACCATGCGTCACATTTAAGAATGATCATCTCACAAACCCGTCATCAGATCGAATCCAAATTTTAACACAATATACATTGGAATACGCAAAGACATATCTGTTGTAGTACACATAGCACATACGAAATTTAGTTGAAATCCAATTGATAGTATAGGTGTATTTAAAAATTGGTCCTATCAGCAAGCTTAGAATCATGTTGGTAGAACTGTCATACATTACTTACTCCAAATTAATCTAGAATGTCAGGTAGTATAAGTGTGCAAAGTTTTAAAGCTGTTGGCTTGCATACTTTCTGATATATTGGTATTTGGATAAAATAATAGAGAGAGCATTTATTAACAGTTGGCAGCCCTGGTGGCTCTTAAAAATACGCTCAGTCATATGTGTATATGTACAAATAGTAGCCTACATACGAAATTTAGTTGAAATCCAATTGATAGTGTAGAAGTTATATGCATTTAAGAATTGGACCTTTCAATCCACTGACATCCTCCTAAAAATTAAACTAAAGTATTATTATCTATATGTGTGCCAATTTTGGAATAGTTCCCATGTGTACCTTCCAAGATATCCAACATGGACCTTAAATTTCAAATGCGGTTTTTCAGCAGTTTGTAGCACCGACATAATTTTCAAGTATGGCATTGAGATGTTCCGGTATAGATCTTTACTCATACCAAATTTGGTTTCGATTACTGCAGCCGTTTAGGAGTTGATAGAGGGAGACACACAGACAGACAGACAGACAGACACACACACACACACACACACATTTTCCCGGTTCGATCTCATAAGTCTACTTTCTCCTCATTTTGGCAAAATGTAAAAAAGTAGACTAAAAATATTCATTGCCCTCAGACAAGTAGATTTCCATGTATATATTTTTAAGTGAGCAGTTCCTAGAAAAGACGCCAAAATCCCGGACTAATTTTCATACAGTCACAAATAAATAAAAATATTGAACTCGACAGCAATTGGCTAATATAGTCTAACGCAGAATTAAACAAGGAACATATTGGTAAAACCCAATCTTCATTGGTTTGTAATTAAGGTCTAAACTCGGGTATCCACATTAAACCAGTAGTTCCGTGAAGAACTATACAGCCTATTTTCATATATCCTACTATGTTAATTGCATCTATCAACATACAAAATTTCAGTTTGATTGATGTAATAGATTCGTAAACATTGAGAACCGTCTAAATGGTCTCCATGTTTGATTTTTAAATATGTAGGTCATAGAGTTATGTACTATTACATGATTGTGTAGGTGTAGTATTCAAACTTCAATCGCATGATTAGGACACAAGAAATGAAAACCAGATTTTACAATTTCACACAGCTGCCATCCTGTGGTTATGACAACAATTGAAATAAATTAGATGCCAATGGATTAAAATTTGTATAAGCATTCACCGAACCACGTTTTACTGTTCTCGGATGGTTAAATCGCGAGAAACGGCCACTTAAATATTTATATTTCGCATCGTCGCCATGTTGGATTTGTGCTCACCAGGTTATTGAAAGTCCCATAGTCTCTATCAACACACAACATTTCAGTTTGATTGATATCATAGATTAATAGATATTGAGAACAGTCGAAATAATTCGGATGGTCGCCATCTTGGATTTTTATATATGTAGGCCATTTTTGCGTAGGTTTATTGTTCAAACGTTCACTTCGATCGCATGATTAATACACAAGAAACGAAAACAATTTTAAAATTGCGCACATCCGCCATCTTGAGGTTATGTGAACAATTGAATTAAATTAAATGCCAGTGCATTACAATGTGTATTAACATTTACTGTGAAGCCTCCGTGGCTTAGGCGGCAGCACGCCGGCCTCTCACCGCTGGGTCCGTGGTTCAAATCCCGGTCACTCCATGTGAGATCTGTGCTGGACAAAACGGAGTCAGACAGGTTTTTCTCCGGGTACTCCGGTTTTCCCTGTCAAAATTTCATTCCAGCAACACTCTCCACTATCATTTCATTTCATCTGTCATTCATTTAATCATTGCCCCAGAGGAGTGCGTCAGGCCTCGGCAGCCGGCACAGTTCATATCCTCGCCGCTAGATGGGGGCTTCATTCATTCCATTCCTGACCCGGTCGGAGACTGGAAGCAGGCTGTGGATTTTCATTCATTAACATTTACTGTACCATATTTCAGTGCGCTAAGATGGTTAAATCACGAGAAAAGTCTGTTAAAATAATTCAACTTCGCTTGGCCGCCATGTTCGTTTTGTACTTGACAGGTTTTCGGAAGTTCTAGTAGTGGCTTTATCACCGTATGAAATTTCAGGGTGATATCGGTAATAGTTTCAGAGATATTGAATGCTGGTGAAATATTTCACACAGCCGCCATGTTGGATTGGTGAGACGGAATAAAATTTGAAGGGCACGGTCGGGGTCGACCGAAATGGTGCTATGACCGTTATTAGGGACACACACACACAAAAGGTGATCTCATAAGCCTTTTTTTTTCTTCATAAAATGAAAATAGGCTAAAAATTAATATTTCCTCAACTGCTGTGATAGACGAAAGCAAGAACCTCTCGGCGAAGGCACCGCGGTTATTAACCAACGAGAGAGAAGTGGGATTAAACTAAAGAGCGAAGAGAAGATGCCGGAAGAGGCGAAGAACGAATCCATATAGTATTATTTGTAGGCTCGTGAGTCAGGGGCGTAGCCAGAAATTTGTAAAGAGGGGAGGGGGGGAGGGAATTTCCAATATTTTTATACTAGCAGGTAGGATTGAAACTCAAACCTTCAGAGCGTGTTTGGTTGGTTCTTAAGTTTAGGGGCTGCGACAACGTGGTCATGTAGCCCCGTGTACTTTGGGTGTGTGTAGAATCTGTCTGATAACCGGTGTTAATTGTGATGACTGTATTAGTGTGAGTTATCTGTTTTTTTAATTTAAGTACTGCAACTTAGAATTTTTCAAATAGTTCCTACTTTTGCCGCCAAGCGCCACCCTTCAGAGCGTGCTAACAATAATTAGGGTAATAAAATAATAATAATAATAATAATAAGCCTAATAATAATAATTTTCACTCGTCAGTATATTCCACCGCTGTATAGATTAATCATTGGCATGAATCTTACATTTTAAGAAATGTAGGCTCTTTGGTTCGTCACGTAACTTCTTGTTTTTATTTAATGTGTACAATAATATTTAAACAAAAGAGAAAACAAGTTTTCAGCCTGTTCAGCTCGTTCTAAACACGGCCGGTTTGAGTTGGGAGATCTTCAGCTTGTAACCCCACCTTGATAATTAGTGAACACTGTCAAGAAACACTTAAGGGAGGCTGGGACTGAATTTATGAAAAATAGTAATTATTGATAGAATTGAATGAAATTTGGTTTGTGGTCTCCTGATGGCGAAATAAGGCCATATTCCAATTTTCAGGAAAATAGCAACAGAACTTTCTGAGAAATTAACACTTACAATTTAAAATTTAAAAAAATCGATAAGCATAAAAAATGCTCCAGCTGAACAGTTACAACTGGTGTACAGGCACATCAAGGTCTGCATATGTAGTCCAGGAATGTGAGGAAAAAGTGTTTATGTTTTTCTCAAATTATGCTAAAAAAATACCCCTTTGAAGGCTACTATCTTTTTAAGTATCAACATTTAAAAAAAATCCTTCTGTTAATATCAAGACAATATAGGTGTTAACAACCCACGAAAATCTGATGGAATTTGAGACCAAATTGGTTCAGCTGGAACATTTTAAATACCTGAAAATGTATATATGAAAGAAAACGCATTTCAGTAAATAAAACATGGTTGAAGGCCAAACTAATAATACGTCAGTTATATAAATAAAACTGAACACAGAAGAAACACGTTACGTAATTGGCATTTCTATAGTTACCGTAGAATTGTTACCTCGTCAGCTAACTAGATAGTAGCAATGGGGGCAATTTGAAGATGGGCATTGTTGCGTTGAAGCTAGTGGATGGGGGCGTTTCCCCAGCACTCAACCCGACATTTAAATGTCACGCTAGTATTTTAAAAATGGCCGAATCCGAAAAACACCACGGCCAAATGATCCGCAGGCGTCCGGCGTACAATGAAATATGAAAATCCACAGCCTGCTTCCAGTCTCCGACCGGGTCAGGAATGGAATGAATGAAGCCCCCTTCTAGCGGCGAGGATATGAACTGTGCCGGCTGCCGAAGCCTGACGCACTCCTCTGGGGCTATGATTAAATGAATGACAGATGAAATGAAATGATAGTGGAGAGTGTTGCTGGAATGAAATTTTGACAGGGAAAACCGGAGTACTCGGAGAAAAAACCTGTCTGCCTCCGTTTTGTCCAGCACAGATCTCACATGGAGAGACCGGGATTTGAACCACGGACCCAGCGGTGAGAGGCCGGCGTGCTGCGGCCTAAGCCACGGAGGCTCCCGGCGTACAATAATATGCACAAATTGAAAAATCGATAATTTTTTTTTTCACGAAAAACTCAGTCCCAGCCTCCCTTAATCAATAGATGTGTAACCTTGCTGTGCTGACAAGTTTCTTCATTTTGTTGCAACCCTAATTAACATTTTCTGGTACACTCCTTTAAACAAGAACTATAGCCTTTCAACAAGTAAATTACTTACATGATTGTGCAACCAAAATTGGACTCAAGATATCTTACACTAAAACCCAAATCTTATCTAATATAAAAGAAGCTCCAGGTCATCTTGAAACCATCCACGGCCAGATCTTAAAAGTTCAAAAGAATAGGCCTATCTTGGTGAGTGGATCGAACCAAATAATTCTGAAAAGTTCGCCATCTCAACAGGAGTCAATAAATTCGAAACAGCCTCTCACACCAACTGTACAATAAACTGTCCATCTCTAGGAATGCAAAGTTAAGACACTGTCAAACTGTGATTAGACCGGAAGCACTGTATGCAGCGGAATGCCTAACAAACCGCGCACCAGGCCCGATCGAGAGACTTGAAGTTAAGGAAAGAAAGATAATTAGGAAAATTCTTGGTCCTAAGTTCAAAGATGGAGGAGGTTACAAGCTCTGGAGTAATTCAGAAATATGCTCCCACACTGAAAATGTCTCAAGTGTAATCCGGAAACGGAGAATAACATTCTATGGCCATCTCCTCAGAATGCCAGTCAGTAGATTCTCCAATCGTCTATTGCCATACTTTCGAGGTTTAAAGGCGATGCCTCTTTGGCTGGTGGAAGTGGATAAGGACTTGTTCAAGTATGAAATTTCCGAATTAGACATCTTGCTGAGACCCCATTGAAACAAAAACCCCGTCAGGTTCATCAAGAGGAAGTAAAACCCAGCAAGAGATATGTTCACTCGGATGAAAGGAAGAAATCCCATTCCGAAAGTATGAAGGCGTGGTGAGATCTCGCGGTCCCAAGTGGCCACAACGATAAAAGTATAATAATATTAAGGGACTGCAATTCAACGAAGCCTATGAGGCAACCCTGAGATGGCGTGAACATGCATAGTGAAACACACAAGCTACATGGTTAGCACTAGTCTACAGTGTTAGTTGGTAGTGTTTGTGCACTAGCTACCTATTCATGTCTGGAGGTGTCGAGTCCTTACTGCTGGCTGTAGCAGGAGTACCCAAGTCGCTATTCGCAGGACTCGTGTCGTCAGCGCTGCAATCAGGAAGACACAATCTCAACAAAACATTCCAAAACACACTGGTCTTAACATACAACTGTCTTCTGGCGATTTGTATATCGTACCCTTCATCTCGGACTCTCAAATACATGTTGAAAATCCTGTTCGATGTTCCAAGACACGTCCTTGAGACCCTTATTGATGATGATGATAATTGTTGTTTTAAGGGGCCTAACATCGAGGTTATCGGCCCCTAATGCTCTGGGTGATAGCGGAAATGACAGTGAAATGGAAACGAAAATTAAGAGAGACGGAAAATACTTACAAAAAGGAACTCAGATTGAAACTACTCACAAAATGGAGAGCGGTAATACTTACAAAAGGGAATTTAGAACGAAAATACTCACAAAAGGAACAGATTGAAAAATACGCACAAAATGTAGTTTAGGTTCGAAATACTTACAAAATGCAATTGAAATTGAAAATGCTTTCAAAATGTACGGTAGATTCAAACTACTCATTTGGATTGACAATACTTACAAAATGCAATTGAGAATCAAAATACTTGCAAAATGCCCTGCTCCTACATTGAAAGACTTACTAAAAAGCAATTTAGATTCTCAATCCTTACAAAATGGAACGTAGATTGAAAATACCTACAAAATGGAGTGTAGATGCAAAAAAATCGCTTAAGGGAATTCAGATAAACGGGGAGCCAATTAACAAAAACAGTGCGGGAATCTTAAAGAGAAAAGGAAATATAATGAAAAGAAAACAAGAGGTCTGACCCCTCGAAGAAGGAGGGATCAGGAAAGATGAGACAAGGGCCAATTAAGTCGGGAAAGTGAAAGACTCTCTAGGCCTCGGATACCCTAATACCGTCGGGGTCGGAAAAGAACAAGAGTTGACCAAGGGAGGTCGACAGGAAAGAAGACTGAGAGGAGCCCGGCACAAGTAAGTGGAAGCAATGCGGAACTCAGCTGGGGTCCCGTGGTCGCCAACCCACGTCCCACTAGATGTGAGCCCCTGGCGGAGAGACCTTTATTAACCTGCACACCCAATTGTTTATACAATGTTCCCACCACAAGAACTTACATACGGAAAGTATGAAACTAACTACCAATTTCTGTGCGTACACATCGTTAACAAGTACATTTCAAGCGCAATGCTCCAAAACATCTTAAATATGGCAATCTCTCTTATAGACGGTTCGTGGACAGGTTTTGTGCGAGTATTTCTCATTATTATTTATGGGAATTCCAATTATTTTGTCATAACGACTTCATAACCAAAATGTTGTGGACATAAATCATCTCCGACTACCGACACATGCCTCTTTTTTTGTCCGATGTTCAACACCAGTGGCCATGTTCGTTTAATGCATCGTCTAGACACCTCCATATTCTGAACTCGTTCCAATCTGCTAAGGTGCAGCACGGTATAGCCCAATTTGCATGGCTGTTCGGATGGCGGATAAGCTGCGGATAGTTTATAGAATACAATGTTGAACTGGATTTTTTAAAATCGTTTTAAATGATCTAGTAGACTTCGTCGTTACGTTACGGTGGCGGGACGAAATGTACTGAGGTTTGTGACGTCATAGTACCGCTTGGTGCATGTGTTCCCCGACAATCCCTACTTCGTTAGAATAAGACAAAAATCCCCCATTCTTGGATGTCACGGGTAATCCCGAGAACCACTGGATGGATTTTGATGCGGTTTTCACCATTCTGTAAAGGATATCTCGAGGAAAGATTCTGTAGAAAATAATTTATGTATGATCAAAGGAAGCCAAGCAGTAACGATTTCAGTGAAAAAGTGGAAAACAAACTTGGCGTCCGTGCGCTTCTTAAGCTTACGCTGGGCAAGCCGTTAAAAATATCAATATACTACGAGCGTAAGAATTGGTCAGCATGAAAAGTTCTACAAAAAAGTCCGCGAAAGCATATCTCTATCTTCAATACATCGCCCGCTATAAGTGTTTTTAGACTGGATGGAAGGGGCATGCCGCGCGCTTGACCTTGCTTTGCCCTTGGTTTGCACTTGTCGTTCACGAGTAATTTGAAACAAGATAAGCAAGATAAGTATTATGCAGATAATTGTCTAACATGTCAAGAGTCTTTGGCTTCGAGCGAAGCGAGAAGCCTCCAGACTTTCTAGCATTTTTCAGCATTTGTAGCATTTAAAAGGATACAAAGTCTAGTCTTTCAGACTGACTGTCACTTTTTTATTATAATTTTTGTTTTTGCTAAGTTTCTAGCTATTTGCTTTCGCTTGACATCAACAGCAATCTTCGAAATAGTCAGTATACTGTACGCTTTCATCCCTCTTTGTATTATTTGTTAAAATTAGTAGAGATATTGAATGCATGTTTTAATTTCTTTCTTTGTGAAATTCAGGATGCCTGTAGCTCTAATACTAAACCGAGTTCTAGAAATCTAAAAATGAAACTAAAATGACTCTTGTAAATATTGTGCTACATTCCTAGAATCAAATGAACTAGAAGATCGTAAGTAGGCTACAAAACAAAAAGTTTGGGTTTTTAATGTGCGATATGTAGGCCTATATTTTTGAAAATAGTTCAAGCTTGAAACATGTTGCAGTTCTGGCTGTTTAACACTCACTTTAAACATAACACATGACATACTGTAATATAGCCTAGGGGAATGACTTTCTCCTCAAATGTCTAAATGCGTTGCTTTAATACGCTATCTAATTAAAACTATTATTGCAATGTCAGCGGATTGGGATAAGAAACGTGCCGATTCGGATAACGTTTTATTCACCCACGCAGGGCTGAGCTATCGCTCAGAGATGCCAGAGCGTCAGTGGACCTCCTTGCTGCCCTGTGACGTCAGGTTGTATGAAACCGTGGCCGACGAGAAAGAAAGGCCATGGCGCGGATCTGTGACGTCAGAGGAGTGGTGTTGCTCGCTCGCCGCATTGATTGCACCAAGGTATTCTCATCTATAGAAGCCTACCAATAGCCGAGTAATTTGTTAGTGTGAATTTAAGGATACTCAAAAATAAAGTTAAAAGCTGTGGAAGAAATCCACCCCTATCACTAGCTCAAAACCTTAGAGCAGTAGAATATTAAGCAGTGTAATACAAACGTTGAATGGATGTTCCAGTTTATGCAGATATACAAAACTGTACATATTATCCTCTTATCTTCGTTCATCAATAAGTTCTTTCCATATAGGCTATACCAGTTTACATATAAGTTTGACTTTAAAAGCAGCTGGAATTTAAAAAAAAGAAGAAACAACCAAGCATTGCATTAGGAGAAAGTATCCAGTGCTTCATTTATTGCAAGGGAAGGGTCATTCATGCCCCAAAATAATAAAAACGAATATAAGAAATTTGAGCCTACACTCATGGTTTTTAGCATTTTGCTTTTTTGAGTAGGCCTACCATAAGACAATCTTTTTCAACAACAAAAATTTAATGCATAGGACTACTTCAGATACATATATGAATTGCTGAGATTATACTTACCTCCTTTAGCAGAGAGCCTTTTATCGGACACCAATCCCCTACAGTGGCAGGTTTACTTCTTGTGGCAACTACCTTCATGTTGGACATGTTTAACGGTTCTCTCCCGTTCCCAGTTAGGCTTAGGTCAAATTTATGGTTTTATGGGGTCAAGAGTTTTATAACGAAGTATATTACTACAAATGAAGGACCTTGGAAACTTATTCATTGTGAGTTAATTCAGTGGATTGAAATGTCGTGGATATCAGCCCCATGCACTTATGTGTGTACTGTACTTGTAATAGAAAAGGATGTGGTAGTGGTTTTCAGTTAGCTTTTATTTACAGTTGAGTTGGGAAGACACTTCCAGGATGCAAGGAGTGGGATTCAAATCATTCTATCAAGAGCCTTTGTGCGAAGCTTTGAAGACTAAATCCTATAACAGGTTTCAAATACTCCTTTGCAAAGCAGGTCACCTGGACAAGAAGCCACTTTACTTACCCCTACTCCATGTAGGTGGAACTGTTCCATTTATTAAAATTAAAGAAAGACCATACTTGCCATTGTAATTTGGATCTATGCTGGCTACACGGACATGGTATCTCCCTCCCTATAAGATGTCCAAGATCTCCACCAAATGTCAAACGAGACCCTTCAAATTATTCAAATGAAAGCATTCCTCAACTTTTAATTATTTTTTCTTATTTTTTGTTTCACCTTGGTGGTCTGGGGATGAAGAATTTTATAACATACCCAGTCCTCCCCCTTCCCCTTCCTCCCAGAAAATATTGTATACTCCTCACCACATCCATTCCCCCTGAAAAAGAACATGGGCATCCTTGCAGGCCACATGGAAAATAAGCAGTTAACAGTACTACACACTGGGTAAATCGGTTTGAAATGGGTAAATCTAGAGCTTTAACAGAGAATTCTGGATGTGGTGATTGGTAGGGCCCTGGAGTACAAAACTATGCCCGTATCTTCAAGAACACTAGCAAATTGCAAGTAATCTTCATCCAATGACACAGTAATGTTTACACTTAATTATAATAAGCACACACAAAATGTATTACAGACATTATTTTATTTAGGACATTGGTTATAAATATAAGCATCTGAAGCACATTAACACATTGTCTGGAAGAATCTTAGAATGTAGAAAATGAAGTTTGCAGGTTTCACCAAGTAGGCTATAAAGGTGATATCTTGCTGATCTTGGATATCATTCTCTACGGCTTATCCCAATTAATTGGGGTCGCCGGAGCCAACCCAGCTCAGTTTGATTTTGGCCGGGGATTTAAGACCGGATGCCCTTCCTGACGCCACGTGATTTTTCAGGTGAAAATTTCGCCCAGCTGTCACCGGGATTCGATCCCCGGCCGTCCGGGTGAAAGACGAGCAGCTAAGCCACTACGCCATCACGCTCCCCTGATCTTGGATATATTACTGGCGATTATTAGGATCTAATATCCTCCAGCTATTAATATTCTCAAAAAATCCTGCACTGCACATAGGGCCTACAGCCATTATACCCTGCTGATGATTCATGATCTCTTCAGGATTTTAAATTTTTCTGACACCATTTCTCAATCTCACTGGAGCTTAGTGGGTTACAAATTCATC
The DNA here is from genome assembly GCA_946902985.2 of Meconema thalassinum. Taxonomy (NCBI): domain Eukaryota; kingdom Metazoa; phylum Arthropoda; class Insecta; order Orthoptera; family Tettigoniidae; genus Meconema; species Meconema thalassinum. The sequence continues at coordinate 8,571,867 of OX336390.1, forward strand.
GTTACAAAGATGCATGAACACAATTTGAGGACTGGACATGTCTAACTTGCTTCCAGCTGCCTTGCTACTGTTTCCTTATGCAGTACAAAATCACTATCAATTACATTGGTATCTTGCAGCCTTGGCAACGATAGAGTCTTGTATTAACTCTTGTACTATTTTCATCTCTAATTTATCTCAACAAAACAAGCATGCCAACTTGTGTCAATAGCTTTAATGTGGACATGGAATGGAATTTACACTTACAAAATTCCCCTAGACACAAAATGGCATCATCCATGACAACGTGGACAATACTTAGGGTTTAAACGCTGCATACATGTTAAATTCTATGTGTTATACTCTGATTTACAAAAGATGAATGGTGCAAGCTGCCATCCACTTGAATGGTGAGGTGAGGAGTGGAGACAAGAGGGGTAACGGTGTCCATAGCAACAGCGAGCAATGAATGTCGACACAGCAGTGAGCACATGGTTTGACGCAGTGTTCTACTGTGAACCAACTCGTCACTGCCATTAGTAATATCCCGTGTATATATTGAAGTGCATTTGCTTATTCTTTCATAGGCTACACTAAGCGTTATCGTTCTGTTTTTGTTGGAAGCGTGTGTATATACAGATTTTGAGTTTATTTCTTTTATTTGCATCATCGTGTCTATTTTCGTTGTGTAAAAATGGCATCGGTACATGCTCGCGGAAGGCCCAGGATCCATTCTCTGCGACAGAACAACTTCAGGCCGTGGTGTGACTCTCCATAGCCAAGTAAAGGAGATGGTATGTGCGAGGAATTTTATGGAGGAAGAAGAGGACAGTATGCGCTTACGGGAGGAACCTCTGATTCCATTTGTTCAGGTGAGGAAAAGAACTGCCAAGACTCTTGGTGTGAGTGAAATCACTGCATACCGAGTGACGGAAGGGAAGTTCCTGTCTGATGATGCTGGCCCATCTAAACTATCAACTCCAGGGAAGAAGAGGCATAGAGAAGGGGTGGTCACTAATTTAGATGGCTTTCAACAAGATGCTGTTAGACGGCATATTTATAGCTATTATTTTAGGAAAGAAAATCCAACATGTCGCAAACTTCTTGTTTTAGCTCAGAGAGGCACAATTATTTCAAGGAAGCCTTTCTTCACTGAAAGTGTTGCACGATCTGGGATTTAAATATAAGAAAATTAATGGGGGGAAGGTGATCATGGAGAGGCCAGATATTGTGGCTTTGAGGTGTCAGTTCCTACATGAAATGGGGAGACCCTACTGAGTTGTAGGCCAAAAATTACAAACAAAAAACCAAAATCTGGTTTCATGCCCTAGAAGTTACCTTATCACTTGGGGCACTTAAATATACATTTGTTTTTTATGTATGGCCATTTTCAAATACCTAAAGAACACGTGCTTAGGTCTTGAAATGGGCAACGCCTACTTCCTAGAACCAAAAACCCCTCAATTTTGTTGTAATTTCATACTCTTGGCCAAGATTATCATGCCAATCATCTGAATACAAGCTTATGGTGCCATCTGTTGGTAAATTTATCAGTTATGAGTAGCCTAGGCAATGTTTGTCAAGTGTGAAACTTTTCTTACCGTACATGTTATTTTCTTATCCCATATAATTTTTAGCTGTATGGCATTCACTAAAAGAATATCATTACTATACACATGCACATATTTAACATCGAACAGAAATATTTTGGTTTGTAGTAAAGTATAGGCCATTTTGGATACATGGTGGAACCATGCGTCTTTGTTTATTTTGATGGTCAGTGGCTTTAGTGAAGTTTATTCGCAAGAATTATATTTTTATTGGTTTACTGTGAGTGGTGGAACTTGTGTAAGTTAATGGTATTTTAGAGATTTGTGTGCAGTTTATTAGATGTATTCTGTATCTAGTCGATGGCGTAAACCGAAAGTCCGTGAAACAAAGAAATGGAATAGTGCTATTTTGAATGTTGACAAACAGTGGGGTGATATTACATGTGAAGTTAAGTAATGCAAGTTCAACAGCTGCAACTACTTCTTCTGCCAGTGTCAGAAAACTGGAATAGGCCTATTTTAGTGAGGAGAATACTGTTAGACCTAGTGATAATGACAAGCACATTCTCATTCATATATGGGTGCCCTCCAAAATTTGTTTACAGACCTGTGTGGTGAATGTGGCAGTAAATCTTCGTGTCAACATCAGGGAGAAAGATGGGTTTAGTAATAAGTTACCTCTGAATTGTGGGAAAAGTGATTTGTAAACTCAGGGAAGTCTTGATGCAGGAAATTCCACTAAAATACTGTATTTTTTAATAAAGTTAGCTTTTTCTCAATACTATATTTTTCAGCATTTTAAATGTTCCAGTTGCCTGCGTTTTGATCCCATTACCTTCAAACTTGGTTTGCACATACAACTTTGTGGTCTTAATAATGTGTGGAATCCATTTTGAAAAATATTAATAACTTTCAGAAATATTTAGGTTCAAATTTGAAAAAAATGACATATTTTAACAGAACAACAGGTCATTCTAAGAAAAAAATATTTTAATAATAAACCATTTGCACTGATTTTAAAAGTAATACCAATTTTTATTTGTATACCATTGATGATCATTCCATAGAAGTTTTAGATTGATAACTTTAAATTTGATGTACCTGGGACATTTTCAAAATTTGCATATTTATTACATAAAATGTTATAATTTCTAAATGACTGAACCAAATAGCTCCAAAGTTTAGAATTCCCTTAATTATGCTCACTTTAAAGAACCTACAAAATTTGGTGAAAATTGGATGAAAATAGGCTACTGGAAAATTCAAAACTTAAGTTAATAGGGCAAAAATGTTATGGATATTGTGTGGTTAGGTGAAATGTGGGTCAATGCTGGTCACACAGTGTCTAAGGGTTGGAGTGACAACTCAGTTCAGGGGACAAGGAAGGGCCGTCAGGCAGAGGGGGTCGATTTATTATTCTACATGCCATGCTATCATACGGCTTTGTTAATAATATACTTTTGCTCTTTAGGTCGAAAAGAACTGGTGATTACCATGAAGACATGGACTACAACTAGTTTTTAAAATGGTTCCAGGTACAATTGTTACCCAACATCCCTGAACACAGTGTTATTGTAATGGACAATGCTTCGTACCACATAGTACAGATAGAATAAGCTCCAACAACTTCAAGTACGAAGCCGCGAATGTTGGAATGGCTCGACCACCATCGTGTAGCCTACCATGCAACAGCTCTCGGACAAAAGGAATCCTTCTCGGTAGTGCTGAATGAACATAGAACGAGCGATAACATTCTATATAATACATGAATTAGCCAAAATACCTTATAAAAGGATGAGAAATAAATCAGGAAGCAATGTTTTAATAGATGTTTCCTCCTCCGCCGTCTGTGACCCACCCAACCATTCCAAATATAGCGAAAATTACAGCAGTGAGCGGCATTGTTCAAATCAATCTTCAAAAAAGTACCATAACAGTACTGCCAACCTCGCCCTTACGGTACTATGTGAAACAAAAAAGTGCCCAATTCAGTCTCTAGTGGGCATCATTCGTTCGCAGCACTCAGTTCACGACTCTAATTATGTTAGTGTGTACAATATTTCGCATCTCTGTACGGCTGAAATGAGTGTTTTTTGTTATCTGCTCTGTAATAACTATGCAGTATATCGCTCTCCTGTAATAAGTATGTGTATTTTTTCCCGCAAAACTGTGGTTTTGACAAAGGTTACAGCCTAACGCGCCCAGATCAATGGTTTTGTGTCAACCATGCCCCGCTAGCAGCGCGCGGCCAAGGCTGCACCTACACCCGACCATTCTTACCTTCACTTTGTCCAATCCAATGGTTTTTGACAATAGTTGCAGCCTAACGCGCCCAGATCAATGAGTTTTGGCAATGGTTACTGCCTAACGTGTCCCGATGATTCTTTTTTTATCAACAGTGATTTTGCATCCCACTTCTTTTTATCAACAGTGATTTTGTATCTCACATGTGTGCCTCGGTGCGTACTGCTAGAGTGAGCCTTGATGACGGTTAAACGAGATCAAGTGCTATCGAAGCATGGCAGCTGTTTTTAAAATAGCAAAAAATAAAAACACATATTTACGTACTTTAGCACATATATGAGGTTCAGTAGTAAGTTTTAATTAGGGTTCCTAATTTCAATACGTAATATCGCCCAAAAAATGAAACAAGGACACAAGGTATGTAAAAGTACATTCATGTCTGCTACAAGTGTATAAGCCGCGTTCCACTTTCATTCAGAATTAATATCCTTCTCAACCTTATGCAGCAGCGCAAGCCTAAACCCATGTAGGCTACCACGTGGATGAACTGGCGAGAAAGCATGGCCATGAGATCATCACGCTGCCCCATATCATTGCCACTTCAATCCTATAGAAATGATATGGGGTCAAGTGAAGGGTTATCTAGCACGGCATAATAAGAATTTCACACTCCCTGAGGTCGAGAAGCTTACCGTTTAGGCTATTAGGGAAGTGACTTCATAAAACTGGAAGCGTTTTGTGTTAATAGTGCAACGAGAACTGGATGAGGCTACGAAACGTGAATGTATACTCGATGATGGGGTAGATTGGTTCATCGTTTCCCTGGAAAGCAATTCCAGATCCAATTCAGACACAAGTGACGAAGAGGGGGCTATGAAAGGAATAGACCCATAATTAAGTTAGTAGCAGCTAGAGCGATTAGGCAACTAAAAATTCCCCTAAACTCGCGTGCATCGCAATGTTTAATTGACCCTTCACACGAATAGGGCTGACACACCACAGATCCCAGTATTTGTGTCTTCCTGGAAGCTTCTTGGAATGTTAAGAGTCATGATCTGCCTCAGTGGCAACGCAGCATTTCCTCACGTGTTAGCTTTGACAGCTGCCAGCGCTCATTATTGGTACCGGCAATACAGAGTATTCTTTGCGTACAAACACAAACCTAACCCCAGACCTCCTTGCTTGTACTACTAACAATAATTTTGGTCCAGATAGTCGCCTAACCAAGTAGCGACCAATGGCTTTGTCTCGCCATGGCTTTAGAAGAGTACAGTTCAACTTTTCCATTAAAATGAACTACGGTAAAAGTAATTTATGAACATTCCTGATCTTTCAAGAAATTATTCTTCTTTAGACTGAGATAGGCTACTCAATACTCCCAATAATGTCAAAAGTACTCAAATCAAACTTACCAAGCAACTTTTGAAGATTTTATGGATGAGGCAGATAAATATAACCACTCCGATGTAACTTTTTGTACACTGATGACAAGTGAACATATTATATGGAAGCTGCCAAGAGTAACGTGTCTCCACTGTACCTACGATTGTTTGCCTAACATCTAAAAAATTAATTTGCTCTATTAAAGACTATAATGGTGTGCAATCATCACTCGAAAAACTTCTCTGTAGTATGTTCACAGGAGCATTCACTGCTGACAACTTTCTTCCATTTTCATCGCACTCAGAATTTTCAATGAACTGAAGTAGGCTAGTTCATCAAATGAATTTTTATCAGTAATGCAAAGAAAGTTTTGTGGAACTTAATGTTTGGGAATCTGCAACCCATTGACAGCCAGATCAATGCTGAGGTTATTTAGAATACACACAGAACCTGTAATTATGGGCACTGCATCACTCAAATTCTTCAAGCACTTCACCAACTTGTCTTCTGTCTTGATATGTGTCCTTTCCTGCTTAAATTTATTCCTGTTGGAGGAGAAGTGTTCAGATATATCCGATAGACTGTGCACAGAATTCACTTCTTCGTAGTGTCTGAAGTCTTCCAAGCTCGCTTCTATGGCTTCATCCGAGATTTTCTACCTCTGCATCACACAGTCTTCTAGAAGAAGGCCCAGGAGTGGATAGCTATCCTGGCAAATTCGAAAATATTGAAGATACTGCATCAGGTTTCAACTTCGGATAACTCCTAGCAAATGTATTTATTTCCCCATCAACTTGCTCTGTCCTGATAACAGAGCTATCAGGAAAATGTTTTATACAAATTATAGGCTTGCTCACTTTAGAGAAGTCAGTGGGAATTTTTCTAGGCCAAATATTTCTTAATTTTTCGTCCTTTGGGAGAGAAAATGTAGAAACATTTTCATGCTGAGATCTGTAATTGTTCTTACAGCCAGCCACATTACAGCATCTCGGCATTTTGATGTCCTGTAAAGAGACACATTCATTAAATATCTAACTTTAACTCAGATAATTAACTTAGCATGCATTCTAATAGTCCTCAACATCCACAATATTAGGCTAACGTAAGTTCGTACATAACCTGCACCACACGTGCGTTTGATTAACCTGTATCATTAATGAGAAATAAAGTATTAACACTTACCCTGTAGGCTACGTGATTATTGCAGCTACATGATGCACCCCAATACAAGTTGGATGTAAAGTTGGACATTACACTTTATAAAACACTAACTATTCTCACAATGCTATTCACAAGAAATTCACAAACAAGTCTTCTCAACCGGAGTCACTACTTCGCCTACGTCACAGACAAGATGGCTGCTCGCACTGGGGCCAGTATCTTTCGTGGGCCACGGTATGAAACTGCGCCCAAGCTTCACTAATGACCCTGGTCATTAGCATCATCCTTCGAAAAGTGGCAGTGGAAGTGCGCTCATAGAGAGCGATCAGGTAGGTTCCCTCCCTCCTCCCCTCTACCGTATTATGTTGTATCGAGTGGTGTGAATTTCAAGTGACTCTTTTCAAATAGGTTGTGTCTTGATTGCGAACAAGTCAAAAACCGTCCAGACTGCGAACAACTAAATATATCCTGTCCAGATTGCGGACAAGAGATTAGCGTTGGTCTGGGATTCATAAAACAGGTGCAGTTTTCAAAACAGACTAATATTTAATTTTTGTTCTAGCAATATTAACATTAACTGCTACATTGGGATGTTTTCGACAACCTAACCATATTTTAAAAATAGTTTTGTTATTGCAAGTGTTTAATAATCTAGTTTGAGGTAATCTTACCATTTAGAAGATTATTATATTTTTTAGAGGGGTAGTTATTTATGGTGGATTAGAGAGAGTTTTATTATTATTATTATTATTATTATTATTATTAGTGTAGCCTCCGTGGCTTAGGCAGCAGCGCGCCGGCCTCTCACCGCTGGGTTCCGTGCTTCGAATCCTTGTCACTGCATGTGAGATTTGTGCTGGGCAAAGCGGAGGCGGGACAGGTTTTTCTCCGGGTACTCCGGTTTTCCCTGTCATCTTCCATTCCATCAACACTCTCCAATATCACTTAATTTCATCTGTCATTCATTAATCATTGTCCCAGAGGAGTGCGACAGGCTTCCGAAGCCGGCACAATGACTATCCTCGCCGCTAGGTGGCGGCTTCATTCATTCCAACCCTGACCCGGTCCAATGACTGGAAAAAGGCTGTAGATTTTCATTATTATTATTATCTAAATGGAAATGGGTTTCCTGTAGTACAGTTGCTTATCGGGACGGAGGACTACCTCTTATTCTCAGCAATGCAGAAGCTAGTGGTGGGAGACAGTCCGTCACTTCCCCTTAAACCGACCTTGGGCAAACAGCCGACTTGACTATGGGCGCAGTTCAATCGGCCTAATTGAAAGGATCTGGAAATACCACTGATTATGGGCGCAGTTCCATATCTCCTGTGACGTCAGTCATCTCCGCATCTCTTCCACAATGTACAGTAGTCTATTTAAATCAAAGTCAACTAAAAATATAGGTAATCGATTTATTTTTAATGTTTTATGAAATTATGCTATTAATTCCTTTAGGGGCTTTGCGACATCGTGGTCATTTAGCCCCATGTACTTTGGTGTGTAGAAGTGTTCTGATAACCTGTGTCACTGTGATGCCTGTACTACTGTAGAATTCGGGGTAGGCCGTAGCCGTAAGTTCGGTACCATCTTGGCATTTGCCTGGAGTAGAAGTGGGGAAACCACGGATAATCGAACCCACCTCACGATGCTGAGCCAGTGGCAGAGCCGGGAATCGAACCCAAGCCTCAGCGGTGACAGCCACTACAACGACGTACAGAACAATAAATAAGGTTGGAAGGTTCGCTGTAAGGACCCACGAGAACTCTCGCGTGTGTATAAACCACCCAACCGACTTCAATGTTATGCGTGCTCACGCGACCCAGTTCTGTTTATTTGTCGAAAAGCACTTTATAAACAAATAAATATATTTCTGTTGACTTTTCAAGAAATGCAAGATTTCTTTCCCCCTGTAAGCTTACTATTAAGACGATTTGGAAGAGTTTGGTACTGAAACCAACCAGAAATACTCAAAATCTGTCCATGAACCGTCTAAGCAATGGGCGAGAATTTATTCACATTTTCTTTCCTTTCGATTTTATCCTTTTACTCGACTCACTTAGGCCTAGTTATTTTTACCATCCCGCCTCTATTAATCAAGATTTTCTGTTTGTCGTAGGATTGTACTAATATTTCTAAATAACGTGTAATTTAAATATTAGATGCATTGAAAAGCTCGCTTCCTAACCAGATCACGTAACACGAGCGAAAGAATCTGTCTTTGTAGAAGCAGAAATAAAGGACTGCTCGACAGTGTGAGAAGAAGACGGTGATTATGTGTCCCATTTTCTGTCTAAAATGCGAAAAGTGTCCTCGGATTGACAGAAAGGAAAATTCGGTGGACTGTGGGTTGCACATGGACCGTGGCGCATCTTACCGGAAACCGCTCCAACTAACGCCTAGTCCACTGTGGCTGCATCAGATGGCGCTGTATCATCCTTACGGTTAGTGCGAGGTGGCGCAGCCACATGGACAGAACATCAACCACTAGCTAATCACTTCACCAGATGGCAGCACTGGATATCTAAGCGGGAACACTGACAGAAGAGTGTAAACTGTTTGACAGGACGTTAGAAGTTCTCCTTTGGTATAGGAGCAATGTATAGTCTACTTACCTTGGGAGCAATGTCTTCCGATAGAGTGCATCAGTCATCATACTAGGGAAGGTCTGTCAGCACCCAACGGGATGCTCGCGAACCCATCCCAATGACATAGGTGGTTGTGGTTACGAAAGACAGGCGGTACGTGGTCCTACTACTGTCAAATCATCGTTTATTTTCACTTCATTCATCATACTTATAAACAAACACGTCCATTCTCTCACGCTCTCTTTCAATCATTGCTCATTTCCTCCTACTCTTGCACTCTGATTCTCATCATCATTTCAATCTCTTCCTAAAACTCTTTCTGTTTTACTCTCATCCTACTTCACCTCTCCAAAACACACAACACAGGAACATACCTTCGCACATCTTATTCTATATCAAATCACCGAGTCATCTTCTTTGTCTTTATCCCTCAAATAAATAAAAACAAACTATCAATCCTACCTAATGAAATTCAAATCTAGAACGCAACACTTCAACCTCAATTTATAAAATCTTAGTATCTTAGCCAAGAAGTCATATTACTTTCCTTCCCACAATTCACCACCACCCTTCTCTTGAAACTCTCTCTCAATTTCCCAAACACCCCCTCCTCTGGCCCAAGAGATGGTGCGGCCATCTATAGGGGCCCGCCCACACTTCTTGGGAGGGAATGAAATGACCTTCATATTTTATTATATCAGGTGCGTTCAAAAAGTAACGAGCCAGAGGCTAGGATGCGCAAACCGGTGACGACATCGGCTAATCGTGGCTTGTGTAACGAGGTGTGGTTCCGACCAGAGCGTGGGTCACAGCCCGTCACTAGAGGACACGCGTGCACGTCACGTGACGATACAAAGCGAGCAGCAGCATGCATCAATCGTCCAACGCTGCCAGTCGCATTGCAAACAGTGTCATGGAGGCGTCAAACGAAGAGCAAAGAGGTGTTGTTCGGTTTCTGACAGCGGAAGGAGTAGGGGGAACGGACATTCATCGCCGAATGTCAAAAGTGTAGGGCGAACACTGCATGTCCCTTGCAGCAAGGGTCAAGGCGTGGCACAAGCGCTTCAGGGAAGGACGGGTGTCGTTAGCCGATGATGCCCGGTCTGCCTCTGCCCCCCCCCCCCCCCCCCCCCCCCACTGCATTACCGATGACAACGTCCAGCTGGTTGATGCCCTCATTACCCAGGACCGCTGAGTGGCAGTGAACGTCATAGCCGCCGTGGTCGGATTGAGCGTCGGAAGTGTGCACACCATCATGAAGGAACGACTGCACTTGCGCAAAGTGTGCCCCACAGTCTTCAACCACACCAGGAAGCATGTCGAATGGCCTACTGTCTTGGTCATCCGCAGCGCTATGCGAGGGAAGGGAATCGGTGGCTGGAAATGAGTCATGGTGTCATCACTTCGAACCAGAATACAAACGACAAACGCTCTGGTCCGGAACCACACCTCGTTACACACGCCACGATTAGCCGAAGACGTCACGGTTTGCGCATTCCAGCCTCCGGCTAGTTACTTTTTGAACGCACCTGATATAATATACTAAGGTGTATGTTTCACGAAACTCAAGCTCCTAAACCAGAGGGAGTTAGAAGGTGTGGTTTGTACAAAAATCATCCAATTCATCTCAATAGCACAGGAAAAATCCTTAATTTCGTTAAAAGTTAACGGAAATATATTTATTTGTTTATAAAGTGCGTTTAAATAAATAAACAAGATGCTAGCCCCTGTGTCGCCTCGAGCCCGGACGGGTGGCGAGATTTCTCACAAAGGCCCTCAAGTAATAATATACTCGGAGTGGCCTAAGTCATGAGAAGCCGCGGAACGAGTCCGCAATATGGCGAGGCATCGACTGACTCCCAACATTCAACTGGGCTGTGATCTGACTCAAGATCGCCCCATTTGGTTCTGCTGGGGCGGCGTGACGCCCGTTTGTTAAACACCTATGGTCGTCCCGTGCGGCGGTTTACGCGGATCTCTGCGATATTGAAGATCCACCTTTCACACTGTTGACCTCGTTAGTTATTGTTGTTTTAAGGGGCGGAACTACGAGGTCATCTGCCCCTCCTAACACAGATTAAAGAATACAAATTCGGAACTGAATTTAAAATTTAGAGGTGGTCACCTAAATTTGAAGACCGAAAATTAGTAAAACAAAAAAATAAATAAAACTAATATTATATTATAAACAAAAATACGCAAAAACGAAAATTCCTCATTCAAAAATGAACAAGTCTTTGAGACAATGTACACTGGAAAATGTATATTGCTGGCCCTAACCCACTCTCACTTATAAAGCAGCAGCCACCGCGTCATCGGCTAATATAAGTTTGAGTGTCATCTGCAAACCAAGGTTTCTTCGTAAGTCAGCAAGATCCACACACTCGGTGAAAATGTGGGCCACGGTGAAAACGGCTCCACAGGTACAAAGTGGGGGAGGGGGGGTCTTCCCTTCTCATTAGGTACGAGTGGGTGGATCTTGTATGACCTATCCTTAGCCTACACAAAATGACGGACTCTCTCCGGGCCCGGAAGGAGCTCCGCCACACGCGAGTAGTTCCCTTGATCGCTCACAGTTTACTGGGCAGTGGGTCAGCTAGCCACTGACTCTCCCAAAAAGCCAGAACTTGTAGACGTAACTGAGAGCGAATATCTCTAGCGGGTACCTCCATTGGTCGAGCTTTTGCAGCTTGATCAGCTAACTCATTTCCCGCAATTCCCATGTGGCTTGGAAGCCACAGAAAGGTGATTCGAGTGCCAGCGTGGCACAACACGGCTAGTAGGTCGTGGATGTTGACCTCGGAAACCCGAACTCGCGTGTAATCTCCGAAATGCTATGACCCATGCGCCGATGATTACCCCACTTTCAAAGTTGGTTAATTCACTAAGTGCTCCGCCGCAATGCTCGGGAATCATGCACGGCATGGGACCACCCTTCCCGTGACATTATTATTATTATTTATTTACCAAAAATTGTGCCTACAATTTATGGACGGCAGATAGAGAAAGGGCAAGCCCCACATACACAGCAGTGTCTCCATCTCCGTTCATTAAATCTATACAAATCTGAAATGTTACATATATACTACTTACAATTTTATATTTGCTATATACACATAATCTGCTGTACATGACGTCTATATCATACAATTCATAAATAAAAGGGAAGACACAGCACACACATACACGCTCACACACGCATACATACATACATACATACATACATACATACATACATACATATATACACGCACGCGCAAACTCCCAATCACTCACAAAGTTGCATTATACAGTATATAAATTCAATTTACATGGGGTTTTAGTCCCTTTAGAGCCTTCACTTTGCGGCAAAATTGTCGTGGAGAAGGTCTTGTATTTCACGAGGCAGGTCATTCCAAAGTCGAGCAGAGCGATTGTAGAATCCAGATTGATAATCTGTTGTCCTAGCGAATGGAGGAACAAGGGTGACACCCTGTTGACGTTGGTCCATTCAGTGTTATAATTTATTAAGGATAAGTGCGCACAATGTGCATTACATTAATTATTTACAAAATTCTGTAAGCGATGACAACCTCTTACGACACACGAGGGCGTGGTAAGTATCGCATGCCTTTTGACACAATTTACAAATGCACTCTGGCGTGGGCTCATGGAACACCTCAGTCTCACAAATCCTGTGGTGAAAACCGTGCACCGCGAATCGGGACACTGTGTGTCTCAACTCATAGGCAGTGCCCTTCCATTCTGTTGACGTCATGGCCGTCGTGGAGTAGAAATCAATTGGGATCTCCTTTTTTGCAAGTAGTTCTTGTAGCAAATCGTTGTATTGTCTTGTGAATGGTAGTTGGTGAACCAGTCGGAGTTCTTCTATAAAGAAAGGTTCCCCCGCTAGTTCAAACGCCAGTCTCGACGGGGTGAATTTTGACAAACAAATCAGTGTTTTTAAGAATAAGGCTTTCACTTTCTCTAAGTCTTTCAGGTTATTTTTGCTTAAATTAACCCATATAATATCCAATCCATACGTTGCAATTGGTGTAATTTTTGCTTTTAAAGTGTCTCAGTGCCGATTGCAGAGACATATCCCTGAGATGACTAATGTCGTTCATTGATCTGACAGCACAGATCATTTTATCTTTGATGTGACGTGTGAATAATTTCCCTTGTATTTGCAAAGTAATTCCTAGATATTTTTAATGACTGGTTTGAAGCAAAGGTTCATCTCTGAGGTAAAGAATGTCATCTTTGGCAGTTCTTCCGCCCTTTCTGAATATCATTGCTACCGTTTTCTGAAGGTTTATTTCAAGATCGTTGTTTTGGGATTCAGTGTTATAATGATACACACATTGGCATTACTCCTCAGCAGCTTCCATGAATGAGACGAACATCTAGCGTGAGCAAGAGCTTGCCCAGTGCATTCTGCTGCTTCATGAGGCTACTTGCTAAACACGTTTGGAACTGCGCGGCTACCTGAAAACAGGTGGCACGTCGTGCTGTGATAGCAATCGAGAGAGGTGCAGTTTGTAGTCACCTTGACTCTAACAGCTGGTGGAGTGTGACCTTGTAGCCAACCCTGGCACACTTCACCTGCCTCACTGCGGTGTCATTCACCCATCACAACAGCTCGGACTATTCGTGTTCCTGTTGTGACATTCCCTTCTAAAATAATCAATGTCTACACGTCATCCTCACACCAGGACTACGATGGCAGGTAATCTAAAATAGGCTCATCAACATTTCAAATGTATCAATTAGTGGCCTTATTAGATCTACGCCCACTTATTGGCTTCCTGTCCTCTGCAACATCATGCCTCCTGACCTACGCAGGAAAGCTGCCCTGATCCGAGAGTATAAGAAAATTCAATGTGACATCCCTGATCTGAATAGAAACCGACTGGAATCTAGACATCCACCCATCAAATATGCTAGGGATCACAGAGGCAACAATATAAAGCCGAATATCCAATGGAGAAATGAATGGAGCAACATCAACCCTGAAGCTTGGAAATGGCGCTGCACCCGGTTTTGACCTGCCAAGAAGAACATGGACAACCCTCAATAGGATCCGGACTAACCACGGGATCTGTGCTGAATCACTCTTCAAATGGGGTAAAATCCCTTCTCCCCAATGTGACCGCGGTGCTCCTTCACAATCAGTTCACGACATTGTTCATGAATGCCATAGAAGAGCATATCAGGGTAATCGGTCTGACGCCCTGTTTAGATTTAGATTTAAAGATACAAGCCTGCCCTGTCTTGTGTCCCTGTGAATATGTATACTGTATATCAATGTGTAGTTGTGTATATATTTATCTTGCTTGCTCTTTGTCTGTACGTCATAAGATAAATAAATAAATATATAATGGAGCGCCTTGAGTACCAAAATAAAATAAGTCCCTCAATAGTTGTAAAACGTTCCAGACGAGACGCACAGTAGCCTAACAGGGATCATTTAGGACGATTTTAGAAATAACAAGGAAAGCGTTCAAAGGCAGCACCTGCATGGTTCCTGCACAGCGACCTTGTAGCTTGATCAAAGTGATTTAATATTTTCTCAACTGCCGTTGTGTTCTTCTTGCCGGGAGAGAAGGTCTCGAAAAGTGTGTGACGCAGCTGGAACCATCCAGTCAACAGTGTAGTGCTCAAAAACATTTTAGGATTTCAGAACGTGACGTCTTACCGCAGTGTGATGTTTATACATACTTCTCAAGAGCGCAAAACGTGTTGGATTGCTACCAATTAAACCAGGGATAATGAACGATTTCACGATAGTACAAATTTGTGATGATGATGATAATGATGATGATGATGATGATAATTGTTGTTTTAAGGGGCCTAATGGTTTGGGTGATCGTGAAGATGAAAATGAAATGTAAACTATAACTAAAACTAACTACTAACTTATATACTAGAAGAAATGGAAAACAAAAGGAGAATAAGGCAAATAAAGGAGAGGAGGAAACAAAATGCCCTCAACCCTCGAAGAATTCGGATTGATGGATTTGGAAGGAAGGAGAGCCATGAAAGGCAGATAGGAAAGTGAAAGAGGAGATGGTCCGCCCCACAGGTAGTGTATAAAAGGGGGAAAACCGGACCCAGCTCAGGAATCCCTCGGGGTTGCCAACTCCCGAACTCACCAGCCGTGAGCCCCTGAGGGTGTAGCACTATCCACGGTGTACCAGAAGTGGTGGGGCTACAAACACCCTGCCTCCTTGAGGGCCTTGAGCAGAAGGCAGGTGATAACAGGAAAAGGAAAAGAAGGCTGACCCCTCGCAGAAGGAGGGTATCAGAAAAGATGAGACAAGGGCCAATTAAGGCGGGAAAGGAAGAGACTCCCCAGACCTCGGATACTCTTAATACCATCGGGGTCGGAAGGGAACAAGAGTCAACCAAGTGAGGTCGACAGGAAAGACGACGGAGAGGAGCCCGGTACAAGTAAGTGGAAGCAATGCCAGACTCAGCTGGGGCCCCGTGGTCGCCAACCCACGTCCCACTAGACGTGAGCCCCTGGGGGATACACATTTGTCACAGATCGTCAAGGATTCTTGTTCTTCTTAACTGACAACATTTTGATATCTCATTGGATATTATTTTGACTTGCGTCATTTCCCACTGTGAAAGGCTAAAATCAAATGAGAATGGCACGTGAGTCGCCAACTCTCACTGGTACAAATCACCCAGTTCACAAAGACGAATTATTCAATGTTATCAGAACCCCCATATCGATTTTACTGACATTCCAACGTCGTCAAATCCCCACTCAAAACAAGAGGTCTGCTTGCGTTAGCTTACGTTCACTCGGTACAAATTCATTTTATGAAGGGGAAGATGTTTATCCAGAAACACAGGGACACCAACAATATCCCTAGTTGTCGGAGGGGCCCTCGTGTACATGAGTGGGTCCCGGATGACCTGTGTCTTATTGTAATTCTGGTGAGGATTGGGTGTGAGGCCTTCAATAAGAAACCATTCCGGCGTTAGCTTGGAGTAGAAGACACTTCCAGGATGACTGAGGTGAGATTCGAACCCACCTCTTCTCAATTTTGACTCACGAGCCTGAGTAATCTGGTTGGTTGGTACCTTAGTTTAGTGGCTGCAATAATGCGGTCATGTAGCCCCGTGTACTTTGGGTGTGTGTAGAATCTGTCTGATAACCGGTGTTAATTGTGATGGCTGTAACAGTGTGTGTTATCTGTTTTTAATTCAAGTAAGGGCTGCAGACAATCAATTTCAAGTAGTTCCTACTTTTGCTAACAAACGCCTCCGTCAACGACTACTAGTTCTAAACTTGACCACTAGATGCCACCGCAGTCGGCTCCTGGCGACGAACGTTGGAACCTATGAGCGTTAGTCAAATCTAACCTGAAAATTCAGCTTCACACAATTGAAGTTAGTGGAAGGTTCTTTTACATGCCATGAGTCTATGACATGGGACCGCCGGCTTTACTTCCCCTTCGATGGAAGGCATACCGAGGGATTTTAACGCTCTTAAAAAATCCGACGACTTCGGTCGGGTTTGAACCCGCGACCTTGGGCATAGAAGCTCATGAAGCCGCCCTGAGAAATCTAATTCTGGTCTCAGGGCTGGAACGAGGTACACTCAGCCTCGCGGGGCAAAACTGAGTAGAGGTGGGTTCGATTCCCGCCTCAGCCATCCTATAAGAGGTTTCCATGCAAATGCAGGGATGGTTTCAATTACAAATACAGTATACACACCACAATTAAACACGTTTACTAAAATTCATGGAGAGTCGAGCGATGAAGGAAAACACGCCACTCCCCTCACTCCTTGGTATTGTGGGGGACGACACAAAACATGAGGCACACGGTTTTGTTTACAGCCATCTGGGGCGCATGTAGTTTTATTAGGGGGGGGGGGGGTGCCCAACCGGGGGTTACGGGGCATGGTATAGGCCCAAAAGAAAAGGGGGTCCGGAGTTCTCCCCGGGAAACTTTTGTATAATTGGGTGCAAAATGATGAGTTTTAAGGCTTTCTGGCATCACGTTTTCAAACATTTTGTTGTGATTTTTTATGTTTGGTTAATGTAAAACACAACTAAGACCATTTTATGATACTTGTTATTACTACAATCATCTTGCTCACTTGATAGTGTTTACATGGAAAGAATTAATGTTTCTGTTTTGATCTACAACTCGCACTATAATATTAATTAAAGTATCTTGAAGCATTACCAAATCGGTTCATAACTTCATCGTCAGTGATGTCTGAAACAATACTAGACCGTTGAGTCTGTTTTCAGAAGTAGAATATTTTAAGTATGATTTCAACCATCTCAAACTCCGTATGACAGTACCAGTAGCTACAGAGAGAGGCAAATTTGACGAAAGTTTGATAAGTGTATACAAGTTAGGGAAAAACCTTTTGTCGCACGCTTCAAGGGCACTTGTTGCTGTTCTTGGTAGGTTCATAAGAGCGAAGGCACTGATAAGAGGTTATGTTGCTACACATAAGATCGGAGCAAACTGATTGTCACACTGTTTCCATCGCTCTACCGGCGCCTTGCTTTGCAATGTTGCCATATGTCACTTAGTAACAATAGTACATAAGTAAAATTTTTTAATGTTTTAATTCATAAACAAATATTATATGTGACAAAATTGTGCCCCCCCCCCCCCCCCCCAATCTCCTCCCTTTATACGACCCTGAGCCAAACGCCGTTCGCGGCGAGAACCACAACAGATTATTGTTTGTAAGCAATCAGAGAATAAATGAATGAAACTGGCCAACAAGAAAGGTAACGTCCAATATTAAAATGAAAAACACACTCGTCTACGAAGTCCATGGCCTTGCGCATTTCTGAGCGTTCTGTACGTTCTTTCCATTTTCACAGCGACCTCCACGCCCGTGAGATTAGTTGCAGTCTGACAACAAAATAAGAACTGTTAGGAACGATAGTTATCTACAAACTTATACTGAAATAAAGAAGTAAGCTTGATTATGTAATTCCAAGAAGAACTCATTGATAAGAGTGACCCCCACAGATAAAACCGGTACAGGGAGGCACAGAGTGACGGTTCGATGGAATGGGATGGGTCATTGCCGTCTATAATTCTCAAGCTGTGGTGTACAGGACCTAGATTCTAAGGTATATAAACAAGCTAAGCTCACATGCTTGCTTTTGTTCATAATTATCGTTTATTTTGATAAGACAGTATTTAGAAGCAGTTCAAATTTACTCTTTCGACAGCCGTGAAGTTCCTCGCTGATAGTTTCCCGTATTAAGTCGTATGTGTAACCACTACCTGGTAATGAATTTAACCAACAAATTCGTCACTAATATTTCATATGCCTAGGAAATGCCGTGTGCCCAAGCCAAATTATAGTAGAACTATTAAAACAACAGGTCATAATACTACGTTTCTCTTCCCTAAAGAGGAGGTAAGGAAACGGACCTGGATTCAAGCCATTCCACGTAAAGCTTGTCCATCAACATCAACATCAAGTGTCTGTGCACAGCATATTAGCTTTTGAAACATGGAAACAAACAGATGGCAGAGTGGCAAACCTGGCTGTGAAAATGCAGTTCCCTAATATCCCTCCCTACTTCAGTAACAGTGCACCAATTGAGCGATGAGATCCCGAATCACGAAGAGAAGATATTCGAATAAGTAATGAACAAAACGTACTGAAGCATCAGAAACAAGATATAGTTGGTAATTATGATATCGATGTCTCTGCTAAATTAAATCTTGCTAATTGGCAGTACAAAATAAGTGATGTGAGTGTGGTTTTACCACCTGAATGTAGATTTAACTGAAGAGCAAGCCACTTCCAGGCTCAATGTTATTTCTAGTTTTGTGATAGGCATGAATAGGGACCGGATTCTTTAGAAATGCGTATGCACATATGTTGAGGATTTATTGGATTTAATGCATATTCTGAACTTAATAGCATATGTATAATTTAAACCTTCGCCTACGTGTTGGACATCCCTTGTCAGCATCTGAGAAACATGCGCCACATATGCTGCACTGTTAATCGTGGCCCCAATTCCAGTCAATGAGGATGATGCCCTTTGTGTCCCAGAACACTGATGGCACTGTTCGACGGCCCCTATGCTTCCATTGCATCGATTGGTGGCTCATGGTAAGGTGTAACAAAGTTCGTGTTAAACCAGCTATCTCTACAGTATGTTCTTCCAGATAAATGTCGCACTGATCTTTTAGAAAAACGATTTGGGAAAAATCGCAGTCTGTCTGGTAACAGTTACAATGTATCGTGTAGGCAAATATTTGAATCCGATAAAAAGAAATAAAAAACAAGAAGTTCCGTGAAGAACTATACAGCCTACTTTTCATGCCAATGATTATTCTACCTATCTAGAATAATGACAAAATTAAGTTGGTAATATCGAAATATCAAATTAGTTCAAAATATACCTGGTATAATGTAGCCTAATAGAGCACTAGAGTTGGCAGCCCTGGTGACTGAATATATTCTTAGTTCCATCTCTTAAGGTACAGAATACAAAATTAGGTTGAAGTCCAATGGACGTTACATGCAGTTAGACACTGGATCTATCAGCTCGCGTAAAAGCATGTTGCCAACAATACCATGCGTGTGCTGGTCAGAAATAATCTGAAATATTATGATATCTTGTTGTGCCAATTTTGGATGAAATCCATTTGTTAGTATAGAAATTACATGTATTTTAAAATTGGACATATCAGCAGGTATAGAATCATGTTGGCAGCACTGCCTTGTATTAATTACTCCAAATTAATCTACAATGTCAGGTGCTATACGTGTGCAAAGTATAGAGCTCTTGGCTTGTATACTTTCTGATATATTGATATTAGGGTAAAAAATATGGAGAGCATTTATTAACAGTTGGCAGCCCTGATTGATCTTTACAATACTTTCAGTCATATCTGTTATGGTACACATAGCACATACGAAATTTGGTTGAAATCCAACTGATAGTATAGAAGTTACATGTATTTAAAAATTGGTACTATCAGCAGGCTTATATCATGTTGGTAGAACTGACGTATATAAGTTACTCCAAATTAATCTAAAATGTCAGAATATACGTGTGCATAGTTTAAAGCTGTTGGCTTGCATACTTTCTGATATATTGGTACTTGGATAAAAAAAAAAAATAGAGAGAGCAATTATTAGCAGTCGGCAGCCCTGGTGGCTCTTAAGAATACGCTCAATCATATCTGTTGATGTACAGATATTACATACAAAATTTGGTTGAAATCCAATTGATAGTGTAGAAGTTATATGCATTTAAACATTGGACCTATCAGAAGGCTTAAAATTATTTTGGCAACACTGTCATTGTTAGCCTCCTGGAAATTAAACTGAAATAGTATTATCTGCATGTGTACCAATTTTGGAATAGCTCCCATGCATACCTTGCGAGATATCCAACATGGAGCTCAAATTTCTAGTGCGTTTTTTCAGCAGTTGGTAGCACTGACATCATTTTCAAATATGGACGTGAGATATTCCGGTGCACATCTTTACTCATACTAAATTTGGTTTTGATTGCTGCAGCCGTTTAGGAGTTGATAGGGACACACACACACACACACACACAGCCAGCCAGCCAGCCAGCCAGCCAGCCAGGACAGGACAGGACAGACAGACAGACAGACAGACAGACAGACAGACATTTTCCCGGATCGATCTCATAAGTCTACTTTTTCCTCATTTTTGCAAAATGTGAAAAGTGGGCTAAAAACGGAGCAAAGTGTATATTTGACATGATGGGAAAAAGCTTGCTTAGTTTTAAGGGCATGAAAAGTTCTGTGGACACTGTAGATAACACTTAGGTTCTTACAATATTGCCATCTAGTTATGTAGAGGATGTTCAAGTAGCAGACAGCTCAGAAGTAGGCTATTGTATGTATGTGGTTGTGTGTCACACTGTGTAAGCAAGCTTTCAAATTGTGAACTTCGTATTGGCTTGTTGATAGAGGGGAAAAGGAATGGAAGCTGGTGATGTATATTTTGAACTGATTCTAAGCCTGCTGATAGGTCAAATATTTAAATAATAACAAATAGATTTCATTGAAAATTGGAACAATAGTAGATCTGTCAGGTACTAAGCTAGCTATATGTGTGCAATGTTTAGAGCTGTTGGATTGCATACTTTCTGATATATTAGAATTAGGATAAAAGAAAATATAGAGAGCACTTATTAACAGTTGGCAGCCCTGCTGACTCTTAAGAATACGCATAGTCATATTTTTTTATGGTACACAAACCACATACGAAATTTGGTTGAAAACCATTTGTTATTATAGAAGTTACATGTATTAAAAATTGAACCATATTGGCAACATCGACGTATATCAGTCACTCTAAATTAATCTAGAATGTCAGGTACTATACGTGTGCAGAGTTTCGAGCTGTTGGTTTGCATGCTTTCTGATATATTGGAATTAGGATGAAAAAATATAGAAAGCTTTAATTAACAGTTGGCTGCCCTATGGGCTTTCAAGAATATCCATAGTCATATCTGTTATGGTACACAAATCACATACGAAATTTGGTTGAAATCCAATTGATAGTATAGAAGTTACATGCATTTAAATATTGGACCTATCAGCAGGCTTAGAATCATGTTCGTAACTCTTTCATATATGAGCTTCTGAAAATTGATCTGGAATGTCAATATCAGCTCTGTGTGTGTCAATTCGGGAACGGTTCGCATGCATAACTTCTGAGATATCCAACATAGAGCTCAAATATCAATTGTGATTTGTCAGCAGTTGGTATCAATGATATCATTTCCAAATATGGCCGGGAGCTATTCAGATAAAGATCTTGACTCATACCAAATTTGGTGTTGATAGCTGCAGCCATTTATGAGTTGATAAGGGGAGACACACATTTGCCCGGATCGATCTCATAAGTCTAATTTTTCTCATTCTTTCAAAATGTGAAAAGTAGGCTGAAAATCGAAATTTTAGTAACTTCAGGGACTTTAAGTCCTACACTAAGAGGCTTCAATAATACAGTAGTGAGTCTGCTGTTGTTGTCAGCCCGAAGGCTGGTTGGATCCTCAAAAAGCATCACCGGTAGGTTATGTGGGTAGATACCCACAAAAACCCAAGGCAGCGCTATATCGAGGCGTAGGCTACTAGACAAGATGAGGAGAGAGGTAGTTTGCCATTGCTTTTCTCACTACAGTAGTGAGTACCTAGCCATGGTAACGACCGTAGTCCTGCTAACCCACAGGCATAACCATGTTAATAATTAGTCACGTACGGTATGGGTCTGATGACCATTATATTCCAAGCGCGTAGCTAGCACGCTTACCCGTAATGTCCCCGATATGACCTGGGGTCATGTGTGCCAACACTTGAAAAGGAAGCCGGTTTGCACTCAGGAAGTAGGCCTAGTACCTGCTACCAGTTCTCAAAGTGTGCCACAGTGTTTGCAGGCTGTTCTGGTTAAAATGTAATAATACGAGTGTTAGAATCGACACTTAGCGGATCTATTGTTGCGGATTGCTCGTGCCTGCAATCTTGGCCACAATGCCCCAAGCCTCGGCGAGTGTGTATCCATTATATTAGTCATTAAACAACTTCTTTTTTCAATCAATTGCAAGTCCGGTTATTACCTTATGGGCTGGCATATTAAATGAAAGGTTGAATTGCGCTAATTTATTAACTCAGTAATTCATTAACTTTCAGCTTTTTCAATGCCTGGGGGATGTAAAATACACTGACCGGCATAAAAAGCGAAACACTACGAATCTCGGACAAAACGCAAATGTTTATCTGTTTCATATCTGTTAAGAATGTTGTAACTTGTAACTGCGACATGGCAATGTGTCGTGAGTAAATTAGCTCATTTGAGAAGTTTCAGCGCAATAATATTGATACACATTGTTGATCGGAACAATCACGACAAAAATGATACCGTTTCCCGCCTTTGGACAAGAATAACCACAAACGGCTGGCTTAAGGTTTATTGCTGTGAATTCTCGTGCCGCGTATTTGTGTGGACATTACATTCGTAATCAAACATTGTAACAGTACTTGCCACGGTGGGTGAGTGGTTATAGTGTCGCCATGGTAAGTGATTTTTGAAGGCGACAAAAATCACGATACTCATGTCATACGTTGTTGGCATGTTAAAGAACCCATTTGAATTCAGTAGGCCATGTTCAATGGCAAAATTAATCTCGGGATTTTCCGCCAACACAAAGTTCCTCCATTCTCTACTTGAAACCGCTGTAGTGTCAAGGAGTTTAGATATCTAACCTCCTCGACTTTCATAGCTTTCAAAGGAACGACGAAATTAGACATGCAAGCTGCCCTCTGGGTGTCAATTAACAAAGCTTGCACCAGGCACCCGAGGCCATACGATATTATTATATTAATGTTTGTTAATTATTGTACTAATTAAGGTAAATAACTTAAGATACATTGTCCTATTGTTGTAATGCCATAGTATTTGATTAATACAAGGTTTGGAACGGTCCAACATTGAGTTTAGTCTGAAATTTGTAGTGTTTCGCTTTTATTGCCGGTGAGTGTAGTTGGTTATTTTCTTCATCCTTGAAAACTAACCATCACACAAACTAACAACCTCCAAACACTAGCCTGCGTGCTCATAAGAACAGAACTTCCCCTTCACGATTGTTAGAGTATGTTACTTATTTTCGACTAAACAAGTACATTTCTTCGAATAATGCAGCAATTACACAAAGCTTCTGTCGAGTAGAAAATAATACGGCCTATTGTTTCGATTATGCTGCCGAGTGCCGAGTTGCCGACCAAAACAAACTGATTCGATAGATCGATTTAAATCGAGGATTACTCGAAATCTCCTCCAACTGTTGTGAACAGCGCGTTGACGCCAGCTGATCGATGAACTTTCAAGTCGGAAGTTATATTTGCCGGACTATCTATCTATTTACCATCTTTGTTAATGGTTAATGTGTACGCATTCTGAGAAATAATTTACACAAATCAACATTATATAAAGTAGACCTATCCTGAGACTCGCTCATACCATAACAAGCACATTCAATGCACATCTGGATAATTTCCAAGGATTCTAAAGATGCATTGGCCTTTAATGAAGCAGTCGTTAAGCAGGGACTGGTCGTCATGGTTTATTAGCTTTTTGTTCCGAGTAACAAACAGGCAAAAACTGAGATAATGAAGTAGACATTAGTCCACATCACAGGCAGGCACAAGAAGTAATTGCTCGCGTGCACACACGAGAACCAGCATCCTTTAACTGGGCCACACAAGCATAAATCAGGATCGTCGCAAAGTTTAACACTTCACTATCTAAAGTGGCATGTTTCCTTCTTCAAGCGACCGTCAACAGTTAACACATGCCGAGTAGCATTACTACACTGATCGATGCCAAATACCCACAATGCCACTGGTGTGATAAGCGTCAGCTGTAGAACAACTGGAATGACCCTACAACAATGGGACCTCAATCAGCAGCGCCCTAAATAATATGTTCTCATTTATTCAAAATACTCAGATTGTACTACAGTATTTTCACAAGCTATGCTCAGGTCGAAATATTTTCAGAATTTAGTTTATCTTCAAAATTTGAATGTCTGACTAAAGTAAATCAATTATTTACCCCAGAATTCTACAATTTCATCAGTAAACACTCCAAACACCGACTATTTACAATAATTGAAACGGAAACAGAACTACGTTGTACTAAACGTATCACTGTGAGAAACACTTATAATAAACCTACTACACAGCTGTTTACTATACTTGGGTGGGAGTGCGCTCCATCGGAAACAAGAGGAACTTTTTCAATCACACGCTATGCATGGGTTCACAGATTACCTACAGGTTACCCTCTCCAAAGTGTGACTGTGCAGCCGATAGACAAACGGTGAAGCACCTCCATTAAGGACTGTCCTCTAAGAGCCTATGGTGGTAACATAATGGATTCTATCTCAATGGATCCTGCACCAGTGGACTATAATTTGAATTTAGATGTTAAATTATGAGACTATCTGTTCTTTTTTTTCCTTTCTCTTCAATATGCCATTTAGCTGTAATATTATGTAAGTGTGTACCATAGCATACGATTAATAATAATAATTAGTTACTGATCACTGACTTGAGATTTAAATGTGTACAAAAATATTATCTAACTACAATGAGTGTAGTGCGTTAACTTGGTGTTCATATTACCATTCACAGTTTGAATTTCGTTTAGTTTGTTATATAGGGATTTTTGAATTATATATGAGAATTATGCACGTGTGTACAAATTAGAACGCAATAAAAAGATATAAAATAGCATTTTAGAGCATGCTCTTGAATTCTACAGGGTCTTTGTTTTTGCTTGACCTAGGCCGCCAATAGCCGGCTGTTACAGGTTGGCGCGCGCGCTCCCCGGCCGTATTCCCACGTTCTTCCTGCGGTAGACGTATGAGTCCCGACCTAATTGGGTGTTTTACAAAGCTACTGTGTATCGTATTGTATAGTGTTTCATTGTGATTGTGTGTAGTGCTGTAATGCCTTATGTGAAATATTCGTTACGTGAACGTGTATATCTGCACAATACATACACAAAGTGCAGGAAATCGTGCGCTAGAACAAGACAAAAGTTTCGAGTGAAATTTCCAGGGAGACCCATTCCCATAAATCAGAAAAACAACTGGCTAAGAGATTCAAACGTACAGGTTCTATAAACAATCAAAATAGATGTAAAGGTCGTTATTTCCTTACCGAAGTAACCGGAAACTTCATAAGGAGATGCCGATTATGTTTGGCAGCGGATGGGAAACATTTTCAGCATGTACTGTAAGCATGGTGAGTAAAAATCCATTATACCGATTTTAAGCACCGTACTCTGCCGTACATATGCGCGCCCGGCAGCCGGCAACTGAGGTGTCACTGGCTGAGCGCGTGAGGGAGAATGTCCTTGCCAAGCAAATATAAACACCCTGTATTATGTGTTATGCTTTCGTTGGTTGTCGAGTTGTTGCGCTGTCACTGTCGACCGGAAGGAGGCAGTGTATGCCATCAATTTGCATTTTATTTTATATTTATTGTACTGTGTTGTTCTAATTTGTCGCAAACCCCTAGAAAACAAACTAACCTTATATAACGATATTGAAACTACAAATCGTAATATAAACACCACCTTAACGCACTACACAGTGATCAGGATCTGATGATAGCCGTTACAATTGTCCCATTATAACAGTGATCATAACGTAATTTCTCCAGGAGTGTTTTATTTATTATTGATATATACGTAAAACCTGCGTAAAGCGGAACGCAATCGTTGCAGATTTATTTTTCCGTTTTCGCAAGTTTCCGTTTTTACAAAGGGTTGAGTTTTAATAACAGAGAAATACTGCATTATTGCATAAGATTACTATGAAATAATTTGAGTTTTTCCCACTTTAAACAACACGGTTAATTGTCTAGCCATACGTTTGTTTTTCTCGTGTTCTCCAATAACTCTCCTCCAGAGTAACTGTCTTATAAGAGTTTAGTGCTTTTCAGTCGGTCAACACGAATGTACCCAAAAGAGATGGGTTATGCCCTAATCCTGAAATAAATTACATGAGATTAATAAAACACTAGGATGACCAGTTTCGATCGTCAAGCGATCATCATCAGATCCAATACACTTAGGCTATAAAATCTATGTTTGAAATACAGGTGAAAATATTTACAATATGTACAATTATTTAGTTGCAGTATTGGTACTGCAACTGTCAGTGTATGCTAAATGCAGTATATATGTTAGGTGAAATGCTAAATGGTGATGGCTATCCGGAGATTGTACTTTAGGGAGATTATATGGTTGTAAACCATGGTTAAACTATAAAATTTTAGGCTAACTACTTATCTGATTGTCTTCCGTACTACAGCTATTCGCAGTTTCCGTGCTCACTTGAACTCGCTGTGCGGTCGACTGCGGTGGTTATCTTAACGACTGGTTTTTCCCTGCCTTCCCCCCCTGTCCCTACGTGCTGTGGGGAGTGATCGCGATGTGTTTATGTGAGGTGTTGCCAACCTAGATAAGATGTATGTTATTGAATGAGGTGGATCTACAACTATTAAAGACCGTGGATTAGTCCTCGCCACGCGTGGAGCATAACCCATTCGAACTAAGCGTTGACGGTCTTATGAGGACGTCCCGGCACCTTTAATACTGCCTCTAATATGGGCCTTGGTTTATTGCAGAAGAAAAGTACATCGTACACCTGATCCAGATAACATGTACCTATTAAAAACCCCCTAATTTCCCCCCTTTTTTTATCTAGCTTGGCTGTGTGGCTAAATTGTGTTTTGTTTCCGACAGGGTGTGTTTTTAGTAGCGTGAAGAGGGGTGAGCTCTCCATGAACGTGTGTTCATTTAGATTGTTGGGATTGTTTCGTTTGGCTAGGTGTATCTCGATTGCTTCCTTTATGTCAAGAGCTCTGCCTTTCGATTCGTGATGGATTATTTTAAGGTCCGACTCTATGTTGGTAAAGCTATGCCCTGCGTCACACATATGTTCGCACACGGCTGAATGTGTTCCGTATCTTATCGCATTTCTATGTTCATTATAACGTGTGTCTACTCGCCTTCCACTCTGCCCGATGTAATTAGCTTGACAATCGGTGTCTTGGCACGTTATAGAATATACCCCTGACCTTGAATACGGGTCACGTTTATTTAGATTACTATTTAGGAGGTGCCTAGCGGTTGTGTTTTTCGTCGTGAAAGCTATCTTTATGCCTTGCTTTTTGAATAGGTTAGTGATTTTATATGTATTCGCATTCACATAGTTGAAACGCGCAAATTTTTTCGCATTACTGTCCGGTTTGGGAATCGTTTTATCTTTATTTTTATGTTTGGCTATAATTTGATTTATTTTGCTTGGCGAGAAGTTGTTTTCCTTTGCTATTTGCATAATAGTTCTTATTTCCTTATTATAGTTGTCTTTTGACATGGGTATGTTTAAAGCCCTGTGCACCATTGAATTGAAACCCGCTAGTTTGTGCGTACTGGGGTGATTAGACTGATTGTCGATTGCATGCGAGGTTTGTGTTGCTTTCCGGAATATGGAATATGAAAGGTCGTTGTCTTTACGTTCAATAGTTATATCGAGATAATTTATTTTCCGGTCTATTTCGGATTCCTTAGTGAATTTGATAGAATGGTGAAGGCTATTAATGGATTGGAGAATTGTTTCTTCGCTTGTTAGTTCAGTATCGTAGATGCAAATTACATCATCTACGTATCTTTTCCATATTACTATTCCCTTTGTTGAAGTCTTTTCTAGGGGCAGATGACCTCGTAGTTCCGCCCCTTAAAACAACAATAACTAACTAACTTAACTGAAGTCTTTTCTAAGAACGCATTTTCTAGTGCATTGATGAAGATGTCAGCGATTAACCCACTTAGTGGCGATCCCATTGCTAGGCCTTCTCTCTGTGTGTATATTTTATTGTCGAATTGAAACACGTTTTGGGTGAGAACGACCCTCAGTAATCTCACAATCTCTTCAATTTCTTTTACCGAATTGTTGGATTTTAAGTTGTTTTCGATAGTGTTGATTGCTTCAATAATCGGAATATTGGTGTACATGTTAGTTACGTCGAAGGATACTAGCCTGAAGCTAGGTTTCATTTGTAGGGTGTTCAATGCTGTTACTAGTTCTGTTGTGTTCTTTACATAGTTGTTTTTGTCGTTGGAAAGACGGCATTTTAAGATTTTTAGTAACTCTTTGCTGATTTTGTAATTAGGGGCATTCCTACAATTGACTATTGGTCTCATTGGGCATTCCTTTTTGTGTATTTTTGGTTGTCCCCTCAATGACGGTATTTTCGGGTTCATGTTTATTAGTTTTGATTTTTCAGCTTTGGTCAGTATGTATTCTGTTTCTTTTAGCGCACTTTTTATTTGTTTTTGGAATTTGTTGGTGGGGTCTTTTGTTAATTCCTTGATTTCGTTGTTGTTTAGGAATTCGACTGTTTTTTCAATGAATTCTGTTTTGTTCAAAATTACTGTAGTGTTTCCCTTATCTGCTTTTGTGATGATTAAGTCATGTTCTTTTATTTTTTGTTTCAACGACTTTATTTCTTTGATTTGTTTGTTGTTTTGAATGTTATTGCTATCGCCCTCTCGTTTGAGGATTTTTTTGGCTTCGTTGGTGGCGAGATTTTTGGTTAATTCCCTGTCTTCTGCTGGGAGCTTGTGACTGGCTATCTCAATATCTGTGATTAACTGTTTTATATTGTGGTTCGTGTGTGCGTCTGTGCAGTTGTATTTCAAACCTTTGTCTAACATATTCATTTCACCTTGAGAAAAGGTTACGTTCGTTCTGTTGTTTACTCTGCTGTGGAAATTGAATTCATTGTTATTCGTGTGTTGTTCGTTAGATTGATGGTTCTGTGTTTCTCCTAGTTTTCTTAATTTATTTTCTAGCGTTTCATGCTTCCTCGTTGCTCTGATTTTGATGGTGTCATGTAGGTGTACGGTGAAGCTGTCCCATTGGGCTGCGTGCCAGAAATTACTTAGTTGCAATTGAATGTCGTATAATTGTTGGTTAATTTTTTGCTTTCTTATGTATGCAAATCTTAATTCGTTTTTTATCCAAAGCGCTTTGGCTTGTTTAGTTGAAATGATCGAGGCTGGTGTGTTCGGTACGGTTTTAATTGGTACGTATTTAGGGGTGAGGTTTAGTTCTATACATTTTTTGTTGAACCAAATTGACTTGTCTAAATTCATGAGTTTAAGCCTGAGTGATTTGAATTTCTTGGCTTCACGATTTGCCTGACTAGCCGTGAACATTGTGGTGTTTGAAGCCATATTTTCAGTGTTGCCTTAGTAAACAAGAGTTTAGTGCTTTTCAGTCGGTCAACACGAATGTACCCAAAAGAGATGGGTTATGCCCTAATCCTGAAATAAATTACATGAGATTAATAAAACACTAGGATGACCAGTTTCGATCGTCAAGCGATCATCATCAGATCCAATACACTTAGGCTATAAAATCTATGTTTGAAATACAGGTGAAAATATTTACAATATGTACAATTATTTAGTTGCAGTATTGGTACTGCAACTGTCAGTGTATGTTAAATGCAGTATATATGTTAGGTGAAATGCTAAATGGTGATGGCTATCCGGAGATTGTACTTTAGGGAGATTATATGGTTGTAAACCATGGTTAAACTATAAAATTTTAGGTTAACTACTTATCTGATTGTCTTCCGTACTACAGCTATTCGCAGTTTCCGTGCTCCCTTGAACTCGCTGAGCGGTCGACTGCGGTGGTTATCTTAACGACTGGTTTTTCCCTGCCTTCCCCCCCTGTCCCTACGTGCTGTGGGGAGTGATCGCGATGTGTTTATGTGAGGTGTTGCCAACCTAGATAAGATGTATGTTATTGAATGAGGTGGATCTACAGCTATTAAAGACCGTGGATTAGTCCTCGCCACGCGTGGAGCATAACCCATTCGAACTAAGCGTTGACGGTCTTATGAGGACGTCCCGGCACCTTTAATACTGCCTCTAATATGGGCCTTGGTTTATTGCAGAAGAAAAGTACATCGTACACCTGATCCAGATAACATTTACCTATTAAAAACCCCCTAATTTCCCCCCTTTTTTATCTAGCTTGGCTGTGTGGCTAAATTGTGTTTTGTTTCCGACAGGGTGTGTTTTTAGTAGCGTGAAGAGGGGTGAGCTCTCCATGAACGTGTGTTCATTTAGATTGTTGGGATTGTTTCGTTTGGCTAGGTGTATCTCGATTGCTTCCTTTATGTCAAGAGCTCTGCCTTTCGATTCGTGATGGATTATTTTAAGGTCCGACTCTATGTTGGTAAAGCTATGCCCTGCGTCACACATATGTTCGCACACGGCTGAAAGTGTTCCGTATCTTATCGCATTTCTATGTTCATTATAACGTGTGTCTACTCGCCTTCCACTCTGCCCGATGTAATTAGCTTGACAATCGGTGTCTTGGCACGTTATAGAATATACCCCTGACCTTGAATACGGGTCACGTTTATTTAGATTACTATTTAGGAGGTGCCTAGCGGTTGTGTTTTTCGTCGTGAAAGCTATCTTTATGCCTTGCTTTTTGAATAGGTTAGTGATTTTATACACACATCAAAAAAAGTTTTGCATCACCTCGGTTCCCAGATCTCCGGCATATAGACGTTGACTGTGTATATTGTATCCAAGATACAGTCCCCTTGACTGTTCATAGATGTCACTAAAACTGCTCAAAGATGTAAACAACCATGCATGAGCAGGGCCTATTAGACGGAGGGGGTACGACAGCCGATCAGTTCCAGTCATTCCACCAGGACGAAGGTACGCTGCTCATGTTGTCTGTAGTTCTACCATGCCTAGAAGGTCAATACCGCAGTTCGATCGCGTCCGCATTGTTACTTTGTGTCAAGAAGGGCTCTCAACAAGGGAAGTTTCCAGGCGTCTCAGAGTGAACCAAAGCGATGTTGTTCGGACATGGAGGAGGTACAGAGATACAGGAACTGTCGATGACAGGCCTCGCTCAGGCCGCCCAAGGGCTACTACTGTAGTGGATGACCGCTACTTACGGATTGCCGCTCGGAGGAACCCTGACAGCAATGCCACCATGTTGAATAATGCGTTTCGTTCAGCCACAGGACGTCGTGTTTCAACTCAAACTGTGCGCAATAGGCTGCATGATGCGCAACTTCACTCCCGACGTCCATGGCGAGGTCCAGCTTTGCAACCCCGACACCATGCAGCGCGGTACAGATGGGCCCAACAACATGCTGAATGGACCCCACGGAATTGGCATCACGTTCTCTTCACCGATGAGTGTCGCATATGCCTTCAACCAGACAATCGTCGGAGACGTGTTTGGAGGCACCCTGGTCAGGCTGAACGTCTTAGACACACTGTCCAGCGAGTGCAGCAAGGTGGTGGTTCCCTGATGTTTTGGGGTGGCATTATGTGGGGCCGACGTACGCCACTGGTGGTCATGGAAGGCTCCGAAACGGCTTTACGATACCTGAATGACATCCTCCGACCCATAGTGCAACCATATCGGCAGAATATTGGAGAGGCATTTGTCTTCATGGACGACAATTCTCGACCTCATCGTGCACATCTTGTGAATGCGTTCCTTCAAGATAACGACATCGCTCGACTACAGTGGCCAGCATGTTCGCCAGACATGAACCCTATCGAACATGCCTGGGATATGTTGAAAAGGGCTGTTTATGGACGTCTTGACCCACCAACCACTCTGAGAGATTTACGCCGAATTGTCGTTGAGGAGTGGGACAATTTGGACCAACAGTGTCTTGATGAACTTGTGGATAGTATGCCACGGCGAATACAGGCATGCATCAATGCAAGAGGACGTGCTACTGGGTATTAGAGGTAGTGGTGTGTACTGCAATCTGGACCACAAATGCTGAAAGTCTAGCTGTATGATGGTACAACATGCAATGTGTGGGTCTCATGAGCAATAAAACGAGCTGAAATGTTGTTTGTGTTGATCTCTATTCCCTTTGTATTTAACGGTTCCGGAACTCTTGGAACCGAGGTGATGCAAAACTTTTTTTGATGTGTGTATGTATTCGCATTCACATAGTTGAAACGCGCAAATTTTTTCGCATTACTGTCCGGTTTGGGAATCGTTTTATCTTTATTTTTATGTTTGGCTATAATTTGATTTATTTTGCTTGGCGAGAAGTTGTTTTCCTTTGCTATTTGCATAATAGTTCTTATTTCCTTATTATAGTTGTCTTTTGACATGGGTATGTTTAAAGCCCTGTGCACCATTGAATTGAAACCCGCTAGTTTGTGCGTACTGGGGTGATTAGACTGATTGTCGATTGCATGCGAGGTTTGTGTTGCTTTCCGGAATATGGAATATGAAAGGTCGTTGTCTTTACGTTCAATAGTTATATCGAGATAATTTATTTTCCGGTCTATTTCGGATTCCTTAGTGAATTTGATAGAATGGTGAAGGCTATTAATGGATTGGAGAATTGTTTCTTCGCTTGTTAGTTCAGTATCGTAGATGCAAATTACATCATCTACGTATCATTTCCATATTACTATTCCCTTTGTTGAAGTCTTTTCTAAGAACGCATTTTCTAGTGCATTGATGAAGATGTCAGCGATTAACCCACTTAGTGGCGATCCCATTGCTAGGCCTTCTCTCTGTGTGTATATTTTATTGTCGAATTGAAACACGTTTTGGGTGAGAACGACCCTCAGTAATCTCACAATCTCTTCAATTTCTTTTACCGAATTGTTGGATTTTAAGTTGTTTTCGATAGTGTTGATTGCTTCAATAATCGGAATATTGGTGTACATGTTAGTTACGTCGAAGGATACTAGCCTGAAGCTAGGTTTCATTTGTAGGGTGTTCAATGCTGTTACTAGTTCTGTTGTGTTCTTTACATAGTTGTTTTTGTCGTTGGAAAGACGGCATTTTAAGATTTTTAGTAACTCTTTGCTGATTTTGTAATTAGGGGCATTCCTACAATTGACTATTGGTCTCATTGGGCATTCCTTTTTGTGTATTTTTGGTTGTCCCCTCAATGACGGTATTTTCGGGTTCATGTTTATTAGTTTTGATTTTTCAGCTTTGGTCAGTATGTATTCTGTTTCTTTTAGCGCACTTTTTATTTGTTTTTGGAATTTGTTGGTGGGGTCTTTTGTTAATTCCTTGATTTCGTTGTTGTTTAGGAATTCGACTGTTTTTTCAATGTATTCTGTTTTGTTCAAAATTACTGTAGTGTTTCCCTTATCTGCTTTTGTGATGATTAAGTCATGTTCTTTTATTTTTTGTTTCAACGACTTTATTTCTTTGATTTGTTTGTTGTTTTGAATGTTATTGCTATCGCCCTCTCGTTTGAGGATTTTTTTGGCTTCGTTGGTGGCGAGATTTTTGGTTAATTCCCTGTCTTCTGCTGGGAGCTTGTGACTGGCTATCTCAATATCTGTGATTAACTGTTTTATATTGTGGTTCGTGTGTGCGTCTGTACAGTTGTATTTCAAACCTTTGTCTAACATATTCATTTCACCTTGAGAAAAGGTTACGTTCGTTCTGTTGTTTACTCTGCTGTGGATATTGAATTCATTGTTATTCGTGTGTTGTTCGTTAGATTGATGGTTCTGTGTTTCTCCTAGTTTTCTTAATTTATTTTCTAGCGTTTCATGCTTCCTAGTTGCTCTGATTTTGATGGTGTCATGTAGGTGTTCGGTGAAGCTGTCCCATTGGGCTGCGTGCCAGAAATTACTTAGTTGCAATTGAATGTCGTATAATTGTTGGTTAATTTTTTGCTTTCTTATGTATGCAAATCTTAATTCGTTTTTTATCCAAAGCGCTTTGGCTTGTTTAGTTGAAATGATCGAGGCTGGTGTGTTCGGTACGGTTTTAATTGGTACGTATTTAGGGGTGAGGTTTAGTTCTATACATTTTTTGTTGAACCAAATTGACTTGTCTAAATTCATGAGTTTAAGCCTGAGTGATTTGAATTTCTTGGCTTCACGATTTGCCTGACTAGCCGTGAACATTGTGGTGTTTGAAGCCATATTTTCAGTGTTGCCTTAGTAAACAAGAGTTTAGTGCTTTTCAGTCGGTCAACACGAATGTACCCAAAAGAGATGGGTTATGCCCTAATCCTGAAATAAATTACATGAGATTAATAAAACACTCGGATGACCAGTTTCGATCGTCAAGCGATCATCATCAGATCCAATACACTTAGGCTATAAAATCTATGTTTGAAATACAGGTGAAAATATTTACAATATGTACAATTATTTAGTTGCAGTATTGGTACTGCAACTGTCAGTGTATGCTAAATGCAGTATATATGTTAGGTGAAATGCTAAATGGTGATGGCTATCCGGAGATTGTACTTTAGGGAGATTATATGGTTGTAAACCATGGTTAAACTATAAAATTTTAGGCTAACTACTTATCTGATTGTCTTCCGTACTACAGCTATTCGCAGTTTCCGTGCTCACTTGAACTCGCTGTGCGGTCGACTGCGGTGGTTATCTTAACGACTGGTTTTTCCCTGCCTTCCCCCCCTGTCCCTATGTGCTGCGGGGAGTGATCGCGATGTGTTTATGTGAGGTGTTGCCAACCTAGATAAGATGTATGTTATTGAATGAGGTGGATCTACAACTATTAAAGACCGTGGATTAGTCCTCGCCACGCGTGGAGCATAACCCATTCGAACTAAGCGTTGACGGTCTTATGAGGACGTCCCGGCACCTTTAATACTGCCTCTAATATGGGCCTTGGTTTATTACAGAAGAAAAGTATATCGTACACCTGATCCAGATAACATTTACCTATTAAAAAACCCCTAATTTCCCCCCTTTTTTTTATCTAGCTTGGCTGTGTGGCTAAATTGTGTTTTGTTTCCGACAGGGTGTGTTTTTAGTAGCGTGAAGAGGGGTGAGCTCTCCATGAACGTGTGTTCATTTAGATTGTTGGGATTGTTTCGTTTGGCTAGGTGTATCTCGATTGCTTCCTTTATGTCAAGAGCTCTGCCTTTCGATTCGTGATGGATTATTTTAAGGTCCGACTCTATGTTGGTAAAGCTATGCCCTGCGTCACACATATGTTCGCACACGGCTGAATGTGTTCCGTATCTTATCGCATTTCTATGTTCATTATAACGTGTGTCTACTCGCCTTCCACTCTGCCCGATGTAATTAGCTTGACAATCGGTGTCTTGGCACGTTATAGAATATACCCCTGACCTTGAATACGGGTCACGTTTATTTAGATTACTATTTAGGAGGTGCCTAGCGGTTGTGTTTTTCGTCGTGAAAGCTATCTTTATGCCTTGCTTTTTGAATAGGTTAGTGATTTTATATGTATTCGCATTCACATAGTTGAAACGCGCAAATTTTTTCGCATTACTGTCCGGTTTGGGAATCGTTTTATCTTTATTTTTATGTTTGGCTATAATTTGATTTATTTTGCTTGGCAAGAAGTTGTTTTCCTTTGCTATTTGCATAATAGTTCTTATTTCCTTATTATAGTTGTCTTTTGACATGGGTATGTTTAAAGCCCTGTGCACCATTGAATTGAAACCCGCTAGTTTGTGCGTACTGGGGTGATTAGACTGATTGTCGATTGCATGCGAGGTTTGTGTTGCTTTCCGGAATATGGAATATGAAAGGTCGTTGTCTTTACGTTCAATAGTTATATCGAGATAATTTATTTTCCGGTCTATTTCGGATTCCTTAGTGAATTTGATAGAATGGTGAAGGCTATTAATGGATTGGAGAATTGTTTCTTCGCTTGTTAGTTCAGTATCGTAGATGCAAATTACATCATCTACGTATCTTTTCCATATTACTATTCCCTTTGTTGAAGTCTTTTCTAAGAACGCATTTTCTAGTGCATTGATGAAGATGTCAGCGATTAACCCACTTAGTGGCGATCCCATTGCTAGGCCTTCTCTCTGTGTGTATATTTTATTGTCGAATTGAAACACGTTTTGGGTGAGAACGACCCTCAGTAATCTCACAATCTCTTCAATTTCTTTTACCGAATTGTTGGATTTTAAGTTGTTTTCGATAGTGTTGATTGCTTCAATAATCGGAATATTGGTGTACATGTTAGTTACGTCGAAGGATACTAGCCTGAAGCTAGGTTTCATTTGTAGGGTGTTCAATGCTGTTACTAGTTCTGTTGTGTTCTTTACAGAGTTGTATTTGTCGTTGGAAAGACGGCATTTTAAGATTTACTAAAGATTTACTAAAGAGTTACTAAAGAGTTACTAAAAATCTTAAAATGCCGTCTTTCCAACGACAAAAACAACTCTGTAAAGAACACAACAGAACTAGTAACAGCATTGAACACCCTACAAATGAAACCTAGCTTCAGGCTAGTATCCTTCGACGTAACTAACATGTACACCAATATTCCGAGTATTGAAGCAATCAACACTATCGAAAACAACTTAAAATCCAACAATTCGGTAAAAGAAATTGAAGAGATTGTGAGATTACTGAGGGTCGTTCTCACCCAAAACGTGTTTCAATTCGACAATAAAATATACACACAGAGAGAAGGCCTAGCAATGGGATCGCCACAAAGTGGGTTAATCGCTGACATCTTTATCAATGCACTAGAAAATGCGTTCTTAGAAAAGACTTCAACAAAGGGAATAGTAATATGGAAAAGATACGTAGATGATGTAATTTGCATCTACGATACTGAACTAACAAGCGAAGAAACAATTCTCCAATCCATTAATAGCCTTCACCATTCTATCAAATTCACTAAGGAATCCGAAATAGACCGGAAAATAAATTATCTCGATATAACTATTGAACGTAAAGACAACGACCTTTCATATTCCATATTCCGGAAAGCAACACAAACCTCGCATGCAATCGACAATCAGTCTAATCACCCCAGTACGCACAAACTAGCGGGTTTCAATTCAATGGTGCACAGGGCTTTAAACATACCCATGTCAAAAGACAACTATAATAAGGAAATAAGAACTATTATGCAAATAGCAAAGGAAAACAACTTCTTGCCAAGCAAAATAAATCAAATTATAGCCAAACATAAAAATAAAGATAAAACGATTCCCAAACCGGACAGTAATGCGAAAAAATTTGCGCGTTTCAACTATGTGAATGCGAATACATATAAAATCACTAACCTATTCAAAAAGCAAGGCATAAAGATAGCTTTCACGACGAAAAACACAACCGCTAGGCACCTCCTAAATAGTAATCTAAATAAACGTGACCCGTATTCAAGGTCAGGGGTATATTCTATAACGTGCCAAGACACCGATTGTCAAGCTAATTACATCGGGCAGAGTGGAAGGCGAGTAGACACACGTTATAATGAACATAGAAATGCGATAAGATACGGAACACATTCAGCCGTGTGCGAACATATGTGTGACGCAGGGCATAGCTTTACCAACATAGAGTCGGACCTTAAAATAATCCATCACGAATCGAAAGGCAGAGCTCTTGACATAAAGGAAGCAATCGAGATACACCTAGCCAAACGAAACAATCCCAACAATCTAAATGAACACACGTTCATGGAGAGCTCACCCCTCTTCACGCTACTAAAAACACACCCTGTCGGAAACAAAACACAATTTAGCCACACAGCCAAGCTAGATAAAAAAGGGGGGAAATTAGGGGGTTTTTAATAGGTAAATGTTATCTGGATCAGGTGTACGATGTACTTTTCTTCTGCAATAAACCAAGGCCCATATTAGAGGCAGTATTAAAGGTGCCGGGACGTCCTCATAAGACCGTCAACGCTTAGTTCGAATGGGTTATGCTCCACGCGTGGCGAGGACTAATCCACGGTCTTTAATAGCTGTAGATCCACCTCATTCAATAACATACATCTTATCTAGATTGGCAACACCTCACATAAACACATCGCGATCACTCCCCACAGCACGTAGGGACAGGGGGGGAAGGCAGGGAAAAACCAGTCGTTAAGATAACCACCGCAGTCGACCGCACAGCGAGTTCAAGTGAGCACGGAAACTGTAAATAGCTGTAGTACGGAAGACAATCAGATAAGTAGTTAGCCTAAAATTTTATAGTTTAACGATGGTTTACAACCATATAATCTCCCTAAAGTACAATCTCCGGATAGCCATCACCATTTAGCATTTCACCTAACATATATACTGCATTTAACATACACTGACAGTTGCAGTACCAATACTGCAACTAAATAATTGTACATATTGTAAATATTTTCACCTGTATTTCAAACATAGATTTTATAGCCTAAGTGTATTGGATCTGATGATCGCTTGACGATCGAAACTGGTCATCCTAGTGTTTTATTAATCTCATGTAATTTATTTCAGGATTAGGGCATAACCCATCTCTTTTGGGTACATTCGTGTTGACCGACTGAAAAGCACTAAACTCTTGTTTACTAAGGCAACACTGAAAATATGGCTTCAAACACCACAATAACTGTCTTATGTTTAGAAGTCATTGTTACAGTTCATAAATAAATGCAGTGCACAGTAAAAAGAACACCTTTTAAGATCACTCCAGTTCACTGTTTTCTTCTACTCCCATTTGTCAGAAGGAAGCTGTGTTTATCACAAGAGGGTTGGAGGAAGTAACGGTACCGATGTTTTGAAATGTAGCAAACCTGCTGCGTCCTTGAGGAAAAACTAGCGTTAATGTTTCTTACCAACTTTGGTGCAAGTACAGTCGCGCTAGAATGTAGTACTGTACATAGCTTTGTATTATGGATAAGATAATCCGTCTTAGTCAGGTTAGTTACACCTACAGTTCCGGAATTTCTTTCCATTTCCACGTTGGGCAGTTTTCCGGTTTACAGTGTCATTTTACATAGGAAATACCTCCGTTCTGAATTTTGTTTCTCGTTTGTCCAAGTTTCCGGTATATAGAGGGTCCGGGTTAGGCAGGTTCTACCCGGTAAATTCGTGGTGACCGACTGAAGAGTTACGAATGACAGTTTGATGTATCATTCACCTTTCTAACAGAACGAGTTCAAGAGTTAAGACGTCAGAAATCAGGCATTTGGTATCGTTCGATATAAGACGGATAAATAGGCAAACATTGAATGTAAACATGTGCGGTGCTGCTATACGGGCAAAACGTTTACTTTGGTGTTTGTTTGAAATAGAGGAACCAGGGATGCGGTAATCTACGAATCCGGAAGTAAGGAGCACTCACTTGTCAGTAGCTTGGAGTAGGTAAACTCCGGAGGTCCCTAGGAAAAGTAAGTACCAAAAAATCTCGTTTTAAAGTAAGGGACGCCCTATATATTTTTCGTGCTACTAAAGCGGGTGCAACATCATTTTTTTAAGGTAAATATTTTTTTATTTTGTGCAAATACATATTATAAACATTTTGTCTATAAATACATAAATTCCTGCTTTTCACTTATTAGCAGATAAAAAGACATAATATGTACATTTGTTTTGTTCTGTGTTACTTCAACGGGGAATAAGCTGTGAGCTATCTAATCTTCATGCAGAGCGTATGTCAGCTTGCAACTGTGTTATTCTTAACTTGTCGCCCCGTGCCACTCACTGTGGAAGCCGGGGATGCCTAAAGTGAAAGCAACTACAAGTAATCGCCTGCAGCAATATGTTGCACAATTTAAGGATAATTTTACTTCTGACGGGGACGTTCTGTTCTGCCAACCATGTGGTAAAGCAATCAAGGCTGAACAGCGATCTCAAGTTACACAACACCTCAAGGGCAAGAAACATATTGCCACAGTTTCGCGCCTTCAGAATAAGAGTTTCGCGATAATCGTCGGTCATTTGCGATGGACAACCTGAAGATGTATCTCGTTGTGTATTGTAATGCTTCAGCAGTCAGTGAGACATATAATAAATTGCATTCGTGAGTACTGCATATTGTTTATATTCATATTAATAAATTAAATTATTATTACATATTTTTACTTTTTTGTCGCATATTTCAGAAATGTTTAATACATAAAAAATAAATATTTCACTCGTGCCAAAACAAACGAGATTCATGCCACTTCCGATTGAATCAACCAAACAGGACATACAAGTTTATGAGACATGATAATGCTTTAAGGGGCTTAACATCCAGGTCATCAGCCCCTAATGATAAGGGTGATGAGAATTAAATGAACCTACTACTCTATGAAGCACAGGATAAAATACAAAGGAAGGAAGGTAACTTAACGACAGGGAAAAGAAATGCCACCAACCATGTGGATTGAGGGACTTGGAAGGAAGAAGGGCGATGAAAGGGAAAGAGAAATGTGTCCACCCCAAAGGCAAAGAGGAAAACCGGACCCAGCTCGGGTTCGCCAACTGCCGAGTTCAGCAGCCGTGAACCTTTGAGGGTGTATCCTTGGGTACCATAACACCGTCGGGGTCGGAAGAGAACAAGAGTTGACCAAGGTCGACCGGAGCCCGAGGAAATTACCCAGGACACAGCTGGGGTCCCGTGGTCACCAACGGACGTGCCAATAATTGTGAGGCCCTGGAAGGAGGGGGTGATTGGAAGCTTACGCTTCGCTTGATGATTCAATCTATGGCCCATTATATTATT
Organism: Meconema thalassinum; assembly: GCA_946902985.2. Lineage (NCBI taxonomy): Eukaryota > Metazoa > Arthropoda > Insecta > Orthoptera > Tettigoniidae > Meconema > Meconema thalassinum. Next base: position 8,612,813 of record OX336390.1, read on the forward strand.
TCCAAGTAACTGGTATTTCCTTCTTTCCAATGTGTTGTTGATGATGGACTAACGACAGGTGAGGTGTGAGACCCGCGCGAGGAACGAGTATTTCTGCTATAAAGTGTATTAATGAGACGTGTCTTACAAGCGATCACTTGAGCATTAACAAACCAATGACAACAGTTTGTTCACCTCTGTGGGCAGTGAGCAGTGTAATTGCGGATGTCAGCTCGCTCCACGGACTTGAGTTAATGGCTCAACTTATTGAGGTTATACGTTTTAATAATAAATTAAAGAAAGAAAAAAAAAACAGTAAAAATAATACGGTATATAAAACAAGATGTTCAATAAAGAACATATAGCCTACTTTCCCCTAAATGCATGGGTATAGTTGTCACTCTTTGTCCTTTTCAGGGAGTATAATTGAATGTTGGTTATAGTAGCTTGTTGAAATATAACGTGCTATACGGATATTATACGTTGATTGAATGAATCCTCACCAGAATTATATATAGGCCTACACACACTATTACAGTCATCACAATAACACAGGTTATCAGACAAAATTCAACACTCACCCAAGTACACGGGGCTAAATCACCATGATGTCTATGCATCTCAAATGAAACAACTTCCTACCCAAACCCTTCCTCGTATAAAAGTACGCACACTAGTAAGCCTAGAGACATCACAGTAACACAGGTTATCAGACAACTTCTACACACACCCAAGTAGCCTACACGGGGCTACAAGACCATGATGCCGCAAAGCCCCTAAAGAATCAACAACAACAGACTCTACCGCGGATCAAGGACAACGAATATTAATCGCTGTATTCGAGTGTTGAAATATGTGGTGTTATAAGTATATATATATTTTCTATTGCAAAACAATATAACGTGTGAGTAGTTGTAAATCAATAAATACAAAAAAAATCGAAGAAAAAAATTGAACCTGCTGGGATTTGTCCCACGAACCTCCACACTATGAGTCCAGGTCGCTACCACTACGCCACACATGCCGTTTACTAATATTAGGTTAACAACTGGTTTAGTATAACTCCATGATATTTTGTCTTGCAATCAACGATTTCATTAGCGTTTTCTGCCGTTTCTATAAACCATTTGATACTAAATATGTATTATTTTGTTCAGTACATTCCTAAAAGGATATAAATAAATGTACGAAGTTACCGAAATATATGGATTTACGAGCAAACAATAGCGGCCATTTTGACCCAACGGGACGGGACGGCACGGCACGGTCAGTTACAACTGTTACATATTCCATTTTAAAATGCCAATATCCTTCCGGTCACCTCCTTGAGGACAGATTTACGATGAGCGTATTTAGTAAGGCCAGGCAGGCTTTGTTGAATCGTAAGTTACGGTTAGGCTATAATACTTGCATGATTCAAACGTCCACCATCTTGAAATTGTTTGGCGGATGACCTTGTAGTTTTGGCAAAAGACGCTTCCCACATTAAGGTATATTGTTGCAAAATTTGGTAGAGATCGGATAATTAGGTTAGTCGTAATTTGATTTAAGCTCAGAACATTTGGGTGGGCGCCATTTCTTTTCTGTTATGACACTGACTTGTCCCTCTGTACCAAAGGTGGTTCGATTTGGTTTCGATGTGTTTGAATTGATAGGAGGAATGGATTTGCACACATACACGGCCGCCATCTTCAAACTATTGGGCTGATGATCTTGTAGTTTGGTCAAAAGACGCTTCACACATGATGAGTAGGTATGTTGTAGCAAAATTTGGTAGAGAAGAGATGATTAGGTTAGTCGTAATTTGATTTAAGCTTTGAACATTTGGGTGGCCGCCATTACGTTTCCGTCAAAATGGCGGCGATATAAAACATGGCACTGAAGTGCCCTTTGCTACTGCTTCCTCTGTACCAAATTTCATTCAATTCGGTTTCACCGTGTTTGAATTGATAGGGGGGGAGACACACAGACAGACCAAAGCACACGTACAGACACACACAGATAGACTCACAATGTTTTGGCCCTGTGAAGATCTCGTAAGTCTACTTTCATTTTTTGCAAAAATCAGAAGTAGGCTAAGATATCCAATTTTACATAAGACTTGAAGAAAATAGATCAAACAGACAACATTAATTTAAAAATATCTTAGTCCTGTAACATTCGGCTTAACTCTCTTAACGATTTGTCTCTTTTAAGAACAGGACGCAAATAGTAGCTCCTCCCTAGCGACTCGTACACAGGGGCGTGGCCAACACAGCAACAGGTACAATCAATCTCAAATGATTGCGCCGATTGCTCGTATGATGTAATGCAACCTCCCTGTGAGTGCTCTGTGCGGGTGACAGTGGATCCCTGTACTGCAAAAAATTAGATTGCTTCCCTCCATTTCTTATCAAATAGACTATCAAATAATTAGGTTTTTTTAATTCTAAATGCTGAATTATCTTTCTACACGAATGCCATGGGACCGAATGAAAAGTTAAAAGTATTTACAATTTTGAATTTTGAAAGTTCGACTATAGGTAAACCCCTTCGCGGATATCCGGGGATGTAGTTTGCATGGAGTGCGGATAGTTTTTAGAATACAATCCGAACTTGTTTAATATTATTATTAGGACCCGAATGTTTATGACTAGGGCTCGGATTCGAGCATATTTCTTTCCTGAATAGTACACATTGAAAGAAGCCTTTCGGTGGTATTTTCACCTCCTGGGACCAACAGAATTGAAATTTATCGAGCATATAAATGCATAAAACCGCGGTTTTCGGAATAGAAGCATATAAATGCATATTCTTGTGGTTTTCGTCTAAATAGTTTGTTTTCTTCGAATTTCCTCCCGAATTCGGGCCCTGGCCATCCTTAAGTTTCGAAAACAGAAATAATTATTGAAAAGCCTATCTGGTGCGAATAATAGAACCGCAGGTTTTTAACCTTTAGTGAGGTCATTCACACACCCTAATTGGCCTCTACCGGATTAGAGTGCGACTCGTCAGATAAGCTCTCGAAGCCCCAAGCATCCTTTCACTTTGAAATGGGGTTGTGATGTATTTTGGTGGTGTGCCTATTTTGGGAACCAGTATTGTTTAGATGGCTTTTCCAATGAAGTGGTGGAAGATCCGACCCAGTCAAGTGAAGTTTTTGCATTCTACTCTCAGTTCGTAATCATATCCGTTCGTACCTATAGAGTTCTTGTGATTTCTAAGTACGCGATGCCTAAAGTTAAGGAATCTCTGAGTGTTTTACTCCGACGATGTGCAAACGAAGACCCTGACTCGTTTTCTAGAGACGGGAAAATTCTTTCCTGCAAAATGTGCGAAAAAAAAGGTAAGTTCTTATTGACATTTTCACATCTACGTTCTTAAAGATATTACTAGTCAAACAGTTGAAATTTCAAGTAAGCCGTATGTGCAGCATGCGGTACCTACCTACTAGGTAAGTAGAAAGAGGTCTAAGAATTCGGAGTGTAGACCCGTCAGATCATTTTTACATTTCCGAGGCAGAAATTGACATTTAAATTTGCTGTTTTTTCATGGGATCGTTGAGTATTTCTACTGCAATATTTGAAAATAATTTCATAGTTCACAATGCTTTATTTCTTTTCATTCGTGTATTTTTTTCTCAGTTATGCATACCTACCTGTTTATTTTCAGATCAAGATAACGAAGGGTTTCCAATTTTCCCGACATAAGCCACAAGTGGGCACTCAGCAAAAGTCGAAGAATTGAAAAAAATTAAACGAAATCGAAGAAACAAGCGCTGATACAACCTTTGTTCAATCAGCAACAGCACTCGGACGAGTTCTCGTCCAGAGTCTGTAAGGCGTTCTTAAGCGCCAATATGCCCCTCTACAAGATCGAACATGCTCAGATTAGAGCTCTCTTCAAGGACTTTGTAGGAAGAGAGTTGCGTCATGAGTCGACCCTACGTAAAAATTACGTTTCTTCAGAGTATGAAGAGGTATGAATTCATGCACGATTGCCGTATTCCGCATTCTCGTTTAAACAATTTAGAATTATTTTTAACATGGTTCTGGCTCTGTCGTAATGAAGGTAATCTCTAGATAATACCTTCATTCCATGAAGAATATTCATCCAAGCACTTTTTATCAGGTTCCACACGCAATCATGAACGACATGAGAAGCCACCCAATTTGGTTATCAACGAGACCAGACAGTTGTGGAAGATACATGGCCAAGGTTTTTGTTGGGAAACTCAGTCCCAGTGAACCGGGGAAGGGCCACCATATGCTGTGCAGGAAGCTAGATGTGACAAACCATGGTACCATTGTGCGATCAGTGCAAGCAGCTCTGCGTAAGTATATTTTAAAAAAAAAAAAATTTTCGAGTGTTTTGCCGAAGAAGAATAAGTACAGTCTGGCTATGATTTCAATGCATTCTACGTATGCTCAGTGAAGACTCTGATAGTTCTGATAGTTAAATATCGCTTACAGTCGTACGATATGTCAGAATCCCATTAACTGAATGGTTCACCCTTCATTTTAGGCATTCCTGTTTCAGGCTTGCTGTGGCCAACCTTTTCAGATGAGGTGGTAAACAAAGTACTCGCATTGGCGACTGACGCTGCTTCCTACATGATTAAGGCTAGGAAGAGCTTCAAGCTTCTCTACCCGAAGATGTTACATGTTACTTGTCTTGCCCATGTAATGCACGGAGTTGCTAAGGAGCTGCGCGAAAAATCGTCCAGCGTCATTTCTTAAGCGAAGAAAATTTTCGTCAAGGCTCCTTCTCGCGTCCGTGCCTTCAAGACAGAGCTCCCTTTACCTCCCGCGATGGGGAACTTGGATCTTGGCTGCCTTGTATTACGCTGAAAATCATAGGGCAATTGAAGAGGTAAGACTATTTGAAATGTTTAAAATCTTCTCATTATCGAGGTTTTCTGTATCATTCTTTTCATACCTGTTATGTTTACTCCATCATAGGGCGCCTAATTTTGTGATTTTCCTAGTTATTCTCATCGGCTAATATTTTTCAATTATAATTTTTCCAGGTAATCAATACGTTTGATGACGCGGACAGCAAGTACATCGTGAAAGCTAAGGCTGCTTTTAAAATGAAGGGCTTGATGCCATCCTTGACTTTCAGAAAAGCCTACAGGAGCGTCATCCCTGAGGCCATCCTAAAGTTGGATTCGCGAGGGATGGAGTTGGTTGAAGTGGTCACTACAATACAAGGAGTCATCCAAGAAGCCGACTCGTAGCCTGGAGAGACTGGGAAAACCGTGAAACAAAAGTTGGAGTTCGTGCTGGCTCGAAATCCAGGTTGGAGTACTGCGTTGGACTTGGAGAGGATGCTGCGTGGCGACTCTGCATCGTCACAGGATTTTCCGAACTACTCTGCACAAGAAGCAGCATCATTCAAATATTTACCTCTCGTGTCAGTTGACGTCGAAAGATCGTTCTCGTCATTGAAACTTACATTGACTGATTAATCACTTAATCGTCTCAGGGTAGGCGTCCCTCGTTGCAAGACCAACATGCAGAAATGGGGTATCCTTCCAGCTGATGGAGACACGTCCTGCGAGTGTGGAGCAACACAAGACCCAGCCCACCTGCTCATTTGTCCACTACTAGAACAACCCTGCACTACCCAGGACCAGATCGAGGCAAACAACAAGGCCATCGGAGTTGCTACATTCTGGAAATGATCGGACACGGAAATGAATGAATTGACTGACTTAAGAAAATCATTCAAACTGAAAACTGAAAAATTCTTGTTGTACCGACCAATGCAGATCTACTTCATTAACTCGCCTAATTCTGAACATTTTGTAAATGAACTTCTTAAATTTATTTTTATAAGAAAACTTTTATACCGGACTGTATAGGCTATACTTGAAACTTGAATGAGAGTATATCGCAGTGTATCATACATACAATTGCAAAATAAAGCTCGTATATATGTTGTTGGTTTTTTCGTTTCACGCTCCTTTATATAGTTTTTAACAGTGTTTTTCAAGCATATTCTGCATATTTAATTGCATATAATGGTTTTTTCGAGCATATCTATCGAGCATATAATGAGTCTTTCGAGCATAAGACACATGGTTTTCGAGCATATCTGGAGATTATATCGAGCATATCGATCCGAGCCCTATTTATGACATATCGGTATCATATTCAGTGCTGGATTACCCATTAGGCCCGACTAGGCCCAGGCCTAGGGCCCCCAAAATTTTATTCAGCAGATTTAGAAAAAAATTATCCAGAACTGAGACAGTTTCAGCTTTATACTAAATTGGAATGTCCTTTAAAAACTGAGTTCACTCATTCTGAACTTCACGAAATTCTTATTCGAGACAAGCTTGAGTCAGTTTTTCCGAACGTTGAAATTGCTTTTCGCAGTTTCCTGACCCTCATGATAACGCATTGTTCTGCGGAGCGCTCGTTTTCAAAATTGAAACGGATCAAAAGTGCGCAAAGAAGTATCATGTCACAAGAACGATTAGACATGCTAAGTTTAATGTATATCGAGTCAGATGTTCTGCGGGAAATTGATTTTGATGACATTGTAAAAGATTTCATTGACCGAAAAAAACAGAAAAAAAAAATGATTAGATTTTACAGTTGTTAAATTGTTCATCAAATCATCTGAAATGTTTTCAAATAACGATGATCGTTTCAATTGAAATGTATGTATATAATATGTAGGCCTTTGTATGATTTAATAAAAAGTGTTTATTCATCTTGAGAAAAAAATATCTCTTGTATATACTTTATTAATTGTACAGGTGCTAAAAAAAAAAAAAAAAATTTGAAAAAATAAACGGGCCCCAAAAATCTGAGGGACTTGGGCCTCATTTTACCTTAATGCGACACTGGTCATATTTTAATGTTACCGGTACGCTTTTAATGCAAATGTAAGATGACCGATTTAAGCTAATCTCATTCAAATTATACCATTAACAATAAATAACACTCCGAACAGGCTGTGTAACATTGTAAACATAGCACATGACATACAGAGCCTGCGGGAACGACCTTTTTCTCAAATGTCTAAATATATTTCTTTAGTAATTTATGCTTTATCTAATTAGAAATATTATTGTGCTGCCAGTCGATTGGGATTAAAACGTGGGAATGCGGAAAAATGTCATGCGGATGTGGGGCGAATGCGGATAACGTCTAGCTATAGGACATATTCTACTGTATTTCATGAACGGTAAATGTCGCTTCTATTTCATGAACGGTAAATATTGCGCTTCATCTTGAGGGCCTATACCTTAAAAGAAAAATGCAGCATTTATTCGGGGCCGTATTTTTTGGTGATAGCGATACGCGCGAACTTTTTTCATACCTTCTTTCCTGCCTATATATGACCTTCTAGGTACTTAAAGTAGTGTAATTTAGCACATTGAACTCTTGAAATATCACGAAGTCTGATTTATTGCGCGAATTGCGCAAATTATCACGAAATATACCGTACTCCAATTGGTACGAAAAATGCTAAATAATATCGAATAAGCTCTCCAATAAACGTTTAAATGCCTCTGAGAAATTGACCGTCGTGATTTCCTTCCCATTTAATTGATAGTGCAGCATATTGTCTACAAAAATGCCCACAAAGCCGGAAGTATGTGTATTCAGTTACGCGATCTCTAAGGCTATCGATGAAAATCGATATCTGCTATCGATTACATCAAATCGCGTTGTCGTCGTAGATACAGCAGTGCGAGTTCACGACTGATAACATTTTGTATATTTGGTTGTTCTAAGATTTAATAACAAGAATACATTAAAAGAATGCTCTTTAAAATCCCTTACTACATAATTTGTTAGATTTACCCCATACTATAAGGAAGATTGCAGATGAAGCATCGATCATTATGACAATTTATTTCGCGAAATACCCACCGAAATATTGCAAGTTATAACACCGAAATCAACAGTTTTATTTCACCAACAAATAAGGCCCTTAAGCATTATCTTTGTCTTTGCCGCTGTTCTGTCGCTTACAACAAAAATAACTAACCAACCAAGTATTTTGCCGTTCAGGATTAATCCAGAGGTGCCCTATTCAACTCGCAATTAGAATGTAGATCTCGTCCGTAAAACGTAATGCATCCTTCCCATTTCTCCAAACAGCTTAATTTTATGCGAAGATGATTTCAAATATTGTCCTCAAAATTTAGGATGACCTTGGGATCTTCGACAGTACAAGAAGGAAGTATGAAGGCAGTTATTCTATCCGGAACTTTCTCACGAGCAGTAACTACTGAATACTGTGATGATTCATGAGTAATAGTTGCACATTTTCTTTAAGTCAGCGCTGTTTTGAATCGTTCAGACTTGGTTAGAGCTTGCAGTACTTTCCAAACAAAACCGAGCCACAATGGCATCAGTCCAAGTCTCTTCTCATGCTTTAAAATATCCATCACCCGCGCCGTGCGATGTAGAGAGGGGCGAGACAGGGGGATGTGAAACTAAAATCCAAGTTCTCCACTGCGTTTGTTTATAAATTAAATCTTCGAAGTACTGTAGATATACCGATCACTTGAAATATTCGACATTACTTTCATTTAAATCACAAAGCCTCCGTGGCTTAGGCGGCAGCACGCCGGCCTCTCATCGCTGGATCCGTGGTTCAAATCCCGGTCACTCCATGTGAGATCTGTGCTGGACAAAACGGAGGCAGACAGGTTTTTCTCCGGGTACTCCGGTTTTCCCTGTCAAAATTTCATTCCAGCAACACTCTCCACTATCATTTCATTTCATCTGTCATTCATTTAATCATTGCCCCAGAGGTGTGCGTCAGGCCTCGGCAGCCGGCACAGTTCATATCCTCGCCGCTAGATGGGGACTTCATTCATTCCATTCCTGACTCGGTCGGAGACTGGAAGCAGGCTGTGGATTTTCATTTTCACTTTCATTTAAATCATAAATATGAACTCTGTAGGCCTAGTACATAACTTACTGTTCTTAGCATCGACGTAAGGATGTATTATCATTCTTCATGTCATTGTTTCACTCAACAATAGCGATTCATTGCCATGATGCTGTTTCCCGCGGAAAGATATGCGCGCCACCATTTTCGATCAGAGCCTCTGCTCTGGCAACATCTTCAGGCCTCAAGCGCATATTCGTTTCTGAATTGCACAAGAACTGAGGATATGGCTGTATTGATCCTTTCCTACACCAACAAGTGGCAAAAGTGAAAAACATTGCTTTGTTGACGATAGCGATGTGCTGGTGGAAAATCCCGCGATTAATTAATTTTGCCATTATGAACACGGCCTACTGAATTCAAATGGGTTCTTAAAAATGCCAATAACGTATGACATAACTGTCGTGATTTTTGTTCCCTTTCAAAAAAAATCAAGTGATCAGTTTTTGTTTTTGCCGGTCAGTGAAAATAAAATGTATTCTAATCTCTTTACAACTGTAGTTTACCGTTCATTGCAATTTTGATTGTTCTTGAACATCTTCGACAATTTTGACAATTGTAATCCAAATCTTAATAGCGTGTCCTAAGGTTTTAAGTGCACATCGCTAATTTACCATAGAATTAAAAATATTATTTTCTTAAATAATACTCATTGAACATTTCTTCAACCAATTGGAAATATGGAATCTAAACACTTTTCATTTCTTGAACTGTACGGTGGCAAGTTTATAAAGTGAGCAGTCGTGCAACATGTTACTTCATCCAAGGTGCCAGGAAAGATGCTGTTACCAATGCGCTGCATTTTATGCGCCAAAGAATGTATTTCAGTGCTGTACTGGACAGCTCGCAACTCTACTTTGATGGCAGATGCTCCAAACTAGCGCAAGATATCATTAGACATTTCTTGCAAATACATTTTAAAAACTTTCTCTTCAAGAAAATGGTGGTGAATGTTGTTTTAAGGGGCAAAACATCTACAGGACAAGCTAAGACGGCTGTGACTGGTGCAGATCGCGGGCGCGCGTACACGGTTCAGCCGGTGGTCGGCGCGCACTTTTTACCAAACATGTTCAATAATGTGTACTTACACAGACGATGCTGGAAATGTCCTCCCTCCCTTGTAACAAACACCTGACATCTTCTGATGAAAGAATGGACAACAACCTCATCTAATTTTTGTTGTCTGTTAACTTTTTTATTATTTACGGAGCCTGTTTTCTTGAATCGTTTAGCGAGCCTCCTAATTGTACTGGCATTAGGCACAGGTCTTCCTGGAAACATGATTCGAAATTTTCGTCTTGTTTCAGACAACTCACTAAACGATATGAGTCAGTGGAATGGGGTATTGCGAGGTCCGCACCTGGCCAGCCAAATGACGCAATCGTTTGCCGCGGTCCACTCAGCCGGCTGGCCAGGTGCGGACCTCGCAATACCTCGCTCCGCTGACTCATATCGTTAGTTCACATGTGTTGTCATTCATATGGACGTGTATCTGCAAAGCTGAGACGTTAGTGTTGCATGTTTAGTGATTACTGTGATAGTTGGTCATGCCTAGACACCAATTCACATTGCGCGAACGTGTGTAAATCCATAATTCGAATAATAAAACAGTTGACAACGTTGTGTTCTTACAGAACAAAAATTAGATGAGAGTGTTGTCCATTCTTTCATCAGAACATGCCAGGTGTCTGTTACAAGAGAGGGAGGACATTTTCAGCACTGTAGGTAGACATTATTGAACATGTTTGGTAAAAGTGTAAAGGTGCACGCCATCACCGTGTACGCGCGCCCGCGATTCCACGCATGTCAAAGCCGGCTTAGCTTGCCGTGTTTATCAGGGCACACAAAGATAATGACCCTGTAGAAGAACAGTACAAAAAAGACAGGGAGAAAAAATACCAGAATCCTCTAAGAATGATGGAAGCTTACCTGTTCTCGTGCTGTCGGTTGTCGGCGCAGGCGAGCTGTCGGACTAGTTCCTCTCTCTCCCGCTCCTTGACCTGGAGCGTGTCCTGTAGTCTCTGTTTCTGTCTCTGGTACTCCTTGAGCAGGTCCCCGTCAAATCCCGCTGCGGGCAGCTGCTGGTTGTCGGCGCCAGCCAGCAGCACTGTGACGCCACTCGCCTTCTCGCACAGCGAGTCCCTGCGCGAGGATCGAGCCGTGGACGACACGGTGGCAGGCGACTCGCGACCCCTGTGCTCGGGGGTGGACGCGGCGGACGACAGACACCCTCCCACGCCCACCACCCCCTTCTTGTCCGGACTGCGCGACCGCCCTCTGACTCGCGGGGGCGGGTTGGGTTTGGGCGTGCTCGAATTGAGATTCTCCTGTATCGACGGCAGCTGCTGGAAGTCGTTATAGTTGCTGCTGAGGAACACGTCGTCGTCATTCTCGAAGAGCCGATCCACGGACGTGTTCATTAGCTTGTTGTTCTTGTACCCTGTCAGGTGAAAGCTGGCGAATGACGAACGCGACATGGTGTTGCTCGTGTTGATGTCGCCTGTGGATAGCGCCATCATCATGGGACTCTGGTTACGATTGTGTTGCCCTAGATGACCGCCTCCTTGCTGGTCCGCCAAGCCAAAGGGCAGGCCGTCGAGCGCAGGCAGGAGAGACCGCGACATGATATCCGCCGCCGAACGGGGCCTCGTGAACGGCATGGCCGAGTGTGGGAACAACTTGGGCTTGATGGGCGTCACCAGCATGTGCTCCGTCCAGGACGTCTCCAGCGAGGGCCTCTCCAACCTTTCAATGTCCACATTGAGAGACCTCTGTTCGAACGGCACCGAGAAGGTCTCAGGGGCAATGCTCTGTAGCCACGACAACAAGCTAAGATCAGAGTCACTGTATCCTACCGAACCGTCCAATAACCGAGAGAACGTCATCTCCTGCTGTTGAGATTCTTTGGTGCCGGTCGCTTTGGCTTGACAATAGTTAACACACGACTCGTAGAGAATGCCCTTTATGATGAGATGGATGAGCCGATCGTTCTTGGCTGTCAGACCGGCCGAGCCGGTATTGGTGGCCTGGTCCAGGGACTTCTTCTCCCCGGGGAGGAAGTGTTCGACTAGCGGGAAGACCTCGCGGAAGCACTGCACGCGCGCATTGCTGGGGTTCCAGTTCTTGTACTGCATGTGGTCGGAGAGCCGCGGCAGGGTGAGCATGAGGCACAGGTTCGAGTGCTCCTCCTTGCTGGGCGCCACTCGCTCCAGCTCATTGAGGACCTTCACCACGTCCTCCACCGCACTGTCCATGTTGCTGACCGGCCCCGCCTCGCTCTTGATGCACACAAGCTCCACGTACTTGTGACGCAGGATCACGTAGCGGAAGCGACGCATGTCGAAGGTGGGCAGCGCCTCCAGCGGTTGGATGAACTCGAGCACGTCGTCCCACTGCCCGTCCAGGATGAGCTGGCGCAGGAACAGCACATCGTCCGAGTAGGCGCCGTTGATGACGCCCGTCTCGCGCTCCAGACTCAGCTGGGAGATGTGCAGCTCGCGCGTGTGGAGGAACTCGAGCGCTAAGCGCACCACATCCTCCTCGCGCAGCGTAAGGTGCGCAGACGGCATCACGTACCGGATCCGCAACCTGCAAGCACACAAGTCCAGGCCTTCAATACAATGCAACTTCTGTCCCACTGTTAGCAATTCTAGACCATATGTACATATGAATAGGTAAAATTAATATAATCCACTGTTAAGTGGGGCCACGAGGGCTGTTGTCATTTTCAAGTTCCGATTGACTGTATAAAAATAGCAGATTGACATAACAAATTGATTTTACTACTAAATAATTGCTTGATTTATTCTTATGTCTCAACCGAATCGCCAAAACGATTGAAACATTTGTCGTATCGTTACACCAGCTTTCCCAAACGGAACGAAAAACGTCCGCAGAGGACCATGCTCACCCTCTCTTTGGTCACCAGCCTCCAAGAAGGCGGCTAAAATCGAGGGAAAGTTTTCTGCAAACAACATCGATACCTACTACAGAACCCGAGGTAGCCAGGATACAGCTATGGCAATCCACCATACCACCAGATTGGACGAAGGCCAGGGAAAGGGTTCCAGCAGGCCACAACAACAACTGGGAACCTTGGCGGTCGCTCAACAGACTTCGGAGTGGTGTTGGGAGATGCAAAGTTAATCTCCACAAATGGGGATATATACAGGAATCAGAACTCTGTGAGTGTGGAGAGAGACAGACCATGGTACACCTGTGTTCATGTGGACTGTGCCCGTGCTCTTGCACAACGCACGAGTTAATGGGAGGTCATGAAAGGGGTGTGACAGTGGCCCGTTTCTGGACGAAGAACATATACATTGCTGTATATGTTATTGTATTATTCCTTTGTAATACTGTGTATCATCCCTATTGTGTATATTGAAGTGCCTCTGACTCGAATAAATAAATACCAGCTTTCCAATGCCCTCGGCAAAACGTTCTGTCGCCACTGAGGTGGGTTTGTCTGGACAGTCTCCTGAAGTGGTTCTTTTTTGGCGAGGCGTTGCCGCCCAACCATACCTTCAATTCTCGAAACAGGTGAAAATCATTCAGTGCTGGTTTGGACTAAACGGCAGATGGTCCAAAACTTCACACTTGAATTCTTGGAAAAAGTCTAGCGTAACGTTGGCACAGTGCGGTCGTGAATGAATTTCACCTTTTTTCGAGAATTGAACGTATGGTTGGGGGCAACGCCTCGCCATAAGGGAAACACTTCAGGAGACTCCCCAGACGAACCCACCTCAGTGACGGCAGAATGTTTTGCCGAGGGCATTGGAAAGCTGGTGTAACGATATGTCAAATGTTTCAATCGTTTTGGCGATTATGTAGAGAGATAAGAATAAAACAAGCAAATATTTAGTAGTAAAAACAGTTTGGTATGTCAATCTGTTATTTTTATACAGTCCATCGAAACTTGAAAAGAAAACATCACTCATAAATTGAAACTAATGATATATGGACTAATACTAGTTTCGGTTAGCTTGTAACATTCCTCTGTTATAATTATTAAACAATTAAACTAAGAGCATCACTATTCTAAACATTCTATGAAACAAAAATGAACATTAAAATAAAAATATTCACTGTATAATTTGTTCAGTAATCGTTAAAATAATAATAATAATAATAACTACAGTATTTGAAGAATAGTTATGAATATGGTAAAAATATAGTGTACATTTGTTTAAAAATTCAGTTTAATTCAAGGCCTAGTGATCCGTACCAGAAACTGTCAGAATGAAGGGACTGGTCTCTGAAAGTATTCAGCATATAACCTCAGGAACTGAATATAAACCCATGCACTATGCTTCCATCAAGAGCTACCAGCCCGTTCCAGAGTACGCAATGTACTTACAGAGTCATAATAGACACAACATAGTGATGTTCAACAAACTATTGTAACATTGAGGATTCAATTCCCAAAAATGAGATTGTTAAGTTTGTCCCGACACCTGCTTTGTGTCCTGAAAGATACTTCAGTGTTGTAACTTGTGACACCTTCAGGTTAATGTTGAGACTCTTCTTTGCCTCCCTCTTTCTCAGATAGAATGTACACAACTGCATTTTCCCAGAATTTCGTTTGAGGTGGTTGTTTCTATAATAGTCAGCAGAAATGTAAATTTCTGAAGTGTTGCATACTATTGCTACCGTACTGAACCAATACCTTTGATGTTTCATTAACATGTGTTGACCACAATGGAGCGTGTGTTTGTTTTCATAAATTTGTCTCGTCGATGAATACTTATGAATGTTTGAAATACACAGTTTTACCCTATTGAAAGTGTTCCTAGTTTATAAGATTTTATACTAGCTGGTGTATTCTTGGAATACACGGTAAGATAGAGTATTCTTTTTAATGCTCTTTGCTTGTTCATTTCATCCTTTTTCTCAAACACCAACAGTGATCTCCTAGTTTCTCTTTGGTGGTCATGTCTCTTATGTCATTGTGAGTCTGTTCTAGATATATATCTTCCATGACCCACCTAGCGTCATCTAGCAGCGAATCTCTGAAGCTCCTCAATTCTTCCTGGTGCAAGAGGACTTCCTTTTCCATCTGGCCACCAGATCTCGTTGCTATCGCCAGCTATTATCTCCGTGATCAAGAGAACTTCGTCTACTCTTTCACCCACCAGGCTGTGCTAGTATCGCCTGCTATCAACTCTTTGAAGACCATTTCCTCAAGAGAATTTAAGTTTACAATATTGGTCATGCTTATATGTTTTCCTTTTGTCTCCTACCCCCACTCTTTTCCCTTCCTTGGACCCTCCGCGTTTCGCTGAGTGGGTCTCACTTGTAAGTCGGCAGTTGACTCGATCAGTCAAGGCTCAACTAGAGCCAGTCTCCTCAAACCAAGAGGCACTCTCTACGTTCTACGCCATGTTGGCACATTAAGTATTCGTCAAAGGGAACTTCACCTTCGACATGCAACCAAGATAAGTACAGACTTAAGGTTTTAACCTCATCTTCATCAGTTTTATTATCTACATGCTTTTATTGATTATTTTATAGACAGCGTGAGATTACTTATTTGGGGCGGTAATCATTCTTCGCGTGATTTGCCATGTTGAGCTTTTGTCTGTCTAAGCCAACCTTAATAGAAAGTAGCTTTTCTTAAGCTATTTAAATGAGAAATCTTCTCACCACGTGGGATATTATCTAATACCCGCTGTCTATAAATCACCAAGCTAGTTCCTCCGCTGGATTAACTTTGGCCCCATTCTTCTATTAAGATCGTTCTGGAACCTTCCAGATCCTGTACTTATCTACAAGTCCTGCCGTCATGTATTTTTCACTCACTTGTGAGAATACTATTTAAAATTGAAGAATCTCACTTCTGAATTAAAGCTCAATAGCGAATTTTCTTCCACCGTTGGAATGTTCTATGGCGCATTTAATTGTAATCCACAACTTTCTCAAGTAATAGACTTTCGCCAATCTAGTGCAACCAGTCCTTTTTCATCATTGCAATAACTTTCCTTGCCTTAAACTTTCGTGTTACTACAGTGAATTTTTCATCTATTCAAAAGACTATAGTGATAACTAGTGCTTGTTCAACTTTTCTACCGCGTCGCGATCGTCCGATTACCATAAATAAGGCCATGAACATTGATTCTAAATCCCAATTGATATTTCCTCAACCTTCTACTAAGAAACCATATTAATAAAATTGTAACTCTAGATCATTTTCTATGAGGTGTCACTCTAACGAAGTGCCCTTCCATTTTGCTTGTTTATCATTAATTAATTTCTGCGTAACTACGTGTTTTATACACGGTTCAAGTTTACATTGTTTCTACCCTATAATCAGGGAAAACAATTCTTTCAACTCATGAGTGAGTTATTTCTAGGTCTCACGAAAGGGAAACTGCCCCATTTGGCTCGTGATTCCTACTTAAACATAGGAGGTCGAGAACCTTCCTTTTGACTTTCTCATCAGGTTTCACAGTAGTGACCTGCCCTTATTTGTATAATAACCAACAGTAATTCTGTATAAATATAAGAAGTTATAGGAACTTCTCCTTCATTCTACCCGCTTTCTTTTTTGTTATTTTCGAAGTTGTAACTTATTCTAAAATAGTTACCTGGAAATTTCTTAAAGTACACTCCTTGTACTCAATTTAATGTTTAAACTTTAATCACTTCATTTGTCTTTTTTTAATCTTACAAAGATTTTAGTACATATATAAGGTTTGAAACCTAAAGAATTGTTAATTGCCTGGAGCAAACTTTAAATGTTAGGAGGTCTGCGACCCCAAATTGTTACTAAAAATTGAAACTATATACTTGTCAAATTTATTAGACTCTTTTGCCTTGTTAAATAAATTAAATATTTGTTTTTGGATTTATCATTTCTCTAATACAACGGTTAGGCAAGATCCTGTCTTCCTTGGCTCTCCCTACTCAATGCCATTAAATCTATTGATAGGGCTTTCACCACTCGTTGCATTTGAGCAAGAACTGATAATAATGATGATAATTGTTGTTTTAAGGGGCCTAACATTGAGCAAGAACTCTTAGTGGTAATCTCGTTAAAGTTTCTCTTAGCTTTAATAGCTAATTCTAACTGGCCAGTAAGGCAACTATAGCTCGCTACGCCAGCTACCTGCTTGTGGAGATCCTCTCCGAAAACTTATGGTTGGTTTTCCAAAAGATAAGTGTTTCTCTTTGTCTAAACTTTTAGCCGGCTCCTTGCTGAGTAAAAGCTTAGCCATTTCCAAATGCAACCATTGGTTCACTTACCAAAATTACTCCCCAAGGTATAATTTTTTATCACTATCCTTCTTGGAAGCACTTGGTCGCTTTTTCAGGAACTCGATAACTTCGAAAACTGGAAATACCAAACCTGATTCAAATTATTGGCATTCTTCGAATTACTTTGCAAAAACGAATTTGTTTGAACAGACATACAATAAATCATTTACTCTCAGTCTTGCCAGACCATCACCCTTCCCCATAGTAGGCATATGCATGCTTGAGAGGGAATACGCTAAAGCCTTTCTCTGGCAAACCGCCCAAGTCCTAGCTGCGGTTCCCGTCAGCTTCGACCAGGTCCTTACCCACTTTAGGTATCAGAGAGCGGATTTGCGGTGGCAACCGCCTCTAAGTGCATTTAAAGTTAAATTCATAACTTTTGTGTGACTCTCCTCCTATTTTTCTATCCTTTTTCTCCAGTCCGAAACCTACCTCCTTTTCTTAATCATCTTCCCTTGGTGGTTAGGTTATTCCTCAGCCAATAATCTACCCACTAGCCATGTTTTTCCACTAGCAGTGATCTGCAAGCAAATCAGGCATTTCATAGAGTTTTAATATGTGTTTCAAATTTGTTTCAAATTATTATTTTATTCATATCGTCATACATCATATTGTGTTGATTTAGACGTTCAATTTCCCATCTTTCTTTATGGTACACCATGTAAGGTTTAATGACAAGGGACTTTTTAGTTACGCTATACATTTATCTTGTGTCTTTGACTTTTATTGATTCATTCATATCGCCTGATGAAGGGGCCAAAAATAATTAGGCTTTGAAACATGTCCCACCAATGACCTCACAGTGATCTTTATTTAATAAAAAGTATTGATTAGGCGGATCGTTTAACCTATGTATTACCCAATTAGTCCTTTGTGGCCAAGTAGATCTGGCTGTGCTGATCAATAAAGGTGATCTGTCTCCTGGTCTGAAGCCAACCTGTTCGGGTCTCATCGACCAGTCTCTTGAAAAAGTGGCACGTTCTATCGGCCAGTTGGTGTTAGTAACGCAACGACTTTGGGCTCGCACCCAATGTTTGAAATCTTTATTCTGGCCACAGAGATATTCAACTACAAAAACAAGTCTATTTTTATAGGTCCAGAATGATTAATCTGTTCAGCCGGTGAGTGCTTTGTTGTTCTTCATTTGATGGATAGCCATTTCCGGTAGTTGGTAAGTGAATAGCGAAGCGAGGTGGTATATGTGGGGTTTCGTAGTTCCCGGACTTCCAGAAGCTTTCTATTCGGCTTGGTCAAGTTCTAAGGAGTCCCTCTTTTCAACTTTTCCAATTGAATAAAACTGGACAAGGTAGCGGTTGTGTCCCCGAGTGAGGCTATAGGCTGGCACTGCTGTTGTTTTAAGGGGCAGAACTAAAAGGTCATCTGCCCCTCTAAACACAGATTATTATTAAAGTATACAAATTTGGAATGGATTTAAAATTAAGAGGTGGACACCTTAATGCAACAGAAAATTAAATTAAACTAATAACTTAATTATAAAAATAAACAAAGATTACGGAAACACACAAAAAAAAGTCAGAATTCAAAAAAGAACAAGTCTTTGAGTCAATGTTCACTGGAAAATTTAGATTGCTGGCCCTAACCCACTCTCACTTATAAAGCGGACAACGAGTTATCGGCTCATACAAGTTTGAGTGTCATCTGCAAACCAAGGTCGGCAAGATCCACACACTCGGTGAAAATGTGGGCCACGGTGAAAACGGCTCCACAGCTACAAAGTGTGTGTGTGGGGGGGGGGGGTGTCTTCCGTTCTCAGGTGGTTACACCGCTCGGTTATCCAAAAAGAAAGCCCGAATATTTTGTCAAATAACCCATAGCGATGCCTTAAAACACGTCCGGCAGTTTAGCAGCGTGAGGTCCTTCCATTGGAAATGACGAAGCAAGAAGGATGTGCGGCCCGGAATAATGTTTGTCGTGTCTGTGCTCTCAATGTGTGAAAACGAGATTATTGGGGATTTGGATATTCTATTCACATTCTCGAGTTTTTGGGCCGGGGCTCTATCTGGGATTAGCGTCGACACATTTCCGACACCATGGCAAGAAGTCCAATCGTTGTGGCGTGCGCGATGATAGGTGATCAAGTCCATT
Organism: Meconema thalassinum; assembly: GCA_946902985.2. NCBI lineage: Eukaryota > Metazoa > Arthropoda > Insecta > Orthoptera > Tettigoniidae > Meconema > Meconema thalassinum. The sequence goes on from OX336390.1 coordinate 8,632,055, forward strand.
GCAATGGCAATACTGTTGCTGTGAACGACTACTCCTAATCAACAGTTTTCACTGTCACTCAAGTATAGCCTGGTTGGATGGTTCCTTAGTTTAGGGGCTGCGACAACGCGGTCATGTAGCCCCGTGTACTTTGGCTATGTCTGATAACCGGTGTTAATTGTGATGACTGTGTTAGTGTGTGTTATCTGTTTTTAATTCAAGTAAGGACTGGAGACAGTAATTTCAAGTAGTTCTTACTTTTGCCGCCAAACGCCAACATCAACGACTTCTAGTTCAGAACTTGGTTACTAGACGTCACCGCAGTCGGCTCCTGGCGACGAGTGTTGGAACCTAAGAGCGTTGTTCAAATTTTTAATCGATAATTTAGCTTCACACAGGTGTAATTAGTGCCGGCTTTACTTCCCCTCCGAAGGAACGCATACTGAGGGATTTTTAACGCTCGACCTGGTTTGAACCGGTGATCTTGCTCAGCCGCTAAAAGTATGGCCTATTATTCCTGACTTGTAACCTTGTCGCCTTGTTTCATTATTTCCAGGGCTTGCCACGGTGGGTGAGTGGTTATAGTGTCGGACTACCAACCCCAAGATTGCAGGTTCGCCCCTGGCAATGGTAAGTGATTTTTGAAGGCGATACGCATGTCATACGTTGTTGGCATGTTAAAGAACCCATTTGAATTCAGTAGGCCGTGTTCAATGGCAAAATTAATCTCGGGATTTTCCGCCAACACAAAGTTCCTCCATTCTCTACTTGAAAGCGCTGTAGTGTCAAGGAGTTTAGATATCTAACCTCCTTGACTTTCATAGCGTTCAAAGGAACGACGAAATTCGACATGCAAGCAACCCTCTGGGTGTCAATTAACAAAGCTTGCACCAGGCACCCGAGGCCATACGATATTATTATATTATTATTATTATTTCCAGTGTCAAAGAATCGCTATTGTTAAGTGAAGCAATGATAATCCATGCTATAAACAGTAAGTTATGCACTAGACCTAGAGCATTCATTTAAATACAAGCAATGTTGAATTTTTCAAGTGATCGTCTTTTTTGCCGGTATTTTCTCACAGATTGTTTATTCGCTTCCTATCCTGAAATTTTAAGTACGACGAATCTCACGACACCCCTGTTTGGAAGGCACTGGTACACTAGTTTGGTACTAATACAGCCATCGCAATTAACACCGGTTATCAGACAGATTCTACACACAACCAAAGTACACGGGGCTACATGACAGCGTTGTCGCAGCCCCAAAACTAAGGAACCAACCAACACTAGTTTGGCAGACGTAAGGGTCAATGATTTGACCGTCTACCTAGCTGGCTGTCTGATGTAGCTTTAGCTAGTAGCAGCTTTGTGAGGAGTTCCCAGAAGTGACTAAACGGTCGCCACGCCACTAGGTGTTGTATTGGATCTCTATGAGCTCCCCTTGTGTTCTGTTCATTTTGGATGAGTCGCCTAGTTTATAGGCTGGTAAATACATCGCATGATCTCACCTACCTTTGTGTTGAAGCCGTTTAGCACCGCCATCTGGCCGGCTTGTGACCAAAGAGTCAGCTCAATTTCGTTGTGAAGAGCACTACAGATGTTGAACATGTCTTGTCGAGTCATGCACTGGTCTCAAGATCGACACCGTGTGAACATCCAGCATCCCACAGCTGACGCTGTACTGCACTGGGGTGTGAAACCGGGATGTTTTGAGTTTCTACGCCAATTAAATGTATATTAATTAGCTCAAGTTTCTTCGGAAACATTGAGTACAAGTACAAAACTCACGAGTATCAGAACTCACGTCTACAAACTATTAGTTGAATTAACATTCTAATAGTCTCAAAACTCACGACTCCGGAGAGCACGTGCCTGCGATGAGCTGTACACTGTCCTTCAACCCAGTTTTAGAATGGGATTTCGTTTGTATTGTTTTAACAGGAATTATCAACCTATCACAGACCAAATACTTCAAATTCTCTGCTCGGTGACATCAAACAGAGCTTAAAAACTTCATTCGAATCATGGAGGTCGTTATTTTGTTGTTGGATACAAAGCGACAGCCAATGGTTATTAGCAAAACAATTGAAATGCGCCTAGTAAGCACGTGGAATGCTCATATCAAGTGACTTAGGTGTCTATTGTGTTGGTCCTTTACAGAAATAAAAATACCAGTGGCTTATTCAATTAGAGTAATTATCACCACTGCTTTTCAACTGTGCCCTTGAGAAAGTCATAAGAGAACGGAGACACGTTCTTCAATCCAAAGGATTTCCTAATGGAGTACAGATAAACCTCGATTTGACATCAATATTGATTGCCTCGCATTTGCAGATGACTTCGCTTTGTTTGCTTCCTCTCTAGAAATAGCCATTCAACAAGTACAACCAAAATCTTACACTAAAACCCAATTCATCTCTAATATAAAATAAGCTCCAGCTCATCTTGAAACCACCCACGGCCAGATCTTAAAAGTTCAAAAGAATATCTTGGTGAGTGGATCGAACCAAATAATTCTGAGAAGTTCGCCATCTCAACACGAGTCAATAAATTCCAAACAGCCTTCCGCCTCACTCACCAACTGTACAATAAACTGTCCAACTCTAGGAATGAAACCGTGATTACACCGGAAGCACTCTATGCAGCTGGTCCGATCGAGAGACTTGAAGTTAAGGAAAGATCATTAAGGAAATTCTAGGTCCTAAGTTCAAAGATGGAGGAGGTTACAAGCTCTGGAGTAATTCAGAAATATACTCACACACTGAACAGATCCCAAGTGAAATCCGGAAACGGAGAATAACATTATATGGCCATCTCCTCAGAATGCCAGTCAGTAGATTCTCCAATCGTCTATTGCCATACTTTCGAGGTTTAACGGCGAGATGCCTCTTTGGCTGGTGGAAGTGGATAAGAACTTGTTCAAGTTTGAAATTTCCGAATCAGACATCTTGCTCAGAACCCCATTGAAACAAAAACTCCGTCAGATTCATCAAGAGGACGTAAAACGCAGCAAGAGAAGTGTTCACTCGGATGAAAGGAAGAAATCCCATTCCGAAAGGATGAAGGCGTGGTGAGATCTCGCGGTCCCTAGTGACCCCAACGATAAAAGTAAAGTGATAATAATAATAATAATGATGTAATTGGTTTTATGTCCCTTTTAACTACTGCGACTTTTAGAGACACCGGGGTGCCGCAGTTCCAACTGGCGCTAACAATGGACCATTTCCCATTCAAAGAACTGGCTTGGCTCGTGAGTTTTGAGACTGTCCCAGGTACAGAAACCGGCTAGAACTCACTTTTACTAATCCACACTGATCTTGAAATTCGTGAACTTTATGACTCGTGATTATTAAGACTCGTGAGTTTTGAGACGACACGATACAGAAGTGACTGATGACCAGAGAGACATGATGTTTTTGCACATCGATAATCGCGACTCACGAATCGTATGTTTCTAGCTACGAAAATGATAACATTATTTATGCGAATTAGAGCGATAAGCGAAATGTTAAAGCGAATTTACTTCTAAAGCGATAAGCGCGAGTTTACAACGAGCATGACAATTTGTAACAAGATTACATGTGTGGAGAGAGAAAGATTATACCAGTGCCGATCTGCGTTGTGACCATGCATTTTAGATAGAGGTGAAGTTGTAATTATACGGTGTATAGTCTGTATAATAATGTGCGACCATTACAGTACTTCAGGATGTTATTTCTCATTTTCCGCTAGTTTAGATGTAAGGGGCCATACTTGCCTCTCACTCGGACGCTCCGGGTTCGATTCCCTTAGAAATCGACATGAGGGATGAAACGGGTCAGCCTCGTGAGGACAAATGAGGCACGGAAACCAAGAATAACGGCCTAGGGGACTCGACGCGCTCACCACGCGTGTCTGGGCAGCGGGCACTTCGTGGGCTGTGGTGCCACGGGGTTTGTTTTTAATATGTAAGGTAATGAGTTATCTCACAAGAATCGAACCCGTAACCTTTTGCTTTGGCCACCATCGAGTTAATGAGATCCGTAAGTGAAGTGAAGTGAAGACTTGGCCGCCACATTATCGAGTAACCAGAACCAGTGTTGAAGGACGCCGCCAAACGAACAGTTTACGTGACTTCCGTTCACTCCCTTTTTACATACAGTAAGTTACATCTTTCTTGGTTGAAATTGAGGTTTTTGTCTCAAATATTTTATTAAAAAAGCGTTAGTTTTTTTTGCGCGTCATTCTTTCTACTGAAGGCCATTGTATTTAAGCTTGTAACGAGCTGCAGTCAACCAAAGCAGCTCCATATGTCTAGTCAGAGGCAATGGAGCGAGGATAAACACAACTAGTGTAATTATTCACATTCAATTTACCATGGCGTGCTCAAAACGACCGTATAAAGCATTTTTAGCCTACCTTTCACATTTTGCAACAAGTAGTCCCGTGAAGAACTACAGCCTATTTTCATATATCCTACTTATGTTAATTGCCGCTATCAACATACACAATTTCAGTTTGATTGTTGTAATAGATTTGTAGATATTAAGAACCGTCTAAATATTTCGGATGGTCGCCGTGTTGGATTGTTATATGTACAGGCCATAGAGTTATGTAACATTGAAGGGAAATTATTGTGTAGGTTCATTATTCAAACTTTCACTTCCATCGCTAGATTACGACACAAGAAATAAAAATAAAAGAAATTCGCACAGCCACCATCCTGACGCTATGTAAACAACTGAATTAAATTAGATGCCAGTGCATTACAATGTGTAGAAACATTTGCTGTATTAAGTTTCAATGCGATAGGATGGTTAAATCGCGAGAAACGTCTATTTAAAAGTCTCAACTACGCTTGGCCGCCATGTTGGTTTTGTAGTTGCCAGGTTTGTGAAAGTCTCATAGATGAACTTGTAGTAGTGCCCTTTATCACCGTAGAAAATTTCAGCGTGATATGGGTCATAGTTTCGGAGATATTGAATGCTGGTGAAATATTTCGCACATCCGCCATGTTGCATTGGTGAGACGTAATAAAATTTGAAGGTAGTTGTGCTATGACCTTACCGAGTTTCATTGAAATTGCTCCAACCGTTTAGAAGTTATTAGGGGGGATGCACACACATACACACACGGACAAAAGGTGATCTCATAGGCTAAGCCTATTTTTCTTCATAAAATGAAATGAGGTAAACTATGCACACGTATAGTACCTGTCATTTTAGATTAATTTCGAGTAACCAATGTACGTTAGTGCTGCCAACATGATTCTAAGCCTACTGATAGGTCCAATTTTAAAATACATGTAACTGCTATACTAACAAATGAATTTCATCCAAAATTGGCACAACAATAGATCATAATATTTCAGATTATTTCTGACCAACACATGCATGACATTGTTGCCAACATGATTTTACACACGCTGATAGATCCAATGTCTTAACTGCATGTAACGACCATGCTATCCATTGGCTTCAACCAAATTTTGTATTCTGTACCTTAAGAGATGGAACTGAGAATATATTCAGTCAGCAGGGCTGCCAATTGTAGTGGTCTATTAGGCTGCATTATGCCAGGTATATTTCGAACTAATTAGAAATTTCGATATTACCAACTTAATTTCGTAATTATTCTAGATAGTTCCATATAGGTTAATCGTTGGCATGAATCTTACATTTTAAGAACAGTAGGCTCTTAAGTTCCCTCACGATGGTATCCTCATCTTGACGTGATGTGGGGGCTTGAGAGTTCAAATGATCCTGCGAGCTATACCGGACAGGTCAAAGGTGATGGGCCAGATAAGAGGGATATCCTGGTCCTCCAGGTTGGGGTTGGGCGTAAGATTAACAACCCTACCCTGTAAAAAAATCTCAATGTTACGGATACCTTACAAGTGCCTCGGAATGCAGATCACCCGATGACGAACCGGGAAAGGAAACGGTTAATGAGAAGGAAAGCGAATATTATGTTAGCAACATGGAATGTGAAAACCCTAAGGAGACCTGGGAAATTGAGAGAGATTAGAGAAGAAATGGGAAAATACCGAGTGGAAATAGCTGCACTACAAGAAATACGATGGAAAGGCCAAGGAATGATAGCGTCAGGGGAACATATACTGATGTACAGTGGAGGAAACACCGGTTATGGTGGTACAGGCTTTCTTATACAAAAGTCTGTTAAGTCAAGTGTGATAAACTTTAATGCTATAAATGAAAGGATGTTCAGTGCGACTACGAGCAAAGTTTTTTAACATCACCATGTTCTGTGACTATGCCCCCACAGAAGAAGCAGAAGAAGAAGAAGAGAAGGATAGCTTCTACACTAAGTTGGAGGAGGAGGTCAACAAAGTACAAAGACATGATGTGAAAATAATCCTTGGGGACCTAAATGCCAAAGTTGGGAAGGAAGATGTGTTCAGAGATATAATAGGGAAGGAAAGTTTACACGAAGGGAGTAATGACAATGGATTGCGGTTGATAGACTTTGTCATTGGGAAAGAAATAGTGGTGAAAAGTACTTGGCACCCAAGGAAAGATATCAAGAAAGAGACCTGGGTGTCTCCAGACGGAGTTACAAGGAATCAAATAGAATATGTGATTATTGACCAACGACATGCATCGGATGTAATGGAAGTAAGTAGTTGTAGAGGAGCAGATGGGGACACAGATCATTACTTGGTAAGAATCAAGTATAGACAAAAAATAGATTCAGCGAGGAAACAAAAGAGTGAAAGGAAGATGAAGCATCATATCGGAAGGCTTCAAAGCAACAAGGAAGTACAAGAGGAGTATAGATTGAAAGTGGGAGAAAACATAGAAAACAATAAGAACCTCTGGGAAGAAGGTCATGTGGAAACTAAATGGGAGTTACTGAGAAACACCATCAGTGAAGCTGCAGAGGAAACTCTGGGGAGAGCCGAATTCAAGAGAAATATACAATGGTTCGATGAAGAATGCTCGGAGGCAATCCATGAAAGAAATGAAGCAAGACAAAGAATGTTGCAACGGAGAACAAGACAGACAGTGGAGGAATATAGAGAGAAAAGGAAAAGGGCAAGCAAGTTAAGCAGGGTTAAGAAAAGGCAGTATGAAAGAGAAAGAATAGAACAATTAGATAAAATGAGGGAGAGTGGGGAGATTCTGAGATTTTATGAAAGAGCAAGAGATTTGAGGAAAGGGTTTCAACCAAGAGCAGTCTTTTATAAGGACAAAGAAGGAAATTTTATAGGAGATAAGAACAAGATGCTACAGAGATGGCAGGAATATTTCACAGAGCTACTCAATGGACGGGGTGAAGAGGAAACCGCGAATGGGGAAGAAGCGGAACATGTAGGGATTGATGAGCAAGAAGAAGTTGAAACACCGTATTTAGAGGAAGTTAAAGATACAATCAAGGAATTAAAGAACAATAAAGCCGCCGGAGAAGACGGAATAGAAGCGCAGTTGCTAAAATTCGGTGGAGAGGTAGTGGTAAAAGCAATACATGAACGAATAAAGGAAGTATGGACGAAAGAAGAAATGTCCAGGGATTGGACTGTAGGAATAATATGCCCTGTGTATAAGAAAGGGGATAAATCAGTATGCGGCAATTATCGTGGGATTACTCTGTTGGACGTAACATATAAGGTGTTCAGTAAGATTTTAGCCTCTCGACTGGAGCGATGTGTAGAGAAAATATTGGGTGACTATCAAGCTGGATTTAGAAGGAATCGCTCTACAATGGACCAAGATATTTGTAGTGAGGCAGATACTGGAGAAGTTTTATGAACATGATAAGCAGCTGGATCAGCTGTATATAGATTTTTGGCAGGCATATGACAGTTTGGATAGAAAGGAGATTTTTAAAATTATGAAAGAGTTTAAGATCCCGATAAAATTGGTCAAGTTGACAAAAATGACTATGGAAACCACAATCTGTAAGGTTAGATTAGAACAAGAGATGTCCGAAGAATTCATTGTAGAAAGGGGTTTGCGACAAGGAGATGTAATTTCTACATTACTCTTTAATGTAGCTCTAGAAAAAATAATTCAACAACTGCCAATCAATCCAGGAGGGACCATATTTAACAGACAAGTGCAGGTGATAGCTCATGCGGATGATGTAGCATTAATTGCAAGGAACAGTAAAGCATTAGAAGAGAGCTATGTCAAGTTGGAAGAAAAGGCACGAAAGTTAGGATTGGAAGTGAATACAAGTAAAACTAAGTATATGAAGATGGGAGACTCCAGAGAGGCAAGAAGAGATCAGTATATTAAATTAAATGGGAAAGAATATCAAAGAGTAGAAGAATTCAAATATTTGGGCTCAATAATAACTGAGGATAACAGAACATCAGTGGAAATACAAGAAAGAATTAAAAGTGGAAATAGATGCTATTACGCTCTGCAAAGCATGTTTAAATCGAGAAATGTTAGTAGGAATAATAAAATAAAAATTTACATTACAATACTAAGACCTGTGGTTATGTATGGATCGGAAGGTTGGGTTCTCAATAGAAGAGAAGAAGACTGGCTGCGAAGATGGGAAAGGAAGATCTTGATGAAAATATACGGGGCAGTGAGAGAGGAGGAAGGTTGGAGAATAAGGACAAATGTGGAACTACAGGAACTCTTCTGACATGCAGATATTGTGGGCAAAATTACGCAGGGGAGGATAAGATGGGCAGGACACGTTCAGAGAATGCCAGAATCACGGAGTGTCAAAAAGGTGTTTACGCAAAGACCGGATGGAAGGAGGAGAAGAGGAAGACCCGGGAGACGGTGGATAGATGATGTGGAAGACGACCTTAGGAGTCTGGGAATCAGGAACTGGAGAAGGATGAATGGAGGCAGGTGATAAAGGAGGCCAAGGTTCTTCAGGGACTGTAGCGCCAACCAGTAAGTAAGTTTAAGGCTCTTAGGTTCGTCACGGAACTTTTTCTTAAATGTGCATCGATTAAACACCAAAGACAAACGAATAGTAGCGAAGTATAAGGAAAAGGGAGAGTGTAGTTTTACGTGACCGTTAATCTCGCAATCATGAGCCACGGGACCTCCTGTTTACGTGGAATCCGAACCACAGGACATGTCATTTCACTTTGAAAATCTCACATGCATTGACCGGTGCGCCGTGGTGAGAGGCCAACAGCTTGACCACTGTGCCACCACGCCCCTAGTAGCAAAGTGTGTTGATCACCTGAACGCGCACGGCTACGTTGTACTGTACTTTACTGTTCATTGATACGGCTGACATGACCGAGGGTCGAAGATAGCGTAGCCACGCATCACGATTACTACAATCGCTAGTGCATGGGGATGTTGTCCAAGATGTCGCAAGACAGTAACACTTGGCCAAGGACTCAACAGGAAATTGCAGGGCTGTGCTTTGTGAGAACTCGTTCCATCTCTACTTAGTATAAAACGAAGTCCCCGATTCTTGGATGTTACGGGTAAACTCGAGAAGTCTAAAAAAAAAAAAAAGTGTCCGAGCGCTTTGTAAGCTTACGCTGGGCAAACCGTTAAAAATATCTATATACTATGAGTGTAAGAATTGTTCAGCAAGAAAAGTTCTACAAAAAAAGTCCGCGAGAGCATATGTCTATCTTCAATACATCGCCAACGATAAGTGTTTTTACGTTTTAATTTCTTCCAACCATGTCCATTGAACTACTGAGCCGAGCTACCTAAGGGCGAGTCGATCATCCCTGTTACAGCCTAGCTAGTAGGCGAACCTATTGCCCCAATACAGCCAGCAGCAAACCGTTGAGTCGTGTTGAGTTAAAAACTTTAGAGAAGACTGGTTGTATTTGGAGTTTCCCTGGAAGTGTAATTCGGCTTTTCTGAATTTCGCATGTGAACTTTTCGTTCCGCAAAATTCACAGTCAAGTTTAGATTGGACGGAAGGGGGATTTGTGTTTCATGCATCTCGCCATTCTTAAATTTCGTCTGACAAGAATTTGTTGCACATGCATCTCCATGATAATATAATTAATAGTCCAGTGAGTGATTTGAAACCATCATGCCAAGACGTAAAATGGATACTGGTCGTTGTTCATTGGCATTGAAAAAAAATCGCTTATCACGTAAAGCATTCATAACTGTTCCCGGGCGAAGCCGGGTCGAGTTGCTAGTTATTAGAATAAATACATTCAAATAACAATAATAATAATAATAATAATAATAACAATAATAATAATAATAATAATAATCAAGGCTATTAGGTCGTATAATGCACAAATACAGCAATGCCTGACCCCGCGATCTCAGGCTTTGTACCTCTGAGCTATATGGCGCTGGTCCGCCTTAAGGAATCAGTGCTTGTAGTGTACGAGACTGAGTCAATTGTGACCTTGAAGCTTTTATCAACAGAATATCTACCTTCTTTCAGGGGCGTATATAAGGGGGAGCTGTGGTGGCCCGAGGGATTCCTGAGCTGGGTCCATTTTGTTCTTTTCCACTCACTTTGGGGCGGGCCTTTTACTCTTTCCGTTTCCTATCTGCCTTTCATGGCTCTCCTTCAATCCAAGTCCCTCAATCCTCATTATTCGAGGGTTGAGGGTATTTCTTTCCTTTCTGTCCTTTATTTGTTTACCATTTCTTCTAGCTTTCATTCTCATCTCATCTTTCACTATCACCCAAACCATTAGGGGCCGATAACCTAGATGTTAGGCCCCTTAAAACAACAATTATCACCATCAACACCCAAGCAGACAGAGCACGATGCCCAATGAAATAATAACAATAACAACAAGCTGAAAAGGCGCAACCTTGGATTTGTTTTACTTAGTTTTTCTGGACTTCCTTTTGTGATAGATGAATGTCTCTATAAATGAATATTTTACGAAAAATGCTTTATAGAATGGTAAAAATGCATTCCAATCCTCGCAGACTCACTACTAAACCAAGCTGGAAGCGCCAACTTCATCTTCCTCAACAGTTAACGTTCCACTTGACGGAACTAATCCCATCACACCAAATTATTATAAAGCTGTCAGAACCGGCACATCCAATTAAGAGCCCGGGAATAACGGGCGTCTAGTAAACCCTGCAGTCAGCAAATATCGCAAGCAGAGTTGCCATCTACACAATGGTCTCCCGAAAGGTCTAACATAAATTATGGTCCACCATTCAAACTACAGAGCTTCCACGAGTTAAAATGACACCGAAGCTCTTGCATAGCGAACTTCCGGTCCGCAAATCTTTATTTGATTTTCATTGGCAATGAAATGTCCGTGATTATTTTCATTAGTATTTCCGATTGTGGGAGTTTAACTTATGAAATAAGAACTAGAGGGTTGGCCTTTCTTGAATATTCTAAAGACAAGTGCCTCCTAAAAGAGTAATTAGTAAAACGTCGCAACAGAAAGGACCATAACAAAGAGCTTGCCTAAAAGTGTGCGATTTCCACATTTTAAACTGTAGTGGTCTAACATATCTTGGACTATTATTGTGGATGGCAATTAAATACGGTATATTATGTAAGAATATTATAATCGGTTGCTAAATTGGTATATTATGCATTAACTTGACCCGTTTAAATGCTAAAATGACAAGAAAGCTACAAGTTACAGGCTGTAACACTTACCAATAACTCAGCCTTTCTTCTTTAATATACGTTATAATTATATAGGATATTCCAGGTACCGACCGGTATTGCAAGAAAGGAATATTTGATAACACATGCGGTTCCATCTTAAAATCCAATCCTGCCTAGTTTACAGTATGGAAAACCTGGGAAATTTTAAGTTACTAGACCAAATAACTGGCGACGAAAGTAAAAATATGGTCATTTACATCTTCACCCTAGTCTACGTAAAGTACGGTAATCACTGAAAGGGTTTATGGCCTCAATTACCAAAACGAACGAACCTCATTTTGCATGAATTATGCAGACCGAAACCTTGTAATGGAGATATGGATTGTGCTTTTGAAATATTTTAGTCAATAATTTAAGACAAGTTGCCAGAATGAAATACAAAAAGCTGCGTGCCTACTACGGTGTAAAGTTGCTCTGTGAAAACAATAAAATAATAATATAAAAAAAAATTACAATGAGTCTGAAAGACTAGACGTTATATCATTTTAAATGACACATGCTACAAATGCTACACATGTTATAAAGGCTCAGGACTCTTCCAACAGACTCCATTACGCATTAACTTAGGCTTCCCGCGCGGGCACCTCTTTAAGGGTCAACCTGTATTTGAATTGAATCTAACATACTGTACACCTCGTTAAGTGTCACCCTGTATTTTGGTCTGACATCCTGCACACCTCTTTAGGAGGCACCCTGTATTCTTATATGGCATCTTGTATATCTCTTTAGGAGGCACCCTGTATTCTTATCTGGCATCTTGTACACCTCTTTAGGAGTCTCTCTGTATTCTTTTCGCTTCGCTCGAAGCCCCAGGTCGCTTTCAACAGACTCCATTAACCATTAACTTAGGCTCCCCGCGCAGCTGCATGACGTCACCGTCTCCGTAACGCATAACTTTTGACTCAAGCATAACGATGAAGTCAACAAGATCATTTGAAATGACAAAAAAAAAAAAACGTCGCCACGATTAGGCCTATACGACGAGCATACAGTAAAATTCCATTTGGAGAAACGCTTTCTTCGTCACGATCTTGAATATATAATTTGTAGTAAATTGAGGGGGAAATGTGCAACATTTAGACACGACGAGTGTTGCATGCGGCACAACGTTAGCTCACATTTCACATCATTAATGCGTAAGGAATAAACACATGCAGAGCTTTCACATTGTACACAGCTGAAGATCATATCGCTCTTGGTGCATTTTACAACTTTTATTTTAGTTAACAACAACAATTTGCTCAGTTACATGCAAGGACAATTGTAGAGCACAGTTCCCATTGCTTCCATTACCTGAATATTAAATTAAAACCGGAAGCTCGTGGCGAGTCCTATGGCCAGTGAATGAACTATAAAAAGAGTGCACTACGACTAGAACTGCAGCGTGGACTGGCTCTCACACTCCGCAATGGTGCACTATTTCAACTTACGGGTATTTACATTAATGACTTACCTCTGTCAACAGAAAACACAACTCCAACACAAACCGAGGTGATGACCAACATGTCCCAAACCCGTAAATTGAATTGACAACTCAAAATAGTTCATAATAAAGCAGCGAAAGCGATATTCAGTCGATCAACCGAGTCAAGAAGAGTTACGAACAAGCATTGTGATTTCAATAAGGCAGAGATTTCACGTGGCCTACCACACCCTTGTTTAAAGGTTGGTTCCCAACGTTGAAATGCCGTTAACAAATATTTCAAACAGAATCTTCACTTACTACAAATTACAAAACAAGCAAACCACTGAAGGGCTTCACTTTGAAATTTTGTTCAGTATAGAACATATAGCTAAATGTATGGGTCTAGTTTGTCCTTAGCAGCTTGTTGCTGTATTGTACGAGGGGAGTACTATATTGTTTTGTCTACCCAAATGCAGCACATCCACTGATCTCTATACATGGATGGCTGGTAGCTAAGGCAGCAGTAAGCCGAATAGACGATGACAGGAGGTATAGCAAGATGGCAGCGAGCGCATGGTGCAATATTGCTCGTATACCTCGTGGTGCGTAGAGCGCTGTTGTCTTATTCGGTGACGCCATGCCCAGTGGCTAGGCCTCTTGATTGTAGTTCCACGAGTGTTCTGTGTTGTGTTAATGCAAAAGAAGTAGTAGTGTATTTTGCGAATTTAGATTCGATGTATAGCAGTATACTTGTAAAATTACAAGATTCAATTTCAATCTGTACTATGTGTTCATGTGAATTCTGAATGAGGTTTCAACATGCCGCAGTGTTCAGCATATGGATGTACAAACAGAACCGAACAGCAGAAAGAGAAATCGTTTCATCGGTGAGTTTTATACTATAATAAAAATTAATATTTCGAGGGTAGTGTTTTGAGTTTTATTATATTTATTTATATTTCGCATATTCTGGGAGGAAAATGGCAATTCATTTTTGTAGGTTTCCTTTCTCGAGACCCGAACTTCTAAGATCATGGATTAGGAGTATCAGGCGGGAGAATTGGGAGCCTTCGAAAACAGCTGTTCTCTGTTAACTTTTATGTGGAGCTGAGGAGTGAAATTGGTTTGGCTTAAAGTGCAGTTTGGCCTAGATCTACTTCCCTTTATTATTAAGCTTATTGTGCTGCTAGCGTGATTAAAAGCTGTAGTATTTGATGTAGAGTGCTGGGACTAGTAATTAAGCCCTGTAATCCTTCTCCCCCCCCCCCCCCCCCCACTCCACCATGTCTTTCCGATTTCGCACCCTGATAATTATATAGGCTACCGGTATATTTATTTTTGTGTAATTCTTACTGTGGCAATTAAGCTACAGGTTATGTGATATATTGACAAGGTCTGAATATTTGCTGGTTTCATAAATACGTACAATTTGCTTAAATGATATTTTCATTTTATAAATTAAACTGCGCGTTATTTCATGGAAACAGAAATTCATTACCAAGAACCGATTACGATATGTCGAGTGTATAGTGAGCTACGTTTATAGGTACATAATTTGAAAAATGCATAATTTCGTGGCATATATATTTATACAATTTACAAGCAAGTTTCCAGAAATTGTTTTTCACTCGTTCCCCTGTTACTGATCGCTAATTGCGTGTACTCAGCACCTAAGTTGATATTTGTCAGCCGTTATTATACATACATTTTTATTGATATTCCGGAGATTTACTGACCTGGGAATGACGTGTCAGTGATCCCAATGCCCTTATGCTATGAGTGAACATATCTCTATATTTTTATTTGTTCCAAAGCACCATTAATTACGATTTAAAATTGACTAGATTATCATTGCTTCCCCATAAGGATGGCTCGAGAATGGGCACACCAACATGGCGGACCACGCGCTCAACTTGGCGTACTTTCTCGTGCAGCGGAGAGCTGCCATCAGCGATCCATGTATAGAGATCAGTGAGCACATCACACATCAGTTGTTACGCCCACCTTCTCAACATAATCTCCTTGTAACTTTATGCACTTCTGCCATCGATGTGTCAGTCTCTCCAGACCTTCCTGAAACCATTCTTTCGGAGTGCTGCGTACCCTTGCCTTGACAACTGTGTCCAGAAGTTTCTTCATGTTCCCGAACAGGTGATAATCACTTGGTGCCAAGTCGGGAAAGTATGGTGGACGGCAGCACTGTGAATCCCACTTGATCAATGGCAGCGGTGGTCTCTCTGATAGTGTGGGAGCGGGCATTGTCATGTTGCAGAAGCACACCATAAGCCCATTTTCCTGGCCGCTTAGTTCGAATGGCACGTCGTAAGCGCAAGTGGGCACATACAGCTCAAGGAGCCACAACAATAACGATTTTAATATTATACCTGTGCCTGCCACAAATCTTGTACAACAATGATATACATTTCCAAGGAAACACACACACCTTGCTATTAGAAGCAAAGTTAAAAATTTTCAAAATTCAAATGATAATTATTTTTATCATTTTTTTCAAAATTGGTTCTCGTTTTGTGCTGACCTTCACCGTTTCCCTGATATCTCCCGTGTTTATACGGATTTTTGAGTTTTCTTTTTTTATGTGGGTGTTAAACCTTCTGCTACAAAATGAATCTCACTCAAAACCGTTGTGACTTTAATTAGTCTTTCTATGAAACTTTAACTTTTTTTTAGCTTGCTCAGAATAAAAATGGAAATAATGACGCTTAATTAATTAATTAATTATGTGAAAATATGCGAGATTCATTTTGTAGCAGAAGGTTTAACACCCACATTAAAAAAAGAAAACTCAAAAATCCCTATAAACACGAAAGATATCAGGGAAACGGTGAAGGTCAGCACAAAACAAGAACCAATTTGGAAAAAATTGATAAAAATAATTATCATTTGAATTTAGAAAATGTTTAACTTTTCTTCTAATAGCAAGGTGTGTGTGTTTCCTTGGATATGCATATCATTGTTGTACAAGATTTGTGGCAGGCTATTGTTGTGGCTCCTTGAGCTGTATGTGCCCCCTTAAGGCTGCTTTCACACGATCCACCTTCCTCCACACCACTCCACTGTAGGTAAAGCTTAGAGCGTAGGGTCTTTCAGATGAGACACTTTCTGTGGCGCCACATCCGTCCGCTCTCGTCAACCAGCAAGTCCCCCTCCACTTCAGGCAACTCTCGGCCACATGTAGCTTACTCAGTTGCATGAAATCGTTCACACGGTCAACTTTGTGTGTGCTACGTGTTCTATTTTCACCATTTATATTGAGGTGCCGCTTCCTGGTGGTACTGATTTGTATTTGGGAGGACTCACCCGAGAGCGATATGCTCTGTCGGTATATATATTTTTGTATCATTCTGTGTCTTTGTATTGTTGCTTCTTTGGGTTGTAAAGAATAAATCGGCTACAATATTACTATTTTTACTCGGTTTTTAATTTAAAAATGTCATTTATAGATAGTGAAAAACTAATATTTGAAATTGAACAGCGTCCTTGTCTGTGGGAAATTCGTTCCACAGATTATGCCAATAAAACTAAAAAACAAATCAAATGAGGGCTGAAGTTGCCCAAGCCGTTATTCCTAATTATAGTGAAGCGAATGACTCCATGAAGTGAGAAGTTGGTAAGTACACTTGTTTATTTGTAGCCCGTATTATTACAATATAATTATTTTATAACAATAAACTGAACACTTCAAAGACTTGGGAAGTGAACCGACTGAAGATGGAAGACTAGATTTGGAAATTAGCAGAAGAATACAACTCGGGAGTGCCTTCTACCAACAGGTAGCCTACGGGGACTAGTATGGAACAAGGATATACCAATTAAGGCTAAAGAAGTTATGTACAAAGCATATTATGTTCCTATAATGACATATGCAGCAGAAACTTGGACAATGACTAAGAGGGATGAGAGCAGAGTACAGGCAGCTGAGATGAGATTCCTGAGAAGTATGGTCCAGAAAACGAGGAGAGACAGAGTGAGAAATGAAGATATACGGGAAGAACCGGGAGTACAGAAACTAAATGACAAACTGGAGCAAATCAGATTGAGATGGTTTGGACATGTCAAACGGATGAATGAAGTAAGGCTACCAAGACGAGCACTGGAACGAGGGATGACAGGGAAGAGAGGACGAGGAAGACCAAGAATGCGTTGGATGGACTCGGTGGAGAATAGCATTAGAAAACGGAACCTGGATTGGAACACTGTGTCGGAAGAGAAATGCTGGAACGACAGAACAAAGTGGAGAGGGACCATATTTGCCCCCACCCAGTGCCAACTGGAAAAGGGGAAATGATGATGATGAAACTGAACACAAGCTGTTGTGTCTTGAGGTAGTACCTACTAACGATTAATCATAGAATCCTGCCAGGGTAAAGACCCTTCCCATTCAAAATAATCTGCATAGAAGTCTCTTACATTGTTAACAGACCTTTGATGTTGGGTATCTGAATGAACTTCCCAGTTTCAGTTAAAGTATGTTCAAATTGGAATCCATCCCTGGCTCGGACAAAATTATGTAGAACGACACAGGCCTTCACGATACTTGTAACAAAGTCAATATCTACATTGAGAGGTCTGTGGAAAATACGCCATTTATTTGAAAGTATGCCAAACGAGCACTCTACGAATCTTCTTGCTCTCGAAAGTCTATAATTAAATATTTGTTTCTTGTGAGAAAGATGAGATCCCGCGTATGGACGCATTATATGAGAGGACATGGAAAAGGCTTCATCTCCAACAAACACTAGTGGGAAATTAGGTTCAGCCAAATCTGGAAACGGCCGAGACGGAGGGATGTTCAGTGTGTTCCTGGCCAACGATTTCGAAAGATTGGATTGCTTGAAAATAGAAGAGTCTGGATTATTTCCATAATTGCCTATATCAACCAGTGAAACAATAATTAGCGTCACACACAGCCAATAGCACAACAGAAAAAATCTTATAATTATGGTATAATGATCCACTAAGTGCTGGTTTTATAACTCTAATATGCTTGCCATCTATGGCACCAATGCAGTTTGGAAAATTAGCACGCACAAAGAACAGTTGAGCAATTTCTTCCCATTTTTCTGCTGTCGGAATAGGAAGCACTGTTGGCTGAAGTAGATTCCAAATTTTATCGCATGTTTCATTTATGACTTCACTCAATGTAGACACTCCAATCCTGTAAATGTAATGTAGATCTGTCAAGGAACATCCACTTGCAAGGTATCTGCAACAAAAGTTATGTTGTTTTCAAAACTAGATGTACAGAAGAAGTGGAAGGGCATCAGAAGCAGTTTTTCCAGAGAACTGCAAAAACTGAAAAACCCACCGACAGGAAGTGGAGCCAGCGCCACAAGGAAAACGTACATATACTTTGACCTGTTACACTTTCTTCTACCAGTCATGGCCAACGAAACGTAAGGAACTCTCAGTGTATATACTTTTATATGTCAATAATCACCGTTGCATTATTATTTATATGTGATTATTACGCTTGATTATGGGATTCTTTTTTCGTGTCCAGCCCTGTTTCCAACATTAACCAGCAAGAGGAAGTTGAAGAAACTGAAGCTGGCGAAGACGTGGAGGACGTCTTGGACACAGAGCTAAGGTAGATTATAACTGAAAACCGTGAGGACCAACCACGTCCTCCCAAGAAGCAGAAAAAGATATCACAGGAGGAACTACTCTTAATAAATTTAAACAAAACTTTGAGTCAAGGAAAGGGAAAGGAGGAAGTATTTGATTCAGACAAGCACTTCCTCCTTTCGCTCTTGCCCGAAATGCAACAAATTGATGAAGATGTGAAATTAGAGTGCAAGATGGCTTTAATGTCCACCATTCGTCAATTCAGAAATCAAATAGGTCGACGTGGGTCGACATATTTTCATGCCGTTCCCTACCACTCTTATTACCAGCACCCACCCACCCTCATCCTATTCTTCCTCCTCTTCATTTATCAATCAACCGTCACACAACGCCTCATTTCAGCCAATCCACTACAACACCTCCCCATTACATACTCATTATAATACAATAATTGTCAGCCACAAACAAACCTGTGCCCGACGATGATACCTTCTGATATACTGGCCCCTAATGATACACATATTCAGTAGTAAGTACCTACCAATTACATACGTTTCTTATAAGTTATATCTCTCTGTGGTAATTATTATAAGTTAGGTTATAAATGAGAAATATATAACTTTCTCCATTATTGTTACGTCTTTCTTTTTCATTGTAGACCATTTTATGGTTCGTTTCTAATGAAATACGAGTAAATGTACCTATGAAATAAATAGCCTTTGTGCATAGATAATGAATTTATAGTACCTACTTACCTCAGAGTAACAGCTAGCCTCTCTTTGGGTGGAATACGTTTTCTCATGTTGGTGTCCTGACGCTGTAAGCTTGTTCAAGGATTGATAACAATTCATCAGCAGAACTTACACTCATACGAAAATAATTAAATATTTTTTTCGGATCAGTGGCAAGTTCTTCCATGAGAAAACGGTGAGTTCCTCGCTCTATGCGATATGCATTTAATGGATGGACCCAATGAACCCTTTTCTTCATTATCCGTAATCTTCTTCGCACCAGAACATAAATACCAAGGCAAACGTTCACATCCATGGCCGAAGTCAAACTGGAGTTATTATAAAAGTTGATGGAGGTGGAAAGGGAAGAAAAACGGAGTGGCTGAAAAGTGGAGTGGAGTGGCGTGGAGTGGTGTGGAGGAAGGTGGACCGTGTGAAAGCAGCCTAAGGGTTGCCACATATTCTGCACTGTTAATCGTGGCCCCCAATTCCAGCCAGTCAATGAAGATGATGCCCTTTGTGTCCCAGAACACTGTCGCCATTAGCTTACCAACCGATGGCACTGTTCGACATCTCTTTGGTGGTGGACTGCCCCTATGCTTCCATTCCATGATCGCCGTTTTGCGGATTTTACAGAACTAGGCACAGTTGTCAAAGCTTGGGTACGCAGCACTCCGAAAGAATGGCTTCAGGAAGGTCTGGAGAGACTGACACATCGATGGCTAAAGTGCATAATGTTACAAGGAGATTATGTTGAGAAGGTGGGCGTAACAACTGATGTGTAATGTAGTGTATTTGGGCACAACATAGTACGCCCTTAATACGTTATAGGCCTACTGTGATAAAGACTTTCCTTATTTCAGTAGACTCATTATCGACTACGTAAGTGAAAGTGGTACTTTGTCAAGTGGTCTAGAAGTTTGGCTCTCACCCGTGTAACCGGGATTCGAATCATGTGAGTTTTTTTTTAATGTGTGTTTTCTTCATTTAATCGTTTCACCCAGCTTGGAGGTACATTAAATCAATCACTTTTTAATGTTCTGTGCTTTCCTTGCCTCATTCATTGTGATCTTGCTTTCCTGTCTTCGCCAGACTGTAAATTAATACAAAATGGCTTTCATGGCCAAGAAATTAAAACCCAGCAATTCTTGTAGGTTTTCGCAAAAACCTAGAACAATTTTTGTTAGAAACTATTTCTCCACCCTCGCCTCGCACATCCTGCATCCGTCAGACAACTTCCGTCAAGCAGATCAATTGCAAATGTCATCAATAACTGCTTTATGAAGATTACATGCGACCAAAGTTGCCAACTAGAGCAATAAGTCACTAGATATAGTTGGTGACAAAGTATTGTCAATTTAGTATTCATGATGATAATAAATGTAAAACAAAAATAATGGATTGGAATGCAGCCGAAAAAAAAACAGAAACCTCTATGGACATCAAATTGGCAGGTGAAAAGCTAAAGGAAGTAGGAGACTTCTGTTACTTAGGAAGCAAAATATCCAGTGATGGACGAAGCAAAGAGGATATAAAAAGTAGGTTGGCTCAGGCAAGGTAAGCATTTCTACAGAAAAGGAATCTGTTGACATCGAATATAGATTTAGGTGTTAGGAAGTCATTTTTGAAAGCCTTTGTCTGGAGCGTGGCGCTCTATGGAATTCAAACTTGGACTATTGATGCAGCAGAAAAGAGGAGAATTGAAGCATTTGAAATGTGGTGTTACAGGAGAATGTTGATCAGATGGGTAGATAGAGTTACAAACGAAGAGGTATTAAGACAAGGAAGTAGAGATGTTTTGGTTGGTAGGACACATACTAAGACACCCAGGAATAGCAAGCTTAGTTATGGAAGGAAGGGTCGAGGACAAGAACTGTAGCGGTAGACCAAGGTTAGAATATGTTAAACAGGGTGTGGTAGCTATGTAGTGATGAAACGATTAGCTCAGGACTGGGAGGCTTGCAGTATTGCATCAAACCACTCAAAACACTGAAGACCCAAACACACATAGAGCGACAGAAATATTGATAACATGTTGTTGATGTTAATTGTTTGTAGGGGCCTGGATGTGTGATAACCTGTGCTTTTGTAGGGTCTATGATTCGGTCAAGTACCCTGAAAGTTGAAATAAGGTAAAAAGGAAACGAAGTTTCTACGTCACCATAAGCGACGGGACTTACCAGAAGTGACATTTCACTTCGAAGATTACACAAGCATTAAGGCTAAATGTCCCGACACTTTGGTAAGAATATATTTCAACAGATGGCACACAAGCGAAGCTGAATTTATTTATTTTTGTATCGAAGGGGAGTTCCGAACTGCGATTTGAAAACTGCTATGTACTCTGTCTAGTAGCAGAATTGATATTAATTCATTGCTTACTTTTTAATTTCAAAAACAGAAAAGTTGCTGTTTGTTTTTCAAATATCTGATTAAAATTCGAAAGAAAACGGGTAATACGAAAGTTGTGTTTTACTCACTGATTCCAAAGCCGCATCGAAAACCTAAATCGGTTGAATAGATTCGTCGGGATCACTTTGTGAATATAAGTGTGACTGTATTTGCAACAAGGCGCGGCAGTAGAACAAGGTCATGGAGAGCGGGTCGGGGGAGGGTTGGGGGGGAGGGGAGCAGAGGTGGAGTGATTTGAGAGAGCGACAACCTTGCCAGACGGTATGGAATTCCCGAGCATCTATTCCAATGTTGGGATTGACTGTGCTGGTTAGTGAATAATTATTATCAAGGTCTGAATATTTCTCAGTGATCCTTTGATATTTTACCAGCTCCTAGTTACGACTTCTTGTTTTTAGTTCATCGATCTCATTAATTACTTATCTTGCCACGGTGGGTGAGTGGTTGTAGTGTCGGACTACCAATCCCAAGATTGCAGGTTCGCCCCTGACCGTGGTAAGTGATTTTTGAAGGCGACAAAAATCACGACACTCATGTCATACGTTGTTGGCATGTTAAAGAACCCATTTGAATTCAGTAGGCCGTGTTCAATGGCAAAATTAATCTCGGGATTTTCCGCCAACACAAATTTCCTCCATTCTCTACTTGAAAGCGCTGTAGTGTCAAGGAGTTTAGATATCTAACCTCCTTGACTTTCATAGCGTTCAAAGGAACGACGAAATTCGACATGCAAGCTACCCTCTGGGTGTCAATTAACAAAGCTTGCACCAGGCACCCGAGGCCATACGATATCAACCAACAAAAAAAAAAAAAAAAAAAAAAACCCTGGCACTATCCAGCCCATGACGGGCTAAGGCCGACCAAGCGACCGCTGCCCAGCCATTTGGCCTGCAGATATTGGGGTGACGCGTGATCAGCGCGTCGGGTCCCCTCGGCCGTTAATCTTGGTATTCGTGATCGGGGCTCTGTCTCACTGTCAGACAGCTACTCAATTGTCCTCACGAGGCTGAGTGCACCCCGTTCCAACCCTCACGTCAGTTTTAAAATCCCTGACGGAGCCGGGGATCGAACCCGGGGCCTCCGGGTGAGAGGCAGGCGCGCTACCCCACACCACGGGGCCGGCATACGATATTATTATTATTTACTTTTTGTTTAATTTATTTTACCTGCATCAGTATTATTTTTTAATGGCCGTTAGGTGTTCTATTTTCGGCACTTTATTTTTCGGACAGTATTTCTGATAGAATAGATACATGTACATATAGGTAGGCTACGACTGGTGGACAGCATTACGGTCATCACGTGGAGTTATTTTTTCGTTTTTTTTTGGTGTTTTTTTTTTAAATAAATGGAGCCACCACCAAAACCGATTCAAGGGCGTTCCACTAAATCCCAGGGGAGATTGCGACTAAGTACCAAGAAAAGGAAGTCAGGCCCTAAAAAAGAGAAAAACACCTCTACACACCCGTAAGTTTTTTCCTAGTTTATATTTGAAATTATATATTTCTTTACGCTTGCATTAGAGAATCTGTAATGCACTGAGCAGTTATGATTTCACTTATATTTTACCTGTAGCCTACAAGTTGGATGACTAAACGTCACCCCGCAATCTGCAGGCTACATGGCTGAACAGCGCAGCGGTTGCTTGGTAGGCCTGTCGGGGAAATAAGTATAGATACTCGAGTTTAGAGGCCAATAAAACCTTTACCCTTAGTCTTACATAAGAACAACCTACACCAAAAATTTCCTTGTTTTATTTGTCGTTTAACGATATAGAGTAAATATTTGCATTGTATCTCGTTAAAATTTTACAGCAGATTGAACAAAAAAAGTACCGGTTTTTCTTACCAAGTTTACGGAGCGCTCACTTAGAAAGATCATTACGTTAAAAGTATTGATCTGATCGTAACGAAACTTTAACACGTCTTAAAGGAACTTATTGTTAACGGGTATATGAAGTTTTAATCTGATGTGACGTTTCTTAAAATAGTTGTTGTGAATTTTGTAAAACAACTTTTTCTCGGGCCTGGGTGGTCATAGCAGTATGAAATATGGCTTGTTATGAGGCTCATAGCAATGCAAGGCTTAACATAAAACTACATTTTATCTACTTGTGATTATCGATTTTATATGGATTGATATTTAATCGGACCATTGAGGGCAGCGATAGCACCGCAGCAGCCTGGCAATGTTGCCAGTTGCTGCGCGCTCGTTCCTACGCACACCAAACTCTGACCTCTGTTCTTCGTTGAGTCATTAGCAACAAGCAGCAACTATCACTGTCTGTATTATCTATTGTTTGCACATCGATCAAGATGCCAGCTAATCCGCAGTTAACGGAGGAAGAATTTGCCATGATTATAAGTGCAATATTTTTTTTTAGATGCGAGAGAGAAAGTAATAATGATAAGAGGGTTTAGCAAA
This sequence comes from Meconema thalassinum, assembly GCA_946902985.2. NCBI lineage: Eukaryota > Metazoa > Arthropoda > Insecta > Orthoptera > Tettigoniidae > Meconema > Meconema thalassinum. Next base: position 8,656,153 of record OX336390.1, read on the forward strand.
TAGTATCCAAGTGTATTGGAAGGTCGATAGCCACGGTGAAGGGATGTGCCGCTGCAATGAATGATATTCCTCTTCCTCCCAGAATCCAAAAGTATGAAAGTATGACGAAAGCAGAGCTAATTGTTCACGCCAAACCTCACTTCAGGGCACCTAAAATGAAGCTGGAACAGATAATCAAGAATGTTCGTCCTGACGTCGAGCTCGTCTGGTTGACAGTTGCTCATTGTGAGCTCAACCCCATAGAGCTGGTTTGGTCCTACGTGAAAAATAAAATAGCTAAAGTGAATATGAGTAACCAGGCGGAGAGAGGAAGATCAATGGAGGTGATGCGAGATCTCTGTAAAGAAGTCTTGAGGTCTGTAACACCGGAGCTATGGAAAAAATGCATCGAACACACCAAAAAAATAGAGAAACATCACTGGGAAAAGGATTGGCTAACAGAAGACGTCCCCGTTGTTGAGCCACTTGTTATAAACTTAAATGACAGTTCATCTGATTCATCGGGCAGTGATTTTTCAGACAGTTAATAAGGGAGCAGTTTTATAATCTTATAATCTCAAAGTGTAAATTACTTCAAACAATTAATCTTATAATAATAGCTTTTCAGCTGACACACCATTTTTAAACCTGCCAATGGAGGTCCAAAGCCCTCATTAAAAAAGGTGTTGGGAAATGTTTAACTTCTTGCGAAAATGAAATATAAGACATGTTTCTCTAACTTGTAGGTAAAATTAGCAGAGGCTATTAGCGCTGTACATAAGGGACGCATATTTCAGGATATAAAGAAGAATTAAATAGTTAAGTTAAATAGACGTGAATGATAGTGTATTTTTTTTTCTTAATCGTATTACCCTCCAGGGTTGGCTATTCCCTCGGACTAAGCGATGGATCCCACATTTACCGCCTCCATTTTGAAACTTCGGGATCGGGTATACAACTGGGGTGTGTAACCAGCACTTCGCCCAGGTTGCCTCACCTGCAAAGCGAACAGGGATCTTATGAGGGATGGGAAGATTTGGAGGGATAGGCAAGGAAGAGGGAATGAGGAGGCCGTGGCCTTACGTTAGGTATCATCCCGGCATTTGCCTGGAGACGAAGTGGGAAACCACGTAAACCACTTCAAGGATGGCTGAGGTGGGAATCGAACCCCCCTCTACTCATTTGGAGCACCCGAGGCTGAGTTGACCCCGTTCCAATCCTCATACCAATTTTGAAATTTCGTGGCAGAGCCGGGAATCGAACCACGGACCTCCTGGGTGGCAGCTAAGCACTCTGACCACTAAACCACGGAGGCGAATATATATAATAATTTGTGTATTATAATTCGTCAATTTCACGTATGGTTTTTAATTTATTTTAATTAATGTCATTTTTCAAGTCCTCGTACTGCAACTCCTTCACCAAGATTTTACTCGTATAAAAAAATATCTTCCTTGTCACGTGAGCGACCCATGGCTTAACCCAAAGACATTCGCTTTATCCTTCCGTTTCTTTTATATACCGGTATTGCCACCACAGAATTTCAACTACCTTAATATAGTTAAGTGAACACGGAACTGTCCTTCTTCCATTTTGCTGAATTATGATAAAATATTTGATGTAGTGTAATGGTGTGATAATTGCTTTGTATAACTTTGATAAAAGTTCAGTTTTATAAAATATTTGATAACATTTATTTGACACATTTCTTTAGCAGTGTAATACCGGCCTAACACAAATTCCAATACAACAACAGAAATTCACAGACCTTACGGCTTGGAACGCGCGCGTATTGGGCAACGTCGCACGAGTTTCCTCGACCGAGCGCATCGTTCCCGTCGCTTGCTACGATACATTCTTCTCACATAACCACCCGATTAAATATCAATCGATATAAAAGCAATTATCAAAAGTAGATAAAATGTAGTTTTACGTTAAGCCTTGCATTGCTATGAGCCTCATAACAAGCCATATTTCATAATGCTATGACCACCCAGGCCCGAGAAAAAGATGTTTTACAAAATTCACAACAACTACTTAAAAAAACGTCCGATCAGATTAAAACTCCATATACGCATTAACAATAAGTTCCTTTAAGACGTATTAGAGTTTCATTACGATCCGATTAATACTTTTAACGTAATGATCCTTCTAAGTGACCGCTCCGTGAACTTGGTAAGAAAAACCGGTACTTTTTTTGTTCAATCTGCTATAAAATTTTAACGAGCTACAATGCAAATATTTACTCTATATCGTTAAACGACAAATAAAACAAGGAAAATTTTGATGTAGGTTGTTCTTATGTAAGACTAAGGGTAAAGGTTTTATTGACCTCTAAACTCGAGTATCTATACTTATTTCCCCGACAGTAGGCCCTTCATGGACTGTCGCGCCACGGGTGTAGTTTGTTTTTTACTTCTAATACATAAGTGTAGGAGTACAAAATCACGAACTATTAAGTGTCAACTTTTTTCAGAGAAGCAAGTTCGACTTCAAATGAAAACAATGCGTTGTGCGAAAAAAATAAAGGCGTAGCGATTGTAAAAATGGAAAATTGGTTTCTGGAAATACTGGATTGGATTGGGATCCATAAAGACTGCAAACAGTACTTCTGAACTACCAGCGGGCAAGGTGCAGACAAACAGCTAACTGCAACCAAACTTATGCGTTATTGCTTGCAGCCCCTAATTGCAAAACGTTCCCATCTAGTATCAAACACCACCAGCAATGCTGCCGAAAATTAAATGTCCCTTGTGGCAAAATTCACGGGAGGTAAGCAGATCAATCGTGGGAAACGAGGTTCCTTCATTCATAGAACCAAAGCTGCCTAGAAAAAAAGAATTGTCACAATAGTGAAGGACACTGCACTCTGCAGAAAGAGAAGAAGAGCAGCTTTCCTAAAAAGTGTATTTCCGTCGCGAGAAGGGAAAAGAATGTCCCAACAACAGTCTCATGAAATGAAACGTAGGCCTACTGTCTCACGTGATTAAGAAAACCGATCAATGCAGTTGGATTTCGATGAGGTACAGTACTGTTGAGAGAGTTTAGTGATGAGAAGATCAAGCAACTATACAAAAACTTTAGATTTTTTTTTTCTTTTCAAAAAATGAAAGTAGAGTTATGAGATCTACACAGGGCCAAAAAGTGTGTGTGTGTGTGTGTGTGTATGTACTCTGAATGTCTGTCTTCCCCTATCAATTCGAACACGGTGAAACCGAATTCAACGAAATTTGGTACAGAGGTAGAACTAGCAAAGGGCACCTCAGTGTCATGCTTTATATCGCCGCCATCTTGACGGATACGTAATGGCGGCCACCAAATGTTCAAAACTTAAATCAAATTACGACTAACCTAATCATCCGATCTCTACCAAATTTTGCAACAACATACCTTTATGTGGGACACATACTTTGACCGAAGTGCAAAATCATCAGCCCAATACTTTGCGGATGGCGGCCATGTATGTGTGCAAATCGATTCCCTCTATCAATTCAAACACGGTGCAACCGAATTGAACGAAATTTGGTAGAAAAGGAAGCACTAGCAAAGGACACCTCCGTGTCATGTTTTATGTCGCCGCCATCTTGATGAAAACGTAATGGCGGCCATCCAAATGTTAAAAGCTTAAAACAAATTACGACCAACCTAATAATCTGATATCTACCATATCTTGCAACATTATACCTTTATGTATGAAGAATCTTTTGACCAAACTACGTCATCAACCCAATACTTTGCGGATGGCGGCAATGTATGTGTGCAAATTGATTCCCCCTATCTTTTCAAACACCAATTGAACGAAATTTGGTACAGAGGTAGCACTAGCAAGGGCACCTCACTGTCATGTTTAAATCGCCGCCATCTTGACGGAAACGGAATGGCTGCCACCCAAATGTTAAAAGCTTAAATCAAATTACGACCAACCTAATCATTTGTTTTCTACCAAATTTTGCAACAACATACCTTTTTTTGGGAAGCATCTTTTGACTGAACTACAAGGTCATCAGCCCAATAGTTTGCAGATAACGGCCATGTATGTGTGCAAATCGATTCCCCATATCAATTCAAACGCGGTGAAACCGAATTGATTGAAATTTTTGACAGAGGTAGCACTAGCAACGGGCACCTCATATTCATGTTTAATATCCGTAAAGCACGTTGTATTTCAACAAGCTACTACAACCACCATTCAATTATACTCCTTGAAAAGGAGTTATAACAATACCGATGTATTTAGGAGAAAGTAGGCTATATGTTCTTTACTGAACATCTTGTCTTTCTAAGTACTGAAATTCGCATCGAGTGAAACCAGTCGCTGCTCTGTGCGGTAAGAATTATGCCCTACAATGTATTACTAAAATGTCGGAACAATATGTTTTTTTGTTCGGGAGTTTATCCTCAAATAACTCTAAAGCAGTTACCTAGATGGGAATCCAGCGCTGTCAGCATCTATCCTGAGTGTGTTTTCACCGGCTTTTCCACAATCCCTCCAGGTAAATGCCGAGATAGTACCGTACGTGAAGTTTCCCTGACTAATACAGTTACACACATAATCAACTACACGGGACTGATGATAATAATAATAATAATAATAATAATAATAATAATAATAATAATAATAATAATAATAATGTGATTGGTTTTACGTCCCTTTTAACTACTGTGGCTTTTACAGACGCCGGGATACCGGGATTTTCCTCCGAAGGGGATCTTTAACGTGCCAGGAAATTTAATGACACGGCTCCCTCGCATTCGCGCACCCTCAAATGCCAACTGGCGGCACCAGGATTCAATCCTGCAACCTTAGGCACAGCAAGCGTGATCGTTACCGCTGAGCCACGCAGCCAGCCAAAGGGACTGATGACCAAGATGTCCCAAGCCCCTAGAATGTATTATTATCAACAAGAATGTTTGTGGAAGTAAGAAATGAATCTGTACTAACACATTGTGTCAACGTTACATATTGTGACACTCCTACAGTATAATTTTATTGCTCAGATATTGTTCCACGACTAAACTCTTGTACATGCAACTTGCCGAACTAGAATATTTATGACAAGAGGAAGACAACTCCTTCCTGTCGTCAAATTGTTCCCTTCTCCCTCCGCTCTGTCAGCGTGTTCATCGTTTTCCTTGCGCAAGAGATCTTGTGAAGCCGCGCACCCTTTTCAAAACAATTCTCAAATTAATGCTGTCGATTCCATTCACCCGATTTTAATTCTGAAAAATGCATTGGAATCAGGAAATAAATCTCCGTTTTCGTATTACCAGGTTTTTTTTCATATTTTATGCAGAGATATAAAAAACTGTTAGTAACTTTTTTGTTTTTCACATTTTGGAAAATGCATCGAATTAATATCAATTCAATTGCAGTCTAGTATGCATAGTGGTTTTCAGATTGCAAATACGAGCTTTCGTTCAAGAGAAAACTGAAAAAAGAAATTGTCTCACTTTGGTGCTGCTACGTGGTGTCAGAATTACAAACTAAAAAACGGGACATTTAGCCTTAATGGGGAATCAAACCCTGTCTACCTTGGTACGAGGCAAGCAGGTTGTCCGCTGCGCTTCCACACCCCTCATTGAAATAAAGTACCATCCCGACATTTGCATATTTCCTTTGGACTTAGAGCCGTGATGTGGAGTAGAGTCCCAACACATTGCCAATATGGTAAATGTTATTGCATTCTAAGCCCGGAAGTTGGCAACACCAGGCAAGGAAGTGATTCACAGAGTATAGGTCTGACATTTTCATCTTTTTCTTGCCGTGTATGCCAGGCATCCACTGTGTTAACCGTTCAACCTCCTTCCTTCTTTCCTACTGATTGTGCGTCACTGAACATGCTCCTGGCTGGCCGGAGACCTCTACGCACAAGCAAGCACCGGCCAAAAACAAACGTCAGACCTGTAGTCACTGGCTGTGAGGTTTCTCCGACACTACAGTAGAATTCCTGGCGACATCTCCCTCGCGCTGTGCTTCTACAGACATTTGCGAGTTCTACGCTCTGGTCATGGTTGAAACTGTTGTGGACACCACCTGTATCACGACTGCCGCTAACACAATGCAAACACAGCAGACGGACATTGGTCTGTTTTGGGAGTTAGGCAATATCACAGCGAAGGACGAATACTCACTTGCACGCTACATGAGAACGCGCGACCCATTTGAGGGGCTTGGGACATCTTGATCAACAGCCCCGTGTAGTTGACGTTGTCTGATAACCTGTGATTAGGATTGCCAGACGTTCGGTATTTTCTTGATTTGTTCCGCGTTCTGTTTAAATCATTAACGGAACGCCAAATATTCAGTTGGGGGGGGGGGGGGGGTGTTAATTTGATAGTATATTCAATTTCGCACGAATTTTCAAATGTCCCGCTTCAGAATTGATTGTAATATCTAGCTCTTTTTCTGGAAGAGTAAATGATTTCTATGTCTGTGTCAGATAGATGAGTACATGTTATGGATTTATTAGGGGCAACAATATTAAGGAATATCTTAGTCCTTGTGAAGTTAATACTCAGCATTTTCCCCTCCAATGCTTTTACTGAAAGAGTGTTTCCTGTCATGAATATCAAATGGAGAGATGATAGAAACAGAAGCTCCATTAGTTTGATAAAACAAGAATCGTTCACATATTTCAATTATGACGAAAATTGTAGTGAATCCGTGCAAAGGGTCGTTCAAATGAAAAGTATTTGTAAGATGCTGGTGTCATGGACTATATGATATGTCAACACTATCTAGTTTTAATTTTGTGTATTTGATTATGTAATCTTGATAATTTACTACAACATTTTAACAACCTTGATTAAAAAACAAACAATGTTTTGGGACGTGTGTTCCGTTTTTCCAGTCTTGAAATCTGGCGACCCTACTGTATTAGGAACACGAATGAAGTAAGATACTATTTGCCTGGAGAAACCCGAGAGAAAGCCACACTCATGATTGCCGCTGTTCGAACCTCAGATCTACGTGGCTGGCTGCTGATCATTGAGCATTGCTTAGTCAAGGGTCATCGCTTTCAGTCCAGCAAGTATTTTAATGTCATTGGACTTCGTGTAGCGATTGTGGTGAAATGTCAATTTACTTCGGCGGTGTTCCTTAAAATGAATGAAAGAAATCATTATTTCCGACTTAGTTTTTCGGCTAAAGCCTATGTAGATAGCATCTAGTTACCATGGCAACTGCAAGCGTTTGTTTACAATTCTTTGCTGCAAAGTATCCTGATTTTGCCATACGAAATCTCTACTTGTTAGTATAAAACTGAGTCCCCGATTCTTGTATGTCACGGGTAATCTCGAGAACCACTGGATGGATTTTGATGCGGTTTTCACCATTCTGTAAAGGATATCTCGAGGAAAGATTCTGTAGAAAATAATTTATTTATGATCAAAGGAAGCCAAGCAGCAACGATTTCAGTGAAAAAGTCGAAAACAAACTTTGCATCCGTGCGCTTCTTAAGCTTACGCGGGCAAACCGTTAAAAATATCAATATAATATGAGCGTAAGAATTGGTCAGCATGAAAAGTTCTAAAAAAAAAAAAAGTCCGCGAGAGCATATCTCTATCTTCAATACATCGCCCACTATAAGTGTTTTTAGACTGGATGGAAGGGGCATGCCGCGCGCTTGACCTTGCTTTGCCCTTGGTTTGCACTTGCCGTTCGCGAGTAATTTGAAACAAGATAAGCAAGATAAGTATTATGCAGATAATTTTCTAACATGTCAAGAGTCTTTGGCTTCGAGCGAAGTAGAAGCCTCCAGCCTTTCTAGCATTTTTCAGCATTTGTAGCATTTAAAATGATACAAGGTCTAGTCTTTTAGACTGACTGTCACTTTTTTAAGACATTTACCTCGGTCTCCAGAAATACCAATTCTTCGTCTTGGGACGAAGTTGTAATGCTAGGCCAGATATAAGCCTGGACCTCATTAGAATAAGGTTAGACAAGGTTACTGTTGTTTTAAGGGGCGGTCATCTGCCCCTGACAAGGAAGGAAGATTGTAGTTACACGTGACCGTTAATCTCGCGATCATGAGCCTCGGTAACAACTTTTTAAGTGGAATCCGAACCACAGGACATGGCATTTCGCTTCGAAAATCTCACATGTATACCCCAGGGGCACACAACTTGTGGGTTGGCGACCACGGGACCCCAGCTGAGTCCAGCATTGCTTCCCTTTATTTGTGCCGGCCTCCTCTCCATCTTCTTTCCTGTCGACCTCCCTAGGTCAACTCTTGTTCTCTTCCGACCCCGACGGTATTAGGGTATCCGAGGCCTAGGGAGTCTTTCACTTTCCCGTCTTAATTGGCCCTTGTCTCATCTTTTCTGATACCCACATTGTTCGAGGGATCAGCCTTCTTTTTATTTTCATGTTATCTCCTGTGTTCTGCACAAGGCCCTCAAGGAGGCAGGGTGTATGTAGCCCCACCACTTATGGTGCACCCTGGATATTGCTACACCCTCAGGGGCTCACGCCTGCTGGTTTCCTACCTGCCTTTCATGGCTCTCCTTCCTTCCAAGTCCCTCAATCCTCATTCTTCGAGGGTTGACGGCATTTCTCTTCTTCCTGTCCTTTATTTGCCTTATCCTTTATTTGTTTTCCATTTCTTCTTCTAGGATGTAAGTCTGTAGTTAGTATTAGTTATAGTTTTCATTCTCATCTCATCTTTCACTATCACCCAAACCATTAGGGGCCGATAACCTAGATGTTAGGCCCCTTAAAGCAACAATTATCATCATCATCTCACATGTATTGACTGGGAATCAAACCCGGTCTACCTTTGGTGAGTGGCAACCCGTTGCGCCACCACGCTCCCTTGAGGTTACACAAGTGATTGCGAATAACTTCGAGCCTCCGTGGCTTAGGAGGCAGCAAGCCGGCCTCTCACCGCTGGGTCCCTGGTTCAAATCCCGATCACTCCATGTGAGATTTGTGCTTGACAAAGTGGAGGCAGACAGGTTTTTCTCCGGGTACTCCGGTTTTCCCTGTCATAGCAACACTCTATACTATCATTTCATTTCATCTGTCATTCATTTAATCAGTGCGACATGCTTCGGCAATAGGCACAGTTCATATCCTCGCCGCTAGATGGGGGCTTCATTCATTCCATTCCCTGAACCGGGGAAGCAGGCTGTGGATTTTCATTGGGAATAACTTACCTTTTTATTTTTTTCTCTACGGAATTCATTTACGAATTTCAATCTACAGAGATGAGACCGTCACAATATGATTTACAAATTCATTTACGTTCTCAACAGGCTTCGCCCGCTATCTTTAACCATTTACCCAGCGTAAGTTTAACCGGCGCAAGGACGGCAGGTTCCAGACAAGCCGAGGTCAACTGCGAAACTCCAAACACATATACTCTTCTCTGAAGTCTTAATTCGACAGCGTGATGCTCGCCGAAGCTGGGGGTAATAGGCTCGCTCGTACACTCCGAAGCTATACTAGTAATTAAAATGTCCACTGAATGGAGATTGTTGAATGTCTGTATGTCCCGTATGCGTTCATATACCATTCATCCGATTGCGATGAAACTTTGGTGAGTTGTTGTGCACGCTCCCACGAATGTTTCGGAGTTAGTAAATCCATTTTACAATAGTTTAGAGGCAGTTAACGGAAAAAGAAAAAAATATTGCGTATCCAAAAGCACTCCAAACAAAATGACAACGCCTACACATCTTTGATTGGCATTGCAATGTATGTCGGGTACAGCTAGTAGTATATAGGGTTTACCCAACAGGCGAACGGACGGGAGGTTTTTCTTCGACTCGATTCACTGAAATCGTTACTTCGTTTTGGTGATAAATGAATGTGTTTCGACAGGAACCTTCCTCGAGATATCCTTTACAAAATAGTGAAAACCGCATCAAAATCCATCGAGTGGTTCTCGAGATTACCCGGGGACTTTGTTTTATACTAAGTAGAGATTATTAGAACTAGCGGGCCCATGTGTACTGACTACCCGTCCGGCCTTAGTGCTAAGCGGGCTGTAGGCGACACAGTTCTGCCAGGGCGTATCGTCTTGTTTATGTGTTTAAAAGCACTTTATAAACAAATAAATATATTTCCGTTGACTTTTCAAGAAATGCAAGATTTTTCCTGTACTATTGAGCCGATTTGGAAGGTTTTGGTACAAACCACACCTTCTAACTCCCTCTGGTTTAAGAGCTTGAGTTTTGTGAAACACACACCTTAGCGTATTATATAATAAGATTCTCTGTTCAGTTCAAATCAAGTCAAGTATAGGAGCTGAGAAGCAACAAAAGTAACGCAGCGTTACGTAACTGTAACGTAGATACTTTAGGAAATTGTTGTTGTTGTTCGAGTCTTCAGTCTTTTGAGTGGTTTGATGCAGCTGTCCATGCCTCCCTGTACTGAGCTAATCGTTTCACCTCTACATACCTACCACACCCTACATATTCTAACCTTGGTCTACCCCTACAGTTCTTGTCCTCAACTCTTCCTTCCATAACTAAGCTTGCTATTCGTGGGTGTCTTAGTATGTGTCCTGCCAACCTATCTCTTCTCTTCATTAGCAGTCGCCAGAAACATCTCTCCGCTCCCACTCGTCTTAATACCTCTTCGTTTGTAACTCTATCTACCCATCTGATCTTCATCATTCTCCTTTTAACACCACATTTCAAACGCTTCAATTCTCCTCTTTTCTGCTGCACCAATAGTCCAAGTTTCACTTCCATAGAGCGCCACGCTCCAGACAAAGGTTTTCTAAAAATGTATTCCTAATACCTAAATCTATATTCGATGTCAGCAGATTCCTTTTCTGTAGAAATGCTTTCCTTGCCTGAGCCAAACTACTTTTTATATCCTCTTTGCTTCGTCCATCACTGGTTATTTTGCTTCCTAACTAACAGAAGTCTCCTACTTCCTTTAGTTTTTCACCTGCCAATTTGATGTCCATAGAGGTTTCTGATTTATTTCGGCTGCATTCCAATATTTTTGTTTTACATTTATTAATTTTCATCATGAATTCTTTCCTCAAGACGGAGTCCATACCATTCAAATACTCATTCCAATCCTCAGGCTTGTCGGCCAAGATGACTATGTCATCAGCAAATCTCAGAGTTGAAACTATTTCTCCTTGAATCTTTACTTCCACTTTACATTTTTCTCCAATTTCCTTCATTGCTTGTAAAGATTGAAAAGTAGGCTATGGGTGATAAGTTGCAGCCTTGCCTTACACCTTTCTGAAAACCAGCTTCTCTCTCATGTCCTTAAGCTCGAATGACTGCTGTCTGGTTTCTGTATAGATTGTAGATCACCCTCCTATCCTTGTACTTTATTCCAATCGTTTTCAAAATCGTTTTAGGAAGTAACGGATTGTAATCTCAAATTATAAAGCCACCTTGCCAAACACTAGAAGGTAGTTTAATAATTAAATTAACACAGACATGATTCGTCAGCGTGATATATCTTAGAAACTACGGTGTCTTAACAAAAAGCTAAAAGGAAAATTAATGAAAAATCACAAAAGAATTAATACATTATGTTAGGGTGTGTGAAATACTTGGTTGTACCATATCCACCTGAGATATCAGTCATTTCAATACATTTCGCACAAGGGAAAAGTTTGCGTCTGGACATAGACCTGCTGAAAAAAATACAGTCAGTCTGAGAGACTAGACTTTATATCATTTCAAATGGCGCATGCTACAAATGCTACACATGTTAGAAAGGCTCAGGAGGGCTGCCCCTGGACTCTTTCAACAGACTGCATGACGTCACGCACTCGCCGTCTCCGTATCGCATAACGCCAGACCCCAGGAGTAAACTCAGGCTTAACAGACTCCATTACCCTTTAACTTAGGCTTCCCGCGCGGGGGCTGCATGACGTCACGCACTCGCCGTCTCGCATAACGCCAGACCCCAGGAGTAAACTCAGACTCGGTGCATATGCACTGAACAACATGATGACGTCATACACGCCGTAACCGTGACGCATAACGGTAGACCTAAGCATAACGATGAAGTCGACAAGATCATTTGAAATGTTAAATATCTGTTGTTTATACATAATTAATCAGAGGGTTGAACAACGTATCGCATCCAAAAATGATATCTCAGGTGGATATGGTACGACCAAGTATTTCACGCATTCAAATTTGTGATCTTTCATTTATTTAAATTAATGACTTATTGTAAGCATATCCATTTTCTTTTTAGGTTTTTGTTGAGATAGATTCTAAGAGTTTTCACGCTGACGAAGTTATCATTGATATAACGAAATATGTACGCGCGGGAAAAAATAGAAGAGCCTTTTATGGCCACATCGCGAGATCACCTTCAACAAGATTGACCAATTGCTCAGTTTCTGGCACAATACGAAGGTTCGTACCACGTGGTTGACGGAAACTTAGAAGGATATTAACGAACTGGGAATATCAGATCTGCATGACAGACAGGCTGTGAGGCGTGCTTTGAAGGAAGTCCATGGTTTTCAGGAGAAACCTCGGAGGAAAGGTATCCCCTGAACTACTGAAAGAAAGGAGTTACACCGGCAGAAAATGCGCCGATGACTCTCCAGTTGAATAAACGTGGCCCTAAGTAGGCCAATTCAAGAGAAACAACATTTAGTCTACGTTTTAATTTAATTATTCAACTACTTTCTAGAGTTTTATAATTTGAGATTAATATCAGTCTACACCATCTCCATAATGGTTAATGTCTATGCATTGTATGTAACGGAATATAGAAACTGCTAGAGCCAAAATGGCGGGTAGTCATACCTAACTACGTCACGGTGTTTACTCCCAGACGGAGCTCTTGAATGGATGACCGTACAAGGCCCACAACACGCCACGAGTCACATTATGCACGCCAGGGAACACAATTACACCCATTGCCTTTCATAATAGCAACACAAATGCTAAACATAGCGGTACCGGTGTTCTTGGAAAACACCAACAACGTTATCTTTGTTCCAATGCAAAGAAAAGACAGGAAGGAAATTTCAACCCCAGAAATAACTCGCTTCCGGGGCTGGGGTCACATTGCTACAGGCCCTTGGCGTTGGTCATCAGCACCGGGTACTTGGGTGTTGTTCTGATAACTGTCATAGAGTGTCTAACCGTAATAAATTATTGCCATGGTGGGCGAATGGTTAACGTGTCGTTGGACTACCAACCCCAAGCTGGCCGTGGTAAGTGGTTTTTGAAAGGCAACAAAAATCACGACACGTATATCATACGTTGTTGGCATGTTAAGGAACCCATTTGAATTCAGTGGGCCGTGTTCCTAACGGCATGATTAATCTCGGGATTTTCCGCCAACACAAAAAAGTTCCTCCTTCCCCTACTAGACAGCGCTCTAGTGTTCAAGGAGCTTACATATCTAACCTCCTTGACTTTCATAGCGCTCCAAGAAACTTCAAACTTCGACATGAAGCTGCCCTCAGGACGTGAAATAACAAAGCTCGTACCCGGCACACGAGACCATACGATATTATTATTATTACGTATTATTACTAATACCTGGGAGCGGATGTGGATGATTTCACTCATGTCGGACTTTGCAGAGGTTGTTGTTGCTCATTAGAGGGGCTGAAACAGTGGTTGTATAGCCTCGTGCTATAACCAGTGTTCTTGTGATGGCTGTACAAGTGTAACTCGGGAATAGCATTGTGAAGGAGGCGGCCATGGCCTAAAGTTAGGAACCATCCCAGCACTTGTCTGGAGTAGAAGAGGGAAACCACGGAAAACCAATTCCAGGATGGCTGAGGAGGGAATCGAACTCACCTCTCATTAGTTTCCCCTCACGAGGCTGGACCTGATATGAAACATTTAATCAAGGATCGGTTCCGTATTGACAGACTGATATCAGGAACTACTTTGTTGCCATAGTAAATGCTTTTCAGTCAGTCAACACCGTTATACCCAAGAAAAGATGGTATAATCGCCCGAGAACACAAAGCTGGCTCATCAGCCGGCTCTTGGTGTCCGTGCGCGGCACAGACCTAGAAGAATTGCTGAGTTTTAATTCACTGGCTGTGGAAGCCAATATACCATCTTTTTGGAAGCCTTCATAGGGAGGTTAAGGCTGCTTGAGCTTTTGGTTCTCGCAGTGAAGAGGCACAGGTGCGCTTCATAAAAAGGGAGGTAGCGCGCAGTTCGGTACTCCAGTGGGGGTCCGGGTGGGGTCACCAAGAGCCCGCTGATGAGCCAGCTTTGTGTTCCTGGTCGAAATCCCACACAAGACACGGCACAAACCTAGAAAAATTGCTGAGTTATACCCTAAACCGGACAGAAATTATATGAGATTAATTATTACAGTTGGATGACCCGTTTCGATCATCAGGTGATCATCATCAGATCCTCACTATAAATGCTGGCGAAAAGCATTTGCATGATAGGAATTAAATGGCTATGTAATGAAAGCCAACATACAGTTAGTTACAATGCTGCTCCACATCTCAACTTCACATGTCGTGATGTGCTAACAGAACACACATAAGCCCTTGCCATCAAAGCCAGTTTGTCTCTGAGAAAAGGTGGCTCAGCAGTCAAGCGGTTTGCCTCTCTCCATTCCCGGGCAATGCATGTGGGATTTTCGAAGTGAAATGTGTTTCGGATTCCACGTAAAAAGGAGGTCCCGTGGCTCATGACTACAAGCTTCCTTCCTTCTGAGCCAAGGACGCGATGGCTGACCTTACTTCCCTGCACAGGTTTTCGCATTTATCCGACACTAGCAACCCGCCCGGGAACAGTTATGCATACATTACGTGCTAAGCGCTTTTTTTCGTTGTCAATGACTACGACCTATATCAGTTTTATGTCTCGGCATGATGGGTTAAAATCACTGACTGGACTATTAATTACATCATCATGGAGATGCATGTGCAACGAATTCTTGTCAGACGTAATTTAAGAATGGCGAGGTGCATGAAACACAAATCCCCCTTCCATCCAATCTAAACTTGACTGTGTATTTTGCGGAACGAAAAGTTCACAGGCGAAATGAAGAAAAGCCAAGTTGCACTTCCAGGGAAACTCCAAACACAACCACTCTTCACCGAAGTCTTAACTCAACAGGACTCGACAGTGTGCTGCTGGCTGTAACTGGGATAATAGGCTCGCCCGCTAGCTAGGCAGTAACTGGGGTGATAGGCTCGCCCGCTAGCTAGGCAGTAACCGGGGTGATAGGCTCGCCCGCTAGCTAGCTCGTAAACTGTCGCCTCAGTAATTGAATGGAGATTGTTGGAAGAAATGGGAACGTAAAAACACTTATAGTGGACGATGTATTGAAGATAGAGATATGCTCTCGCTGACTTTTTTGTAGAACTTTTTCACTGAAATCGTTACTTGTCGGTTTACTTTGATCATAAATAAATTATTTTCTACAGAAACCTTCCTCGAGAAATCCTTTACAGAACGGTGAAACCCGCATCAAAATCCATCCAGTGGCTCTCGAGATTACACGTGACATCCAAAAATCGGGAACTTTATTTTATACTAAGTAGAGATAGAGATAATCATATTACCTGGAAATGTCGACTACCAATAGCTATTGTTCTGTGCAGCTTGTAAATGAAACCGACCCCTTTCAAGAGAAGGGCTCCCTCATCACTTAAAAGTTTCATTTAAGGGACGTCTACTAATTAAATACAGATCTTCACCCCAACCCGTAACAATACACAAAAAGGGCGATAGTAACGATAAGAATCATGCGATCATTTAGTACAATAAGTCGGTTAAGTGTTCTCGGAAATGGGGTGGCAATATTGAAGCAAGTACAGTATTGCTCAATGATCAATGCCGGGATATTTACATTCATTTACAAATGTTAACGAATTTTAACTGAAACAGTACGAAAATTAAATTAAGCGGTCGTATAAAGTAGCCCATCTATTGCTACACGCCGCTTGCTATGTCCTGCTAACTAACTGTATGTTAACCAGACCGAAAGAACTGGCACCTTCCTAAGTCTTCTTCACGCTTTATAACAACAATCTATTATTTACATCGCTGCCACCTTAAACCACAATGTACAGAAGACGTATGTCCAGAAAGATATTTGCCCCATTGTCCTGTGTGCAACAGATGGCCTCACGAAAGCTAGTCAATTAGTTACTTGTTTTAAGGGGCAGAACAGTGATGTCATCTGCCCCTCAAAGCCCATTGTGCGTCGCTTTATTGATCCGCGCCTCCATTCCAAATGCTATTGTACAATTATTAAAAAGTATTTGCGCAAATAATAATAATAATAATAATAATAATAATAATAATAATAATAATAATAATAATAATAATAATACCTCATAATACTCTAAGGTGTATGTATCACAAAACTCAAACTCCTAAACCAGAGGGAGTTAGGTGTGGTTTGTACCAAAATCTTTCAAATCGTCTCAATAGTACAGGAAAAATCTTGTATTTCTTGAAACGTCAACGGAAAAATACTTAATTGTTGATAAAGTGCTTTTAAACAAATAAACAAGACGTCAGCCCCTGGCAGAACCGTGTCGCGTGCAGTCCCAATAACAGTAGCCTATAACACAATCGTGCAAGATTTCCCGCACAGGCCATCTAGTAGTAATAATGCGTCAGCTATAGTATCCATTTACACTACCATCTGCCAGCGAAATCGGGCGATCTATGACTGAATGAGAGAGCACATCCTACGACTCAGGAAGACTGGATACTTACAGCATCGGCCAGGAATCGAACCCATGTTCCTGCGGATATGAAGTGATGCAAAAAGGAAGTAAGCGTTGAGAGAATAACGTAGCGGGAAATGGCGGAGAAAGTGGAGATGGTGCAGCAATTAAGTTCTTGTGCCGTTCAAGTCTGCAGAACATTTAGGACGAGGGCTAATGAACTTGTCTTGTGCGCCCCAAATAGCGGCCTCCAACTACACTAGTGTCCAAATGTTAAGCTTAAGTTACGAATAAGCAGGGCAACAGCAAATAGATCGCAAATCGCACGACATATGCACCTATCAACCGTACTTGTTCGCTCTCTATAGGAAAGGAGTATTCCCTGCTTTGACTAGCGGCGTAACCGCAAAGTAAACACAGCCAGTGCCTGCGCCCCATATTCCCTCAGTCGTGTTTGCCCTGTTATAGTTTGCGGAGTGTAGCCTCGTGGTGAACGTAACATAATGGCACAACGACCCAATTTGGACCCCGTTTTGGAGGGTACAATTACTCGGCCGCCTGGAAGCAGGCTAGACATAGACCGAAGTCGCCGTATCCTTGAATGTGCCAGGATTTGGAGACGATTTCGAGACACAGGAGATGTTAGTCGCAGGCCAGTACCAGGTCGACCAAGAGTAACCACCCCACAGCAGGACCGATATCTGGCTTTAACCGCCCAACGAAATCGCAGTGCACCTGCAAGACAATTGTCGGCAGAGCTTGCAGCCGTCTCAGGGGTTGCCGTTTCCCTGCAAACTGTGTACCGGAGGCTCGGAACAGCGGGGCTGTTTGCCAGACGTCCAACGGTGTGCGACCCGCTCACTCCAGCACAGAGACGGACCCGTTTACTGTGGAGCCGTCAACGTCGAAACTGGACCATGAATGAATGGAGGCATGTGCTCTTCAAAGATGAATCCCGCTTCAGTTTGCAGAACGATTCCCGTCGCACATTAATCTGGAGCCGATACAACCACAGGAGCATCGTGGAACGGGACCAATATTGTGGTGGTGGCATCATGTTGAAGGACCTGCACATCTTCATGACTGGTCCGAGGAACACGGTGAACGCTCGGAGATACAGGGATGAGGTACTGAGACCACATGTTCTGACTCTTCAGAGGTGCGGTTGGTCCAGATCTCCTCTTAATGGACGATAATGCTCGACCCCACCACACTGCTCTGCTGGATGAATTTCTGGCAGGGGAAGACATTCATCGCATGGACTGGCCAGCGAGGTCTGTGGATCTGAATCCAATAGAACATGCCTGGGATGCATTGGGGAGGAGAACTGCATCCCGTCAGCCTTCACCAAGGACCCTCCAAGACCTTCGCATTGCCCTTTCGGAGGAATGGGATCGACTGCCACAAGAGCTGTTGGACCATCTGATAGAGACCATGCCACGTCGCTGCGAAGTATGTGTGGCCGTTAGGGGTAACAACAGTCTATTAACAGCATAATGTGTTGTGGAAGACATTGCCAAGTTTTGTTAGTTGTTGTCAAAGGTGTACCTCAGCTATCAGAACCTTTCTAATACTGTTTTTCTGGACTAGTTGTGTGTCATACAGTATGGTGTGTGATTCAGCTTCCGTTTGTTCAGCAATCCGTCTGACATTCTTATCAGGCGGTACGGCCTCGTATAGTGATTATACTTAACTTTTGGACACTAGTGTATAATGATTGTTATTCTTTATATTTAAAAGTATTATTGATCAGGCTTTAGAAATTAATTTCTTTTATGTTACCTTTGAAGTTAATTAGGTTGGAAAAGCTGCAAACTTACACTGTCCTTTCGAAAAACCCCTGTTCTAAGTTTATTGTAACACTCTCTCTCGACATTATGAAACTCATTACTAGGGCTCGGATTCGAGCATATTTGCATACTTTTTTCCTGCATAGTACGCATTGAAAGAAGCCTTTCGGTGGTATTTTAACCTCTCGGGGACCGACAGAATTGAAATTTATCGAGCATATAAATGCATAAAACCGCGGTTTTCGGAATAGAAGCATATAAATGCATATTCTTTTGGTTTTCGTCTAAATAGTTTGTTCTTCTTCGAATTCCCCCCCCCCCCAAATTCGGACCATGACCATTCTTAAGGTTCGAAAACAGAAATAATTATTGAAAAGCCTACTGTATCTGGTGCGAATAATAGAACCGCAGGTTTTTAACCTTTAGTGAGGTCGTTCTCGTCATTGAAACTTTTATTGATTGATTTAAGAAAATCATTCAAAACTGTAAACATAGAAAAAAAAATGTTGTACAGACCAATGCAGATCTACTTCATTGACTCGCCTAATTCTGAACATTTTGTAAATGAACTTTTAAACTTCTGTTATATATTCTTGAAAAACTTGAATGCGAGTATATTGCAGTGTATCATAATTTAATTAGAAAATAAAGCTCATATATAAAGGTATGCTATTCGTTTTTTCGTTTCACTTTCCTTTCTATAGTTTTTAACGGTGTTTTTGAGCATATTCTGCATATTTAACCGCATATAATGTTTTTTTCGAGCATATAATGTTTTTTTCGAGCATATCTATCCAGCATAAAACACATGGTTTTCGAGCATATCGATCCGAGCCCTACTCATTACTAATTATTATTATTATCGATCAAAAATAACATTTACACAGTTCAATTATACATAGTAAACTACACAACACAAATAAATTAAAAAGCACTTCACACCAATCTCGACCAGAACCTAGCAACATCAAGTGCATTTTGTGTTACATAAAGAAGATCATCTTCGGTTCAAGAAGATGGGCACAATGGACACTGGAGCATATGCTGCATAGTTTGTTCTTCACCACAGTCACATGAGATGTTGCTAGGTTGACTTTGGATTTGCTCACTCCTGTACTCAATCTGTTCACAGTCCAGTCTTCATGACAGCCAGATGGCAAACGTTCTGAAACTGGCATTTGTCCTGGGATGACGGGGACCTTGGCTTTCCAAAGCCGTACTCTCGCTGTAGTGGGTGATGCAGTTAGTTCCTCAGACGTTCGTAGGAAGCTTTACCTTGACTCTAGTCTCTGAACTGGAGGTGTATGGCCATATAAGGGATGAGCACTCTACTCCTCTCCTTGTCCGCAGCTATTTTCCTTCGAATACAATGTGGAGCAATTCCTGCAAGACCAAGAGTTTGTCAACTGGAGTAGACTTTAAACAGCCAGTCACTAGCCTGCACCTGTCGGGCATGGGATGAAGAACCAAACAGGACATGCGTATTCTCCGACGGAATAACAAAGTGCCAATGCAGATGTACGGAGGGTTTGTGGTTGTGAACCAGCCAGTTTGTGCAGTAGGTTATTCCTTGCCGACACTGAGTTCACGATGAGCTTCTTGGTGCCTCAGGTGGAAAGCACACACCTGAGTTTTTGAAGGATTAGGCTTTAGCTGGTTTTCACTGTAGTAGATTGTCAAGCATTCAAGGGCAGTAGACAGATTTGTTTCAACTGTGTCAAAAGCTGTGCTGTGTGTGGCCTGGGCGAGGTCATCAGCATCTGGTGTTTGGAGATACTGGCTGAGCGTTCGTGTAAATATTAAAAAGTAACGGAGCCAACACACTTCCTTGAGGTAGGCCATTCTTCTGTATCATCCTACGGCTTCGCTGTCCTTGGAAGTCGACGAAAAACCTTCCGTTCTGGAGAAGCGCAGCGATAAGTCTAGTTAAACCATTATCGTTCGTCAGATCGTAGACCTTGTCTACTACGATTTGGTGGTCATACGCTGCTGATACACGAGTTTGATATCCATCCTCTATAAATTGTGTTAGGTTCAGTAAATGTCCGGAACAGCTCTTGCCACGACGAAACCCACACTGTTGCGGTATTAACAGTGTATCAATGGCAGGTAAAATACGATTTAAAATCAATCTTTCGAACAATTTATAGGTGTGACGGAAGCGCTATAGGTCTGAAATCTTTTGAATCAGTGCCCTCCGTTCCGGGTTTCAGCAAGGCAGTGGTTCTGAACCGGTAGAAGTCTGCGGACCACTCAGACTGAAATTGAATCATGCACGACCCCCCCCCCCCCCTCTCATTTCCCCAATACACCTTATCAGTTGTAACCCTTTCTTAATAACACTTATTTTAAAGATATCTCAATAACCTGATAGTCATCGCCGCGAATACATTCGGACCATTCTCGTTCAACGCACATCGTTATCGAAATGTCCATTTATTGGCCATTTTTTATATGTGCTGGTGGATCCTTTTCTCCCGCGGATCACCTGTGCTCCAGGCCTACGCCATATCTTCGGTATGTGGTATTTGCTCATACAATTATTGAAGAGCTGCAGAAACCATTAATGACACGACGAAAACGCGGACATATAAGTCGTCGAGAGCAGTTGTTTTTCTTCTCTTAGTGAAGCCCTTGATTCCTAAGAGTACAAATTCTTTCTTCTTGTACCGGTGAAGAAAGCCAGATTAACGGCGTAGGGTGCACGTCGCTCTGAGCAGCGCAATTTTGTACATAAAAGCGTGTTATTTTGTCATAAATATGTAATGTTTTCCACCTTAGGGCATATGACTTGCTTCCCACCGAATGTAATTAGGCACAATTTATGTTGACCCACTGGAAAGCTTTCTTTAGTAGAAGGTAATTTCCGAGTATAACACTGACGAAAATGGAAATTGCAACACCCAGACGGAGTGGTGCTACCTTGCTGCAATTGAACATGCAGGACGAGTGTTCGGTTGTGATTCGATGATTACACTTTCAGGTCCCTCTGACCGCAAGTTTGGACAACAATCAATACAGGATGTGCCCACCACGAGCTGCAATACATTGATGAATTCCGCGAGGCATGGAGTCAATAAGGTCCTGGATCGCTTCCTGAGAAATTGTGGCCCATGCTTGCTGCACTGCACGGGTCAGTTGTTCCAGAGTTGTGGGTGGCTGAGGACGGTTGGCCAGTTGTCGACCCATCATGTCCCACACATGCTCAATAGGACTGAGGTCCGGGGATCTGGCGGGCCATTCTAAGGTTGTGATGTCGTGGAGAGCTTCTCTGGAGATGCATGCAGTGTGAACCCGGGCATTGTCCTGCTGAAACATCCCATTATTAGTAATGTTCGCCACCATAGGGACAACCACTGGATTGAGTACCCTATCGACGTACTGTCGAGCAGTCATAGTGCCCTCAACAAGCACTAATTGTGATTTCACATTAAAGCCAAGAGCTCCCCAGACCATAATGCTTGGTGTTGGCCCTGTGTGCCTCTCAACAATAAGGTCTGGGCGGCCTCTCTCCCCGGTACGTCGGCGCACACGATTCCGGCGATCACTCCGGGCAACACAGAAGCGTGATTCATCACTAAAGACGACCCTATGCCATTCGTCGACCCACGTCGATCGTTCTCGACACCAGGCCAGCCTTACACGTCGCTGTTGTGGGATCAATGGAACACCTTCTGCAGGGACACGGGATCGTAAGCCAGCTGCACGCAGGCGATTACCGTTTGTTGTGTAACGTGGGGTGCGATAGCTGCTCTAATTTGCGCTGCTGTTGCATGGGGTTCCATCCGGGCCATCCGAATGATGCGCCGATCCTCTCTAACAGTTGTCTGTCACGCTGGGCCTGTGCTAGGTCTACGGGTGTGGGTACCTTCATTTGACCACTGCTGCCATACACGTTGTACCGTAGATGCCTGTTGGCCAACACGTGCAGCGACAGTCCTTACCGATAATTCAGCCTCACACAGCCCAATTATCCGAGCCCTCTCAAACGGCGACAGTTGTTGATAGCGTGCTCTTCTCTGTCGTCGAGGCATGTTTGACGGTGAACACTTTACTGCACAGACTGCAGGTCAACTACGCTACACCAGAGTCCGTATACTGGAGTTGATTCCTCCACGACCAATCACGTGGGGAGACCTGTAGCAACAATCCAATGGGTCTGAAACTTTGATCGTTTACATACCTACACGGGATCGTTCCATATCTTGAAAATCAACACAAACAACCAATGCCTTCATAGTGTTGCAATTTCCATTTTCTTCAGTGTATCTTATTGCTTAAGTGTATCAGCCCTTCATACACTCACCGGCAAAAAATGTGAAACACTAAGAAATTCAGACTAAACTCAATGCTGGACCTTTCTAAACCTATTTCTATTGCTCCATCGTTCAAAGAGCTGGCCATAGTTATCTCAATTAAGCGGCTTCGGTGGCATAGTGGGTAGCATGCTGAGCTTCTATGCCCAAGATCGCGGGTTCAAACCAGGTCGAAGTCGTCGGATTTTTTAAGAACGTTAAAAACCCCTCAGTATGCCTTCCTTCGGAGGGGAAGTAAAGTCGGCGGTCCCATGTAATAGATTAATGGCATGTAAATTACACTTGTGTGAAGCTAAATTATAGGTTAGATTTGACCAACGCTCTTAGGTTCAAACGTTCGTTGCCAGGAGCCGACTACGGTGGCATCTAGTGCAGGACTAGTTGTCGCTGACGGTGGCGTTTGGTACCAAAAGTAGGAACTACTTGAAAATTGAATGTGTGCAGTCCTTACTTGAATTAAAAACAAATAACACACACTAATACAGTCATCACAATTAACACCGGTTATCAGACAGAACAGAGTTGACATACTGGCTTCGACGGTTTCATGAGCAAGCCTGACTTGGTGCACCTCTGTTCTTAAGAATGTAATTCAGGTTCGCGGTTACGGCAAGTCCCGTGTCGTCTCCTCCCGAGAATGTGATCGAGTTCATCTGTGAAGAGGGAGAGTGACCACGACCGGTTTCATTTGGTGCTGGAGGCCGCTAGCCAATTATAACTGGAGGGGTCGCGAAACTCAAGACCACACAATTCCATTTTCATTCTGAAGCTTGTGTTCTGTTCATCTAACAATTTCATTACATATATATATTATTTCAGTAGTATGCATCCCTCCTGCGGCGCTCACAAGCGACCGATCTAACAAATGAGTATTCAAATGAAAGAGAATAGAGATTCGCAGTGATGAATTGCACTATAATTTCATAAATTTCCATATTTTCTCTAAAAATGACTTTTAAAAAATGTACGAAGTGTGCGATTTTCAGATACTGTTGCTATAGGGAAATACACTCCGTAATTGCTGGCCACTTCTCATTTTGGTCGCTGTGACGCCTGTTTCATGTCATTTTAACATTGTGAGGTATTTCCTTTATCATTTTCCATGGATTTCAGACAGGGGCGGATCTAGGGGAGGGCGACCACCCAGGGCCCTGCGCCATGGATTTTTTTTAATGTAATTAATTATACTTTTCAAACTAATCTATAACTTTTTTCAGTGAAGCTATGACTTCCCACGACCGTTTAGAAAGTTTAGATTTCAGTGAAATAATAGAAGACTTCAGCCGAAAAAAGAAGTTGCAAAGTAATATCTTAATATTTCATAGTTTGCATAATCTTCTTCAAGGGGACTTAAAGGTTTCTTTCATATTATTACACAAGTAGTTCCGTGAAGAACTATACAGCCTATTTTCATATATCCTACTTATGTTAATTGCCTCTATCAAAATACAAAATTTCAGTTTGATTGTTGTAATAGATTCGTAGATATTGAGAACCATCTAAATATTTCAGATGGTCGCCAGGTTGGATTTTTACTTATGTACTATTACATGGTGGCTTGTTTGCCATCTCTTGATGAATGCAGTACATTTGCATTTGCCTGTTGGCAGGGGCTAGAATATGTCTCAGTCTCACTCATGGCTGTGATTATATGTAAGCTACTGAGGTATGGGTGGTGCTTAGTAATGACATTCAGGGCACAGTCAGTGTCTGTGGGCACTGTCAGTGTCTGTTGGCACAGGCTAGAGTATCACCGCTGTCTCAGTCTCACTCATGGCTGTGATTATATGGAAGCTACTGAGGTATGGGTGGTGCTTAGTAATGACATTCAGGGCACAGTCAGTGTCTGTTGGCACAGGCTAGAGTATCACCGCTGTCTCAGTCCCACTCATGGCTGTGATTATATGGAAGCTACTGAGGTATGAGTGGTGCTTAGTAATGACATTCAGGGCACAGTCAGTGTCTGTTGGCACAGGCTAGAGTATCACCGATGTCTCAGTCTCACTCATGGCTGTGATTATATGGAAGCTATTAACGTATGGGTGGTGCTGAGTAATGACATTCAGGGCACAGACAGTGCCAGTGGATGCTGCGAAAGGTTCTACTCATAGGGCTAGTTCAGCTGTTCTGACCCAGTGAGGAAAGCAATGGCAAACTACCTCACTCCTCTTCTTGCCTAGTATGCCTCAATATAGCACTGCCTGGGATTTTTGTGGGTAGACACCCACATAACCTAATGGCGGTACTTTTTGGGGATCCAACCAGCCTTCGGGCTGATTACCTAACAGACAGACTATTACATGAAGATTATTGTGTACTTGTGGTATTAAGACTTCAATCGCATGATTAGGACACAAGACGTAATAAAATAATAAAAAAAAAGAGATTTTAAAATTTCGCACAGCTGCCATCTTGTGGTTATGAAAACAATTGAAATAAATTAGATGCCAGTGGATTAACATTTGTATACGCATTTAACGTGCAAAGTTTCACTGCACTCGGATGGTTACATCGCGAGACACGTCCATTTAAATATTTATAATCCGCGTCGCCGCCATGTTGGATTTGTGCTCACAAGGTTACCGAAAGTCATATAGGTGAACTTATGTTCATAGCCTCTATCAACATAAAAAAAACAGTTTGATTGCCTTAAAAGATTCGTAGATATTGAGAACCGTCAAAATATTTCAGATGCTCGCCATTTTGGATTGTTATATGTATACGGTAGGCCATACATTTATGAGCCATTAAAGGAAAATTATTGCGTAGCTTCATTATTCAAACTTCCACTTCGATTGCATGAATACGACACATGATATAAAAACTTAATTTTAAAATTCGCTCAGCCGCCATCTTGAGGTTATGTAAACAATTGAAATAAATTAGTTACCAATGCATTTCAAAGTGTATAAACATTTCCTGTACCAAGTTTCATTGCGTTTGGATCATTAAATCGCGAGAAAGGTCTATTTAAAATTTTCAACTTCGCTTGGACGCCATATTCGTTTTGTAGTTAATCGGTTTTTGAAGTCTTATAGATAAACTTCCATTAGTGTCCTTTATCTCTGTACAAAATTTCAGGGTGATACCTCTAATAGTTTCAGAGATATAGAATGCCGGTGAAATATTTCGCACAGTCGCCATCTTGAGGTTATGTAAACAATTGATCGAAGTTAGATGTCGGTGCATTACAATGTGTATAAACATATACTGTACCATGTTTCATTGCGTTTGGTTAGTTAAATCGCGAGAAACGTCTATTTAAAAGTCGCAACTTCGCTTGGCTGCCGTGTTTGTTTTTGTAGTTACCAGGTTTTCAAAAGTCACATAGGTGAACTTCTAGTAGTTCACTTTATCACCGTAAAATATTCCAGGGTGATATCGGTAATAGTTTCGGACATATTGGATGCTGGTTAAATATTTCGCACAGCCGCCATGTTGGATTGGTGAGACGTAACAAAATTTGAAGAGCACGGTCGGGGTCGTCCGGAATAGTGCTATGAACTTAGCGAGTTTCATTAAAATCGCTCCAACCGCTTTAGAAGTTATTAGGAGAGAGAGAGACACACACTCTCTCTCTCTCTCTCTCTCTCTCTCTCTTACAAAAGTGATCTCATAATCTTTTTTTTTTTTTTCATAAATTAAAATAGGCTAAAAATGTACTGTAGTGTATTGAAAATATTGTAACTATTCTTTATTTTATTATTATTACAAAACTACTTTCCATTTGATTTGGTAGTCTATTTTTTAATTTCCTATTGTTGTGGGCCCCACGTTATAATATCGCCCAGGGCCCACCAAGGCCTGGATCCGCCACTCATTTCAGAAACAGTAAATCAAAAGAATGAGTATTCAAATCGTATAATTACATAAGTATCGAATAACCGGTGTGTGTTATGGCTAAGCTGTCAATCAATGAACTCAGCACACAAATTACATTAGCAGTGACGAATTGCATTCTAATATATCAATTTTTGTAAGAAGTGAACGATTTGCAAATACGCGACATCATTGCTGTTCAGTTCGCATTTTGGCCGTAGGGACACCTGTTAATGTCCAATCTATTAAACGTTAATTCACTTACAAGTTCGCTGTCAATCAATAGACTCAGCACACAAATGACATGTGGTTGAAATAAACCATTGGGGAAATATGGTTTATGAACATGCGAGGTTCGCTTACTTATTTAATCGTAAGGTGAATTATATACAAAATTTACATTATACAACATTATCCCCATTCTGCAACCAAGTTATGACATTTGGAGTGACATGAAACAGTTCAGCAGGGTTCCCAGGGAACGAGAACAGAGGGCAGCGTCGGAGCAGACGATGCATTGTCTGCTCCTCATGATCACAGTCGCACATTGCTGAATTGGTCCAGCCCCATCTGTGTTGAAAGAATTTACAGCAGCCATGGCCGGTTCTGAATCTGTTAAGACGGCACCACAGTTTCCTTAGGAGGTCAGAACCTTTCAGTTCCTTTGTAGGATCAAGAGAATGGGCACTTGTCCCCGCTGTTTTAGTTGACCACTCGTTTCTCCAACTTTGGTTTAAATTAAACCCATCCACATAGTATTTCTGCAGTAACACATGTTAGCCTCCTAGACTGTAGTCGCTGTTGTGAGGGATGGCAAAATTCATGGTATAGTGGTGAAGTAGGTGAAGCCCTGATCTTCTTAGCCTCTCTCAACAATGCTTGTTTCCTTCTTAGATGTGGTGGAGGAATGTGGCTCAGCACAGGCAGCCAATGGCAAGGCGTTGACTTAATAGTACCAGTGATGCGATGCACATGTGCACTTTCCAACCACACGGGTGCACAGTATTCTGCTGTTGAATAGACAAGGCTAATGCCAGTTAGGCAGAGACTCCCCAGGAAGTACCACTAAGTTTATGTAGGATGTTGTTTCTTGCAGCAATTTTATGGGAGTGCTTGGTGAGATGCTCTTTGTAGGTCAGGGTTCTATCCAAAGTCACTCCAAGATAAGTAGGAAAGGGATTGTATCTAAGCTGTTGTCCGTCAAGCAAAATATTTGGTTTGTAATTAGAAAACCGTTGTGCAAGGTGGAAGCAAGATACTTCTGTTTTATTCAGGCTCGGAATCAATCTCCAGGACTGAAGGTAAGCTGACATTCTCTTAAGGTCTTCAGTAAGGGTGTTTTCTGCATCTTCAAAATTTCTGCTCTGCGTTACAAGCGTAATATCGTCAGCATTTAATGAACTTTCTTGCCTTAGTATTTGGCAATATACAGGTTGAAAAGAATTGGGGCCAAAACAGATCCTTGTGGGAGTCCATTATTCAGCTTCCTCTTGTGACTTTTAGAGTCACACAAGAACACCTCAAACTGTCTTTCAATGAGAATGTTTGATAACAAATTCACAATTTCAAAAGATGGAATAACCTGAAACAGTTTGAAAAGTAACCCTTGTCTCCAGATAGTATGATAGGCTGCCGTGAGATCAATGACGACAGCTGTGGATTTTAGATGGTTTTGGAAACCTGCTTCAATATGTGTTGTAAGGGCAAGAACTTGATCTGTGCAACTACGACCGTTTCGGAAGCCAGCTTGTTCAGGTGGTATGACATCTTCAATGTACGGTGCTATCCTGTTCAGAAGGACACGCTCCAGAAGTTCCGGTTCGCTAGTTTCTCATGAATCCATTATTGACGGCTCCTATGACAGACTCAGGTTGAGGTTGGCAGTGACATTAAAAGAGTCCTCATATGTGGCTACGGGCTCAAAAAATTGAAACAAAACGGAAAGTGTCCTAAAACGAATAAGGGGTGAGAATGAACGCTAAAAGCGTACACAGTAGCCGCAACTGACATTACAACAACAAAGTATCTCGCACAATTTGTAGGTAGATCAAGTTTAAGGCAGCGATTTATTCGGGTTAAATGATATGCCTTTAACGAAAAGGAGGAAATTAAACAGTAATTACCGAACCCGTGCGAAAACTCTCGCATAATGGGTTGTGTAAGCCCCATGTGTACAGACTACCCACCCGGCTCTAATGCTATGCGGGCTGTACGCGACACAGTTCTGCCAGGGGCTATCGTCTTGTTTATTTGTTTAAAATCACTTAATAAACAAATAAATATACTTCCGTTGAGTAAAAATTCAGACTTTTACGAACGGCGTTGAAATAAGAATCTCTGTTTCGCGGGCTTATAGGCCGTGTTCTAAGGACATTATTTTGTTGTCCTGACGTTTCGCTGAAAACTGCGTTCAGCATGTTTACAGGTTACATTAAGCGAGGTAAAACAAGTAAACAGAAGATATATAAATAGTCAACAACCCACACATAGAGGCTACCATAGCAACGGCGTACCACATAAAACTAATGCATCAAGGACAGGGCTGCTCGTCTGTTGCATCTTCTCGTCTACGACGGTCAATAAGGGCAGGCTTGAGGGGATTAAGGACTGGAAGCCAAGCTCTTTTCACACGTTCTGCTTCCTCCTTAAGATTGAAGCTGTTAGTATGCTTCAGGATTTCAATGGCCTCCCTTTGTTGCCTGGCATGATAAGACACCGTGGTGGACAGAATTTCGGTGTCTCCATATCTTATATCGTGACCTGCGAGTAGTGAGTGTGCTGTTACAGCGGATTTATCTGTTTGTCCCAGCCGGCTGTGTCGTTCGTGCTCCTTGAGGCGAGTGGCAATACTTATTTTCGTTGTTCCATTATATACTTGGCCACAATCACACGGGATTTTATAAACCCCTGCCGCGGTATGAGGATGTCGCTTATCTTTAGCGGACCTAAACATGTCCTTAATTTTTCTCGTAGGCCTGTATATGGTCTTTATATCATGGAACTCGAGTAGCCTCCCTATTCTGTCCGTGACCTTTTTTATATATGGAAGGAAAGCTCTAGCCAGGGGCTGCTTGTCTCCAATTACCCTTGTAGTTGGACGTCTTGGATGGAGTGCTCGCTGGATATCTTTCTGGCTGTACCCATTGGCGCGTAGGGCCTCGTTGAGGCGATTAATTTCTTGGTTTAGGCACTGCTTTTCACAAATTCTTTTCGCGCGGTCAGCCAGTGTTTTTATCACTCCGTATTTCTGTCGTGGGTGATGGTTGGACGTCTTATGTAAATATCGGTCAGTATGGGTCGGCTTACGGTAAACTGTATGTCCCAAGGTTAGATCAGCGGTCTTCGTTACCATAACGTCGAGAAAAGCGATTTTCTGTTCATTCTCTAACTCCATAGTAAACTGAATGTTAGAGTTCAGGCTTTTAAGATGTAGTAAAAACAGATTTAATTGTTCTTTACCATGGCCCCATATTACAAAAGTATCGTCCACGTATCTTAGCCACACCTTAGGTTTCAAAGGTGCGGTCTCGATCAAGGCTTCATAACTTAACATAACGAAAATTGTTGTTAGGGTGGATTATGTAACAAAATGGGTCTTGGTCACATTGTGGTCGTTTCGTTTCATACCCGGACGTCATTTGTATCGCATGGTATGGTTATTGGTCCTTATAACGTTATTCTGATATAGGTTATCGTAGGAACGATATAGTATTGTCCGACAGAAATAACGTTAATTGAATAAGTCTCTCGAAAAATATCCCCTAATACCGTTATTCGGACTAATAACGTTATTCGGATATCGGTTATTGTAGGAACGAAATGGTAGTGCTCACTAGAAATAACGTTATTTGAATACATCTCTCGAAAATTATTCCACCAATACCGTTATTCAGACTAATAACATTATTCGGATATCGGTTATCACAGGAACGAAATGGTAGTGCTCACTACAAATAACGTTATTTGAAATCATCTCTCGAAAATTATTCCCCCAATACCGTTATTCGGACTAATAACGTTATTCGGATATTGGTTATCTCAGGAACGAAATGGTAGTGCTCACAAGAAATAACGTTATTTGAATAGATCTCTCCAAAAATGTTCCCCCAATACCGTTATTCGGACTAATAACGTTATTCGGATATCGGTTATCGCAGGAACGAAATGGTAGTGCTCACTAGAAATAACGTTATTTGAATACATCTCTCGAAAATTATCCCACCAATACCGTTATTCGGACTAATAACGTTATTCGGATATCGATTATCGCAGGAACGAAATGGTAGCGCTCACTAGAAATAACATTATTTGAAAACTTCTCTCGAAAAATATTCCCCGAATACCGTTATTCGGACTAATAACGTTATTCGGATATCGTTTATATATTACAAACGGCATCATCGATTGAGAATGGCACCATTTTGATACATTTTGTGTTGGAGAACTCCATAGAGTAGAAAGAGTGGAAGTGTCACTTAGCGACCTACGTCGTGTTAGGTTCTGAGTTTAGCCGCGAGGTTAATAAATACTCGGAAGTGCTTACCGTATTGGGGTATTGTAATTTTAGCCTACTTTTCACATTTTGCAAAAATGAGGAAAAAGTAGACTTATGAGATCAATCTGGGCAAATGTCTGTGTGTCTGTCCTGTCTGTCTGTCTGTCTCTGTGTGTGTGTGTGTGTGTATGTCCCCCTCTATCAACTTCTAAACGGCTGAAACAATCAAAACAAAATTTGGTATGAGTAAAGATCTATACCTGAATATCTGAATATATGAAATTGATGTCAGTGCTACCAACTGCTGAAAAACTGCAATTGAAATTTGAGCTCCATGTTGGATATCTTGGAAGGTATGCATGGGACCTATTCCAAAATTGGCACATATTACATAGATAATAATATTTCAGTTTAATTTCCAGGAGGCCATACATTACAGTGTTGCCAAAATTATTCTAAGCCTGCTGATAGGTCAAATTGTTAAATGCATATAACTTCTACACTATTAATTGGATTTCAACCGCATTTCGTATGTGCTATGTGTACATAAACAGATATGACTGAGCGTATTTTTAAGAGCCACCAGGGCTGCCAACTGTTAATAAATGCTCTCTCTATGTTTCTATCCAAATACTAATATATCAGAAACTATGCAAGCCGACATCTTTAAACTATGCACACATGTAGTACCTAACATTCTAGATCAATTTGGAGTACCTAATATACGTCAGTGCTACCAACATGATTTGCTGATAGGACCAATTTTTAAATACATGTAACCTCTATACTATCAATTGGATTCCAACCAAATTTTGTATGTACTATGGGTACGTAAACAGATATGACTATGCGAATTCTTAAGAGCAACCAGGGCTGCCAAATGTTGATAATGGCTGTCTCTATTTTTGTACACTAATATCAATATATCAGAAAGTATGCAAACTAGCAACCCTAAACATTGCACACGTATAGTACCTGACATTATAGATTAATTTGGAGTAACTAATATATGTCAATGCTGCTAACATGATTCTAATCCTGATGATAGGTTCAATTCTAAAATGCATGTAACTTCTATACAAACAAATGGATTTCATCCAAAATTGGCACAACAATAGATCATAATATTTCAGATTATTTCTGACCAACACATGCATGACATTGCTGCCAACATGATTTTACGTGCACTGATAGATCCAATATCTCACTGCATGTAACGTCCATGTTATCCATTGAACTTCAACCAAATTTTGTATTCTGAACCTTAAGAGATGGAACTAAGAATATATTAAGTCACCTGGGCTGCCAACGGTAGTGCTCTATTAGGCTACTTTATGCCAGGTATATTTAGAATTAATTAGAAATGTTGATATTACCAACTAATTTCGTCATTAACTTAGATAGTTCCATATAAATTAATCATTGGCATGAATCTTAAAGTTTAAGAAAAGTAGGCTCTTTAGTTCGTCACGGAACTTCTTGTTGAACTAGTGAAAATGGCGAATGTCCGGAAAATAACTATTAAATGCGATTTTGAAGAAAGGAACAACAGACCGACAACATTTGAAATACATAGTCTTAGGTGGATAGCAAACGACCTGAAGCTTAATAGAGATCAATTCTAGCGAATCAACTAGACAACGGGGAAAATTCAGTGTACATTAAATTAGTGTCCACCTTACTGTATGAAAACATATTATCTCGACATGAAGGTGTGATATCCTTCCGGCTAGCTAGCGGTAACACCACTAAGACTCTTTGACAAAACGTGTGCTTGTCTGTTTAATCTACCTCCCGAAGTCAACAACAAAAGGCTCTCCCGCGTGCTTTCTACGTATGGAGTTGTCAAGGACATACGGAACGAGTGCTGGAATGAAGTATACGAATTTTCTGCTGTAAGTAATGGCATACGTATTAACAATTGAACTTAAATACCCCATTCCATCATATTTGACGGTCAATGATTGTAAAGTTCTGTTAACATATGAAGGACAAGCTAAGTATTGCTTTTATTGTAAAGAAACTTCCCACTTACAAATAGACTGTCTGAACAGAAGGAATCGCCCGGTAAATGTCAGACAACAAACCTACAACACGGTGCTGGGTGAGTCTGATGGGAGTAGTAAGCTAAGCAACACTACGGACACGGAAACTGCAGTACTTTCCCCTGAATATCCAACCATATCAGAGGCACTTGATAACAGGCCCCATTCTATGAACACATATAGCATTGCGGAAGTAACTCAACCATCAGATAACGTAGCTGAAACATCCATGACTACTTTACATACAATGAAGAGGGAACTGTGATGTCACGATCGGACAGCACGGGTAAGACACACACCAGCCAGGCTACACAGCATTCTGTAGAACAGCCAGATAACATTAAGGCTAAATGTCCCGATTTTTAGCCTACTTTTCACATTTTGCAAAAATGAGGAAAAAGTAGACTTATGAGATCGGGCAAATGTGTGTCTGTCTGTCCTTCTATCTCTCGGTCTGGCTGGCTGTGTGTGTGTGTCCCCCCCTATCAACTCCTAAACGGCTGCAGCAATGGAAACAAAATTTGGTAGGAGTAAAGATCTATACCTGAATATCTCACGGCCATATTTGAAAATGATGTCAGTGCTACCAACTGCTGAAAA
Source organism: Meconema thalassinum (assembly GCA_946902985.2). Classification (NCBI taxonomy): domain Eukaryota; kingdom Metazoa; phylum Arthropoda; class Insecta; order Orthoptera; family Tettigoniidae; genus Meconema; species Meconema thalassinum. The sequence goes on from OX336390.1 coordinate 8,689,807, forward strand.
ATCGCAATTGAAATTTGAGCTCCATGTTGGATATCATGGAAGGTATGAGTCGGAGCTTTTTCAAAATTGGCACACGTATAGATAATAATATTGCAGTTTAATTTCCAGGAGGCCATTCATGGCAGTGTTGCCAAAATGATTCTAAGCCTGCTGGTAGGTCCAAATTTTAAATGCATATAACTTCTACACTATAAATTGGATTTCAACCAAATTTCGTATGTGCTATGTGTATATAAACAGATATGACTGGGCGTATTCTCAAGAGCCACCAGGGCTGCCAACTGTTAATAAATGCTCTCAATTTTTTTAAACCAAATACCCATATATCAGAAAGTATGCAAGCCGACAGCTTTAAAATATGCACACGTATAGTACCTGTCATTCTATATTAATTTGGAGTAACTTATATACGTCACTGCTACCAACATGATTCTAGGCCTGCTGAGAGGTCCAACTTTAAATACATATAACTTCTATACTATCATTTGGATTTCAACCAAATTTCGTGTGTGCTATGTGTACCATAACAGATATGACTATGCCGATTCTTAAGAGTAGCCAGGGCTGCCAACTGTTAATAAATACTGACTCTATTTTTGTTACCCTAATATCAATATAACCGAAAGTATGCAAGCCAATAGCTCTAAACTTTGCACACGTATAGTAGCTGGCATTCTAGATAAATTTGGGGTAACCAATATACTGTAGGCCTACGCCAGTGCTGCCAACATGATTCTAAGCCTGCTGATAGATCCAATTTTGAAATGATTGTAACTTCTATACTAACTAATGGATTTCATTCAAAATTGAGACAACAATAGATCATATTATTTCAGATTATTTCTGACAAATACATGTATGTCATTGTTGCCAACATGATTTTACGCGCGCTGTTAGATCCAATGTTTAACTGCATGTAACGTCCATGCTATCCATTGGACTTCAACCAAATTTGTTATTCTGTACCTTAAGAGATGGAACTAAGAATATATTCAGTCACCAGGGCTGCCAATTGTAGTTCTCTATTAGGCTACATTATGCCAGGTATACAGTATTTCGAACTAATTAGAAATTTCTATATTACCAACTTAATTTTGTCATTATTCTAGATTGATTCATATAGATTAATCATTGGCATGAATTTTAAATTTTAAGAAAAGTAGGCTCTTTAGTTCGTCACGGAACTTCTTGTTAGTTTTGAATTCTGACACCATGTAGCAGCACCAAAGTGAGATAATTTCTTTTTTAAGTTTTCTCTTGAATGGAAGCTCGTATTTGCGATGTGAAAACCACTTTGCATACTAGAGTGCAATAGAATTGATATTAATTCCATGCATTTCCCAAAATGTGAAAAACAAAAACGTTATTAGCAGTTTTTTTATATTTCTGCTTAAAATAGGAAAAAGACCTGGTAATACGAAAACGGAGATTTATTTCCTGATTCCAATGCATTTGTAGCCTACTTTTCACAGTTTGCAAAAATGAGAAAAAAGTAGACTTATGAGATCGGGCAAATGTATGTCTGTCTGTCTGTCTGTGTGTGTGCCCCCCCCCCCTATCAACTCCTAAACGGCTGCAGCAATCGAAACAAAATTTTGTAGGAGTAAAGATCTATACCTGAATACCTCACGGTCGTATTTGAAAACGATGTCAGTGCTACCAACTGCTGAAAAATCGCAATTGAAATTTGAGCTCCATGTTGGATATCATGGAAGGTATGAATGGGAGCTTTTTCAAAATTGGCACACGTATAGATAATAATATTGCAGTTTAATTTCCTGGAGGCCATTCATGGCAGTGTTGCCAAAATGATTCTAAGCCTGCTGGTAGGTCCAAATTTTAAATGCATATAACTTCTACACTATAAATTGGATTTCAACCAAATTTCGTATGTGCTATGTGTACATAAACAGATATGACTGGGCGTATTCTTAAGAGGCACCACGGCTGCCAACTGTTAATAAATGCTATCATTTTTTAAATCCAAATACCCATATATCAGAAAGTATGCAAGCCGACAGCTTTAAACTATGCACACGTATAGTACCTGACATTCGATAATAATTTGGAGTAACTTATATACGTCAGTGCTACCAACATGATTCTAAGCCTGCTGAGAGGTCCAACTTAAAAAACATGTTACTTCTATACTATCATTTGGATTTCAACCAAATATCGTGTGTGCTATGTGTACCATAACAGATATGACTATGCCGATTCTTAAGAGTAACCAGGGCTGCCAACTGTTAATAAATACTGTCTCTATTTTCGTTACCCTAATATCAATATATCAGAAAGTGTGCAAGCCAATAGCTCTAAACTTTGCACACGTATAGTACTGTAACATTTTTAATGAGTTAACTAAACGTGGTGATGACTATTGTGGTTCAATAAAACAAACATGATATGAATAAATAATATACACTGTGGTGTGACCTTACCTGTGATAGTGTAATATAATAAGTTGTTGAGCGCCAGATTCCTATTTAAGATAGTGAATCGAAATTTATTGATTTAACCTCGGCTATCAGCAGTAGAGTCGAGAACCACTTACCCGGGCCGTAGTGAGACAAAGTCATCTAACCAATCCGTATTTAATCAAGGAGTATGATTGCCTTAATGTACCAACTACAATGAAAGAAATAGGCATTACGTTGAAGAGAATGAATTTATTAAATGCAAAAACAAAATATTAATAAAACAGAATAGTGATAGTCACACAATTGAATTTAAAATTACTCAATGCGGCAATTAATTATTTAAAAGAAAATGAATATTAAAATGAATTGAAAGTTAAATGAAGTTAAATTATAATAGAGACGATAGTCTTATTGAATTGTTGGCTCACCCAGTCGAAGATTCGTCATATTTAAGAAATGATCGGTGATCTCGATGTTACGTCGCTTATGTTTAAAAAAATGATGTGATACCTCAATTACTATGAAATATCCTCATTAAGTACGTTGCCATCTGTAGAAAGACTCTTGATCAGGGATATAACCCATTATGTATTGATATAGATGTCGGCAAGACATCGTTCAGTGTCGACTCTCGGTGCTCAGTCCATTAGGACCCAGAAAGCAAGGTTACAACTTCCTTCCTTCATTAAGAGCTGTAGATCAATGCCATTCTTGTCCGATGTTGCAGGTACAAATACTAATGACTTCCTTGTCACGTGGTGTCACAGCTTCCCTCTCTATTAGCCTTCTCCATTCTTGACTCATAACTTGCAATATATATTGACGCGTATATACCGTAGAAAATGGCGTGTTGGTTACCCCATAGTGGGTTTCTTAACATCTCAGGAAAATGACGCAGTTAGCCGTGGTGTAATTCTTACTACGTCGTTCAGTTTGTGACGCACAGGGTTAGTCCATATCGCCAGTCTTGTTGCAATATATAATACTTCGTCTCTTTACAAGTAATTGTTAATAAAAATCTAATTGAATATAATAATCAAAACCGCCTACAATTATCTGATATAAAAATCATCTCATGGATGTACTAGTTAATAATAATAATAATAACATGATAATAAATGAATAACCCTTTAAATATAACAGCTATGGGATCGAATCGTTACAATCGCCCCTGATATAAATAATTTAAAATAAAATGTAACATTATTTATATCACTACACATCCTACACAAATGAATACAAATTTAAATATTAATACCCCCATAACGACAACATACAAATAATACCCTTCAACAATACATAAAAATATACAAGAACATACTCTTTTCACTTTACATATTTGTACTATCATTTCTCATTCTTCCAAATGTTCATAATGTTCATTCTTCTTTATGTATTAAACGAGCTGTAAAAAATATACATATAAAATGCCCTTCACTTTTATTTTTGACATATATGTCAACGCTGCACTCGTTTATATTTTGGTGATCGTATGCATGACATACAATTTTGGCTTCATCTCTTTTGAACGTAGTTTTTGTATATCAGTCTGGCGTAGAAGTACATTGTTGTAATACCAGCTGATTAACCCATAATAACTATTACAGCACACGATAATAGGATGCAAACAATACAATATTCCTTTCGTCTTTATAAAGGGATTACTCAAATGCAGTAAAATTTCAATAATTGAAGAAAAAAATAACTTAGCAAGATACCTAAGACAATTCCTATTTCAGTGCATATGTCATACATGTAAATATTTCCCCAAATACATAATGACATCGAAATACCTCAAAGCAGTTATTAAACAGTTCATTTAAATATCCAAGTTACTACTCACCTGCCTTCGTGGCTTAATTCTTTCTTAGGCCACGGCCGCCTCCTTCCAAATTAATACTTCCTAAGTCTCCACGACTTCTTAACTTCTCATAAAACCATAATTCCTCTTTACTACTTCTCGAAAACAATAACTTGGATTTTCAAAATCACCAATAAACATAAAATCTGACTTCTCGTTCACCTTATAAAATTTAACTTAGTGTCGAGATATCTTTACTCTATCGTCATTCATACCTACAACAACAAAATGATTAAGACTCGGACAAAATACTACTCAATAAACCTGAATTACGTATATCACTAAACTATTTCACAAAAACACATGACAAACTCCTCGGAATAAATATTTCGTTCCACAAAATATTAATGCTCTTATACTTTGAACTTAGTCTAATTATGATTTGACTTTTTGCTGAATGCCTAAAAACCCCCCTTAGTTTTCTCTCAAAACTCTTAATTAAGTACCGTGTCCTCCAAACACCACTTCCTACTTGTTCTGACCGCCTGGACTATAGCTCACTCTTGCTATACCAGAATCTCTCAAAACTCATCGTGACTTCACACGTCACATACAAAAAACCTCCCCTATTCGTGGTATAATCCCACATCTTCTTACTGTTACAGGTCACCTCTTACTGACCAATAACACATTAAATTTCAGCTAAAAAAATCTTACATGCTTCGACTAATTCCTTGGAATAATAACATCACACTTAGCTTTCCTAATTATTGTCTTCCTAAAATAATGACAGTGTTCCTGTTGATAGTCAATAACACCGACACTCATAATTAGCAAATATTCTCCCATAATCACTTCATAAAGCAAGTTCTGAGTTCTAACACAGTTCAGATACTTTCTTCTCTATCAAATTAAATGCGTAACTTACACCTGCCTTTAATTGTAACTTCATTATTACCCCTTAGGTATACACTTATCTTACCAACTTATTCTTCCTTCAAAATATTAACTTATCTTTACTAACTCCGTATGACATAAATAAAACTTTAATTTCTCGTCTACTAACAAAATGATTTATCTTTAAAATCCTCAAAACGTCGAATTATAACAAATTCCTTTCAATATTAGTAAATATTATGTCAACCTTTTAATTATAATTATTATCTTTACTTTTACCTGTGTAGGACAACAATCTACCTCATCATTATTTCGTTATTAATCATCAGTAACTTTTTACTACAAAGTGGTTTAGCTCGATAACAAGCCTTGTAATATCTTTAAAACGTGCGTAACTGTAACAAAAACTTGGACAATCTTACCTTTGTAATCTCTTATTACCTTGTGTGCATACATCCATATATACTTAAAAAAAACTCCCTTATTAACTTCACGTAGTCCCGTAGATACCATAAAAAAATAATTATTGCTCAACGGAATCTACCTTGCTGACCTACTTCATCCTCCAAAACCTTCTTAAAACTTCATTTGGCATCTTACCAAAACTTCCTCCATTATAACTCCATTTGGCATCTTACCAAAAACTTCCTCAAAAAACAACTTCATTTGGCATCTTACCAAAACTTTAAAACCACATTGCTCAACGGCATTACCTTCGTTGGCCTACTTCTTCAAACTCACGTCCATTTACGTGAAAATACACACATACACACACACATATCTGTCAACAAGTACCAGATGTCCTAATTAGTTACTACTTCCTCATTTCAACCCGATGTTGGTTAATTCATACAACGCATTACCATTAACAATTCTAAACCACTTATAAATTTCTCAAAATATATCCACTGATAACCTCGTTGTCCTCAACTGAAACTTCTTTAAAAATCAATACCTAATTCTTCTACTCATTCGTTTTATTACCACTGTATCATCTTATCTTCACTCACTTTTGAATTAAATCTTTATTACCATTATATTCTTAATTATGGTTGCCATAATAATTATTACTTTCTTTCGATTACTTACCTATGTAATAACCTTCCTACTTTTAAAATTTAATTCTTACTTCATCCAACTTACCTGCAGTTTAAGGACCTACATTCAACTTACCTGCATTGCTCAATAGCACGACAACCTCTGTCTTCAAAATTAAATAATTTTAGTCAATCTAAATCAATAAGCGTAGGCACTACGCGCCCCTTACCATCCTAACTTCACGACTGAATTAAAATTACACACAGCAGGTTTCTTATCTACCTCTTTTAAGTCATATTAAACTTCATTACTTAATATTTAAGTCATACGGAAGAGTAACTATCGGTAATATAAATTTACATCACTACTTTCTCTGGCATTTCACCGTTCTTACCATCTTCATCTTCAATTCTATCTCTTTCTAGGGTTCCATTTTCCTCTTTTCTTATAACATTACTTTCTACCTCTTTCGGACTACACTCATCAACAGTAACATTATACTTCGGCTTTCCTCCTATCATTTCCCCAAGTCTGGCTAATTCATTACGCCACTGCACATCATATGCTTTCTTTCTCTCTTTCATTCTGATTTCTTTTTCCACTAACAACTTAATTCTCTTTTCTTTCATTTTACTTCTAAAATATCTACCTTTAGGTTTCATTTTCATTTCTCCGTTACTATCACTTAATGCTCTCTTTAGCCGTGGACTATTGCTTCTGCTCTTATCTATCTCTCTCCTCCTCTTAACCTGTTTACTAATTATGTTCTTCTGACTATGACTTAACGCACGCTTCTCTGCCACTAATAATTTCATATTAACTTCCTCTATCACAGGACTAAATTCTTCCCTAGTTTGCCTATCTAATTTATCTATGATTGTCTGCATCTTAATCTCTTGGGTGCTTAGTACTTTCTTTATCTTACCTACTTCTATCCCTATCTTTTCTCTCATCTTCTTCACTTCTTTTTCGCTACATTCTATAGTCTCTTCTACAGCTATCCTGCGTTCATCTAAAATCTCCTTCAACTCTACTATGCTTTCTCCTACTATCTCCTCTGACGCTAATCTATTTTCACCTAAAATCTCGTCTGACTCTAATCTGATTTCACCTAAAATCTCCGCTATTTGCCGTTCCTCACCTAAGCTCTCCTCCGATTCCAATCTGCTTTCACCTACAATCTCCAATGACTCTAATCTGATTTCACCTAAAATCTCCGCTAATTCCAATTTGCTTTCACCTAAAATCTCGTCTGACTCCATTCTACTTTCAATTATAGTCTCCTTACAGGCTGTCTTTACTGATTCTACTGCAGTTTCCCCTAAAGTCTCTACCACCTGCCTAGTTTCCACTTCTACCAATTTGCTAAAACTTTCACCTTGAGTTGCTATTTTCTCTTCAATCACAGTTACTATTCTTTCCTGAATCCTACTTTCTGCTGCTTCTAATTTCTTATCTACTGTCTTAATAATATATTTAGCCTTCATCTCTACCTCCTCCTTAATTTCACCTCTGATTTCCTGTTTCACCCCCTGAATACTCTCCTGTAGCATATCATACTTCATACTTAATTCTTCATTGACTTTAACCACACTGTCTAGTTTTACATTATTCTCTTCCAGCTTCTGATTTATTTTACTCATATCTTGATTTAGCCTACCCATCTCTTCTCTCATCTCCTTACTATTTTTATTCATATCTTTATCTAATTTTTCAAATTTACCATTGAATTCCAAATAATTTCTTTTATTCTCTTCACTATTTTTATTCATATCTTTATCTAATTTCTCAAATTTATCATTGAATTCCTTCCTACTTTCTAAATTATCTTTCTTATTCTCTTCCATATTTTGATTTAGCCTATCAATATTTTCTTTCATCTCCCTACTATTTTTATTCATCTCCTGACTATTTTTATTCATACTCTCATCAAATTTCGCACTTAAATCTCTACTCATCTGCCTTATGAGCGCAGTTAATGGATCTTCAGGAATCTCTATAGACTTTTCTTTCTCTAGACTACCACTAGTCTCAGGATGTACCTCTATATTCGTCTCGATATTTTCCTCTGAATTAGTGTCAGGGTTAACCTCAGGATTATTTTCAGGATTACTCTCAGGATTATTCTCAAGATTTACCTCCGACATCTTGGTATTATTCTCTACGCTCTCAACATCGCTACCGCTATCAACCTCCTTATAATTAACTTTCTTGACTGCATCCCTACTTCTCAACTGCCTCTGTTCCTCCTCCGACATCTTGAAGTACACCGTATAACAATTGCCCGTCCAAAATTTCACTTCACTTCACTGTCCCCCAAAAGCACTGACAATTTGCACTGAAATTATACACTCCTCTGACTAAATACCGAATGGTTTTCGTGTCCTACTTTGTGGCGCCAAATGTAACATTTTTAATGAGTTTACTAAACGTGGTGATGACTATTGTGGTTCAATAAAACAAACATGATATGAATAAATAATATACACTGTGGTGTGACCTTACCTGTGATAGTGTAATATAATAAGTTGTTGAGCGCCAGATTCCTATTTAAGATAGTGAATCGAAATTTATTGATTTAACCTCGGCTATCAGCAGTAGAGTCGAGAACCACTTACCCGGGCCGTAGTGAGACAAAGTCATCTAACCAATCCGTATTTAATCAAGGAGTATGATTGCCTTAATGTACCAACTACAATGAAAGAAATAGGCATTACGTTGAAGAGAATGAATTTATTAAATGCAAAAACAAAATATTAATAAAACAGAATAGTGATAGTCACACAATTGAATTTAAAATTACTCAATGCGGCAATTAATTATTTAAAAGAAAATGAATATTAAAATGAATTGAAAGTTAAATGAAGTTAAATTATAATAGAGACGATAGTCTTATTGAATTGTTGGCTCACCCAGTCGAAGATTCGTCATATTTAAGAAATGATCGGTGATCTCGATGTTACGTCGCTTATGTTTAAAAAAATGATGTGATACCTCAATTACTATGAAATATCCTCATTAAGTACGTTGCCATCTGTAGAAAGACTCTTGATCAGGGATATAACCCATTATGTATTGATATAGATGTCGGCAAGACATCGTTCAGTGTCGACTCTCGGTGCTCAGTCCATTAGGACCCAGAAAGCAAGGTTACAACTTCCTTCCTTCATTAAGAGCTGTAGATCAATGCCATTCTTGTCCGATGTTGCAGGTACAAATACTAATGACTTCCTTGTCACGTGGTGTCACAGCTTCCCTCTCTATTAGCCTTCTCCATTCTTGACTCATAACTTGCAATATATATTGACGCGTATATACCGTAGAAAATGGCGTGTTGGTTACCCCATAGTGGGTTTCTTAACATCTCAGGAAAATGACGCAGTTAGCCGTGGTGTAATTCTTACTACGTCGTTCAGTTTGTGACGCACAGGGTTAGTCCATATCGCCAGTCTTGTTGCAATATATAATACTTCGTCTCTTTACAAGTAATTGTTAATAAAAATCTAATTGAATATAATAATCAAAACCGCTTACAATTATCTGATATAAAAATCATCTCATGGATGTACTAGTTAATAATAATAATAATAACATGATAATAAATGAATAACCCTTTAAATATAACAGCTATGGGATCGAATCGTTACAGTACCTGGCATTCTAGATTAATTTGGAGTAACTAATATAGGCCTGCGCCAGTGCTGCCAACGTGATTCTAAGCCTGCTGATAGGTCCAATTTTAAAATGCATGTAACTTCTATACTAAATAATGGATTTCACTCAAAATTGACACAAAAATAGATCATATTATTTCAGATTATTTCTGACCAATACATGTATGTCATTGTTGCCAACATGATTTTACGCACTGTTAGATCCAATGTTTAACTGCATGTAACGTCCATGCTATCCATTGGACTTCAACCAAATTTGTTATTCTGTACCTTAAGAGATGGAACTAAGAATATATTCAGTCACCAGGGCTGCCAACTGTAGTTCTCTATTAGGCTACATTATGCCAGGTAGCCTATACAGTATTTCGAACTAATTAGAAATTTCGATATTACCAACTTAATTTCGTCATTATTCTAGATAGATCCATATAGATTAATCATTGGCCTGTATCTTTTTTTTAATGAAAAGTAGGCTCTTTAGTTCGTTACGGAACTTCTTGTTCATAAATAAAATCGGATGAATGGAATCGTCAGCATTAGTTTGGGAATCGTTTATTTAAAAGGGTGGTAGGAGTAGCGGCGCCGCTTCACAAGATCTCTTGCGCAAGGAAAATGATGAACACGCCGAATTGACGAATACCGTATTGTAGTTCGGCGAGTTACATGTACCTAGGTACAAGTGCCTAGGCGCGGAACAATATCTGAGAAATAAAATTATAGTAATGTCACGCTTATGTAACGTTTACACAATGTGTTTGTACAGATACTTTCTTACTTCCTTAAACATTCTTGTTCTTGTTGATAATAATACATTGTAGGGACTTGGGACATCTTGGTCATCAGTCGCGTGTAGTTGACTATGTGTGTTACTGTATTGGAGTCAGGGATGGGGTAGGTGCCCTTAGTCTTCAAGTAGCCTAAGGTACTATCTCGGCATTTACCTGGAGGGAGTGAGGAAAACCCTGGGAAACACAAGACACAACTGAACTTCACGTGCAACCACAATGGTAGGTTAAGGAATTTCTGAATGGCAATAAGCATCTGCTGTAAGAAACATTGTTTCAGTTCCTTACCTTTTCTTTCGTTCAATATGCCAATACACAAGCTCCGCTGGGAATTTTCTTCGCTTTCTGTGGGCGTACAAAGGAAGTGGATATTTATGCAGGACGCTTGCACCTAAACAACATGGCACTTGACTGTCGTCAATATTTACGGAGATCAATTTTCCATTTTCACAATGGCTACGTCTTACTTTTCCACACAACGCATTGTTTCCATTTGAATTCGAACTTGCTTCTCTGAAAGAAAGTTGTCACTGAATAGTTCGTGCTCTTGTACTCTTACACTTATATATTAGAAGTTAAAAAAAAGACTAAACCCGTGGCGCGACAGCCGTTGAAGGGCCTAGGCCTACCAAGCAACCAACCGCTGTTCAGCCATGTAGCTTGCAGATTGTGGGGTGACAGATAAAATATCAGTGAAATCAAAACTGCTCAGTACTTAACAGATTCTCTAATGCAAGCGTAAAGAAATATATAATTTCAAATATAAACTAGGGGCCTGGCTTCCTTTTCTTGGTACAGAACTTAGTCGCATTCCCCCCTGGGATTTCGTGGTATGCCCTTGAACCAGGGCTGACATGCAAACCGAAATGCATGGCTGTGGGGGCGAATATATTTGAATTTCGCCGTGAGCGCGATACTTGGGAGCGAAATGATAATGATCGTCGGCGGGAAATTAAATCGAAGCGAAACTTAATTCGAAGTGAAATGACGTAGCGAAATCAACGCGAAACTTAATAGCAACGCGAAATTATATTGTGCAATTGAATAAAATTTCACTCCCGGCGCGAAAACCAAATTCGTTACAATCTTTTAATTTCGCTCCCGGCGCGTAATACAATTCATTACAGACTTTAATTTCACTCGCGGCGCAAAATAAAATTCGATACAGACTTTTAATTTCGCTTCCGGTGCGAAATAAAATTCGTTGCAGTCTTTTAATTTGACTCCCGGCACGAAATACAATTCATTACAGACTTAATTTTGCTCGCGGCGCAAAATAAAATTCAATACAGACTTTTAATTTCGCTTCCGGTGCACTCCCTGCGCGAAATTAAACTCGGTTACAGACTTTATATTTCACTCCCTGCGCGAAATAAAATTCGTTACAGACTTTTAATCTCCCACCCGGCGTGAAATAAAATTCCTAAACGGTATTTAGTTTCGCCCTCCGACGTGAATTTAAAATGCATGGAACATTTAATTCCGTTGTTGAAATTAGGATGTATTCGTTTCGCGAGTTAAAATATGTTCGGTGCGATGTTCAAAGTCTTGACGTTGGCAGCAGTAGCAGTCTTACCGCACACCGCCTGCACAATCTGTCGGGCTGCAAAAGCAACGTGAGTCATACAATGGTCATCACTCCAGTGTAGGAGAAAGTCAGTGCTATGGCATCAAAATCACCATTGTCGTTGGCTGCACCTCGGACTCGTGGCTGACTCTCCCTGACGTTCATAACGCAATACTTTGAGTACAATGGGGCAACAAGTACCTCTACTTGTTCCATAGCGAACAAGAAGACGAATGTGCTGTGCGAACAGACATTCAAGATAAGTGAAGAACTCCCATTACAATACAAATTATCAGTTGTAACTCTTCAGTCAGTCAATACTAATTTGCCCAATAACAAGGCGGGGTACAATGTACAGTACATGTAATTAACACTCACGGAAAACTTTACGTGTATTAGTATATGGTCACTATTATAAAGCAGCAATTTTAGTGATCTTAAATCTAATACATGTAATTATTTCCAGGAGTGTTACTTACATCTTATATACGATGTATCCCACCCAGTTATTAGTCCAGTCAAATTAGGAATTTTTGCTGCAAAATCGTGTAGTTCCAAATATATTCAGGAATGTGTAGGGGGAGGTCCCCTGAACAACACCTAATAAAGTCCCGTCAATTACAGGTGCCGCGGGGGAGGGGGGGGGGGGGCAGAGGGGGGGGGAGGGGGCTCAAAGCCCACCTTTTTAGATTTTGGCGTACAACTTTAAAACGGTGCGTCGCACACATATATTTATACTTTTCAAACATAAAGTAAATTAAATGCTCTACAAAATGGTGTATTCATATTTATCTCTGTGTGTTACCGTCTCCGAGATATGAGCCGGTGAATATGAAATATTTGCAGAAAAATGTGAAGCGCCTCATGTTTCTCGTCTAACTTGCCCGTCCAATCCGTTTGCCTTCCATTTTACAGGAAACTCGTGGGGAAGAAAGTCGTAGAACATTACATTTCCTTCATAATATATGTACTTATGCTAATTTATCTTCGACCAGTCAAACGTTAGAGCGTTTTGACTTAACGGGGTCGGTTTCGAGATTTTGCTAGTGAACTGCTCATTAGTTTACTTCCGTTTTCAACGGCTTTAACTCTCTGAATCACGTTATTTATTGATTATGTAAACATAGATGGTATTATCAACCATATAACTAATAATATATACCTAGAAAGTACATGAACGCAGTGGCGTATGCAGGATTATGTTTCGGGGGAGGCCAGAATTTCGGAAAACAATTTCGTTTTTATGGGAATGAAAACATGATCAAGATCTAATAATTTACAGTCCAGCCCATCGGAGTATGTATATGTTCTGAAAAGTTTGTTATATTTTGTTGTTTATATTCTTTTAAAAAATTATAAGTTATAAGTGCAATTTTTTTATTAACAGCACTGTTACCCTCTTAAAATAAAATTAATGCACTTGCTGGACAAATTAGATGTTCAATAACAATTTGTTGTGTTGAACCTGTAGAAACACACTCCACGAGTTATATAGAGCAGGTTGGTGGCAATGAAGACAAGTTTGCTTTCATCGTGGCTGACGATTTGACGAAGCACATCTACGCGTGAATAGAACATAAGAGAATAGAATATTTATTTATCAAACAGCATGCTTCAACGAAGTTAGTACATGCAACACAAAATGAAATGTACCTGTGATAATTGAGGTCATACTCGTGGAGTGGTGTCGAATACATCAGTAGGAACATATTTTGTTCCCTAACTTCATTGATGTCTTCTGGCGTGGACGTGGAGCCATAAACATTTCAGCGATGCTTTCGGTTTCGTTAGGATACCGCTCCAAACATTTGACTTACTTTACTTTTCCCAAAATTAGCGGGGTGGTATCACATCCAGTGAATCTATGGATTAATAGAATGTACTGGCAGAATGGCAAGGCCTGAAGTTGTTGGGAGGAGTACAGTTTGTCATCTGTGTTGCCTCGTCCAGGCTCCAGGAAAACGACATTCGTGTCTCGTGGTGTGAGTGCCATGAGTAAGACGAGCAGGTCTACGTCCTCGACAACTACCATCACAGTTGAATGAGGGGTATTTTGTAATCCACGCTTGACAATGCTGCAGTAAGTGTCTACTTTGGCTATGGTGAATTGTATACATTTTGCATCCCAGGCCTGCGCTAACATAGTTAGCAGCTTAATTTTGTTCTATTCGTTGTAAAGGAAGTTTTCCTGCTTAACAGTAGCCACCATGTTCTCATCAAAGTCTGTTTCACTGATGTTTTACTTGATGCTCTTCGATGTTGTTCGCCTCTTTTCGTGGAACTTGTGTCTTCATCAACGTCAAACACAACAGCAGAGTTGTAACAGTAATGGTTGATAACGTAAGACACATATTGGTTGCAGATAAAGGCGAACTTAGTGTCGTTCCACTTTACCCTATGAAGAAGAAAGTCACCATTGATTACCGCGAAACAGATCTTCAGGTTGGTTATTTGACTGCATGAAGGAAAGGCATCGTAGAGAGCGGACTTTTTCGTTTTCCTCATGATCCCTTCGTCAAAAAGAGTCGTGGGATATGGGGCTAACTCGCACTTCAACAGCTCCTCCACATCCCCTTCAGTTCTCTTGTTAATTAAGGTTCTCTGGAAAATCATTAAAGGCTCGACCACCACTACATCATTGTCCAGTTTGATAGTGTTGCTCATAGCAGGCAAAGGGACTTCTGGGTTTTTCTTACACTACTTAATTTCTGCAAAGTTACTTCCAACAAAAGTCCCCTTTGTAGGGGTTCCGATTCCCAATGGTTGGCAACAGTTGATGTTGCTGGGTACTATTACTCCGGTTGAAAGGGACATCAAAGAATCACGTACAGAAAAAGGCGGGTGATCAGCCAACTACTGTGCAAGCTTCCTTCTGTCTTGGTCATCCCTGCTCATTCGTGATGCTCAAAAGTTGACATGCTGTTCTCCACTTACAGAATGGACTCCGGCAAAATGCTCTACGCTTAGTGAAGAACCTATGGCTGTACCTGTACGAGCCCCTCCAACCCATTTCGCCAACACAGGATCACTCATGCCTCTCCATCGTGTTAGTCCCCCCCCCCCCCCTTCACTCTTCACATCACACATCAGTGTCACTTCAATCGTCATATCAGACCACACTCCAGCCATTGGTATCAGTTCAAATAGCCACGATCTTTGGAGTTTTCAACCGTACCGGATTGGGAAAGGGATCAGTCACTTAGGCATATCCCATGGTATCTCATATTCCAGAAGATTATTTCCTTTCCTGGGTCGTCAGATATCTCGGAATATTATTATTCCTTCCGTTTAGGTCGTCTGTTGTCCACAATTGACGGTTTTTAATTCGATGTTTCGCCGTCTCTGTCTTGACTATCTCCCAGTATCAATTCTTTCCTCTACTTCTGTCTTATATTCTTATTTGTGGAATATCATAGGATACAATATCATAATAAACTTAGGCCTACTTACCTTAATATTATGTAAACAGCGTATTAAGTACATTCTATTTCAGATGGGGAGGGGTCTTATACATGCATATTAAAAGGATATGAAAAAAATATTCGCCGTTTGAAAGGCCAAGATAGATTATTAGTGTTTATTAGTGTTGCAAATTAACAGTTGACACACATACTTTCATATATAATATATACAGGGTGAACAAAAAATGCCGCACTTGGAGGTCGGCATGCAGTTGCTCGTCGAAATTCACGAAAAAAGTTTATGTTGCAAATCCTAGGCCAATAGGTTTAACAGAAATGCATGTTAAGAAACGAGGCCCTGTCAACGCTGTAACTACATGTAGCGTGGCCAAAAACAGCTCGCAGGAACTCGGTGCTTTATCTGTACATTCCGATGCACTGCAGGATGTGACAGTGTTGCCAGCTCTCGTTTTCATACTTGTGTTTTCAAACAGCACCCGATCCGATTTTGCTATTGAACCTTTTGTCTTGCAATTGGATGAGGAATAGCATGCCGACCTCAAAGTGCGGCATTTTTTGTTCACCCTGTATATATTATATATTAGTTATATGGGTAATAAATACCATTTATGTTTGCAGAATCAATAAATATCGTAATACAGAGTGTTAAAGCCGTTGAAAACGGAAGTAAACTAATGAGCAGTTCACTAGCAAAATCTCGAAACCGGCGGCCATACGTCAAAACGCTCCAACGATCGACAGGTCGAAGAAAAATTAGCATACGTATATATATTCTTGAGGGAAATTTAATGGTCTACAACTTCCTTCCTTACGAGTTTCCTGTAAAATGGAAGGTAAAAGGATTGGATGGGCAAATTAGACGAGAAATGTGAGGCGCTGCATATTTTTCTTCAAATATTCCATGTTCACTGGCTCATATCTCGGAGACAGTAACACATAAAGATACATATGATTACACCATTTTGTAGGGCATTTAATTTTCTTTACGTTTAAATGGTATACAAATTTCTCTGCGATGCACCGTTTTAAAGTTATGTGCCAAAAACTAAAAATGGGGGCTTTGAGCCCCCCTCTGTCCCCCACGGCACCTGAAATTGACGGGACTTTATTAGGTGTTGTTCAGGGGACCTCCCCCTACACATTCCCGAAACATTTGGAACTACATGATTTAATGCAGCAAACGCATAATTTTTGGTCTAATTTGACTGGACTTTATCGGGCAAATTAGTGTTGAAGGACTGAAGAGTTACAAACAACAGTAAATCGTCTGTGGTAGTACCAGCGGCGTATATGGAGTTCTGTTTCGGAGGGGGGTTACTCGAACAACAGGGGTGAGGGGTCATTCCTCTCATTTCTACATTCCTTACTACTTCCTTCTTACCCTCAGCGCATTTATACTGACCACGGCACGACATCAAACCCCTGGGCCACGTACAGTATTTCGTTTCGCACTGCAATTAGTTTTGCGTCGCTTTTCACTATGTTATTGTGCTTTGAATTAAATTTTGCTTCCATTTTAATTTTCGCGCTGACAATATCATTTCGCACCCGAATATCGCGCTCACGGCGAAATTAAAATGTTAACGCGTCCACAGCCATTTTGTTTCGCATGTTAGACCAGATTTAATTTCAGACATGAAATGAAATGTTCCATGCATTTTAAATTCACGCCGGGAGCGAAACTAAATGCTGTTTGGGAATTTTGTGTCATTAAAATAAACCGTGGCACTACAACCCATGAAGGGCCTAGACCTACCAAGCGACCGCTGCCCAACCATTAAGTCTGCAGATATTGGTCAGCGCATCGGGTTCCCTCGGCCGTTAATCTTGGTTTTCGAGCACACCGTTCCAACCCACACGTCCGTTTCTAAAATCACTAACGGAGCCGGGAAGCGAGCCTGGGACCCCCAGATGAGAGGCAGGCACGCTACCCCCAACACCATGGGGCCAGCAATTTGTCATACCAGGAGCAAAATTAACAGTCGTTAAAAAATGTTATTTCACGCCGGGAGGAAAATTAAGAGACTGTAACGGTTTTCATTTCGTGCCAGGAGCGAAATCAAAAGTCTTATAACGAATTTTATTTCACGCCAGGAGCAAAATTAAAAGTCTGTAAATAATTTTATTTCGAGCCGGGAGTGAAATTGAAAGTCTGTAACGAATTTTATTTCGTGCCCGGAGTGAAATTCTCTGTAATGTTTTTTTTTATTTCGCGCCGGAAGCGAATTTAAAAGACTAACGTTTTTTATTTCACGCCATGAGTGAAATGAAAAGTCTTATAATGAATTTTAGTTCACGCCAGGAGCAAAATTAAAAGTCTGTTAAGAATTATGTTTCTAGCCGGGAACGAGATTAAGAGTCTGTAACGGATTTCATTTCACGCTGGGAGCGAAATTTAAAGTCTGGTACGAATTTTATTTCGCATCGGGAGCGAAATTTAAAGTCAGTGATGCATTTTATTTCGCCCCTGCAGCGAAATTAAATTTCTGTTAATAATTTTATTTCGCGCCAAGAGTGAAATTTTATTCCTTTGAACAATTCAATTTCGCGACGTTAATTTAAATTGATAATACATTTCGTTTTGCCTTGAATCGGTTTTGTTGGTGGCTCCATTTTTCACCTTAAATGTAAAACTAACTGCACTTGGCGTTTATAAATGACTTACCAAATGGGATTCGCAGTGACTGTCGATTGTTTGCGGATGATTGTATAATATATCGAAAGATACGTAACTCACAAGACAATGCAGTACTTCAAGATGACCTGAACCTGGTCTATAAGTGGGCGATTGAAAATAAAATTAAAATAAACACAAGAAAATGTAGTCTAATAAAAATAGGGAAAGTGCGAAGGCAAGATTTTCAATATAACATTGGCTCGGAAATACTTGTAGAAGAAGATTCTTGCAAATATTTGGGCGTTCACTTAAGAAATGATATGAAATGGAGTAGTCATGTAGGATGTGTAGTTTCTAAAGCTTAAAAATCCCTGCACTTTGTAATGAGGGTATTAAAAGGAAGTAGTACCTCTGCTAAAGAATTAGGATATTTGTCACTTGTAAGACCTATTCTGGAATACGCCTCGGCGGTTTGGGATCCATATCAAGTAGGGCTCATAAATGAGTTGGAAATGGTACAAAGAAAGGCCGCTAGATTTGTGCTCAGTGACTTTAATCCCAGGAGCAGTGTGAGCCGTACGTTAAAGAGACTTGGGTGGGAATCACTTGAGGCTAGGAGGATGAAATCTAGACTCTGCGCTATGTACAACACGTATACAAATCAACCAGCATGGGGTGAGTTTAGCAAACGTATGGAAAAGCCTACTTACATGGGTAGGAGCGATCATCCTTTCAAAGTTAAGGGCCGACCACAGCGAACAATTTATGGTAAATATTATTTCGTAAACCGTGCCATTGATAATTGGAACTCTCTATCTGCCGCAATTTTAGAGCCTTTTCCCAAACATATAGGTGTGTTTAAGGAAAGACTGACTATTTGTGTAAATACTCCAGTTTAATTGTTAGTGAATTGTTATGTACAATTATTTATTTGTTATGTATATCTAATTTGCCACCGGGGGACACAGCCCCAATTGCAAATAAACGAATGAATGAATGAATGAATGAATGATGACCGTAATGCTCTCCATCAGTCGTACCTATATGTACATCGTACACCTAACGAACACTAAAAATAATACTGTTGCAGGTAAAATAGATTAAGTAAAAAGTAATTAAAGGGATCAATGAACTAAAATCAGGAAAAACATCATGGAAAACTAGAAGTAGTAATTACAAACTGGTAAGATATCAAAGGATCACTCAGAAATATCCAGAACTGGCCAATAATTCAGAACTAGCCATCACAGTCACAGTCAATCACATCATCGGACTAGATGCTGAGGAATCCATACCGTCAGGTAAGGTCATCGCTCTCTCACTTGACTTTCGTTCCCCTCCCCTCCCCACCCCTCCCTCCCGTTCTCGCCGACCTTGTTCTACTATAGGCTACCACGCCTTTTGTTCCAAGTACAGTTACACTCTTATTCAAAAATTTCCCCAAGTGATCCCGACGATTCTATTCAACCGATTTAGGTTTTCGATACGGCTTTGGAATCAGTGAATAAAACTCAACTATCTTATTACCCGCTTTTTTAAAATTGTAATGAGATATTTAAAATATAAACAGCAACTTTTCTGTTTTTGAAATTAAAAATATAGCGATGAATTAATCTCAATTCTCCTACTAGACATGGTACATAGCAGTTTTCAGATCGCATATCGGAGGTCCCCTTTAAGAAAAAAATTATAAATAAATTCAGCTTCGTTTGTGATGCCATCTGTTGAAACATTTTCTTACCAAAATGTCGGGACATTTAGCCTTAACGAACCTGTCACTAATGACGTACCCAAAACCCAATTTACGTGGTCGAAATACATGGAATTTCAGGATGCCATACAAGAAGAACGAGAACACTCACAAGTAATAGGCTTCCCAACAGTCTCAGTACATTCGAAGCACCCTCCAGCTAACAATACCGTTCGCTCCTAATTACTTCACGCGCAAAGCACAGACATAGTTCAGGAAACCCTATCTACTACATTGGGGGCAGAGTTTACATCCACCTCTGATGCTGCAATCAGTTTCAGTAAAAAAAAGTCACGGACGTCAGCGGAAGTGCCCTACCTCCACAAACAGGGGCTAAACCCATGGCCACAGATAAAGCCAACATTAATGAGACCCATGCTCTTCACATGAAAACTGTCAACAAAAACACTGCGAGGGAAGAAGTTAAATCATATTACACACAAACACGAAACGCATCACGTAGTCGCCGTAAATCACTGGAAGTGCACACCAGTAAAACATCACTCCAATGATCCCCTCAAATAATTGCTCATAGTCGTTTAAATGCACTCAAACATACTGATGCCTGTCATCGTCATCCTTTTGTTCTTGCATATGAGTGTCTTGCGTTGTTTTGACACATTAAATATCAATGGCATCATAAGTTTGACGACACGTTTCCTACTTCAGGATTTCTTTCAGGACTTATGATATTGACATGTTATTGCTTCAGGGAGTAAATTATCCAAACTTAGACTGGTTGAGTGGGTACGGATACATAGCAAATATTGGCCCATCTCTCCGAGGCACAGCTGTCGTTTACAGATCAGGGTTAATTTATTGTTTCGGATGTGGAGTTACACCCGAGTGGCAGAATAATTATTCTGCAATGTGAGGACACAAAAATTGTTAATGTCTACGCCCCTTCTGGATCACAAGGTCGTCTGGCAAGAGAACATTCATTTGAAGTTGACATCAGATACTTTCTCTAGGGCCCTATCAATACTATCATATTAGCAGGCAAATTTAACTGTGTTTTAAACACTCGAGATCAAACTGGCGCTTTCAACAACTGCCGCAGCCTCAAAAGTCTCGTAGACGGATTTAACCTCCATGATGTGTGGGAACTTAAACATGGAACAGACGTCCAATTTACTTTCTATCGTGCCGGATCAGCATCTAGAATAGACAGGACATATATAGCACGAGGAATGAGAGATAGCCTGCATAGTTCACAGTAGTACCAGTATCTTTCAGTGACCATCACGCACTGTTCCCTCAGTCATAGAAGAAGAACGTTCATCACTGTTCCATATCTTAACAAAAAAAAGGCGTAAAGGGCAGCGAAAGACCATTACTAAACTTCGGGACGAGCATGGCTGCACTCAGTCGAACATGGATGATATCCTTTAAATTGGAGCAAAGTATTTCACAACATTTTTCTCCGACATCCTACAAAATAGTGAGCAAACTGACTGACCGCAGAGGATGGATCTATGCTGGCAAGTGGTATTACTGTACCTCGGCAGAGATTTTCACAACACTACGTCCAACTCAACGAAACCGCTCTCCTGGTCCTGATGGAATACCATATGAATTTTATCAATTAATGTGGAATATACTAGGAAAAGATCTCCTTAAAATTTACCAGGAGATTAGGGGAAACCCACAAATTATAACTGAAGAATTTACTTCTGGAATTATTATTTTAATTCCAAAGATCATAAGACCATAAGGATTTCAAACCTATCACACTTCTCAATACAGATTGCAAAATCTTTACAAAAAATAATAGCATCCCGAATCAAACCGCAACTGCTAACAGTGGCAATCCTGTGCGACTCCAGGAAATAAATGTCATCTCGAACTTGTTGGTGTTAAGCAATATTATTATTGTAAATGGGAAAACTTCACCTAATCTTCCTCCTACGACACTAGTCAGTCTCGATTTTCAAAAGGCCTTTGATAGAAAAAAAAACCATTCATTTCTATGGTCTGCAATGCGAACCTTCGGGTTTCCTATCGGGTTGATTAAATGCATTACAGGACTGTACAGAACAGCACAATCTAGAGTAATCATTAATGGACATCTAACATCGAATATACTCATCCGTAAATCTGTTCGTCAAGGATGCCCACTTTCTATGATCCTATTCATCATAGCACAGGAACCCTTCCTCCGGAGGAGGACGATCAATGAGAAGAAAGTGGCAGTACGAGCATATGCCGATGATGTATGTATTGTTCTCACAGACGAAAACGACGAAGACCGTATGCTGACTATCATAAACGAGCTTCAGGAAACATCTGGATCCCAAGTCAATCCAACATGTTTCAGGGATTGTTTTCTGAAATCTTCAGTGCAATGCTTTTTAACTGACCTTCGGTGGAAATACACAGGAGTTCACTGGTCACTGAGACATTGCGTTCGTCGCTGATCCTAAAGTGAAACATTCCGTGAGACTATCAGAGATATTTTATGGTGCACTGAACATCATGTGTACTTATTGCCATAGCCTTCATTGAGTTATCAACATTAGCTCAATGGAAAAATATGGCCTGCTTTCCAGTTCGATTCTATGAATCTACCCACAGATCAAAGTTCAAACCCTGCCCGGGGCAACGTGATATACTTTTATTTTTCCCCAGTCTTATACTTAACGAAATTGATTTTTAAGGCTTGTACATCTCGTTAAACATGGTTATTTATTACTATTATCGTTAGTTTACTGGAAAATCGGATAACTATTCCCGGGAAAGGCGAGTAAACTTTCACTGAAAACTTCAGTGGAATTTCACTGCTGGAAAGGTCAGTGGATATTCACTGTGATTTTCAGTGAAGTTCCATTGAAGTCAGAACTGTGAACTTCAGTGATTTATATGGCCTTTAAGCCACTGATATAAACCGATATCTGAATAACGTTATTAATACGCATTGCACGATTAAGGTGCTCATTTTTACGAGCGAAGATTTTATTTAACATCCTTTCTGGTGGGCGCTACTTTGTTGTTCCTACCATAACCGATATCCGAATATTAGTCCAAGTTACGGTATTAAGGGATATTTTTTGAGAGACTTATTCAAGTAACATTATTTCTGGCAACACTACATTTCGTTCCTGTGGTAACCGATTTTTATATGTGTAGGCCTTAGAGTTATGTTCTATTACATCAAAATTAATGTGTAGGTGTATTGATCAAACTTCAATCGCATGGTTAGGACACCAGATTTTAAAATTTCGCACAGCCACCATCTTGTGGTTCTGAAAACAATTGAAATAAATTAGATGCCAGTGGATTAAAATTTGTATAAGCATATACCGTACCAAGTTTCACTGTGCTCGGATGATTAAATCGCGAGAAACGTCCATTTAAATATTCAAATTTCGCGTCACCGCCAGGTTGGATTTGTGCTCCCCAGGTTATTGAAAGTTCCAAAGATGAACTTATGTTTATAGACTCTATCAACATGCAAACATTTCAGATTGACTGCTGTCATAGATTTTGTGAACCGTCTAAATATTTCGGATACTCGCCATGTCGGATTGTATTATACGTAGGCCATAGAGTTATGTATTATTAGATGACTATTATTACGTAGGTTCATTATTCAAACGTTGACTTCTATCGCATAATTGGGACACAATAAATAAAAAAATAATTTTAAAATTTTGCACAGCCGCCATCTTGAGTTTATGTACACAATTTAACAAAATTAGATGTCAGTGCATTACAATGCATATAAACAATTGCTGCACCAAGTTTCACTGCGTTCAGATGGTTAAATCGCCAGAAAAGTCTATTTAAATGTTCAAATTCGCTTGGCCGCCATATTCGTTTTGTAGTGAACAGGATTTTGAAAGTCACTTAAGTGAACTTCTAGCAGTACCTTTTATCACCGTGCAACATTTCAGGGTGATATCGGTAACAGTTTCAGAGATATAGAATGCCAGTCAGATATTTCGCACAGCCACAATGTTGGATTGGTGAAACATAATAAACTTTGAAAGGCACGATCGGGGTCGGCCAAAATAGTACTATGACCTTACCGAATTTCATTGAAATCGCTCCAGCCGCTTAGATTTTATTAGGTGCGGGAAGGGGGTTTGACACCAAGGCCCTTGTAGGTAGTGCCTGTCGTATATTCTATCCTGTTGCACCCTTGTACTTTTGCTTCCAACACGAGGAAGACACGAAAACATGGATCGCGTAACATTTCTGAAATGTTACAGATGCATCTTAGATCTATGTCGGTGATTCCTAAAGTTTGCAGTGAATCTCCTTCTTAATTATGTTGTTTGAACGTGAGCTAGGTTATCAGACACTCCGCAGTGTGTGCAGCATACGGTCTCACACATGAGCAACCTTTGCCTCCACCTATTTGTGCTTGGATACTCCCTTTCATGAGTTCTTCTGGATAAGTTGTTTTCCATAAAATATGGTGATTAGACACTTTCGCAATCAACCAGCAAGTTCATTTTGTTTTTTTTCCATACATCCGCTTAATCCTTAAGTCTCAAGTATTCCTTTGGTTCCTAACTAGTAAAACACCGTCTCCATCGTTACCACCATTTTCATCATCATCACCGTAATGGCAACCTCATTCGTTGTACAAACACAAATTACGCACCACGTCACCATGCCTTCAATTAATTCTTGCACTCTCTGTATATATGTGGCACAGTCTCCCTACATGATGATTACTATACTTTGGATGTTCATTCACTGAAAATTGCGAAATCAACTTCGAGGTCTTCCTATGCCCAGAACATAGAATGCAATGAAAATCATATGGTCTTAAATACGATGTGTGGATTACATATAAATATGCAATTGGATTAACTCACGACGGCAACTTGTAGCATTGGCCTTTGAGAATATTTTACGGAAGCTATTCTAACAACTCTACGAGGTGATTTTCTCTCAGAGTATCCATATGAATGTTCGAATTGCAGAATAAGAATGTAGAAAAAAAAGGAAACACGTTCCCACTGACCTGGTGCAAGTCCTCGAAATGAACACCCCCTTGATGACTTACGTATCATCGACACAATTTCAGTACCTCAAACGGAAATTAAATTTCTTGGCAGGGCAGGGAATCAAACCCGGACCACCGGGGCGACAGCCAAGAATGTTAGTCGCTACACCACAAGATGATATCTTTCATTGTCAGCGCAATCTATTGCACGATGCCATGTAATTTCTGCACGAACTATAATAGTATACATTCTTCGTACTTTTGGCATTACATAGCCCCTGGTAAGTTAAAGAGATGGTTCGCATACCATAACCCAAGAGCCGAATAGTTCCAATAACCAACAAACAACCGAAAGAAATACCGACAAGCTGGTAGAAAGACAGACAACATATTTTGTAATTTTCAGAGCAAAATAGTTTTACAATGAATAGCACTCTTGGTCTCCAAACTGTAGAAATAATGAAAATTGTCCTAAAACTTCAAAAGTTAAAAGGATTTCATGTCAACTTGCTTATTTTGCCGTATATCTTATGTGTAGGTAAATTCGATGAGTTATTGTTTCAGGCGATGTTGAAAATACGAATAAAAGACATAAATTACCTCAGATGCGACGGAATATTGTTCAGTTTAAAAACCTGATAAATTTACTAACGCACGTTTCTCGAATTCACATATCCCTGAACAGCATCAATCTAATCCAGGGCCATCCAGACAGCGCTCCGGCCGCACTCTAAGCCAGTGCTCCGAGCGCTTTGTTTGAAGGCAGTTTCAAAAGTGGTGGGAGGAGCTTGGCTGGCTGAGAACGCAGAAGTGTGCAGCCGAACCATCAGTCGCTAGTCTAGTCCAGTGCGCTTTGTTGACAGCGTGTAAGTAAATCAGTTTCGCAGTGGTCATGACTGAACAGCTTACAAAAAAAGGAGTGGTGCAACAGCAGTCTTTAAAGCAGAATGGGAAATTTCATTTTTCTGTACAGCTTATAAAGGGCATGCCAAATGTTTAGTGTGCATCAGAGATGTAATGTGTTAAAAAGAACACAATTTGTTGTTGAATTTTCCTCTCTAATATGTTCACATTTCAGTTTGGAATAAATCACAATACTCTTTACTTAACACTTGTGTTCGTTTCCGTCACATTCCATACATCGGCGTACCATTCGATTTGTGTATGCGGTATATTTGTCATGGCAAAACAGACCTATTAATATGTCAACAATTTCACAAGAGCTGTCGGCCGCACGACTGTACGTACGTATCTAGTCAGCGTGGTCCAAACATCGTCCGTCTCCTTGCTGCCACAGTGTAGTGGTGGTAGGGGAAGGAGCGCTAGTCTGACTACCCAGTGCTCCCCGAGCGCGGCCGCGCTCCCGGAGCGCTATGATGACTGGATGGCCCTGATCTAATCAGTTGGTGAATTCAGAATCTTGTTATTGAAATAGACTATAGCTTTATAGTCCTAATGTAGTTTTTTGTTCTACCCGTAATTATTTCGCTTGCTATGAGGTAGGGGTTGTGGTGAGACAGTTTCCTTGTGGGAATGATATTACGGATAGATGCCCTTCATGACGTCAATCTCATGAGGGGATTTCATGACAAATGAAATTAATGAGGTAAGGCATGAAATGGCTGTGTGTGGTGTTTCGAGTTCGGTGTAGACTGACCATGCACGTTAGCGTGTGTAGCTACCTCGGCTGGTTTGTGACATTATGTCAACAAATTAAAAAAACATATTTTAACTCTCCAGATTCCATACCGGCCCCTGTTACTGTCACATGCATGATTACCAATATGCTTGATTCCTTTTTTTAGGATTATTTTATCTCGCTGTACCTGCTGTATCACCAAAAAGCAGGGGCAAATGACCTCGTAGTTCTGCCCCTTAAAACAACAATAACTAAGCCAAAATGTATGCAACTTCCTGTATCCTTGTTGCAGATCTGGTTCATGTACGTGAAAACATCATGTTTTATACGTCATCGGTGTGTTTCTTTAATGTGTGACTTTCCCACTATGATATTTTTGTGCTCCCCATGCCCAAAGGCGTTATGAGCACGGCAGACCACACGCATATGACAAAATGTTGGGTCTAGTGCGCCTCGAGTCCAGGCTCTGCGCTCAGTACCAAACGTATTGCAGCACCCCGTCAAATGGGCAGTGTTTGTGCGCTACAGTGCTAGTGTGATGTTGTGCTGCACTGCTCAGAAATGGGCAGGATAGGGCTGCGCTTCACCGGCACGACTACTAAATTTCTCGCTAGCACTGCTTAACCTTGCTCATTGCACGGCCCTGGTGCACACACACGGACGCCCAAACACACGGACAAAAGGTGATCTCATAAGCCTATGTTTAGCCTAATTTCGATTTTTTCAAAAAATGAAACTAGACTTATGAGATCTACACAGGGCCAAAAATTGTGTGTCTGTCTGTTTGTGTCTGTGTGTGAGAGAGTGTGTGTGTGAGTGTGTGTACTCGGAATGTCTGTCCCCCCTATCAATTCGAACACGGTGAAACCGAATTGAACAAAATTTGGTACAGAGGTGGAAATAGCAAAGGGCACCTCAGTGTCATGTTTTATATCGCCGCCATCTTGACGGAAACGTAATGGCGGCCACCCAAATGTTCAAAGCTTAAATCAAATTACGACTAACCTAATCATCCGATCTCTACCAAATTTTGCAACAACATATACGGATATGGCGACCGTCTTTTGACTAAACTACAAGGTCATCAGCCCAATAGTTTGCAGATGGCGGCCATGTATGTGTGCAAATCGATTCCCCCAATCAATTCGAACACGGTGAAACCGATTTGAACGAAATTTGGTACAGAGGTAGCACTAGCAAAGAACACCTCAGTGTCATGTTTTATATCGCCACCATCTTGACGAAAACGTAATGGCGGCCACCCAAATGTTAAAAGCTTAAATCAAATTACGACCAACATAATCATCTGACCTCTACCACATTCTGCAACATTATACCTTTCTGTATGAAGAAACTTTTGACCAAACTACAAGGTCATCAGCCCAATAATTTGCGGATGGCGGCCATGTATGTGTAAAAATAGATTCCCCCTATCTATTCAAACACGGGTAAACCGAATTGAACAAAATTTGGTACAGAGTTAGCACTAGTAAAGGGCTCCTCGGTGTCATGTTTTATATTGCCGTCATTTTGACGAAAGCGTAGGCCTATTGGCGGCCACCCAAATGTTAAAAGCTCAAATCTAATTTCGACCAACCTAATAATCTGATCTCTACCAAATTTTGCAGAAACATACCTTTGACCAAACTACCGCAATAGTTTGTAGATGGCGGCCATGTTTGTGTGCAAATCGAATCCCCTATCAATTGAAACACGGTGAAACAGAATTGAACGAAATTTGGTAGAGCGGTAGCACTAGCAAAGAGCACCTCAGTGTCATGCTTTATATCACCGCCATCTTGACAGAAACGTAATGGTGGCCACCCAAATGTTCAAAGTTTCAATCAAATTACGACTAACCTAATCATCCGATCTCTACCAAATTTTGCAACAACATATATTTATATGGCGAGCGTCGTTTTACTAAACTAAAAGGTCATCAGCCCAATAGTTTGCAGATGGTGGCCATGTATGTGTGCAAATCGATTCGCATTATCTTTTCAAACACGGTGAAACAGAATTGAACGAAATTTGGTACAGAGGTAGCACTAGCAAAGGGCACCTCAGTGCCATGTTTTATATTGCTGCCATCTTGACGGAAACGTAATGGTGGCCACCCAAATGTAAAAAGCTCAAATCAAATTACGACCAACCTCTACCAAAATTTGCAACAACATACCTTTATGTGAGAAGCGTTCTTTGTCCAAGCTACAAAGTCATCAGTCCAATAGTTTGCATATGGCGGCCGTGCATGTTTGCAAATCGATTCCCCCTATCAATTCAAACAAGGTAAAACCGAATTGAACGAAATTTGGTACAGAGGTAGCACTAGCAAAGTGCACCTCAGAGTCATGTTTTATATCACCGCCATCTTGATGGAAACGGAATGGCGGCCACCCAAATGCTAAAAGCTTAAATCAAATTACGACTAACCTAATCATTTGATCTCTAGCAAATTTTGCAACAACATACCGTTTTGTGGGAAGCACCTTTTGACTGAACTACAAGGTCATCAGGCCAATAGTTTGCATATGGCGGCCATGTATGTGTGCAAATCGAACCCCATATCAATTCCAACACGGTGAAACCGAATTGAATGATTTTTTTTACAGAGGTAGCACTAGCATAGGGCACCTCATATTCGTGTTTAATATCCGTATAGCACGTTGTATTTCAACAAGCTGCTACAACCAACATTCAATTATACTCCTTGAAAAGTACCAAGAGTTATAACAATACCCATACATTTAATAGAAAGTAGGCTATATGTTTTTTACTGAACATCTTATTTTATAAATGGAAATAGGCTAAATACGAGATTTTAAAATTCCGCACAGCAGCCATCTTGTGGTTATGAAAACAATTCAGTTTGGTTGCTGTCATAGATAAGTTGACTATGAGAATCGTCTAAATATTTCGGATGGTCGTCATGTTGGATTTTTATATACTTTGTAGAACATAGAGCTATGTACTATTAGATGACGATTATTGCGTACGGTAGGTTCATTGTCCAAACGTTGGCTACGATCGCAGGATTAGAACACAAGAAAGATAAAACGTAATTTTTAAATTTCACACAGGCACCATCTTGATGTTATGTAAACAATTGCGCTGAACAAGATGTCAGTGCATTACAAGGTGTATAACATTTGCTATACCATTTGACGGCACTCGTATGGTTTAACCGCAAAAAAAAAAAACTATTTTAATGTATCAACTTCGCTTGGCCTCCATGTTCGTTTTTTACTTAACAGGAATTTTGAGAGTCCCATCTAGTAGTTCATTTAACACCGTACAAAATGTCAGGGTGATACCTGTAATAGTTTCGGAGATACGGAATGCCAGTGAAATATTTCGCACAGTCGCCATGTTGGATTGGTGAGCTGTAACAAAATTTGAAGATCACTGTCGGGGTCGGACAAAATATTACTATGACCTTACCGAGTTTCATTGAAATCGCGCCAGCCGTTTATATTTTATTCGGGGGGGGGGGGGGGACACACACATACGCACACACACGGACTAAATGTGATGTTATAAGCATATTTTTTCATAAATTAAAATAATAAAGAAAGCTTTTCATTCGGTCAACACGGAATTCGTGTTGACCGACTGAATAGCTTTCTTCATTAGAAATAACCATCACTGAAAAATGGCTTCTGAAAATGAAAATGAAAATAGGCTAACAAATAAACGAAAAGCAAGAACTGGCGGTTTCATTTAGGAAAGAAATACTCTTATTGGTCACAAAGGAGTGAAAGTTTGGTGTGTAGGTTACACTCTGCCTTATATGGCAACACTGCGAGATGGTGAGTTCGATTCCCATCTTAGCTATCTTAGAGTGTTTTTCTGGGGTTTCCCACTTCCACTCCAGGAAAATGCGTGGATAGTTCCTAAGTCAAGGCCATGGCAACTCCAACAGTAACAAAGTTTATCAGACAAATTCCATAAACACCTCAACTACATGGGACTGATGAACAATAGGATATGTTCCAAACCCCTATATGAAGCAACAAGAAATATTTCGAATCAATGGGATCCATCGTATTGATTTTAGGAAACATGTTTCTAACGTAGGCTATAGCATGACCACGATCGAAACGAGCAAAGTACCTTGCCCTGTCTGATGGGGCACGCGCTCAGACTGAAATCTCTTTGTTGAATAACATTGATATTTCAAGAAGTAATTACCCTATGTTTGAATAAATAATTGGCCTGGAATTACATATGGCCCAGTATCGTCAGAGTTCACGGTCACCTTCAATGCTTGTCCGGGTAGCGGGCAAATAGACACTTCCATAACGTTATTGACGAGAATCTTTTCTGAAATAACGGAAACAATTTCTCCGCTTATAATAACGTTACTGATAGCGCATAGCTGTTAAAAATCGCCTGTATACCGTTACTAGACTTATAACGTTGTTGGTGGGTTCTCATTTCGAAATAACGGAATTAATTTTTCTGCCTTGAATAACGCTATTGATAGCGTATAGCTGGTAAAATTCGCTCGTATACCGTTACTAAACTTGTAACGTTATTGGTGGGTTTGCATTTCTAAATAACGGAATTATTTTTCAGCCATGAATAACGTTATTGATAGCGCAAAGCTCGTAAATATCGCTCGTATACGGTTACAAAGCTTATAACGTTATTGGTGGGTTCACATTTCTAAATAACAGAATTAATTTTTCTGCCCTGAATAACGTTATTGATAGCGTATAACTGGTTAAAATCTCTCGTATACCGTTACTAGGCTTATAACGTTATTAGTAGGTTTGCATTTTGAAACAACTGAATCGATCACTCGGCCTGAATAACGTTATTGATGGCGCGCAGCGGGTTAAAATCGCTGTCATACCGTTACTAGACTTATAACGTTATTAACGGGAGCGCATTTTAAAATAACGGAATCTTTACCTCTGCTGGTTATAACATTAATAGCACAAACCAGGGAAAATTGTAACCCCTTATTTCGTTGCCGCACTAAAATCGTTATTCATATACCATTTGTTTTGGGTACGGAAGCAGTAACGTAACAAAAATTAATTCGTTATTTTTGACAATTCTGTTACGTTATGAAGCCTTGGTCTCGATTGCTATTTGTTCAAATTTTTCCATGAAGAAATTCGCGATCACCGGACTCAGGGGACTGCCCCATGGCAACCCCATCAATTTGTTCATAGAAATCACCTTTCCAGAGGAAGTAGCTAGCGGTGAGGCAGTGGCGGAATAAGGCAGCGATATCATCTGGAAAAATCCGTGCGATGTACTCCACGGCTGCCCTTATAGGTACTTTCGTGAAAAGGGAGACCACGTCAAAACTGACTAGTAAGTCACCAGCTTCTGGTTGAATAGTTTTCAATTTTTCAATGAAATGGCCGGAATCTTTGAGGTACGACTGTGTACCGCCGATATGTGGTTGAAGTAAGGTAGCTAGATGTTTGGCAATGCTATAAGTTGGTGATCCAATAGCACTCACGATAGGACGAAGAGGAACATTATCTTTGTGTATCTTAGGTAAGCCATATAGTCTTGGTGGTAAAGCTTCACTTCTGGTGGTTCCCTTCTTTACGTTTTCAGGTAGTGAAGATACCTTGATCAGGCCGTTCGTTTCTCAGAGATCCTACCAACCGGATTTTAGGTTTTTGAATTGCCATTTTAGGTTTTCAAAAACATAATATAGGTTTCTTTAGATTTTTAATCGGTCGAAGATGTTTATTTAAAGTGTAGCAAAATTTGACAAACTGCGCAAAGCTTAAAATTAATGCTTAATTGTTAGTAGAAAATTTGATTGTAACGAGAGTGGAAATATTTTACATAGTGATACGTCTTTTATCATAGACTATTATCACCGAGAACAAATATGTTAATTAATCAAATTCAATAAAACCAAGCATGCCAGAGGTGATTCGCACATTCTAACCCGTTTAATTAACCTTTTAAATTTAGAATATTGGTAATTTGGAAACAATAGGCTAAGAGATGTAAACCCACTTCCTGGCAGTAAATAACCAAACGATAAGATGAAAGCTGAAAAGTGCTCAAAGCATTTGAATTTTCTAGCAGGTAGGATTTCTCTCGATCAACTAGAGCAAGGAATAAACACTATCTTCAGGTTTACTTTTAAAAATTATGGACTAAAAAAAACCAAATATACTGCAATAAATGGAACAAAACTGTAATTAGGTAGCGGCATATCATTAAGTTTTGGTACTTCAGAGTGTGATTCGGAAAAGTATCGAAGTATTTTTGTATTTACAAGTAAGGAATCAGGATGTCTACCAAAACAAACTAACAGATTTCCCTGATTTTTCCAAGATAAATCAGAAAATTCCCTGAGTAACAGTAGCGGCCATTTGTAATTCAGCAATTTTTCTAGGTTTGTGCCAAGCTGGCTCATCAGCGGGCTATGATATCCCCCACAGGAGTCGCGAACTGTGCGCTACCTCCCTTTTTATCAAGCACACCTGCGCCTCTTTACTGCGAGAACTAGAATCTCAGGCAGTCATAACCTCCCTATGAAGGTTTCCAAAAGAGCATTTCAAAAAGAGCTTGAACAATAAAGGTTAACATGACAATATATATATATATATATATATATATATATATATATATATATATATATATATATATTTCTATATTTTGTTCTAAATTTCCTATCCAGTAAAACTTTTGTACTTGCGAGTATTGGAAGTAGCTCGTCAACAGTAATGCTCTCCTACAGTTACACAGTGTGCTCTAACAATCATCACCACAATATATTTTTCCCCCATCAAAATTTAAATGCTTAATTTCTAATTATTCGAGGTTAGACCTTGTAAAATTAAAATTCCCTTAGTGTCATTAAAATACCACGATAATTCCGTGAGTTTTCCAGGATTTAAAAATTCCCTGAGTATTCCCTGTTTTCCAGAGTAGTAGACACTCTGGATAGGTAAAAACCTAACAATCGGGTCCCTAACAATGACGGATACAATAATAATAATATCGTATGGCCTCGGGTGCAAGCCTTGTTATTTGCACCCAGAGGGCAGCTTGCATGTCCAATTTTATCGTTCCTTGGAACGCTGTGAAAGTCATGGAGGTTAGATATCTAAGCTCCTTGACACTATTGCGTTTTCTAGTAGAGAAATGAGGAACTTGGTGTTGGCGGAAAATCCCGAGATTAATTGTGCCATTATGAACACGGCCTACTGAATTCAAATGGGTTCTTTAAGATGCCAACAACGTATGACATGCGTATCGTGATTTTTGTCGCCTTTCATAAAAAATCACCTCGGCCAGGAGC
Source organism: Meconema thalassinum (assembly GCA_946902985.2). Lineage (NCBI taxonomy): Eukaryota > Metazoa > Arthropoda > Insecta > Orthoptera > Tettigoniidae > Meconema > Meconema thalassinum. The sequence goes on from OX336390.1 coordinate 8,723,662, forward strand.
GAACGTGCAAGCTTGGGGTTGGTAGTCGGACACGATAACCACAGAGCAGTCTGATACACATATATAACGCAAAAATGAATGAAAAAAAAAACAAAAACCAGAATCTTCGATTCTTCTTCTTATTATTATTATTAATAATCTTGATTGGTCACATTGGACCACTTGAGTCGTTCCACAATCACTTCTTCTTTGAAGGTAGTACTGCTTGGTTCTTGCGCTCTTGCCAGTACTTTTTCATTCAGATCGGCATTTTCTCAACTCATGTGAAATCCCCATAGGCTTTCTATGTGTCATTTCTGCAGAAAATTTGTGAGTTTTAAGAATGGTGTTAAGTTTATTTTTCTCTGATAACCATGCCTGCAAAATGTTCAACCTCGCGAAGCATGCCTCCAAAGCACTCGCAGTATTCGATCCGGGTCGTCCTCGTTCATAGCGTGCAGCGATCTTGGAATGAACACTTTCCACTTCGCAGCTTTCAGAATTCGTCGCACACTTGATGGGCTTATCCCGCTTTCGCGTGCACCCTGATTCACAGAATTTTGAGGTGACCTGGTATAATGTTGCAACACAGCAGCGCTGGAAGCTGGACTTGTTGATATTTTTGGTCGGCCAGACCTTTCCTTATGCACATCCTGAACAGTACCGTCGGCTTCAAATTTATCCCGAATACGATAAATTGTTGTAGTCTACGTGTTGGTGGTTGAGTTCTGTACTCATATCGCCATTGCCGCTGTACGTTCATCATGTTTTCGTACTTCCAGTAGTACTTCAATACGGCCTTGAGTTGTTCAAACAACAAACTTACTTCATTCATTGCTGCACTCTGATGGAAAAGGCGCTAAGATTGCCATGTGACCTCTTTCAACTGTTGAGAAAACATTGGAAAACAATGGACTATGCTACCGCGCAAGAATTGTAACGGTATGACATTTTGTACCAAAGATATTGACTATAAAAGAGTGTCTACATTTTTCTGGACCCCTCTGTAAATAAACATTTCTTATTTTCTATCAAACGACAGATGCGGAACTATTTCAATTAATTTTAACGTAAATACACACATCAAAAAAAGTTTTGCATCACCTCGGTTCCAAGAGTTCCGGAACCGTTAAATACAAAGGGAATAGAGATCAACACAAACAACATTTCAGCTCGTTTTATTGCTCATGAGACCCACACATTGCATGTTGTACCATCATACAGCTAGACTTTCAGCATTTGTGGTCCAGATTGCAGTACACACCACTACCTCTAATACCCAGTAGCACGTCCTCTTGCATTGATGCATGCCTGTATTCGCCGTGGCATACTATCCACAAGTTCATCAAGACACTGTTGGTCCAAATTGTCCCACTCCTCAACGACAATTCGGCGTAAATCTCTCAGAGTGGTTGGTGGGTCAGGACGTCCATAAACAGCCCTTTTCAACATATCCCAGGCATGTTCGATAGGGTTCATGTCTGGCGAACATGCTGGCCACTGTAGTCGAGCGATGTCGTTATCTTGAAGGAACGCATTCACAAGATGTGCACGATGAGGTCGAGAATTGTCGTCCATGAAGACAAATGCCTCTCCAATATTCTGCCGATATGGTTGCACTATGGGTCGGAGGATGTCATTCAGGTATCGTAAAGCCGTTTCGGAGCCTTCCATGACCACCAGTGGCGTACGTCGGCCCCACATAATGCCACCCCAAAACATCAGGGAACCACCACCTTGCTGCACTCGCTGGACAGTGTGTCTAAGACGTTCAGCCTGACCAGGGTGCCTCCAAACACGTCTCCGACGATTGTCTGGTTGAAGGCATATGCGACACTCATCGGTGAAGAGAACGTGATGCCAATTCCGTGGGGTCCATTCAGCATGTTGTTGGGCCCATCTGTACCGCGCTGCATGGTGTCGGGGTTGCAAAGCTGGACCTCGCCATGGACGTCGGGAGTGAAGTTGCGCATCATGCAGCCTATTGCGCACAGTTTGAGTTGAAACACGACGTCCTGTGGCTGAACGAAACGCATTATTCAACATGGTGGCATTGCTGTCAGGGTTCCTTCGAGCGGCAATCCGTAAGTAGCGGTCATCCACTACAGTAGTAGCCCTTGGGCGGCCTGAGCGAGGCCTGTCATCGACAGTTCCTGTATCTCTGTACCTCCTCCATGTCCGAACAACATCGCTTTGGTTCACTCTGAGACGCCTGGAAACTTCCCTTGTTGAGAGCCCTTCTTGACACAAAGTAACAATGCGGACGCGATCGAACTGCGGTATTGACCTTCTAGGCATGGTAGAACTACAGACAACATGAGCAGCGTACCTTCGTCCTGGTGGAATGACTGGAACTGATCGGCTGTCGTACCCCCTCCGTCTAATAGGCCCTGCTCATGCATGGTTGTTTACATCTTTGAGCAGTTTTAGTGACATCTATGAACAGTCAAAGGGACTGTATCTTGGATACAATATACACAGTCAACGTCTATATGCCGGAGATCTGGGAACCGAGGTGATGCAAAACTTTTTTTGATGTGTGTATTTGAAACGACAAAATGCTTATTACCGGGATTTGGTTGGTGTTTCGCATTTTAGGGTGGAAGTAACACATTTCGCAAAATAATTTTAATTCGCGATATTCAATACCGAATAAATTGCACATTTGGGGTAAATATATAATTGTGATTATGTGTTTAAATAGTTTATAAAGAGGTTTATATCACAACCTGAATCAATACTTTAATGAAAAAATTATTAACAAAGTTGTTCTTGGAACATGTTTCGGGGGCTAATGAACACTGTTTGTCCCCTTTTTCAGCCAAATATAAAGCATTAAAATAATGCAATTATGAAAAAGCTTAGCACTGAACTAGCAATGGTCATTTAACCTAATACGGTGCACCATATAGGCTACAGTATATAGGCCTCGGTTGCTGAAATAATTTAAGTTATAAATCAAAATCAAGTAGTTGTTGACGGTGCGACATGTGCTAACATACGAAGGCTGTTTTTTAAGTAAAGGCCGTTTTTTAAGCCCGTAGTTAGTGCGCACGCCGCAACAAGCGTGCGCGCTACTTCCCGGCATCCTTTGCGAACAAGCAGGCGCCAGTTGCAGCTGTGTAGCTAACCTGTACGCTGAACTGTGCATCTTTACAATGCTCAAGATTATTGATTCGCACGCCGCGTGTGACGTACGATTGTGTCTCAAAACCTAAAGTTCAGGAAATTGTGCTCTCGATGGGTACCCAGACTCCTCACAGCAGACCACAAACGAAAGAGATTGGCCAGTTCCCTCACTTTTTCGACTCGTTATGCCCAAGAAGGGGACGACATGTTGAGTCGAATCATCACAGGAGATGAAACATGGTTATCCCATTCCACCGCTGAAACCTCTTTTCGCAGCTGAAACGTCATCTTGGTGGGAAGCGCTTCGCCGACGATGAACAAGTGAAAACAGCCGTGAATTGTGGGTTGTCGGAGCAGGCGGAAAACTTTTATGCAGAGGGATTTCAGAACTTAGTGTTAAGGTATGACAAGTGCCTAAATAAACGAGGCAACTATATAGAAAAATAGAGGAAGGTATGTAAAACCTAGAAATAAATGTGATTTCAAAATAAAATGTTTGGTTAATTAAAAAAAAAACGGCCCTTACTTAAAAACAGCCTTCGTAGTATGCGGTCTGCAAATGTTATCGAAGACGCATCAAGCAACCAGTAGTCGGTGCATTCATAGTCCGGCTTGAAGCAATGGTCAATAGTTGGAGATGACAAACGTGGAATTAAAATACATCACAATTCTGTGGACAATCAATGAAGATGCCTGGCTTAAAAGATCCAAAAGCCAATCAAAAACGGCAGCAAGCAACAGAAAAACGACGTAGAAGGAAAGGACTTCCTCTTGGCAATGTTTAGACTGGAACTGGAATGGGACAGAAATTGTTCATTAGTCCCTGAAACATGTACCAAGAACAACTTTGTTAATAATTTTTTCATTAAAGTATTGATTCAGGCGGAAATATAAACCTCTTTTAAAACCTATTTAAGCACATCAATACGGAACCCTTATGAGTGATTTAAATAATACAGGGCGCCCGAGAATGTTCTCCGCAGTGGGTACGTGCAGCTGCGAGTGGTTGAGTCATAAGTTTAGTTGGCTGCACTGTGTCCTTGAAAGGGGCGCTCCCACTTGTGAGCTGTCAGTGTGTATTGCGATAAGCGAGCGAGCCTGTATGTCTTCAGTGTCTATTACAGTAAGCGAGCGTTCAGATAGGTTATTGGAAGAGTCCAACAGTATACAGGCCGTAATGGTTATTACTGAAGAGAGAGTTTTATTTCTATTTTTGGGTGGAATATGCTTTTCGCGAAGGCGATCGGTTTACAGAAAATATAAAATTAAGATTTCAGGCGCGGTATCCTAATTCAAAGTGTCCAAACCGTGATACCGTTCAGGATTTGATAAGTAAATTTCGTATGACTGGTTCAGTTCACGATGTACCGGGAACAGGCAGGCCTATGCTTTTAACAGACGAAAAACTTGAAGAAATCCCCGATATAATGCTGCGTGTCCAAGTAAATCAACACGAAAATTAGCTCAATAAACAGGAATCTCTAAGTCGACAGCACATAAAGTTGTACGATACAAGATTCAGTTGTTCCCTTATAAAGTTACAGTGGTTCATGAATTAAAACAAACTGATTACGGAAAAAGAGTGATGTACTGCGAATGGTTCCAGCATCTGTTATGAATGGCTGTGGTGAGTACAAAGTTTACTGTTTATTTGTTATGATGCATGCGGCAGCCCAGGCGCGGATTCAAGGGTCATGACCCCCCCAAACAAAGACTTTTTTTTGCAAACTCCAAAATCGAAAACACAATAACCAGACAAATAAAACTTAACGAATTTTAACTGAAAAACAGTTTTTTTTCTTCATTTTATTCAATACTGAAAATATCTTTATTGCAATTATTATGTTCTTTTACAACTGTACATATTTACAACTTCATACCTGTTATATAAAAACGATTATTTATACATAACAAAATCAACTCGTCTATTTTGTTTAGCAAACCTTGTGATTACCGAATCGATGTTCATAGTGATGTCACGATGAATGTGCAGCAACGCACGGATAGGAATTTGGGGCTTTTTTCGAACCAAAAATTTTTGCCGACGTCCAAACTGCAAGCTTGGTTGGCAATTTAAGCTGTGACTTTCTCCCTTTGTCGGTATCAACTCGACTTGCCGAAACTGTAACGTACCTTGATACTTTTCTCGAAGCTCGATGTAAAAGTCGCAAAACACGCCGTTGCAATTTGTACGAATATTTTTGGTGCGCTAAACGCATCAAATTTCTATCCATGAAGCTTGCAAAAAAAATTGGTCTGGTTTTGTACGTTTGGTTATTTTGTGATTGCGTTTTTAGTGATACCATTTTTCTTAACAATTTCGATTCTCTGCCCCCCCCCCCCCCCCCCCCCCCAACCAAACTCTAGACCCGCGCCTGCGGCAGCCGTGCTACCAACGTAACAGACGCATGTAGGCGCTGCGGAGAACATTCCCCGACTCACTGTAGAATATGTGTTTGGTGAAAAATTTCGCGGATATCGTTAAAACCAAAAATCATGTCCCATAAACTTGAGGCTTGCTGACGGTGATTAACTGTGGTGTGTCTCCTCTTGTGTTCCCCACGTACTCGCTCTCCCCTTCTTTCGTGTGCGTTTCCCTTTGTCCAGTCTCCCGAGAGCTCCTTCAGAGCTTGTATTGAAACACGCACTAAGGGAGGGAGGGAGGACTCAAGAGCCCCTAGATCTAAAGCCCAGCGCCATGCAGATACAGGGTCTTTCATATAAAGTAAGAACGGCAAGCGGCAGTTTTGTTATTCGGTGCTGCGGTGGCCTTGGCCGAGCTTGTGGCGCGCCACGGCCCCCAGCTCTACTCTTGAAACACGCACAAAGGGTGGGAGGGAGGGAGGACTCAAGAGCCCCTAGATCTAAAGCCCAGCGCCATGCAGATACAGGGTCTTTCATATAAAGTAAGAACGGCAAGCGGCAGTTTTGTTATTCGGTGCTGCGGTGGCCTTGGCCGAGCTTGTGGCGCGCCACGGCCCCCAGCTCTACTCTTGTATTGAAACACGCACAAAGGGTGGGAGGGAGGGAGGACTCAAGAGCCCCTAGATCTAAAGCCCAGCGCCATGCAGATACAGGGTCTTTCATATAAAGTAAGAACGGCAAGCGGCAGTTTTGTTATTCGCTGCTGCGGTGGCCTTGGCCGAGCTTGTGGCGCGCCACGGCCCCCAGCTCTACTCTTGAAACACGCACAAAGGGAGGGAGGGAGGACTCAAGAGCCCCTAGATCTAAAGCCCAGCGCCATGCAGATACAGGGTCTTTCATATAAAGTAAGAACGGCAAGCGGCAGTTTTGTTATTCGCTGCTGCGGTGGCCTTGGCCGAGCTTGTGGCGCGCCACGGCCCCCAGCTCTACTCTTGTATTGAAACACACACAAAGGGAGGGAGGGAGGACTCAAGAGCCCCTAGATCTAAAGCCCAGCGCCATGCAGATACAGGGTCTTTCATATAAAGTAAGAACGGCAAGCGGCAGTTTTGTTATTCGCTGCTGCGGTGGCCTTGGTCGAGCTTGTGGCGCGCCACGGCCCCCAGCTCTACTCTTGAAACACGCACAAAGGGTGGGAGGGAGGGAGGACTCAAGAGCCCCTAGATCTAAAGCCCAGCGCCATGCAGATACAGGGTCTTTCATATAAAGTAAGAACGGCAAGCGGCAGTTTTGTTATTCGCTGCTGCGGTGGCCTTGGTCGAGCTTGTGGCGCGCCACGGCCCCCAGCTCTACTCTTGAAACACGCACAAAGGGTGGGAGGGAGGGAGGACTCAAGAGCCCCTAGATCTAAAGCCCAGCGCCATGCAGATACAGGGTCTTTCATATAAAGTAAGAACGGCAAGCGGCAGTTTTGTTATTCGGTGCTGCGGTGGCCTTGGCCGAGCTTGTGGCGCGCCACGGCCCCCAGCTCTACTCTTGAAACACGCACAAAGGGAGGGAGGGAGGACTCAAGAGCCCCTAGATCTAAAGCCCAGCGCCATGCAGATACAGGGTCTTTCATATAAAGTAAGAACGGCAAGCGGCAGTTTTGTTCTTCGCTGCTGCGGTGGCCTTGGTCGAGCTTGTGGCGCGCCACGGCCCCCAGCTCTACTCTTGAAACACACACAAAGGGAGGGAGGGAGGACTCAAGAGCCCCTAGATCTAAAGCCCAGCGCCATGCAGATACAGGGTCTTTCATATAAAGTAAGAACGGCAAGCGGCAGTTTTGTTATTCGGTGCTGCGGTGGCCTTGGCCGAGCTTGTGGCGCGCCACGGCCCCCAGCTCTACTCTTGAAACACGCACAAAGGGAGGGAGGGAGGACTCAAGAGCCCCTAGATCTAAAGCCCAGCGCCATGCAGATACAGGGTCTTTCATATAAAGTAAGAACGGCAAGCGGCAGTTTTGTTATTCGCTGCTGCGGTGGCCTTGGCCGAGCTTGTGGCGCGCCATGGCCCCCAGCTCTACTCTTGAAACACGCACAAAGGGAGGGAGGGAGGACTCAAGAGCCCCTAGATCTAAAGCCCAGCGCCATGCAGATACAGGGTCTTTCATATAAAGTAAGAACGGCAAGCGGCAGTTTTGTTATTCGCTGCTGCGGTGGCCTTGGTCGAGCTTGTGGCGCGCCACGGCCCCCAGCTCTACTCTTGAAACACGCACAAAGGGAGGGAGGGAGGACTCAAGAGCCCCTAGATCTAAAGCCCAGCGCCATGCAGATACAGGGTCTTTCATATAAAGTAAGAACGGCAAGCGGCAGTTTTGTTATTCGCTGCTGCGGTGGCCTTTAGAGTTGCCAGGGTGCCGTAATTTTGCCCTGAAGGGTGTCTTTGATGTGCCAGTGACTACTGATACGGCTCCATATTTCGATCCCGCAACGTTGGGAACAGCAGGGGACTAGTTACGCTGCACCCCGCAGCCACCTTGAATTTCAGAATAAAAGTTCGTTTGTTGCAGAAAGCCAAGTTCATGTTATTTCACATGAATACAAGAAGTTCCGTGACGAACTAAAGAGCCTACTTTCCATGCTAATGATTAATTAATCTACAGTATATGAACCTATCTAGAATAATGACGAAATTAAGTTGGTAATAGGCATATTTATTCGTATAATGAACTGGTTTTATAAAATTCCTTGCTACCGCGTTGAAGAAGCAGAAAAAAATGTTCCTTGAAAACAAAAATCTAACGGCAAATAGAGTTCGAAGTTAAATCATGCTGACCATGTTCAAGGCTTCAGGAAATACAAGGATATTGTTTTCCTTGTCTAAAGGAAGACTTGTGTCGCACAGCTGGTCGGGCAGCGGCTGCCAAGTGGATGAAGGTCAGTATTTATAACCCCACTGTAACACCGCTAAATTTAACTGTAAACAAGCTGAATCGAGCAGCTCAGAAAATGACACAAAACATCTCAAAGTCGCCAACCTGAAGCAGCGATTCATAGTCCTGATTTCTATTGCTTGAATTTTGCTATACCGTAGTCCATATTTAACAATGTACATCTCTCCATATCATAAAGGATTGGAATAAAGTAGGCGTGGTAAAAAGTAGACTTTGCTGCCTGGGGTATTATCATCATATATATTATTTCAGTAGTATAGATCCCTCCTGTGTCACTCACAAGCGACCAATCGTGACAAATGAGCATTCAAATGAAAGAGAATAGACATTAGCAGTGAAGAATTGCACTCTAATTTCATAAATATCTATAATTTCTTTAAAAAAATGACTTTAAAAATGTACGAAGTGTGCGATTTGCAAACACCGTTTATGTAGGAAAATACGTTCCATAATTGCTCTCTACGGGCCGGTGTGACACATGTTTCATGTCATATTAACATTCTGAAGTCTTTCCTGAAACGTTTTGCTAGCTCCTAACTGTTGGGTGAGAAATGTAACTGTTTACCTTTGCCTAAGCTATGTCGTTTTAATGGGCGCCAAGACCTCAATGCAATGTTGAAATCTAAATTTGTATTTAACAACGTCTAGCTCTGGCAGAACACATTCAAGACACTATTCACTCAGATCGTGGTATGATTTGATCATTAACCCAACAAACAATTGTATCAGGAGAAGGAATTGGTCTATATCTAATGCTACCTACTGAATGCAAAGATTGCATTGTAAAAGAAATGAATTTATTATATAAAACAAGTATAGCAAAATTAATAATAATAATAAGTACAAAATTTAAATTGGAGCGTTGCGATTTTAATATTACCGATAGAAAATTACGTGAAAACGGAGTCTGATAAATTGATTTTACTCTTATTTCCAAGCTATGAAGTTACTGAAATATGAAATGTAAAACAAAGAAAAATGAGAGATTGCGTATTTCTGCGTCATTGGCGCTTACCACTGGAAATTGCCAAAGCATTTCCCTCGTTCTTGATGATGTTGTGAGCTTCCCACAGTCTCCTGGACGTCGTCATCTCCGTCGGAATTTGATGATATTCTGGTAGATTAGATAATTCTATGGTCCGTACCTCGGACCCAAACACTCGTACAACCAAGTTTTACAAAAGTTCGTCGCTAACTCCACGGAACATCGGAGCGACACGCACTTGCGACCGTACTCTGCAAGTTCTACACAGATTGTCCCTAACTCCACTGAACATCGGAGCGACTCGCACGCGCATCCATACTCAAGTATTTCACAGATAGTCCTCGTTTCACGGCGCGTCGAACGATATATGCACACGCCGGCTCCCCACTCTTCAGCCGACTCCTAGCTTACGTTGTCTCCGCTGATTGGCTGTACCCCACTCGCTATACTCCCCTTCTCTGGGTCATTACACTCGGCGGGAGGGTTCCGTTCCAACAATTCGCCTTTCCTGGACGATGCGACCCAAGATTGCGTCATGCTTCTCGAAAAGATTAAGCGTGTACTTGAAATCCCAGTGAGTCACGTCTCTCGATATACCCTGACGAAAAATCCGTAAAATTCCGTAATCAGATAATTTTCTATGATATCGTCGTTCGTAATAATTTGCTGGATAGCGTTTTCTAAGACATAGAAAACCTATCTGAATGCTAATAATTTTTATAAAATGCTCCGAAAATACCTTAATAATAATTATAATAAATTAATAATAATAATAAATTAACATGAAAAATTCTCTTGGCTGAACAATTTGCCGCGTAAATAAATATAGAATGGCTTCCTACTGACTTATGCCAGTTGCATAAAACCCCTCGAAAAACACGTTACATTCCTTAATCCTGAAACGTAAATAGTGTTCTATAATCATTTGGTTTAAATAAAAACATAACAACCTTTCTCCTGAAGTATCTCATTATAAACCTATTGGGGAAAGTGTGGTTTATGAACACGCGAGATTTCTCGCGCGGGTCCGCTAGTCTTCATTATACAAATTTGATGCTTTCTGTATCTCGTACGAGTGTTATCCTTGGAGATCATACTTCCGAGGTACGGAAACTGAGATATGGATTCTTGTTTTATTCCCTCCAAATAGATGTTTGAACTTGTTTATAATCGTATTTTATATTACTCCATATGTCACTAATAAATACACATCTACTGGTGTGTGTGTCAGTTACGCAAAATACTCAACCAAATAATGTGAAATTTTGCACCAACACAGTTTATAAACTAGGGACAGTCATAGGGCTCTTGGCACCCGGCTTGTACTAAAACAAGGTAAATATCGAAGTTTTCGTAGAATGACCGTACACAGCTCATTGCGAGAAGGTGCAATAGAGACGTAGGCCCTATCATTATGAAAAATATTTACACTCTCGTCGCTATAAAATTTATAGCTTTGCGGAATGTATGTCAATTTAAACATAGAATCTAATTCTACCTAGGCCTATTAAAAACCTAAAAAAGTACTATTTTATGTTTTTGAAAACCTTTCGGTTGGTTCCTTAGTTTAGGGGCTGCGACAACGCGGTCATGTAGCCCCGTGTACTTTGGGTGTGTGTAGAATCTGTCTGATAACCGGTGTTAATTGTGATTGCTGTATTAGTGTGTGTTATCTGTTTTTAATTTAAGTAAGGACCGCAGACAGTAATTTAATGTAGTTCCTATTTTTGCTACCAAATGCTGCCATCCACGACACCAAGCTGCGGACTTGGCTACTAGATGCCAACGCAGCCATCACCTGGCGACGAACGTTGGAACTAATATAGCGTTATCAAACTAACCTACACATTTTAGCTTCCACAAGTGTAATTAGTGGAAGGATCTTTTACATGCCATAAATCTATGACATGGGACCGCCGGCTTTACTTCCCCTCCAAAGGAAGGCATACTGAGGGATTTTTAACGCTCTTAAAAATCCAACGACTTCGCCGGGTTTGAACCCGCGAACTTGGCACAGAAGCTCAGCATGCTACCAACTACGCCACCGAAGCCGCCTATTTCAGATTACCTAAAATGACAATTTAAAGAAATTAAGAATCCGGTCCCAAGTTATAACTTAGCCAAATTTTAGATTTAAGCATTTTTCCACAGGTTTTACAATAATTTCCCACACTTAATGGACACCCACAGCCCCCAAGCCAATCCAAGATATAAAGAGCAACAGTTTTGGTCCTATGGCTTTTTGTCAGATCTCCATTGATTGCCCCTTAAATTGCGCTTTAAAAAGGTAGATTTTGAGTCATTTTCCTATACATTTTTCACACAATCCTTACTAGTCAGAGGGCACTTTGGAAAGTGTGAACAGTGGGCTAAAAGGAGCGAAGCGCTCGCGCGATAATGATCAGACCTTGCCACACGCCTGCACTCATTAGTCGGACTCAAGTTCATCCTCTACAAACAGGCGAGAATACCAAGCCACTGTCAGTTGGAAAGTCGGGGTGATCAAATGTTGAATCCCACACTATAAAAGCTCGCCTTTCAGGGGAAAAATCAATAATAATCCATAACAGTAACAAATCTCAAGCTAAATACGTTGAGTAATCCTTCAAAATGATAATAATAATAATAGCACAGTCGAGATTCGAAACAATCTGCTGCATTGCAGGCTGGAAATGCAATTCTGCTCCGAGGGTTCAAACGGGATACACCCAAACTCATGAGGCAGAACGGAGAAGAGGTGGGTTCGATGCATGCCTCATCCATTCTGCTCCAGGCAAATGCCGGCCACAGACATCTCCTCCTAAATTACAATAACACAGGTTATCAGGGAAAGGGCGACAGTAACACTCGCGGTTGGTTAGTAACATGAGAAATAAAAGCACGTTTGGTTTTAAACGGGCGCCAGTCTCTTAAAACTAAACGGTCTGAGCTGGAAGCATCATTGTCGAGTCTTTAGGTTAGTTTTATTTTATTTTATTAGCCATGAAATGTCCAACCAAGAAGATACTCAAGACAGCACACGGAAGAGAAAGAATTTACCCATTGAGAGACTGACTACATACTAGAAGAGAGATGGAAACATATTTTTACGGCGGTTTTGTTTTCATATTTTAACCCTACAATATTAAATTGATCGCCGCTGGTCGAGATGGGAACTATTACTGTTTACTTGTGTCACACGTCAGCCTGCTTCGTTGCGCGAGTAGGATATGACTCAGCTCAGTTATCGTTTGACTGTGACGCGCAATGTGCAGGATGAACTCTTGTCATCGCTGTGTTCCCCGCTTCGTCCCGCGGGGCAGCTGCTACAATCAACAACAAACACTGGCGCAGCGGCAATCAAATGCTATACTAACATAGACTACGTAAAATTTACGTGTATGAATAATTTAACTGCTTAGATTTCCCTCTATATCTGTCCCCAGCAGCAGTGCTTCCACTGGTCTATGGTGGTAATAATAATAATAATATCGCATGGCCTCGGGTGCCGGGTGCAAGCTTTGTTATTTCACACCCAGAGGGTAGCTTGCATGTCGAATTTCGTTGTTCCTTGACTATGAAAGTCAAGGAGGTTAGATATCTAAGCTCCTTGAACACTATAGCGCTTTCTAGTAGAGAAATGAGGAACATTGTGTTGGCGGAAACTCCCGAGATTAATTTTGTCATTATGAACTCGGCCTACTGAATTCAAATGGGTTCTTTGACATGCCAACATCGTATGACATGCGTGTCGTATTTTTGCCGCCTTTCAAAAATCACTTACCACGGCCAGGAGCGATCCTGCAATCTTGGGGTTAGTAGACCGACACGCTAACCACCGTGGCAAGCTTCTATGGTGGTGATGTCATTGCTTTTGTTATTAATGCCAATCAGCTCTAGAGCCATAATCATGGGGCAAAGAATTGCCTGGAAACTAACCTTGAATTTAACAACATATTCGTTTCTCCATGGCAATAACAAAGAGGTGGGGAATCTGACGTAGATATGTCACATCACTTCAGAGACAGTGTAAGAGGCTGGAGAGATTACGTACTGCTATCTACGTCAAAGTAAACTATTTCTGTATTTGTCGTATTTGAGATGGAACTTAGCGTATTAAACTTCAAAGACCACAGAGGATTCAGGGCATATAAATAGTGTTACATACGAAATACATATTAATTTCAACCTTTTAACTAATTCATGCCTTAGCACAAAGTTGTATTAAGCATCAATCGAATAATATTAGCATTGTAGGGTTAAACCTAAATAAAACGCTAATTCACACAGCATCTACAGTTTCTTTCATTTCTCTGTTGTTGACTTTCGCCCTTTTGAAAAAGAGCGATGCACTTGAATTGCAGCAAAGGCAAAACACATTCCATAACGGTTAAGACACGGAACTGATTTGTTTACGTAATGGCTGGCAAATGAGGCTACTTGCGAACCAACCAAATGAAACACATTTCTCTAAGTCACATTATTATGTTACGGTTCTTATTTTCTAACGGAACTGCGACATGCATGCGATAATATGCATCAAGCTCGCTTCTTGCCTTACAGAGATTCCCTGCAAGTCCGTCTCGTCGCGTAGTGGCTGTCACCGCTGAAGCCCGGGTGCGACTCCCGCCTCTGACGAGAAATTTAATTCTGGTCTGAGGGCTGGAATGGGTTAGGGAAGAGGCTGGTTCGATTCCTACCTCAGCTATTCCTGGAAGTGGTTTTCCGTGGTTTCCCACTTCAGGCAAATGCCGAGATGGTAACACATGCTAGTACAGACATCACAGGCTAACAGATAAACTCTACACACACCCAAGCACACGGGGCTATATGACCACGATGTCGCAAAGCCCCTAAATGAACCAACAACAAGATTCCCTGTACATAGCACTCTGAACGGGACGAGGCCGGTGTCCACTAAAATGGCCTTCTTTTAATTACCGTATTATAAATCCATTTTTATACTGAATTTAAACTTATGGGATCACCGGAAGCTTTTCGGATAAACGGTATTAATAATAATAATTATCATATGGTGTGAATTACGCGATCTTAGATTGGGTTGATTAACATCAGTCATCCAGCACCGCGATCTGTGGAGCAAAAAGATAAGCAAGGCATAGCCAAACTGACGTACAGTCATCTCTCGTTATATGCGTTCTCATTTCACGAGTTTTCGCTATAACGCAATTTTAAAAATGCACATAATTAAATAAAATAAAAAAATATAATATACAAGTTAGGTTGCGGATTTACTATCACCCTGTGGGCCGATGGAGTGTGCAGCGCTGCAAGGCGGCGTGTGGTCATAATTGAGTTAAGTAGCTGTGTTTTATTGTTTCTAAAAACGTTATGGAGAAAAGAAAGTGTGATAAAAATGCTTCCAAAAACAAAAAGCAAAGGAAATCAATAACACTTTGTAGCAGTTTTGCTAGCCCTATGTTGGTAGCGACAAGTGTAACAGTTTGACCCTCACGTTGAGCGACAAGTGTAACGGTTTACATTTGCCTAAGCTATGTTGTTTTAATGGGCGCCAAGACCTCAATGCAATGTTGAAATCTAAATTTGTATTTAACAACGTCTAGCTCTGGCAGAACACCTTCAAGACTCTATTCACTCAGATCGTGGTATGATTTGATCATTAACCCAACAAACAATTGTATCAGGAGAAGGAATTGGTCTATATCTATTGCTACCTACTGAAAGCAAAGATTGCATTGTAAAAGAAATGAATTTATTATATAAAACAAGAATAGCAAAATTAATAATAATAATAAGTTTAAAATTTAAATTGGAGCGTTGCGATTTTAATATTACCGATAGAAAATTACGTGAAAACGGAGTCTGATAAATTATTGATTTTACTCTTATTCCCAAGCTATGAAGTTACTGAAATATGAAATATAAAACAAAGAGATATGAGAGATTGCGTATTTCTGCGTCATTCGCGCTTACCACTGGAAATGGCCGAAGCCTTTCCCTCGTACTGGATGATGCTGTGAGCTTCCCACAGTCTCCTGGACGTCGACATCTTTGTCGATATTTGATGAGATTCTGGTAGATTAGATAATTCTATGGTCCGTACATCGGACCCAAACACTCGTACAACCACACTGGTTAAGTTTTACAAAAGTTAGTCCTCCACTCCACGGAACATCGGAGCGACTCCCGCGTACAACCGTACTCGTTAAGATCTATACAGATAGTCCTCGTTCCACGGAACACTGAACGATATATGCACCCGTCGCATCCCCACTCTTCATCCGACTTCTAGCTTGCGTGGTCTCCACTGATTGGCTGAGCACGCCGCTATATTCCCCTCCTCTGGCTCATTACACTCGGCGGTAGGGTGAAGTCGTATTCCGTTCCATACATCCGCCTTTTCGTTCTGCTGCAACGCAGGATTGCGTCATGCTTCCCGACAAGATTAATCCTGTATATGAATTTCCAGTGACTCATGTCTCTCAAAATATCCTAACTGACGAAAACTCCGTAAAATTCCGCAAACACATAATTTTCTATGATATTGTCGTTCGTAATAATTTGCTTGATAGCGTTTTCTAAGACATAGAAAACCTATCTGAATGCTAATAATTTTTATAAAATGCTCCGAAAATACCTTAATAATAATTATAATAAATTAATAATAATAATTTAACATGGAAAATTCTCTTGGCTGAACAATTTGCCGCGTAAATAAATATAGAATGGCTTCCTACTGACTTATGCCAGTTGCATAAAAAACCCTCGAAAAACACGTTACAACTTGAAGAAAAGCAGAAAAGCTGGAAGTTATAAAGCGATATGATCGCAATGAGCACACTGTGAACATTCTCCAGGCTACAGAATCAACTGTGAGAACCATAATAAGTCAAGCAGGAAAATATATAAAGAAACCTGCAAAAGTGTGACCAGAATGACGTCATCCAAGATAACACAAATAAGGGCGCCAATTATGGAGAAAATGGAACATGAAAAATAGATTGAACATCAAAGTACACGTTCTATCCCGATATCCGCCATGGTTATGTTTAAAGAACTGAAAGCATCCTATCCAGACTCGGAAGTTGCATTTGTTTAAAACTTATAGGCTTTTTCTTTTTTCTTTGAAATAGTCCCGATCTCCTATCTAACCCATATTATAATACATTCATTTTACGCGTTTTCGTATTACGCAAAGATTACTAGGAACGAATTCATCGCGTAAATCGAGGGATACATTTGTTATTGTTGGTGATTAATTTAAGGGATCAAGCGATCTGTGGACTCAAAAGACGAGTGGGTTCGAAGCCCACCGTCAGTCGGTCATCCTTGAAATGGTCTCCCACGCGACGGTACCTTCCAATAGACTTCCTTCCTGTTTCATTCATTCATTTCATATGTCTCATGAGATGGGCGTCAGGCCGTTAAGTCCATGCGCCACATGGAAATGCATCAACTCCTTTTACAGTGTTACTGGAATAGCACCTGGATATAGACACACGTCAACAATAGATAAAATCATCAAGCAAACCCGTCACTACGCTGTGATGGATCTTATAGCGTAATAAACAGGACATAAACGTCAGGCATATAGCAAGTACTAAACGTACGCCCACTAACAGAATGTACGGTACCTTTATCGCAGCCTGTCGGACTGTTATTCGCACAAAGAAATGTTAACCTGATACGTTCTTTATGTTAAATTATGGGGTCCTTATAAACATAATTATTACACTAACCTTTAACTGCGTATGTGGGGTGCTGAGAACACCCCTACGTGTAATATTCGCTTGTTTTTTTTGTTTTTTTTAGGGGTAACGTTCTCGCTTGCTGAGCCCAAGGTTGCAGGTTCGAAACCTGGCGCAGTCAGCTGGCATTTCAGGGTGCGCAAATGCGAGGGAGCCGTGTCAGTACATTTACTGGCACGTTAAAGATCCCCTTCGGGGCAAAATTCTGGCACCCCGGCGTCTCTAAAAGCCAGTGTAGTTAAAAGGGACGTAATACCAATAACATTATTATGGTTTTTTTTTCTGTCAGAAGTTGGCTACACTGTTGAGGAACTCTGTACTTTCCTGAATAAGCTTGGAGTTTAATATAACATCATTTGCATTGTTTCTAGTTATGTATTATTGCCGACGATAGCATTTATAGGCTAGGGTGTCGTCATACCCAGTTACGTTACACATCGCGTCTAGTTGAGCTGTCGCTTCTGTGTGGTGTTGGGAGTGTGTGAAATGAATACCTCTTTAGATCAAGTGCATATCTTATAATAATATTTTTAAGGTAGTAATAAAGATTGAATTTGGTATATGTGGTCTTTATTTAACATTTATGTAAACCGGGATGAACTCCGCTTATTAGGTTAAACCCAAACAGTCCTGTCAACTCACGCTAATGGCTTTGGGAAGAGAGTGGAGGTAGGCAACCTCCCCTGAAATGTTGGTTCTGTCACACACCCAAGTACACGAGGCTACATGACCGCGTTGTCGCAGCCCCCAAACTGAGGAACCAACCAACCGAAATGTTGGTTAAGCCATGGGTTGACCGACAGCTATTATACGTACACCGGAACCCCCTGGAGTTTCCGTAGATATAATCAGTGGAGCTAACATGTTATCCATGTACAATCAAAGAGTTGGAGAATTGAGAATTATAGGAAACTATAACTTTCCTAAGTGTGAGTTGTCAAAACGGGGCAAAAAGTACGGGGGTGTTCAAACAAGGAACGTTCTGCCCTTTATTTACAAATGGTGGTAACTTTCAGTTATGTGGGTCTCACAATCACGAACCAGGTACCACGATTAATGTGCATATTCATCTGTATAGTAAGTTAACTCTGGAACACAAAATTATTGCATAGTGTTGAGCTTTAAAGGAAAATCTGGAATAACGCCTAAAATTTCTAATGAGTGATATGAAATAGTGTACGTGTTTGAGAAAACAAGAGCAGATAGTGAAAATCAGAGCAGGTTGACACATTCCGACAATATTTACAACCACGTCCACTTTGGAGTGGGGGCAGTGAAACACTCCTCCGGCAATTTCCCCGTTAGGATTTCCCTAATTTACCCCCGTGGAGAGAACTCATTAGCGGAGCTCGGTATCACCCGCTCACAAGACCCCTACTAAAGCTTGCACTATTCGTTTACAGGGGTCCACATACCTAATCAAAGGTTAACGGATTCCGTAATATTCCCTGTCATTAACGACGTCTCCAGGCCAAGCAAGACCTAGGGAGGTGCTTGAACGAAATTTACGAGTTGTGGGGCACGACACATCACACAAATAAAATAAATCAACTTACCGAACTTCACAAAGCAATAATCACTTCCCCAGGGAGCATCGCGAAATCCAATAATTGCACATTTGTATGACACCACAACACTTGGCACATGTGAAGGCTCGGCCACACTGACTCCCGGCCGTTGCACTGCACTGGTAGGACGCACGCGCTCGCTAGCAAGCGACTGAGCAGCTGAGAACTAGTTTGGCATCTCCCGCGCGCGGCCTGCCTGCCAGCCTGCTTGACATAACTGTTCCCTCTAATCTCTACCATCGACCTTTACTTAGCACTGCAAAGCAATGCATTGGTCCTTTGTAAACACACAATACAATAGTATTAGTAGCTATTCACCTACTAGAAGTTCTTTAATGGTGTACTTAGTGATGTAAAATGTCTAGGCATTTATAAATCGGGGCAAATGTCCAAGATAAATGTCCGGGCAAATGCCCAAAACCCATAAATGCCCAGGCATTTTGGATATTTACCTATTTTAAAAACATATTCATAATGGAACGCTTATATAAATATTGTTTTAGCCATATATGTATCTACATATATGTATTCTATATATTTATCCATAAAAACAGGAGTTGAGGCCAAAATAGGCTGCGGAAGTTGTTGTAGGAATTCACTGAAAGAACTTGATTTTGGTTCTGAGGCTGAGCTTGTGCTTGGTACTGCAGATTTGTTGTTGAAATCATCCACTTCAATTAGTAAAGGTTCATAAGGTGGTTTTCTTTCGAAAAGGTTTTTCAACCACTGCAATTGTACCTAACTGAAGCACTTTCTTTTAAGATCCTGAGGGCACTTAAAACACTTCTTTATGTGCTTTTCCATTTTGTTACAATGTGACTGTTAATAGTCCTTATTACAATATTTACAAGATACTCCTTTCCCTTTCAAATTAAAAAAGTTCCAAATAGGTCCTTTTCCCTAAGCATTTTGTAATGATTTAATCTAACACTTAAACATATAAATAGCCTAAGAAAGTAGTGAGGTTATCTCAGACTCAACCACTCAACAGACAGCTCTACTTCACAACTAACTGGGCTGGGCTGCTGGTGGTAGAATGCCTCGCCAATCTCAAGGCCACAACCACCCTACCCCCATTCCAAGATCATAGCACAATGGTTGCCCAGGGCCTAGCCCACACACCCTCCTCCCAAAGCCACTATTCACACCATAATCAAACTCTTACCTAATATTCCTAAATATAAATGAGTAGGCCTGGAGGCCTAACTCAGTAATACAATGTTTTATTCAAGCCAGATATACATAATTCCTATTTAGATGTTATTGACAACATTGACACAGGATAATTAAATTATTATTGGCAAAATTCAGGCATTACTAGTTTATCCATGAAATGTACCTTTGATTAATGGTTTTTATTATGTTTTAGATGCTCTAGTAACAATCGCAAGTTGTAGAAAGTAAAAAAAAAGAAGTTTTCTTAAATGCCCAGATTTTGGGCGCTTAAAACTGCTTTGGGCAAATGCCCGGGCAAATGTCAATTTATAGATGTCCTGCCCACTGGGCATTTGCCCGGCCCACATCACTAGGTGTACTAGAATGTAGTCTTCTTTAGCATACCCGTGAGACAACTGGTTAGCTATTGCGAGTATAGCATTGATGTAAACTTACCGCTATTTATTATAAACTAGCGAACCCGTGCGAGAACTCTCGCATAATGTGTACAGACTACCCGCTCGGCTCTAGTGCAATGTGGGCTGCACGCGACACAGTTGTGCCAGGGGCTATCGTCTTGTTTATTTGTTTAAAAGCATTTTATAAACAAATAAATATATTTCCTTTGACTTTTCATGAAATGCAAGATTTTCCATGTACTATTGAGAGTATTTGTAAGATTTTTGTACAAACCACACCTTCTAACTCCCTCTGGTTTAGGAGCTTGAGTTTTGTGAAACATACACCTTAGTATATTATATAATAAGATTATGTTTTGAAATATTCTTAAAATGTAGATGTTGAGAACCGTGTATGGCTCCCGTGATTTACAGTCCAGTATAAATAAGCTTGATCAATGTAAATGTCGTCAACGTCAACGTTGTGCGAGTTCAACATCCTTACAACATAATTCAAGTGGAATTCACCACTGTGTCTATATTATATGCAAGCTTGAAGAAAAAAAAAAGTTCATGAACCATTTCTAAGACTTCGTTAAGAACTATCAGACATTTAAAAATTATTTTTTACAAATATAATGACTTTTTTGTGGCTGGTTGGTTCCTTAGTTTAGGGGCTGCGACAACGCGGTCATGTAGCCCCGTGTACTTTGGGTGTGTGTAGAATCTGTTTGATAACCAGTGTTAATTGTGATGGCTGTATTAGTGTGTGTTATCCGTTTTTCAATTCAAGTAAGGACTGCAGTCATTCAATTTTCAAGTGGTTTCTACTTTTGCTACCAAACGCCACCGTCAACGACAAATAGTTCTTAATTTGGTTACTAGATGCCACCGCAGTCAGCTCCTGGCGACGAACGTTGGAACCTAAGAGCGTTAGTCAAATCTAACCTATAATTTAGCTTCACACAAGTGTAATTAGTGGAAAGTTCTTCAACATGCCATAAATTTATGACATGGGACCGCCGGCTTTACTTCCCCTCCGAAGGAAGGCATACTGAGGTATTTTAACGCTCTTTGAAGCTGCGATCTTGGGCATAGAAGCTCAGGTCTTCAGTGGGCCATGTTATGTTGCTACCAGGGTAGCCATATGTCATAATAATAATATCGTATGGCCTCGGTTGCCGGGTGCAAGCTTTGTAATTTGACACCCAGAGGTAGCTTGCATGTCGAATTTCGTTGTTCCTTGAAGCACTATGAAAGTCAAGGAGGTTAGATATCTAAGCTCCTTGAACACTATAGCGCTTCTAGTAGAGAAATGAGGAACTTTGGGTTGGCGGAAATTCCCGAGTTTTTTTTTTTTTTTTAGCGTATGGCTTTTTGTGTCGGGAGTGTCCGAGGACATGTTCGGCTCGCCAGTTTTGTAGCTGCTTCGAGACGGACACCCAATGGGTGAGCTACAAGTACCGTTGGGGAGGAGAGTGAGAAGGTAAGGACGAGGAGTTGGAAGGTAGCGGCTGTGGCCTATAGTTAGGGACCAACCCCGGCATTTGCCTGGAAGGAAGATGGGAAACCACAGAAGACCATCTTCATGGTTGCCGGCGGGTGGATTCGAACCTCCTCGCCTCCCGGATGTGAGCGACTCCCATCAGTCATTTTCCCATTATAAACACGGCCTACTGAATTCAAATTGGCTCCTTGACATGCCAACATCGTATGACATGCGTGACGTATTTTTGCCGCCTTTCAAAAATCACTTACCACGGCCAGGAGCGAACCTGCAATCTTGGGGTAGGTATACCGACACGCTATCCACTCACCCACCGTGGCAAGCTGCCACACGTCCTGAAAACGTGGGACATGTCCTGATTTTAGACGAAGAAAAAAAAAACTCCTTAATTTTTGAATATAGACTACTTAAATGCTTAAATGTCCTGAATTTTAAAAGTCGCATCTTGAAAGCATATTTTTGCTGAAATATTTCTACATTTTGGTTACGTCAGCGGAACTATTCCTCCGATTTTCGAGAAACAAAGCGATAATCAGAGTCAAGTAATTTGTTAATCAGTACTTTAGTAGGTTAATTTCTTTGTTTATTATGGCGGGGTTTTGGTTTGAATTTATAAATGTTCTTTTTCCGATAGTCTTTTCAGCTAATACGGATTTTTTTACACAGCGGGATTCTGTGTTTGTAATTACTGGAAATAAAAATATGCATCATGCGTAGAAATAATTATTTCTGCTATGAATACACAGATCACAGACGTATACTTCTAATTGGATCAGTTAATCAAATCCTGGTAGTTGAACATAAATTAAAAGACATGACATGCCCAGAATGTTATGATTAAGGTTCGGATGTTAAGGAAAAGTCATATTTTTTTGCTGAGCTCATTTTGACCGAAATCTGAAAAATAAGTTTGAACGACGGGTCCCTGGCCACGTTTAAAGCAATTTGATGTTGCCTATAAATGTATATTTCGGCCATTTTTATTGTTTAGGTCATATTTGGTCATATTTTAGTGATATAAGGTCATATTTGGTTATAATTTCAGCATTCTTGTTTATATTGAGACGTCGTTAACGAGGTATGTGTTACCTGCGTCGAGTTTCAAACACAGGATTTCCGAATAGTGTAGTAAGATATATTTTTCTTTCTTTTGTTTTAGGAAAACCGAGCAAGAACTGCGTGGCAAGGCTATGATACTGAATGAATGTTGAACATTTCAATGTAGGCCAACTGTAGATCTCTGTCAGTTTGCATGATTAAATGTGTCTGGTGTATTATCGCTGAACACATTTTGGCACTTAGACATTTACTGTGTGTTAGCGATACTCTACCTATCCCAAAAATTCATGTCATATTTCCTAGTTCTTTAGGTCTTAAACTTCCGAACCCTAGTGATGATTAGGATGTGTTAAAAATCAACGCTCCATTAAAAAGATACGGACTTCAGGAAGTGTGATTACTTTACGGAGACTTCTTCGTGATTGTTTAATAACTGTGTAAGGGAAAGACAGCTTGAGTTCCTTTAGTTAAATACAGTTGTATTGTCCGCAAAGTCTCACCGCAGCGGTTGTTCCGTATTGACCTCCAACTGGAGTGATATTGCCTGTGCGCGACAGTGTTGGCGCTGTACGCTGTGTTCTTGTGTAAGCTGACTCTAGTGGGAATGGTTTGTTTCTTTTGGTTTTCCGTGCTGGTGGAAACTTTAAGGAGCGTAGTGTGATAGTGCTTACTTTAATTTTAATATCGTATGGCCTCGGGTGCCGGGTGCAAGCTTTGTTATTTGACACCCAGAGGGCAGCTTGCATGTCGAATTTTCTAGTACCTTGGAGCACTATGGAAGTCAAGGAGGTTAGATATCTAAGCTTTCTAGTAGAGAATGGATTAATTTTTCCATTATGAACACGGCCTACTGAATTCAAATGGGTTCTTTAACTTGCCAACAACGTATGACATGCCTTTCAAAAATCACTTACCACGGCCAGGAGCGAACCTGAAAGCTTGGGGTTGGTAGTCCGACATGATAACCACTCACCCAGCGGTACTGGTGCCTCCTATCGTAGATATATTGGAAATGTGACTGCAGTCGGGATTTGAACACTTAAATACTACACCACTGACCGCGACCTGGACAAGCACCGTCACGCGCGCGGATTGTCCTCTCGGCTGTTGCCCGTGCATCGGCCGACCGCGGCTCATGTAATTGCTGCGCGGTGACAGATGCAGCTGATAAGACGAGTGCGCATAGACACAACAGGGGGAATTATATCAGCCGCGATCGGCCGATGCACAGCCGAGTGGTCGGGCGACGGTGCTGATATATAAATAACCCTGTATTATGACCCCATGAACGTTTTTCAGTCCGTTCTCACTCGTGCAATTTGCAATATATCCGAGTAGAAGCGAATTTCAAAGTGTATTGGCGATTTTTGCGACAAATCTGAGCAAATGCACGACCATGTTGTAATATTAGTTTTCGCTCGCCTCGCAATACGCGATCTATTCTCGACCACGAACCTTTCGTCTACAATCACACTGTAATTTACATCAACGATGTATCGTAGTTTTGAATTGATAGCGCTGACGCAATACCCAGTGTCAGTTATGAAATGTGCGATCCTTCCCAGAGTTAGGTGGCCAACATTCAAGTGAAGACTTCCGAGTAGAGGTATTTGTTGCCTCCGTAAGTGACTTTAGTTAGCATTTGTTAAAAATTGTTATACATTTCTGAACGAACTACGCGTCTTTTATCGAAATTGAGCGAAACAACAGCCAATATAGGGACATAATCAGACATTTTGGTCAGAGTAGCCAGGGCGGGTGGATCGACTCCACTCAGAGCAAAATTGCGAATCACTTTGAGCACATTTGTTTCATGCAAATTTACTCAGAAAGACGTCGTTTCTCGGACCTTAGAAAGCCTTAACTTTTGACGTAAATCTATTTTAGGCACAATATACCCAATTTTCACGTAATGTAGGCTTCCAGATTGCACTCACCATTTTATTCATGTGCCCAAGAGAGCTGTCTTCAAGGTATTTAAAACTCCGTGCTTTTAGATTCTCTGGTTCGAAATTCTACAGTTTTATCATCAGCAAAGTATGCTATAGAGGCAGATGACCTCGTAGTTCCGCCCCTTAAAACAACAATAAGTAACTAACTAAAGTAGGCTACATAGTATATATGGAAGCAATGAGGTGTTACAGGAGAATTATGAAGATCAGATGGGTAGATAGGGTTATAAACGAAGAGGTATTAACACGAGTGGGAGAGGAGAGATGTTTCTGGCGACTGCTAATGAAGAGAAGAGATAGGTTGGTAGGACACATACTAAGACACCCAGGAATATCAAGCTTAGTAATGGAAGGAAGGGTCAAGGACAAGAACTGTAGGGGTAGACCAAGGTTAGAATATGTTAAACAGATTGCCTCGGATGTAGGGTGTGGTAGCTATGTAGAGATGAAACGATTAGCTTAGGACAGGGAAGCATGGAGTGGGCTGCATCAAACAACAACAACAGCAATGGAAGCAATGCTGAGATCAGATGGTTGGTTGGTTGGTTCTTAAGTTTAGGGGCTGCGACAACGCGGTCATGTAGCCCCGTGTACTTTGGGTGTGTGTAGAATCTGTCTGATAACCAGTGTTAATTGTGATGACTGTATTAGTGTGTGTTATCTGTTTTTTAATTCAAGTCAAGACTGCAACTTTGAATTTTTCAAATAGTTCCTACTTTTGCCTCCAAACGCCACCGTCAACGACTACTAGGCCAAGTTCAGAAGTTAGCTACTAGACGCCACCGCAGTCGGCTCTTGGCAACGAAAGTAGGAACCTAAGAGCGTTGTTTACATTCTTAACCTATACAATTTAGCTTCACACAGGTGTAATTAGTGGAAGGTTCTTTAACAAGCCATAAATCTATGACATGGGATCGCCGGCTTTCCTTCCCCTCCGAAGGAAGGCATACTCAGGGATTGTTCATGCTCTTAAAAATCCGACGACTTCGGCCGGGTTTGAACCCGCGACCTTGGGCATAGAAGCTGAGCAAGCTACCGCACTAGATGGTTGAGTATCGCCTGTGGATGCGAGTAAGAGCTCACCGCTAATTCCGGGCTCAGTTCGAGTCAGCACTTGAGCTTTCAAATCCACAAACAGGCCACGCTTCAATGCACAATTACAAAGGAAAGGAATCCCAAGGGACCTGTTTTTCTCGAACCGCCTGACGTGACCCACAAATAAACCTAAGAATGTATTATTATTTTAATACTAGCACAGTATAAAATTATCACGGGCAAATGCTCGGCGACATTACGCACCGTATCTGAAGCTTGTACATGCTGGATTCACTATTGCGGTGTAGGGGTTATAATGCTTCCCCTTTATTTGAGTTACCAATACCAATATTACGTGAGGCCTGGAACGGGGCGTACTCAGCCTCGTGAGGACAATTGAGTAACTGTCTGACAGTAAGGCAGCGTCCCGATCACGAAAACCAAGACTAACGGCCGAGGGGACCTGATCACCCATCACCCCAATATCTGCAGGCCAAATGGCTGGGCAGCGGTCGCTTGGTAGGCCTAGGCAACATTAGGCAGTTCGAATTACACCTCAACAGAATATTTTTGCTTGCCAATTTTTTGTTTCATTTTTATGCTTCATGTTTCTTTATTTGATTGTAATAAACACACGCTTGCTTCACTAAAGGCCCGTGGTATTGAGAGCTGATGAAATGTCGAGACGTTCTACATACAGTACTTAATAAACTGTAGTTGAAAGCATCTGAGTAAATCTTTCTCGGGTTTAAGTGCAAAACTTGACTGAATATTTCGTACGCAATACAGGAGTATTCCTCGTTTAAGCCTGAAGCAGCAGATTGTAATATTATTATATATATATCGTAGGTTGGTTATCGAACTCTTTAGCGTTTTTCTTGAAGCCTTTAATATCATCACAAAAGGAGATATTGTATATTGTATATTCTACTTCTATAGCAACTATTCTAGTTTCTGAATAATTATGTATCTTATGACTGAAATTATTAAATATAGGCTATTACAGCGAGTTGAATAAAGTAACGCATTTACCCTCGCGGTAAGACGGACAAGACCAAATGGCAAGACGAGACACGTCAATCATATTTTCCCAGCTCACAGAAGTTGGCTTGAGACACTATGCACTATCCATTGAGCGCCAACTTACACGATTCTGTCATTCGTGTATTTAAAGTAATTGCGAATACTGACTTACGAAGAAGAAACCTTGGTTTGGAGATGACACTCAAACTTATATTAGCCGATGACGCGGTGGCTGCTGCTTTATAAGTGAGAGTGGGTTAGGCCCAGCAATCTAAATTTTCCAGTGAACATTGACTCAACGAATTGCTCGATTTTGAATGATATTTTTTTTGGTTTTCTGTAATTTTTGTTTATTTTTATTTTTATATAATTTTTTGTTTTATTAATATTTGATCTTATTAAATGTAGGTGTCCACCTCAAAATTTTAAATTCCATTCCAAATTTGTATACTTTAATCTGTGTTAAGAGGGGCAGATGACCTAGTAGTTCCGCCCCATAAAACAACAATACCATAACATTAATTTTACCAAGGCCAAACTATGTGCCGGCCAAAGTGAGGGGAGGAGCCGGATGGCCTGCCCCGCTGCAGCATGCAAGCACAGGCTGGTTGGCATTTTGTTTCAGAGTTTGTTCTTAGAGGTTGTGTGTCCTCTCAACGCGAACCTAAATTACAGATCTTATAAGAACGAAAGATGACGGTAAATGTATGTTCCGGTCATTAGCATAAAGGCAAGTGAAGAACAAATGTCGTACGGAAATATGAGTTGCAGGATTGTATATTAACTTTTACGGCCAGTGAATTAAAATTCAGCAATTTTTCTAGGTTTGAGTCATGGGGGTCCGGGCGGGGACACCAAGAGCCCGCTGATGAGCCAGCTTGGTGTCCTAGGCGAAACCCCACACAAGACTCGGCACAAACCTAGAAGAATTGCTGCGTTTTAGTTGTAGGATTGTTGAAATGACGGGTCTTCTAGCTGAGTACTCTATGGTTCTAATAAACGCCAATCAGCTGATTCAGAGAATTTTCTTATTACAGAGGAAGATTCTAGCAGTAATGAAATCAGACTTACAGAAGCTCCTCTATGTAGCCTATGAGGGGCTTGGGCAGCGTGTACTTGGGTGTGTTTGGCTGTAATAGTGTGTGTATGTGTAATTCAGGTCAGGAGGTCGTGGTTAGGAATCATCCCGGAATTTCTCAGTTGTTCGTCACGAGACCCTGACAGCGTACAAGGGCCAATAGCAACATAATTTAATAGGTCTACAAGATACACGAACATCGCTGCCGAATGGTAATGTGCGCACGACCACCATCGCCGCAGATTAATTCAGGCCTTAGTACCGTTTCAATATTAATGAATGGTTGGTTGGTTCCTCAGTTTAGGGGCTGCGACAACGCGGTCATGTAGCCCCGTGTACTTTGGGTGTGTGTAGAATATGTGTGATAACCGGTGTTAATTGTGATGGCTGTATTAGTGTGTGTTATCTGTTTTTTAATTCAAGTATGGACTGCAGACTTTGAATTTCTCAAATAGATCCTACTTTTGCCACCAAACGCCAAAGTCAACGACTGTTGTTGTTTGAGTCTTCAGTCTTTTGACTGGTTTGATGCAGCTCTCCATGCCTCCCTGTCCTGAGCTAATCGTTTCATCTCTACATAGCTACCACACCCTACATCCGAGGCAATCTGTTTAACATATTCTAACCTTGGTCTACCCCTACAGTTCTTGTCCTCGACCCTTCCTTCCATAACTAAGATTGCTATTCCTGGGTGTCTTAGTATGTGTCCTACCAACCTATATCTTCTCTTCATTAGCAGTCGCCAGAAACATCTCTCCTCTCCCACTCGTCTTAATACATCTTCGTTCGTCACCCTATCTACCCATCTGATCTTCATCATTCTCCTGTAACACCACATTTCAAATGCTTCAATTCTCCTCTTTTCTGCTGCAACGACTACTAGTTCAGAACTTAGTTACTAGACGCCACCGCAGTCGGCTCCTGGTAACGAACGTAGGAACCTAAGAGCGTTGTTTACATTCTTAACCAATACATAATTTAGCTTCACACAGGTGTAATTAGTGGAAGGTTCTTTAACATGCCATAAATCTATGACATGGGACCGCCGGCTTTACTTCCCCTCCGAAGAAAGGCATACTGAGGGATTTTTAATGCTCTTAAAAAATCCGACGACTTCGGCCGGGTTTGAACCCGCGATCTAGGGCATAGAAGCTCAGCATGCTACCAACTACGCCACCGATATTATTGAATGTACTGATGGTTACTAACAATAGGCAAAACAGTAAGACCGAAGCGACTGAGAACATCTCTCCAGAAGACTACAAGAGGTAAAATCCGAAACTCGAAAGTTCGGCAAGAACTAAGTTAAATATAATGGAACCATTAATACAGAGGTCGAGATTAAGATGATGTGGCCATGTGCAAAGACGGAGATGGTGAGGAACCTTGACGGTATTAGGTTGGTTGGAAGGCCGAAAAAGAGATGGATGGACCAAATCCGACAAGACATATGTAACATTAGTTGATGATGATGATAATTGTTGTTTTAAGGGGCCCAACATCGAGGTTATCGGCCCCTAATGATCTGGGTGATAGCGAAAATGACAATGAAGTGGAAACCAGAACGAAAATTAAGTGAGATGGAAAATACTTACAAAAAGGAACTCAGATTGAAACAACCCACAAAATGTTCTTACAAAAGGGAATTGAGAACGGAAAGATTCACAAAAGGAATAGATTGATAAATACGCACAAAATGTAGGCTAGGTTCAAAATACGTACAAAATGTAGGCTAGGTTCAAAATACGTACAAAATGCAATGCAGAGTCGAAATACTTACAAAATGCAAATGCAATTCAAAATACTTACAAAATGCAAATAAGATCGAAAATACGAACAAAATTCAATTTAGGTTCAAAATACTTACAAAATGTAATTGAGATTTAAAATACACAATGCAATTCAGATTGAAATATCCCAGTTCCAATGCAAAATATTCACCAAGTGCAATTGAAATTCAAAATACTTACAAAATGCAATTTAGATTTAAAATACTTGCAAAATGCGGTTTTGGTTGAAAATACTTACAAAATGCCCTGCTCCTACATTGAAAGACTTACTAAATAGTAATTTAGATTCTCACTCTTTACAAAATGTAATTGTGGTTGAAAACTATCGCGAAATGCAATTTAGATCGAAAAAACTTACAAAATGCAACGAAAATTAGAATATACCTACAAAATGTAGTGTAGATGAAAAAAAATCGCTAAAGGGAATTTAGATACACGGGGAGCCAAGTAACAAAAACAGAGCGGGAATCTTAAAGAGAAAAGGAAAGATAATGAAAAGAAAACAAAGAGGTCTGAACCCTCGAAGAAGGAGGGATCAGGAAAGATAAGACAAGGGCCAATTAAGGCGGGAAAGTGAAGGACTCCCTAGGCCTCGGATACCCTAATACCGTCGGGGTCGGAAAAGAACAAGAGTTGACCAAGGGAGACCGTCACAAGTAAGTGGAAGCAATGCCGGACTCAGCTGGGGTCCCGTGGTCGCCAACCCACGTCCCACAAGATGTGAGCCCCTGTGGGGAATGTAACATTGGACTGGATGTGGCAGAAGTAATGGAGCATGAGAAGTGGAAGGATAGACAGCAGTGACTGGAGCTGGACACGGATGATGATAATGATGACTGATTGTGTTCACTTCTTCAACACGCCCTTTCTCCATTCTGAGAGACGATTCTCCGAAGCCATTTCCAATCACTCAAGGATGTGTTTGTAGGCCTAATGGTTTCTTGGAACCCGTATGGGGACAACCAACGTAGAGTATGTTTGTTTCTGTCCCACCTATGTGA
This sequence comes from Meconema thalassinum, assembly GCA_946902985.2. Lineage (NCBI taxonomy): Eukaryota > Metazoa > Arthropoda > Insecta > Orthoptera > Tettigoniidae > Meconema > Meconema thalassinum. The sequence goes on from OX336390.1 coordinate 8,754,329, forward strand.
GCTGTGGAAAGCGTAGATAGGTATTTTGGTATAAATAAAACTTTGTAAGACGTGGATAAACTCACAATACGGATACTTTGTTTGTTGTTGTTGATTGTTTAGGCACTTTGCGACATCGTGGTCATGTAACCCACGTCGACTTTCTTCAAGGAGCTAAGATTCCGGGAAGGAATTTTCTTTGAGAAAGCATGAAGAACTACTTCTACGATACGAATCCAGCACTCACGGTAGGATTAAAATTCACGACAGAGCGGGGAACAGAACCCAGGTCATCTTCGAGGAAATGTGTTAGGCATTACCAATTCTCCTGCTTTTCCATATCACTAGAATCCACTTCTATCAAGCAAGCTAATGTTGCTTTTAGAAACCTCGTGGAACGGAGTACACTCAGCCTCGTGAGGCAAAACTGAGAAGAGGTAGGTTCGATTCCCACCTCAGCCATCTTGGAAGTGGTTTTCCGTGGTTTCCACTTTTACTCCAGGCAAATAACGCAGTGGTTCCTAACTTAAGGGAACGGTCGTCTCCTTCCCATCATCACTTGATTTACAAATACACATATTAGTGCAACAATCGCAGTGAGACGAATTCCACACACACCCAAGTTCAAGGGGCTACATGTTGCGAAGCCCTTAAATAAGACACCAACAGCAACTAATTGTTTACTGTGATAATCTGTGAGTGGTCAGGTTGGTGTCGTAAGGATTAAGGTACTTGGCTGGTTATTGTGGCACACTCGTGTTGATCGACTGAATGCAACTACTAGGCCTAATACATCCCTCAAGAGTGCCTAACGTTTAGGCATCAAATAACTAGAGAGTAAAAGAAGGAATCGTTAATCTCGTGACCTTCATTTTACGCGGAATCTGTACCACAGGAAGTGATATTTCACTTCAAATACCTCACATGCATTGACCATGAATCGAACCCGAGTCTTGGTGAGAGGCAAGCACCATCACGGCCCCGACCTCTCAAGGACATTGGCAGAAATCCGATGAGCCCGCTACAGCAAGTAAGTATCTAACATAGAATTTAGTAAGACCGTGTCCTGTTTTCCAACGATGGTCCACTGGTTCACAAATGGATCTGGGTGGCAGTCCAGTCCTACCGCTCGAGTGCCCTTTTCCTTCCTCTTTTTCGGGACAGAATTTAGGCAATCACGATCACTTAGCACCTGAAACCACAGGCCTTGAAAATACTCTGTTATGAAGAACAATGCTTCTAATGAATCCGAAGCAATGTACGTGAAAACACACACACATATGCATCGGCCGGGAATCGAGCAATGAACTGCTGCTGGGAGGGCGGTAGCTGGCGATGATTTCCTCTGGGAGAAACCTTTGGAGATCAACACGCATGACTCTCATTACTGCACAAACGAAGTCAAACTGTAGCTCGAAGTGTTGAAGCTTTTGAGTCAAAACGCTGGAGAATTTGAAAATACGTGTACGAGAAAAGATGGAAAGGTACCGGACAACAATTAGTTTGGAAAATACTTAATAGAGAAACTACAGTAGCTAGCCTACATGGTTTAGTTCACCCGCTTCTGCCCGGCCTGGTCAGTAGTGTAGTTTCAAGCTATTTGTGTGTGACTTTTCGAAGTCTCCGACATAAAATATCGCGTCTAAACTGTGTGATGCGACTTAATATGTTTGTCTTCTTGTGTACGCTAGTTTATATTACTGTCAGTTTATCACGTAGTAAAATAGTCATTCCAACAGGCAGCTGAGTGTGTTAATTGCTGTAAAGTGGGGCAGCAGGTGTCGCATCGCGTGCGCTCCATTGTTCCGCTGTGACACAAGTAGTCCAGTGAGCCAAATCATCATCATGTAATATTGTTTATTCGCTAGGGCCATTGAGCACTTTGCGCTCCTCTGGGCACAAACAACACCGTCACTTCTCCCTTTTTGCGGAGGTGATCCCTGTCGAAGGCGCCTTCAGGTTTGGTTTGTGACGTTAGGGTGTTTCTAGACCAGGCCATTGTGGTTTTGGGGTTTGTTCCAGCATCGACAGAAATTTTCATCAAGAGGAGGAAAATAACCATCGTAAAGGAATTCAAATATCTGGGTATCAAGCTCCAAACAAGTGCTACTGCTCGGGTCTAAGCTGCGTGAACCTGAGAGGAATGTGATGGTGACGAGTGATTAGGGTTCCCGGTCCGTCCTTAGTAACAGAACCAAGTACATTGCTCGGTGATTCACTCACTCGTTCGCAACGTCACACTGGTTTCAGAAAAGACCCTATGTTAGCAGTATTGGAAGAGACGGGAATATCATGCGGGCTGTTGACAGGCTTTTCAATTCTCGCCTGACCCTTCCCAGCCTCTGCCCTTCACCCCGCAAGTTCACAGCGCTTACACCCGAGCAATACATATTTCACATATCATGTGATAGAGAAATCAACGCAAGCGGTACGGGCAATGCTTGAGAACCCTCAGCTTAAAGACATAAAATCATGCCTATTCGAATATATGGCCTTGAAGTTATTTGGCTGCACCTAACAGAAAAGAGCCTTTCCTCAGTAGAAAAAGTGATGGCATTATTCATAAAGAAAGCAATCGGAGTGTCAAAAACTACCAGGTCACGATTCGTCCACCCCCTGGTACGAGAGTAATTTCTTATAGAAACCTTAGAAACTATTCACCTCCAACAAACACCAGAGCCTCGGAAAGCTACTAACATCATTGAAGAAAAAACGAGATGACTTACCTCAAGAATTTTATGGAACCGGGGCATGATCGACCAGACTTTGAGTTGAGGCATGTGTTACCACGTCCGGCGGTCCATGGTTTTCACCACCTTACTTGCGTTAGCACAGTACAGTGACGTGTGTATGGCAACTATGTGGAGAAGCAAGTGATCGCTACCACTCAGAGCTCTGTAGGAAAAGGACAAAACCAATCAGAGTATGAACTCAAAGTGCCAGAGTGCAATTTTAGTGTACGTGTTTATACTTTATTTTCAATGGCTATTTGGCTGCAATAAAAGTATTATTATTATATCTGTTTCAGTCCATTCGTCTATGGTGACCGTAAAATCGCGCCTGTCTTTTGCGAATTGTGTTTGTAATTTTTTATATTTAGTCTAATATATACCTTCTTGTTGGATTATTATTATCATCTTCAACCCATCCCGGCTTCGCCCGGGAACAGTTAAATTTGCATTACGTGATAAGCGATTTTTTTCTCGATGTCAACGAACTACGACCTATATCCATTTTCCGTCCCGTCACGATGGGTTAAAATCACTGACTGGACTATTAATTATATTATCATGGAGATGCATTTGCAACGAATTCTTGTCAGATGTAATTTAAGAATGGCGAGGTGCATGAAACACAAATCTCCCTCCCGTCCAATCTTAACTTGACTGTGTATTTTGCACAACGAAAAGTTCACTTCCAGGGAAACTCCAAACACAACCACTCTTCTCTGAACTCAACATGACTCGACAGTTTGCTGCTGGCTTAAACTGGGCTGATAGGCTCGCCCCTAGCTAGCTCGTAAACTGTCACCTCAGTAATTGAATGGAGATTGCAGGAAGAAATGAAAACATAAAAACACTTCTAGTGGGCGATGTATTGAAGATAGAGATATGCTCTCCGGGACTTTTTTGTAGAACTTTTCATGATGAACAATTCTTACACTCATGGGATATAGATATTTTTAACGGTTTGCCCAGCGTAAGCTTAAAAAGCGGACGGACGCCAGGTTTTCTTTTCGACTTTTTCACTGAAGTCGTTACTGCTTGGCTTCCTTTGATCATAAATAAATTATTTTGTACCGAAACCTTCCTCCAGTAATCCTTTACAGAAACGTGAAAACCACATCAAAATCCATCCAGTGTTTCTCTAGATTACCCGTGACATCCGAGATTCGGGGACTTAGTATAAAACAAAGTAGAGACGTTTTTATTATTCAGCATTATGGAAGCATAAATAATTATGTAATTTCATTACTATCGGCAAAGAAGCAGCTCACAAGCTTCCCCTCAAAAGGTGGTCTTGGACATGGGCATAGCGATGTGAAAATAATAATTATTATTATTATCGGCGAGGTAACCTATGGAACATCAATGACAAGGATCTGGAAAATAGTGTGACACTGCTTACCTGGCCAGTTTATGCCCTTCAGCAAATAGTCCATACATAAAATAAAAAGTAGTGCCTCACTCATGTAACAACTTAGAGCCATCACCTCTCACTGCAGCCTGATTATCAACATAAATACTTTTGATTGCATGTAGCAGCCCTCCCTCGATACCATAATCCCTCAAGACGCTCAGCATCTTCTCATTGGGTACTCAAAACCGCACGGCTTCTCTAGATCTACACAACACAAACACAACTGTCTATTCCTCTCGTAGCATTTCTCAATAATTTGGCGCATACTAAAAATTTGATCTAGACAACCCCGTTGCGGTCTAAACCCACATTGGTTTTCCGCCATGTTACTCTCGGCCAAAGATCTACGATCCCTGAGTACACTTTTCCCAGGGGCGGAACAGCGAGGTCACCGGATCCTCAAGGAAGTAGGATTTCTGAAGAGCGGCAAACATCCACGTACCGATGTCGGCTCCTAAAATATGTCTGGTAACAGATTTGGTGGAGGGAAGCGATGGTGACAACCCAACACACACGTCATTATCTTGATCTTGTAAAAGTCACTGGGAGGAAATTAAAAACCTTTATAAGAGCTGAGCACAACCAGTGGTGAATAGCGGACTGATAGGAGCCATTTGATACGTCAAGTGGTTAGGAGTAGCCGTCACTAACGGGATGATTAATGGACAAGCCTGAGCCAGGGAAGCGAATCACTAACGAGCCAAGTAGAAATGATGTGTCTATAGTTATCATAGCGAGTTGCATGTTTACAGTACAGTACAATTGATGCCACGTGAACCTGAACAGCGCTCAGTACATTGGTCCGCGAGCATTCTTGTTTCCATCTGCCTCCAGAAATATGATCGTGTGTCCTCCGGAGAGGCCGTGCAGGTCGCCCGTGGATTAAGTGATGATGAAGACGACAAATACAAGAAATACAGGAAATTAAAATCCCTGATGGCTCGGCCGGGAATCGAACCCGGGGCACTTCGGGGCAAAGCCTAGCCTTTTAGCCACGGAGCCGGACATGAAATGAAGAAGAGACCTGCAGGTAGGAGAGAGTCAGCTAAGGATCAGCGGCGGGTGCAGCCTGTCTTGAGGGCAGAAGATGCTACGGTCGCTCGAAAATGAAGGCATCAGCATAGAGTGCTATGGATGGATACAGTTATCATTATCACTAATTAGCAAATTTGTAATAAAGGCTACGATTTGGAAGGAGTCGGCCATGGCATTAAGTTAGGAACCATGTCGGCGTTAACCTGGAGTAGAAATGCGAAACCACGGAGAACCACTTTTAAGATCACTGAGGTGAGTCTTCTCAGTTTGGACTCACTCTTGGCAGAGCCGCTTTTCAGTCGGTCAACACGAGTGTGCCCAATTACCCTAAATAAAACACTTCCTACACAAATAGGGGTTGTATAAATAATCCATGTACCGTAATTTATTTCAGGCTCTAGGTGTGTTATCTTGACCGACTGAAAAACCGTGGATCTATTGAAAGAAACCGTCCCAGCATTTGACTGGTGGTGAAAATGGAAAACAACGAAAACCATTTGCTGTTTCTTATATTTCAGTATTGGCAGAGTCGGGAATCAATCCCTGAATCTAGCAAGACACGTATTAGTCTGAACCCTTTTGATGCAAAGTTTACTGGAGTTATCATCTCCTACCTACATTTTTAACATGAAATATATTTTTTCCATAGCAGGTAAACGTTGGTTTTTATTATTGCAGCCAATGGCCATACACAGGGAATGGATATTGGAAGGAAATGTGCCGTGGACATATTGAAGGGAATTTGCCTGGTGATGAAAATGGGAAACTACGAAACCATTTTCAGGACGAACCCACGCTCTCCCGATGCCAGCGAGGCACGAGGTAGTGCGTTAGCGCTCGACCGCGAACAGTTGGTAAACGTATTAGCTGGTAAATAATTGATACGTCTTGTCACTAACATTTAAAGGTTTTCTTTTTAATTTAAATTGTGAATGTTAATGTAATAATTACAACGTACAGTCAAAATAGAAACTATTTTTAAAACCTTATTTCATCTTCGTTCATCACCACGATCTTATTTAGGTTGGTTTCTTAGTTTAGGGGCTACGAGAACGCTGTCCTATAGCCCTGTGTACTTTGGGTGTGTGTAGAATCTGTCTGATAACCGGTGTTAATTATGACGACTGTATTAGTGTGTGTTATCTGTTTTAATTCAGGTATTCAATGTATTAGATTTGCAGATGACATAGCAATTGTAGCAGACTCCGAGAAGATGTTGTCCAGAATGTTAAATGCATTGTCATCAGATTGTCCAAGTACGTTTGAACATTAATGCTAAGAAGACCAAGGTTTTAGTTGTGAGTAAACTTCCTGAGAGCATTCACACAAACATTAAGCTTACTGACAAGATAGTGGAACAAGTCACCAGTTTCTCTTATTTGGGAAGTTAATCACCAATGACGACAGGTGTAGTAAAGAGATTAGAAGGCCGATAGCGCTCGCAAAGTAGGCATTCAATAACAACAAAATTCTTTTGATTAATGCTAATTTGGATATTGCAACTAAAAAGAAATTTGTCATGTCCTTTATATGGAGTGTGCTTCTGTATGGATGCAACTCTTGGACGATCAGAGGTCAGGGTTGGAAGCGACTTGAAGCGTTTGAGATGTGGGTCTGTTACGGGTTAAATGGATTGAAAAGGGGACTAACATCAGCTTCCTGCGAGAAATTCAAGAGAAGAGAGAACTGAGACCAACGATCCATAAAAGAAAAGCTAAATTCACAGGCCACATCTTGCGATATAAAGCTTTCCTAACTAAACTCGTGGAAGGAAAAATCACAGGGGGGGAAAGGTCGAGGTTGACCGAGAATATGTTTCCTTCAAGACATCACACTAACTCTTCATTATGGTTCCTACTGTGAGATGAAACCAGGTGCTCAAGACAAAGAGCAATGGTTGCGGAGACGAGGCATAGCCTTTAGAAGTTGATTGAAGGACTGCAGACATTCAATTTCAACTACAGTAGTTCCTACTTTTGCTACCAAATGCTACCGTCCACGACACTTAGCTGTGAACTTGGCTGCTGGATTCCATCGCAACTAGCACCTTGCGGCGAACGTTGGAACCTAAGAGCATTAATCAAATCTAACCTACACATTTTGCTTCTCACAATTGTAGTTAGTGGAAGGTTCTTTTTTTTTTACCGTACCTGCCATAAAGCTATGACACGGGCCGGCCGCAATGTTATTTAGCTTTGAGAAAGACTTCAAAATATAAGACGCGCTGACTGAAGCTTGTTCAAAGAATACTTGCACTTATTCCCGGAATTTAACACATCGACATATCCACAGAGGGAATGATTTCCGCCCCGTTGTCTTGGTTACGACACAGATAGCATAGCGTGGCTGGAAATAATAATAATAATGATAACAGCAAAACCTCCCTCGGTCCCCTGGCATTAAGGCACGCACAATACAAACAACTTATCGCCTAATATCTGTGTTACTTGGAACAGGGAGAAAGCCACAGCCCCACAAGTGACGCGCTGGAAAATCAATGCCCCAATTCCCGAGCGAGGAACTCCTTGGTACAAGTGTGTTACAGGGGCGGACCACCACACACTCTCATCATCATGGTAATTGTTGACTTAAGGGGTCGCCTCCCCTCGTTAGATTAGTTACACTTTAGAGGGGTAACATGCTCAGCTTCTATGCCGTCGGATATTTTAAGAGCGTTAAAAATCCCTCAGTATGCCTTCCTTGGGAGGGGAAGTAAAGCCGGCGGTCCCATGCGATATATTTATGGCATGAAAAAGAACCTTCCACTAACAACACTTGTGTAAAACCAAAATTTGTAGGTTAGAATTGATGCTCTATTAGTTCCAACATTCGCCGCCAGGTGCTGACTGCAATGCCATCTAGTAGGCAAGTCCGCAAGCTAGGTGTCGTGGACGGTAACATTTGGTAGCAAAAGTAGAAACTACTTGAAATTGATCGTCTGCAGCCCTTAACCGAATCACAGATAACACACACTAATACAGCCATCACAATTGACACCGGTTATCAGACAGATTCTACACACACCGGCTACAATAACAAGCAAGAACATACGGAATACAAGAAATATAACGACAAATTCGGTGAAGAACTAAATAGCCTATTTTCATATATCCCACTGGTCTTTTCCATTAAAATTCTCCAGCTATTAAAACGATTTTCCATCTGATTCACATTCTCAATGGTTCTAGTTCACATTCTTAATACTCAAGAGATACGTGTAAATACAAAATTTCATCAAAATATCTCAAAAACTTTTCCTCCCATTGGTAAATTCAACGCTCGTTCCCCAAACTTTATTTTTCTCTTTTATTTTCCTTCATAAGTCCAACAATTTTTGAGATATTTTGATGAAATTTTGTGTTCACATGTATCACTTGTGTCTTAAGAATGTGAACTAGAACCATTGCAGTAGCATTTGTTTTTTGTATTTTCTAAATGAACATAACCTCACTAAAATGTAAAAAACAAATCTATTCTTATAAAAAAGGGAGAAAAAAATATTATTTCAAAAGATACGCAAAAAGTGTTAGTTCACATTTTGAACACAAGCATTATGAACATTCTAAAACAATAATCTTCCAGAAATTTGAAGTTTTGTCGAAATTATCAAGGAAAAACATGATCAATGAATATATTAGTCAGATGTTTAGAGTTTTTTTTTTGTAACTAGGGGAAAGTTAATTACAAATATTCAAGTTGAAAACTAAAGATAAAGGACATTTGTAGGAGTGTGCTAACAGAACAAAGGGATACCGAGGAAAACTATTTGAAATATCTGTGGTTTTTACACTTGTAAAAGGTGTACCTCCCCTCTTAAATATCTCAACTTTGCTTGGCCGCCATGTTGGTTCTGTACTTAGCAGGTTTTCGAAAGGCACATATGTGAACTTATAGTAGTGGAAGAGTGCAACAGTATACAGGCGGTAATGTTTACTACTGAAGAGAGAGTTTTTTTATACGTTTTTCGCGAAGGCGATCGGTTTGCAGAAAATGTAAAATTAAGATTTCGGGCGCGGTTTCCTAATTTAAAGTGTCCAAACCGTGATACCGTTCGGGATTTGGTAAGTAAATTTCGTGTGACTGGCTCAGTTCACGATGTACCAATGTACGCTTTTAAGAGACGAAAAACTTGATGAAATCTCCAAAATAATGCTGCGTAGCCCAAGTAAATAAACACGAAAATTAGCTCAACAAATAGGAATCTCTAAGTAGACAGCACATAAAGCTGTACGATACAAGATTCAGTTGTTCCCTTATAAAGTTACAGTGATTCATGAATTAAAACAAACTGATTACGGAAAAAGAGTGATGTACTGTGAATGGTTTCAGCATCTGTCATGAATGGCTGTGGTGAGTACAAAGTTTACTGTTTATTTGTTATGATGCATGCGGCAGCCGTGCTGCCAACGTAACTGCTGTAGCTAGCTCTCGCAGACGCATGTAAGCGCTGCGGAGAACATTCCCGGACTCACTGTAGGATGCCGTTGAAATATTTCGCGCGGCCGCCATGTTGGATTGGTGAAAGGTACGGTCAAGATCGGACGCGGTAGCAGTATGTTTCATTGAAAACGCTTAGATTATATTAGGGGGGACACACACGGACAAAAGGTGATCTCATACGCCTCTTTTTTTTTCATAAATGAAAATAGGCTAAAAAGAACAAGTTCTTCGAGTAAAGCGGATGACGCGATCAGCAGCCAAATGCGTGTTCACGCACGCCTAACTACACCTAGTGGCAGATAACCTCGATATATCGCTGCATATAACAAACTCGAATCAACAGCCATTCGTAGAAAATTCCCTTTTTTCCTTTGTAGATTGGCTTCCTGGTTTTAGAAAATGTGTAAAAATTTGATATGCATCTGAAAAACCACAAATCCTACAAAACACGAATTTACCGCGAATCGGTGAAATTTCGACTGTACGCGAGTTTGAGATATAGAACGAATCTGCAAAACATGGCTTTGTTAATATGTTGATGATAGTTGTTCTTATAAGGGGCCTAACATCTAGGTTATCGGCCTCTATTGATCTGGGTGATAGCGATAACGCAATGAAATGGAAACCAGAACGAAAATTAAGCTGGACTAAAAAATGGAACTCAGATTGCAATGATTCACAAAATGGGGAGTGGAAATACTAACAAAGGGTTACGGTAACTTAGAAGGAAAATACTCAGAAAAGGAATTTAGATTGAAAAATACGCACAAAATGGAGTTTAGGTTAAAAATACTTACAAAATGCAAAGTAGATTAGAAATACTCAACAAAATGCAATTGAAATTCAAAATACTTACAAAAAGCAATTGAAATTGGTTACAGAATGTAGTTTCAAAATACTCACAATATGTGGAAGCCCACGATTCAATATACTGTAGTTAGGCCTATAAAATGCAATTTAGATTGAGAATACTTACAAAATGTGACTGGGATTTTTTTAAATGTCATTTAGAGACACGGGGAGTCAACTAATAAAAACAGGGCGGGAATCTTAAAGAGAAAAGGAACTGTAATGAAAATAAAAAGAAGGCTGACCCCTCACAGAAGGAGGGATCAGGAAAGATGAGACAAGGGCCAATTAAGGCGGGGAAGGAAGAGACTCCCGAGGCCTCGGATACCCTAATACCGTCGGGGTCGGAAGAGAACAAGAGTTGACCAAGAGAGATCGACAGGAAAGAAGATGGAGAGGAGCCCTGCACAAGTAAGTGGAAGCAATTCCGGACTCAGCTAGGGTCCCGTGATCGCCAACCAACGTCCCACTAGATGTGAGCCCCTGGGGTGAAATACGGGAAGCACAACATGTTCAAAATATACATATTACTTCAAGTATTGCTCATTTGGATAGAGGCTACTTGAATCAAGACTACAAACAAGTACTACTTTCTAATACTCACTGTATCACATGTTCATCTCCAACTTACCTGCAAATAAAAGAAACAACATTAATTAGATAGCGTACATTTACTTGCAAAGACAGTATATAATAACTCCATATCGCTTGATAACAAGAGTATTTGCATTTCGCCAGGGTCAGGAAGCAACCAAAGACGCCAAAAACGCACTGAAATATGGATGATTAAAGGTCTGATTACACAAATGGCGTAACCGTGATGTTACCGGCACGTGATCCCGCCGCCCGTAAACTCACAGTGATGTCTATTCACGGTGGCATCAGGCAGTGTTTCCTATACCACGGAACATGGCGGAACCAGTCCAAAAGAGCATTACTAAAAAATAGAAAATTGTAAGATTTGCAAAATGTAACGAAATTTGTGAGTTAAAGCGTGTTGTAAAACATGATTCGGTATCTTCTGTTGCCATCCATCTAAATATACATGAATAATGCAAATATTGGAAAACCGATACATTTTAGTGGAATAAATTAAGAAATTACATAAAAAATCCACTTTTTTTGCCGGTCACTGTATTTATACTCCATATATTATTCTTAAAATCCGTATCCATGTACTTAGGGTTGGAAAGATGATACACCAGAGGATAACTGCGCAATATTGTTCATTATGCATCTATATAAAACTTTGAAATGAGGCAGCGTCACGGCCGTGAAATGAGAAAAAATATCGGTGAGGACTAAACTGACTGTCACGGCCAGGTGAACAACACCACTCAATATCCTGGAAGAACATTTGAAGGCTCACCGGTAGAAGCACGTCACGGTTACGCTATTACTAAGTGTAAATAGACCTTTAGAGCAAAGAAACGGTTTAGTCTCATTTAAACGTGTGAAGCATGCTAATAGTACTTGGTCCAGCTTGGGCTGTTCTCTGTAATCAGTCTGGCAACAACGCTACAAGTAGTGCACGAGAAGAAGAGACGTGTTCCCTCCCTCTCCACCGCAAGCTGGCAATACGTCTTGTTCACGTTTCTCATATGTGCTGGTGTTTACAAACACCTTCTCCTGAACCACGCACCTTGAGCTGAACTTCTTGGTTCCAGTTTACAGTAATTCTCTTGACACAACTAAACGGCGAAGGTTAAGATCGTTTGTTCCCGGAATGCACAAAGGGTCACACCACCTTCTTGATTCATTTGCGACATGTTGCTCATGTAAACCCGAGTACTTGAGTGAGTGCGTGGTGTCTCATCTCATAACCTCTGTCGCTAAGGTGGCTGTAATAGTATTTTTAATTTGGGTAAGGCTGAACCGCGTACGTGCGCCCGCGATCAGCGCCAGTCACAGCCGGCTTAGCTTGCCGTGTTTATGGGGAGCGCACATAGATAATGATCCTGTACTATACTGATCGAGCAGTCAGTCCACTGCAATAACAGACCTCATCAGTAAGAAGGTTAAAGCAACCATCTTAGTTCCCAATACCAACAACTTAAAGACAAAGATCTGCAAATACAAAGACCTAGTGGAGTCTATCAGGAAGCAAAGGCAAGGACTTTACTGCATGCACAGTCGGTGAGCCCCAAGGTGTGAGCCCAATTACATTCCTGGTGCCTGGAATTATGTATACACTTCTCACACAAGTCTCGTTCGTTAAGCGAACCGGCTAACGTAGGCTTCAGTACATAATACTTAGGGGAGAGTCTGATAAAACAGGGTAGTCTGATGAAACGGGGTACCATAGTTTTCTCGCCTGGTATGTGGTCACATCTTCCGGTGAACATAGTAACCTCTTTCTCACTTGTAGACCTTCATTCTTAGAGCAGTTGCAATCGGTAGGCTGCAAGCGTGCGTTCTCACAGGGGTAAAATCTATTTTTACAGTGCTGTGCTACAGTATCCGCTTGCAAATTGTGTGCTTATATATCTAAGACCCTATTCTGAAGACTGTAAGGTAAGGATGATATAAATTAAACATTGTTTGCACTACACAATTGTAGGTGTTTCAAATTGAATGACCGGTTTAAGTGCTGTAGAATTCCACTTGCTCCTAACATGGTGTTGTCGGATAGTACAGTGTACCACTTGGTTGGATAAAACAGGGTAGTACGCCGTTTTATCAGACCCACCATTGGAGAAAGGTGATATCCTGTCTTCGGGATCTCTATCTGAGCCATCAAACGGAAAATCATCTGCTCTAACCACATCACGATCTTACCAGTCAGGTAGGCCTGTTCCATCCACATCAGGGTCTTCTCAGTCAGGTAGGCCTAAGCCTTGGACTTCAGCTTTCCAAGTCTCTCCGAAAGACATAAAGGCACTGCTGAGAGAAGAAAAGAAGGAATAGCCAATAGATGAAGTGGAAAGACACCTATTCTGACAAGTTCCCCGTATAAGGAAGAAATAACTTCATCTAAGAAAAAGGGGAACACTCCCAAAAGAAAACTTCAAATGGAGTCAAAATCTATCAGATTTAGACCTTCTGACGTCACAAATGTCGTAAAGTAAAAATCGAAGAAAGTTAGAAAAGTGCAGGAGTATAACACCACGTCAGAAGTGGAAGGGGAATATAGTAACGCAGCTTACATTTATTGTAATGAACTATTCACTAATTCGAAGTCTGAAGAAGGCTGGGTAAGTGTTATAAGTGTGGTGAATGGGCTCATGAAGATGATGAACCGTATAAATGTGATTGTTGTACATGAAGTGAATCTCAATGTTTGTAAAATGTATTTCTATTTTGTAAAGTTCACTATAATCTAGTACCCTGTATTACCCAACTCGTCTGATAAAACGGGGTAATGGACAAACATTCATATAGGCTAAATAAACAATTTACGGTTAGGCTTGTTTTTTAAATTATTTTCTTAATTGCCTTTTGTAAGTACAGTAGATATATTATACAACTAGTCATTAAAAATTTAACACATTAGTACAACAGGTTCTTGAGATATGCCACTTTGTTTATAAAGTACCCTGTTTTGACCGACTCTCCCCTACTTACAGCAGTTAAGTACAGAAGTATTTGATTAAACTTTGTAACGACTTGATTCTTTAAGCAATTATTTTTTATTTGGTTAGTCTTTCGGGTTGCTACTAAATACACCACAATAACACGTGTTATCAGACAAATTCTATCTATTATATACGTACACCCAAGTACACAGTGCTAAATGACCCGAAGTCCAAGCTCATGGGGTGGTCTTGCTGGGATTTAATTTGGCATTCAACATTTAAGTTCTAAAGACATTGTAGCAGGAATTAAATAATTTAATTCCATTTTTATTTCCATTAAACATTTACAGTACATTTTCATATGAGACGGTTTTGCCGTTCAGCGTCCAGTGTAGTCTACAAGCAATTAAGTCTCCTACACCTCAACTCTATCTGCTTCCCACCATCCTGAGGGAATACACAGCCTTGACCTGACACTCGATTAAATGAATATTAATAAATTGAAAGGCGCAACTAGCGGAGATGCTTGGTGTATCGCGTTGTCTGTCTCCTGTGAAGTAGTTGCTCACATTTGGCAGTGCAGCGGCCTTATTCCAGTCACGTGCCAGGACGAGAGGATATCGTGCTGCGCTCTGCTGGACACGTCCTCCTGATTGATCTACAGTATTCATACACTACATTTTAAGGCCCATCCACAATGCGCAAGCGACAGTCGCGGTCATCCCCATGTGTGCTATCTATAGGCACCATATTATACAACAAGCAGTTGCAGTCGGGACCCGGTAGTCGAGCAGATCAGAAACTGACACCACGTTATTGTTCTGTGTCTTGTGCAAAGTGAAGTACCTTCGCAACCCGTACCTTTTTAATCTTAAATACACGATACCAGTTACTCATAACAAATAGTCCGTACATCTTCAAATCATCCATATTTCAAGGTTATCGACAACGCCCATGTGCACAAGGAATAAAATAATGTCACTGTATTTTACTCATAGCAGTCGTTAAGACTACCAATTTCAGACTGCGAACTACACACTACCGACTGCCAACTGCGCGTTATGGATCAGCCTTTACCCTGTTGCTGTCTATAGTTAGTCTTGCAGCATTATGGTATTCCATAGGTTTGTTATGTTATGTTACACACAAACATATTCTAGTAACGTAAACACATTAGTTAATAACGGAGCAAAACGCACATTCGTAGACAAAGAAAGTATTCATACACATCTAATGTTTGTAATCAGCGAAGTTCGACTCACCGTAGTGTTCTTAGATGAGACTGTTTACTTTATGTCTGACAGTGGTACAAAATAGGTCGGAAATCACAAGAGTTGAGAGTGCTGCCTGCAAAAACACACAGGATTCAGCTATCGGAAGATCGGAAAGCAGGTGAAACGATCTGATGCATCTGTCCAGTATATTAATAACAAGTTCAAGGCGGAATTGACCGATAATGTAAAGCGACAGGGACGACAAAGGGTCCTTTCCCAACATGAATCTCGCCAATTGGTTCGTAAAGCCTTAGAGAACCATAGAGTTAAGTGCTGCTGAACTAGGGAAACAGCTTGCTTCACTTTCCGGGAAGATAGTTACACCTCAAACTATCTGAATCGGCTCCATGAAGCAGGCATTAAGGACAGAGCAGCACGGAAGAAGCCTTTTATACGTGAGATAAACCGAGGGAAGAGGTTGGCATTCGCTAAGAAATATATAAACATGGGACAAGACTTCCGGAATCCTATTTTATTTTAGGACGACAGTAAATTTAACATGTATGGATCTGATGGTCAACAGTACGTTTGGAGAATACTAAATACAGAACTGGAAAGCAAAGATGTACTACCAACACTGAAGCATGGAGGAGGTAACGTCATGGTATGGGCTGCATGAGTTGGTGAACTGGACGTAATTGAAGGTAACATGAATGCTCAGGACTACACAAAGTGCTCTGGGGGTAATTTGTCTAGGAGTGTTGTGAAATTAGCCATACAAGACACCTATTTATTTCAACATGACAACGACCCAAAGCATACAGTAAGAATAATGCGAGAGTGGCTGTTGTACAACGTCGTTGTTGTTTGAGTCTTTCAGTCTTTTGACTGGTTTGATGCAGCTCTCCATTCCTCCCTGTCCTGAGCTAATCGTTTCATCTCTACATAGCTACCACACCCTACATCCGAGGCAATCTGTTAAACATATTCTAACCTTGGTCTACCCCTACAGTTTTTGTCCTCGACCCTTCCTTCCATAACTAATCTTGCTATTCCTGGGTGTCTTAGTATGTGTCCTACCAACCTATCTCTTCTCTTCATTAACAGTCGCCAGAAACATCTCTCCTCTCCCACTCGTCTTAATACCTCTTTGTTTGTAACCCTATCTACCCATCTGATCTTCATCATTCTCCTGTAACACCACATTTCAAATGCTTCAATTCTCCTCTTTTCTGCTGCACCAATAGTCCAAGTTTCACTTCCATAGAGCGCCACGCTCCAGACAAAGGCTTTCAAAAATGACTTCCTAATACCTAAATCTATATTCGATGTCAGCAGATTCCTTTTTTGTAGAAATGCTTTCTTTGCCTGAGTCAACCTACTTTTTATATCCTCTTTGCTTCGTCCATCACTGGTTATTCTGCTTCCTAAGTAACAGAAGTCTCCTACTTCCTTCAGCTTTTCACCTGCCAATTTGATCTCCATAGACGTTTCTGATTTATTTCGGCTGCATTCCAGTATTTTTGTTTTACATTTATTAATTTTCATCATGAATTCTTTCCGTAAGACGGAGTCCATACCATTCAAAAACTCATTCAAATCCTCAGGCTTGTCGGCCAAGATGACGATGTCATCAGCAAATCGCAGAGTTGAAATTATTTCTCCTTGAACCTTCACTCCCACTTTAAATTTTTCTCTAATTTCCTTCATTGCTTGTTCAATGTAAAGATTGAAAAGTATGGGTGATAAGTTGCAGCCTTGCCTTACACCTTTCTGAATACCAGCTTCTCTCTCATGTCCTTCAACTCTAATGACTGCTGTCTGGTTTCTGTATAGATTGTATATCACCCTCCTATCCCTGTACTTTATTCCAATCGATTTCAAAATGTCAAACAATTTAGTCCAATCAACGTTGTCAAAAGCCTTTTCTAAGTCTACAAAAGCCATGAACGTTCTCTTATCTTTCCTTATTCTACCTTCCAAAATCAGCCTAAGACTTAGTACAGCTTCCTTTGTTCCTACATTTCTCCTGAAACCAAACTGGTCTTCACCCAACTCCGTTTCTATCTGGCTTTCAATCCTCTTGTAAATTATTCTAGACAGGATCTTTGAAGCATGAGTAATCAAGCTGATTGTACGGTAATCTTCACATCTGTCGGCTCCCACTTTCTTTGGTATAGGGATGATTACATTCTTCTTGAAATCAGGGGCTTTCTCACCTGTCTCATAAATCCTACACACCAAGTGAAATAACCTGATCAGACCTTCATCTCCTATGCAGCGTAGCAACTCAATCGGTATATCATCTATGCCTGGTGCTTTGTTCCTGCTTAAGTCTTCCAAAGCTTTATCAAATTCTGATCTCAATATTAAATCTTCTTTCGCATCCACATCAATTTCCTCCTCCCTTTCCATTACATGATTCTCAATCTCCTTTCCCTTATACAAACTCTCTATGTAAGCTTTCCATCTCTCAACCTTTTCTTCCCTATCTGTTAGAGGCTTTCCATTTGTGTCCTTAGTATTACAGCACTTAGTCTTCCTTTCCCCAAAAGTATTCTTAATCCTTCGATAAGCTGTGTCTAATTTTCCTAATTTCAGACAATTTTCTATACCTGCACATTTCTTTCAACCATTCTTCTTTCGCTTCGTTGCACTTCTTGTTAACCTCATTTCTCAGACGTCTGTATTCTGCTTTCCCCTTTTCATCTCTTACATTCTTGTGTTTCCGCCTTTCATCCATCAATTCTAGTAGACTATATCCTGAGTGATCCACGGTTTTCTACCTATTCTTTCTTTCCTACCAATGTTTTCTTCTGCGGATTTTGTTATTTCATTCTTCAGAAGTGCCCATTCGTCAGCAATGGAAGTTTGTTTAGGATTTTTCATTAGTCCTTCCTTTACACTCTTCTTGAATCTTTCGTTTACATCCTTCTCTTTCAGTCTGTCTATTTCCCACCTTTTTGGCTTTTGACTTTTCTTCAGTTTCTTCAACTTTAATCTGCATTTCATTACAACCAGATTGTGGTCAGAGTTTGTCAGCACCAGGACATGTTTTACAATCCAAAATCTGGTTTCGAAACCTCTGCTTGACCATAATGAAGTCGATTTGGTAACGCCCTGTATCTCCTGGTCTCATCCATGTGTATATATTTCCCACGCCACCGCTATCTCCGGACGTTAACTCCATTGAAAATTTATGGGCCCATTTTGAAAATAAAATCCGAAAATTGAAGTGTTTCTCCAAAACGCAACTAGTAGACAATTTGCGAAAATGTTGGTCTGAAATTACACCAGACTTCACGAACAAGCTTGTTAAATCCATGCCAAGCAGGCTTCAGGGCATTATAAATTCAAAAGATTGGCATACTAAATATTAATTGCGTCTGTATACTGTAGAAAGTCTCATTTGTGGTGTGTATGAATATTCTTTTGGTACCCCAATAATGGTTTTTGTTTCATATTGTAATACGTTCTATTGAGTTTGAAAGGTTTTTGTTTGTCGGTAATGAATAATTGATAGGCCTACTTTCCGTTTTATACAGTATATTGCAAACATGACTTTCTATGGCCATATATTAAACCAACATTCAAAAACAACATGGTGTATGAATACTTCTTTTTTTACCATCTGTATATCGTGACTGATTGTTGACATCCCTCATACCATCGAGTCGGAAGAGGCAAGGGAGGAGCCAGACTAACCTTGCCCCCCCCCCCCCCCCCTCTCTCTCTCTCTCTCTCCCCCAGCTGCTGTCAACAATTTTTGCATTCTGTATGTTTTGGTGGCAAAGTGATGATTTATCCTAAATTGCCAATCATTTAATAGCTTTGTAGAGGTAACACAGAAATAAATATGGTCTCAAACCTTACTTACCGTACTAAACGATTAAGATGAATTATTATTATTATTTCTGGTGAAATAATTGTGTAACACGCATTGGAATATTATGCCATTTTTAATGAATAATGACTGATTATCGTCAGTCAGAACGAATTACACCATACGTGATTTCTGATTACATTCACACAATTGTGAAAGAGTGTTATTCATTCACCAAAAATCTTCATTTACAAACAAAGCAAGAATATGTGCACATCCGCTCAGTCTCGTGAGGCAAAACCTCAGGGTTCTCATTTCTACTGCAGGCAAATGTTTATCGCGGTGCACATACAGTAGATAATGGACCTGTACCATTATTATTGTTACGAATTCTAGACAGTTTCGTCGCCCGCGCGTGACTCAGGCCGCCCCAGGCTATTCCAGACTGTGTGTTACCAGCGCCTTACGCAACGGGGCTGTAAGAACAAAAGGGAACGGTCTAGAGCCTACGCAGCCCACCCAGAAATGGAACTCTCGAGAAATCGTGAACCCTGGTCCGCTCTCGAAGCATCCATTGAGTCATCAGCTCCGATATATAAGAGCGACCCTGGCCGGTGAGCACGGACTGTGTTTTTGAGGAGTGTGTACGCTTGACTGTGCGACAGAAGTATTGAGGCGAAGTACCGAGCGTGTTTTCCAGTGCGACGGAGGTTATTGTCGTGTGAATTGCGAAACAGTGTGTAGTACGGTATTCAAGAATAGTGAGTGACAGACTGTGGTTGGAAACGGGTATACCTCATTAGTGAGAGATTAACTGCTGTGAGTGAGTGAAAGGAGGTGAGTGAACTGCATAAGGGAGGAACTTGGCTGAGACTGCTAATTGGTTTCCAAGTGTTCATTGAGTGGTGTAACTTTCTTGACCTGCAATAAAGCTATATTTCTTTAAAGGACCAAACTGTAATCCAATTAACAAACGTGCTACTAGGGGTAACACTTAACATTATTATCGGCAGCAGCAATGTTCCTATGGAGTGAACTTGAGCGAATGGACAGCCCGATGTTACATGCGCTCCCAGAGCCCGTGGCTTCTACCTGAACAACACTGGTCTAGAGGAACGCACTCGAGCATTGGTAATAAAGAGATGTTACCACACAATGGGCAGCTTATCGCGTTACACACAGCTAATTGCCGTTTCGCATGGAGGACTAGACTGACCACCGCCTGCTCATTGGCGTACGCAGGGTCTTCATTAATATAGTAGCTTAGGGTAATTGTGTACATTATGAAAGGAGATGACCCTGCTGCTCCGCCCCTTAAAACGACAGTCATCATCACAGTTAAAATTATATTTCGATTAAAATTCATAAAAAAAAACAATAACCAAGTAACCGTTCTCTTTGCATGAGAAGTATTTTAGGAGTCATTATTCTTTCAGCACAATAAAAAAAATGGAAAACAGTAACTAAATATTAAAACTGAAACGATGCAGTGGTATCAACATGACCATAGTTACGTGGTTGCTTATAATATTGATATTATGTGAGAGAAAAATACTGTTTTGCTCTCCGTGTTCCTATTGACTCTCAAAATCTGCCATCTTGATGACAATCTGCATCATTCATTGAAATAAATTGCAGAAACTCTTCGTGTACTGAATTAACTTTAACGAAACGGACACACAATTAAAGCGACCCGAAGTGACGTGAAGAAGGTTACCGATCGTACACTTCAACAGCAAAACTGATCCATGGCTTGCTTCAACGCTGAAGGAGGAGTCTCGCTGTGAGTAGTGTGTGGGACATTTACCAAGTGACGAACGTGATCACATTTATAATATATACAGGAGTTAAGACTCCTCACTAGCAGTAATGATAGATGGGACAATATAAAGATTCAAGTAAAGAAATGTCTCGGGGGGGGGGGGGGGGGGGGGGGGGTAAACCCTAACCCCTCCATCGGTACGCCACTGCACCTTCTGTGGGCGCCCACAGTACGCGACAAGTACAGAGGTGTGTAAATTATTAGAATTTTCCAACAATTCTTTTTTTTTACTTTTCATAACTTAATACAGTAAAACTCTTTTTCGAGGCACTGAATTTATTTTAAATGTTTTACCAATTACATTTTCTTTTAAGAAACTGGCGGTAAAATTATTTCCAATACAAGAGGAGCCTAGTGCTATGTTCTAGTTTTCGTGTGAATATAGAACAAAGAGATTCCAACTGGTGGTCCATTCTCGGAGTATTCCAAGATTTGTGGACCATGGATGAAATCACGTGATTTAGAGGATACATTCCAAAGTCAATGATAAAAGAGAAGACAGATCCAGCTTAGGTATCCCTCAGAATCTGCCATTCCAAAAATGTACAGACGCGTTTCCTTGTGGGAAGTTTATAAGGGAGAAAACATAACTAAGTAGCGTGATAAAAGATGTCAGCAGTGGGTCTATAAAGTGATTTTGAATACTAATTTGTGAATTATTTAAATGCTTTATTTGATTCGAATAATTTGCACTCCTTTGCAGCTCGGAAGGCGAGAGGGCTCCGTGACACCCATCCACAATTACCTTTCACTATACTATTTCCGTCTTTTCAATACAATTTACTATTCTTATTTTATTTTATAATAGGGACTTGATTCGAACGGTCTACTCCGTTCTTCTTCAGCCAATATCAAACAAATAAAACATGCATAAAACACGTCCTTTAGACTTAAATATAAACTTGACACTAACTTAATAATTATTAAAATTGACATTGTTGAAAATAACTTGCTAAATATTAAAATATACAATTAAAAACATGTTGAAAACGTTGATCCATTTGTCCAATGATTCATATCTGATGATCTGCTGTGCCCTGTTGTTGATTTAAAAATGGTTAAAATTTGCGAATATTCCTTTTTGTTTCTGTTTTGATGAGACGAAAACTGTAATTAGTGGTGTACATAATTTTTCTTTAATAAAACTGCTTTATAGTTGGAAACATTTTATTAAAAACTGATGATCGATGCCTCCCTGTTTGGTATTTCATTTGAACAGCATGCATTTTGAGATGTAGATATTCTCTTGTTCAGTTGACAGTTCTTCAGTGATTAGAAACAACTACTGAATACGAGCAGCTTGGTATTCAATCCTTGAATTGTAGTGCGAATATTCCGTACAGGCGACGTCAGGTCAAGTTGGTAGAATATTCAATACGGACCTAATATGGAGAATAATACTCTTAGCCATCCACAATGTCACAAATCACCCTGTACAATGCCATAAACTAAATATTTAATCAAGTAATTCGTATCCACACACAAGGATCAAATTGAAGTTGACATTGACCACTTACACCTCCTAAGCAAACGTGGTATGTTTCTGTACAAGCATAGAATCAAACACGCTCCACCCCGGTAGAAAGCAAACACGTCTGGGACTGTATTAGTCAGAATTTCAAAATGTACAGTTAAATAAAACAGTTGTGTTCTGTACGATGATTAGCAAGTTACAAGTACATCAAGCAGCATGGAATGTTTGTCCAGTCCGCAAGAGACAACAGTGAGCTCTGTCCAATTCAATGTCCGGAAACAGCGGAAACAGTCACATGACTTGATGTGTGGTCAGAGGATCATTGAGATCGTTACTGCTCGGCTTCGTTTGGTCATAAATTAATGCTTTTTCTACAGAAACATTCATCGAGAAATCCTTTACAGAATGAACACCGCATTAAAATCCATCCAGTGGTTCTCGAGGTTATCCGTTACATCCAAGTATCAGGGACTTAGTTTTATACTAAGTAGAGATACCATTACAAAGTTAATACACGCATAAAATCTAATTTCGAAAGTTATGAAGAATGTTGGCATTTTGGAGTCCCTTAAGGGGGTGTCGTCAAGCCCTATACAGTATTGCCAATGTTAAAATGACAATATTAATGCCCCATTTTCTCAGCATCTATTAGATATATGAATTATTTTTTTTACAGACTGTTTATCGGTTCTTCCTCAGTGTAGTGATCCTTATTCATATGGAAAACTTAGATAGATAGATTTTTCAAATATCTTTTATCTTTTTCATTGAAACACTATTTTTTTCATTAAATATTAGGAGTTTTTTTAACTATCTACTTGAACAAATTGGCTCTTCGAGGATCCACAGTATCGGTGTGCAATATACATTATATGGCAAAATAATTATGGAGATACCACGAGTAGTTCCTGAGAAAACGGGGCTTTTATTTTGTAAAAAATAATTTTGACAAAATTGATGTTAAAGTAAGGCCACTTTGTTTTGAAGCATTTCCGACAGTTTCACTTTCCCGCTACAAATATTACAACTAACAGTGTCACTCAAATTAATAAATACACTTGGATGGCCAGTTTCATCAAGCGATCATCATCAGATCCACTACACTTACGCTATTAAACATGTGTTTAAAGGTTTGGGTGAAAGTATTTAGTTGTACTAGTAGTAGCAACTATATAAGTGTATTGTGCCCGTTAGACGGGGATGTCGGGGGACCATCGACCGCTGACACTCTTGACAGAATAGCCAACTGACGATTTCCTTTGAAATATAAGCCAAACCACAGCCTTCTAGTTTGTGAGATATGCTGTTTATAAAACCTTGCAAGATTTTTTAATGAGAAATGAGGAATAGAGTAATATAATAGAAATAAATAAAAACAGTTAATTTTAGACTATTATAATAAAACACATACGGTACCAAATTAATCAGAATGAATCATATATTATTAATGTGTAAAAAAGTGAAAATGTCAAAATTAACCGATTGTGACCTTTACGACTTCCCTTAACCGTACTTGTATCATAACAACAGGGTGAGCCATTCGTGACGGGCGAAGCATCAACCGGTACACAACCAAGAGACAGAAACACCGCACTTACAAAGTCATAGCATTCCCGGCTGGCAAGACACCTTAGTTCAGACTTGTATCCCATATGATTATCAAATACGTTAAAAAGTGTAAATGTGTTGGGTGCTACGATCCTGCACACCGCGACTCTCCATTCGATAGAGAAGGAGCACACTGTAGCAAGAGACATCAGCCGTCGCTGCACTGCAGTGGTATCCTCAAGAAAGTGATAAATCTCTACTAATATGATGATGATAATTCTTGTTTTAAGGGGCCTAACATCTAGGTTATCGGCCCCTTACTTAGTATAAAACTTAAGTCCCCGATTCTTGGATATCACGGGTAATCTCGAGAACCACTGGATAGATTTTGAAGCTGTTTTCACCATTCTGTAAAGGATATCTCGAGGAAGGTTTCTGTAGAAAATAATTTATTTATGATCAAAGGGAGCCAAGCAGTAACGATTTAAGTGGAAAAAAAAATCGAAAAAGAAAACCTGGCGTCCGAGCGCTTTTTAAGCTTACGAGGGGCAAATCGTTAAAAATATCTATATACTATGAGTGTAAGAATTGTTCAGCATGAAAAGTTCTAAAAAAATGTCCCCGAGAGCATATGTCTATCTTCAATACATCGCCCACTAGAAGGGCGAGTCTATCATCTCTGTTACAGCCTAGCTAGCGGGCGAACCTATTGCCCCAGATACTTACTTACTTACTGAATTCCTGCCGCTCCTTCCGGAGCATAGGGCCTTGGCGAAATTTCTCCACGCAGTACGGTTCCTGGCCATTCTCTGCACTTGACTCCAGTTCTTGTCCACCTCTGCAATTTCATTTTCGATCGTCCTCTTCCAGGTCTTCTTAGTTTGACCTCGCTTCCTGGCGCCTTGAGGATTCCAGTCTAGCGCCGCCCTCTCAATAGCTCCGTCCGGCTTCCTTAGTGTGTGACCAATCCAGCGCCATTTCCCCTCCTTGATCTGGATGCTAATCCGTTGTTGATTGGTGATGGTCCAAAGATCTTCATTTGAGATTATGTCCGGCCACCTCACATTCATGATGCGACGCAGACATCTGTTAATGAACACCTGTAGCTGGTTGTTGATCGGTTTTGTGACTTTCCATGTTTCACAGCCGTAGAGAAGAATCGACTTTACGTTGCTATTGAAAAGGCGGAGCTCGGTCTTCCTGGAAATGTTTCGATTTCTCCAGATGGGGTAGAGCTGGACAAAGACACCATTTGCCTTCCTGATACGGCTTCGAACATCTTCCTCTGCTCCCCCATCATTTGTGACCATACTTCCAAGGTAGAGGAAGGACTCAACTCGCTCAATGTCCTTTCCGTTGACTGTCAAACTAGTCGTGATGTCAGAATTTATCCTCATCTCTTTGGTCTTGTTGATGTTGATCATCAGTCTTGCACGTTCTGCTTCTCTCTGCAACCTCCCCAGCTTATCTTCTATGTCTCGATACCGTTGTGCCATAAGACAAATGTCGTCTGCGAAATCCAGATCTTCAAGCCTGTCATTTATACCCCATTGAATACCCCTCTTACGTCCTCCCATTACCTTCTTCATCACACTATCCAGGACCAACAGGAACAGGGTGGGGGAAAGGACACACCCTTGTCTCACTCCGGAACTGACCTTTATCTTTTCTGTTAATTTGCCTTCGTGAACAACCTGGCACTCATACCCTTCGTACATCTCTTCCATGATTCAGATGATCTTAGTTGGAATTTTATATTCCTCGAGGGTCTTCCACATGATTCTTTGATTTACGGAGTCGACGGCTTTCTCGAAGTCAACAAATGTGAGTTAAAGGGTATTCCGCCATTCCACACTCTGCTCCAGGATGATTCGGAGGGTGTTGATGAGATCCACACAGCTGCGATGTTGTCGAAATTCAGCCTGTTCCTTCCGAAGCCTTTTTTCTACGCAGTCTTTTATACGATTCAGGATGACTCGCGCCAGCACTTTGCTTGGAATGGACAGCAAGGTGATACCCCTCCAGTTGTTACAGTTTGTGGTGTCCCCTTTCATCGGCAACTTGACTATCAACCCCTTCTTCCATTCGGTTGGTATTTTCTCCTCCTTCCAGATCTTCTCCGACAGCGGGTGCGGCAGATCGATCGTAATATCCAGGTCTGCTTTCAGTACTTCCGCTGGGATATTATCCAGACCTGGTGCCTTCCCGCATTTCATCTGCTTCAACGCTGTCCGTATTTCGCCCCGAGTTGGGGAGTCGAGGCTGATGCTTGGGTCACTTTCTGCTTCCTCTTCATCTTCTCCTCGCTGCTTACTTTCTGGTCCTCTATTTCTATTAAGAACCTCCGCAAAGTGTTCTCTCCATCTTGTCAGCTGCTGTTCACACGTCGTGAGGATCTCGCCCGTCTTGCCCCAGATACAGGCAGCAGCAAACTGTCGAGTCGTGTTGAGTTAAAAACTTTAGAGAAGAGTGGATGTGTTTGGAGATTCCCTGGAAGTTGAACTGGGCTTTTCTTCATTTCGCCTGTGAACTTTTCGTTCCACAAAATACACAGTCAAGTTAAGATTGGACGGAAGGGGGATTTGTGTTTCATGCACCTCGCTATTCTTAAATTACGTCTGACAAGAATGCATCTCCATGATAATATAATTCATAGTCCAGTCAGTGATTTTAACCCATCTTGCCGAGACGTGAAACGTAGGCTATATAGGTCGTAGTTCATTGACATCGAAAAATAAAGCGCTTATCACGTAATGCATTCATAACTGTTCCCGGGTGAAGCCGGGTCGGGTTGCTGGTTATATATAAAATTTTGAACTGATGGTGGTCAGAGATTTCTGGAAGTCGCAACATGGTATTTATGAATAAGGACTAGCCGAGTCCCCTTGACGGCACACTAAGGCGATATAAGATAAGCGGTATGTCGTAAGGATTATAATCGGCGAGACCTGGGAACACAATTCTCACTACTTCAGTTACAAATATGACCTCAAGTGAGGAAGACATTCAAACGTAGGATGAGGAGAATAAGATTAAGAAGAAGAATGAAATACTGTGTACATCCCTACATTCTCACCAACGTGTACAAATTTATCATTTGCGGTAGAGACAACAATTCACCGTTTAAAACGAACTGTAACACACCTTTCTAACATTACGGGTTTGCGAAATATCGGGGAAACAAAAGTCAATGACCTTGTAGTATTGTGTTATTTGAATAAATCAATAGTTCATGGAAAAGGGGCTTTCCTCCAAGTACAACAAGCTGTCACATAGCTTTCCCCGATTATGGGTTCGCGAGATATTGGGGGAAAGAGAAGTGAATGACCTTGCAGTTTTGAGTTATTTGGATAAATCAACAGTCCATGGGAAAGGGTGGTTCAGCCGAAGCAAAATGATACCCCACATGACCATCTACGATTATATGTTCGCGATATATCGGGGGAAACAAAAGTACATGACCTTTTAGTTTTGGCTTATTTAAGTAAATTAATGCACCATAGGAAAGATAAGAAAAAATAACCTTAAAACTAGTCGTCACACGACCCTCTCCGATGATTGGTTCGAGAGATATCGGAAATCTTACATACGTGAGGGGGTCAGCGTAGCCAAGCGTCTAATGCAACCATTTTAAACCCGTAGCTCTCTCGAGAGCTGTCTCAACATGAATCCTGAAAAGCCACGTGTCACGAGGAATTGTTGAAAGGAATTATTATTGTCTTCTCTTCTTCCCGTCATCATGTTTACTATCGTACGATACTAATCGCTCAAGAGGCCAGCAAGCGCTACTTCGAGATATGTCACTTGCGATATGTTGTGCAACCTCTCTTATCGCCTCCCTTTACATTTCACGTACTGTATCTGTCTGTGCGTGTGGCGTATCGTATATTGCTTACGACATATCGCCTTAGTATGAACGGGGCTTACAGGCCATGACCGTCTCCTTCCAACTACTTGCTCAGTTTAATTCATTTCATCTCGCAACTACTCCTCTGCAACCCTAACGCATCTCATCCCCAAGGGGAATAAAGCGTCACGTCTAAGTACGAAGCAAACACAATTTCCCTCTGTATGTCGACTGTGTCGGGGAATACAAGACACCGCCGGAAGAGGGAACCGCCGACAGCTAAAATAGCTCTGCCGCTATTTCAGGGCCGACAAAGAAATCGTCTTCCCCATGCGGGAGAAGCTATTCCTGTGACACTACTTTCCCAAATACAGCGAAACAGAATCCACTTCCGGTTCATTTTTTCAAGCATCGAGTCTTGTTTGTTTTTGTGACCAAAAGAGACGTTCACCATGTCGCTGGTCAAAGACGATAATAATAATAATCTATCAAAGTGACTATTGAAAAAATCACAGTTTCCATCAGAAAAAGGAGACTGATATAAAGAATGGACTGCGATAGATAAACAAAGAAAACCACAACAATTGGCAGGTAGAAATAACAGAAGACCCACAAGATTATTATTATTATTATTAATCGTATGGCATAGATAACAAAAGAAAGACAAATTTACAAATTAACTTAAAGTCCGAGTTCCTCAAATAATCCACTGAATCTGGAGCCACATGCACAAAATCCCTGGGGGCGCAGGGGATATGGCTTCAGAGAACTATCACGTACAATATTGGAGATAGTCATCACCACAATCACATGCAGGACATCGCATCAGCACAAACACCATGGCCAGTTTAGTCCATGTCCTTCGGGGTGGATTGAATCCAGAGTCCTTCACAGTTACGGATGGCATATCACGGAGCTCTGCACTAAAAGTTGAGTTCCAGTGCGTAGTCCATTGATTCATGACATCAAAGTTTGCATCTGGGCCGACACGCCTGAGAATTTGAATGAGTTTTTAAATGGTATGCACTCCGTCTTGAGGAAAGAATTCATGATGAAAATTAATAAATGTAAAACACAAATATTGGAATGCAGCCGAAATAAATCAGAAACCTCTATGGAGATCAAATTGGCAGGTGAAAAGCTGAAGGAAGTAGGAGACTTCTGTTACTTAGGAAGCAAAATAACCAGTGAGTGACGAAGCAAAGGGGATTTAAAATGTAGGTTGGCTCGGGCAGGGAAAGCATTTCTACAAAAAAGGAAACTGTTGACATCGAAAATGGATTGAGGTATTAGGAAGTCAGTTTGGAAAGCCTTTGTCTGACGTGTGGCGCTCTATGGAAGTGAAAGTTGGTGTATTGGTGCAGCAGAAAAGACGAGAATTGAAGCGTTTGAAATATGGTGTTACAGGAGAATGATGAAGATCAGATGAGTAGATAGGGTTACAAACGAAAAGGTATTGAGACTAGTGGGAGAGGAGAGATGTTTCTGGCGAATGCTAATGAAGAGAAGAGATAGCTTGGTAGGACACATACTAAGACACCCAGGAATAGCAAGCTTACGTTAGTTATGGAAGGAAGGGTCGAGGACAAGAACTGTAGGGGTAGACCAAGGTTAGAATATGTTAAACAGATTGCCTCGGATGTACGGTGTGGTAGCTATGTAGAGATGAAACGATTAGTTCAAGACAGGGAGACAAGGAAAGCTGCATCAAACCAGTCATAAGACTGAAGACTCAAATAGAAACAACAGTTTCTGAGCCTCCAGAGCTGAAGATCAGCAATATCAGAATGAATAGACAACTGTTGATAGCTTACCAAAGCGTGATGTCTGCCAATTCGTGGAGGAGCAATGTGACTGAGCACCGGGAGCCTTTCGGTTCAAGTTGACTTTATAGTGCCTGAGATTGTTCTCATAGTATTATTGAGTTGCACATCAATTTTCTTTACATGTGGGCTGTTTAACCAAACAGGGGCACAATACTCAGCAGCAGAAAATACTAGACCAATAGCCGAACACCGAAGGGTAGCGCCATTTGATCCCCAAGTTGTGCGACAAAGCTTGCGGAGGATGATATTCCGAGTGTTTAGTTTGGCAGCAGTGCATGTCAGAAATTGGTATCAACAAAGAAATCATTCACAATACAACAACATTTAGCTCACTAATAAACCGACACGGAAGAAAAGATAGTTTAGAGGCTGCGACAACACAGTCATGTAGCCCCGTGTACTTTAGGTGTGTGTAGAATCTGTCTGATGGCTGTATTAGTGTATGTTATCGGTGATTCAGCTAAGGACTGCAGACATTCAATTTTAAAGTAGTACCTACTTTTCCTACCAGCAACGACAACTAGTTGTGAACTTGGTTACTAGATGCCAACGCAGTCTGCTCCTGGCGACGAACGTTAGAACTTAAGAGCGTTAGTCAAATGAAGAGTCCACGGCAAGAAGGGGGAATGTCAAATAATGTAAAATGTTCAAGAAAAGAGTTTTAATGTTTCATTGAAACGCCATTTTCTCACGACCCTCATTGTTCTTAGCCAGACACAATTGTGCCTTCAACACGTCGCAAAGACCACGCTGATATCTCGATTTTACATTTTGAGTGACATCCCCCCTTCCTCCTGTGGACCCTTCAAATCTAACCTATAATTTAGCTTCACAAAAGTGTAATTAGTGGAAGGTTCTTTTACATGCCATAAATCTATGACATGGGACCGCCGGCTTTACGTCCTCTCCGAAGGAAGGCAAACTGAGGGATTTTTAACGCTCTTAAAAATTCCTACGACTTCGGGCGGGTTTGAAACCGCGACCTGGGGCATAGAAGCTCAGCATGCTACCGACTACGCCACCCAAGCCGCCGGACAGAACAGAGGACATTAATATTGGGAGAGAAAAGGAAACATTGTGCTAAAGTTCTAACGTTTTCTTAAGTTGGGCATAACGAAACAAAATAATAATAATAATAATAATAATAATACAAAGCTTACCCACACAAGTAGGCCTAATTATCCTTGTAAAAACACGTTCCGTCCTTGAAGCAGAGATGCTAGGGCGCGTTTCTCCATTAAGGAGAACATGCTAATAGCTCCCGTATCTCATGAATCCTCAGCTGTAATTGAACAATTAATAACGTTGCGCCGCTCGGCTAGGAGTAGGAGGCGTTGGACGCGTCAGCCTAGGGACATTTGAAGAGAAGAACTCATTCCAGCTAACCATCAACTGCAGTGCTTTCCAAAACAGGGTGTCGTGAGATTCGTCGTTCTTATAAATTCAGGACAGAAAACAAACAAAGAACCTGTGAGAAAATACCGAATAAACTTAACTTTCCTCCCTGATATTTTTGAAATACTCAACAAAACGAATGCTGGTCTACAAGGGAAGAGTACAAATCTCCTTACCGGTACAGACAAAATGTCCAATTAGTGACAAAATGCAATCACTGGTTCATAATCATTTAATGCAGTTAAATCGAGGCTGGATGGATAATTTCCAACACTAAATGTAAACCAACGAATGCACACTTTGTCACGAACCTGGAAGTAAAATGGATAAGGGGCACCTGCTACATTGCAACAAACTTGATGTGACTGCTAGAACTTCAGGAAACCTCACACAACTCTATTGGAACGCAAGAAAGCTGATGGATTGGAATCCGGGCTAGCCATAGGAAACAACAACAACAACAACAATGTAAACCAATGTGACTGGATAAGAAATGCTATTGCACTCTCCAGCTCTTGTGAACTTCAACTTGACTGGCGGAACTTAAAAACAACCAGACTTTAAAACTTGTGTTCTAAGAGTCAATTATATTCAACACGATATTCCTCACCTGGGTAAAAGAGCCCTCACGTTTTGTTGCAGTTCTCTACGACATATTCGTGTGAAAGTGCGTTTTCTATTATGGGTGATACAAAAACAGCTAAACGTGGAAGTTTGATAATCTTTGATGAGGAAATGTGTGTAAATTAGTCCTTCATCCGACGTTTGCCATCTCTTGATGAATACAGTACATTTGCATTTGTCAGTTGGCACAGGCTAGAGTAAAAGGTGGCTTTTCACCGATGTCTCAGTCTCACTCATGGCTGTGATTATATGGAAGCTACTGAGGTATGGGTGGTGCTTATAGTAATGGCATTCAGGGCACAGTCAGTGCCTGTGAATGCTGTGAAAGGTTCTACTCATAGGGTTAGGACTACTGTTCTGACTCAGTGAGGAAAGCAATGGCAAACTACCTCACTCCTCTGCTTGCCTAGAACGCCTCAATATAGTGCTGCCTTGGGTTTTTGTGGGTATCTACTCACATAACTTTAACGGCGGTGCTTTTGAGGATCCAACCAGCCTTCGGGCTGACTACCTAACAGACAGACCGACCCGATATAAAGCAGATTTGTAATAATCGCCAACCGCATAGCAGTCATTGAATTGGAACATTAAGGCACAAGTGTTGTAACTATGAGGGGGCTGTTTAATATAACCTATTATACTTGGAAAATCATATATAGTCCATACTATGAAAAATTTTAATTTCTTTAAAATGAATCTCCTGTGTTCAAATCAGGATGTCTACCAAAACCAACTAACAGATTTAACTGACAATTCCCCGATTTTTCCACGATAAATCAGAAAATTCCCTGAGTAGCAGTAGCGGCCATACTAAATATATAAAACAGAGTTTGTACTTCGGAGCATTTCAAAAACTGCTTGAAGCATGAAAAAAAAAGTACAGAAAAATATATTTTTCTATTTTTCCAATTTCTAAATTTTTCATCCAGAAAAGCTATTGTACTTGTAGCTCGTCAATAGTAATGCTCTCATACAGTTACACATATAATTTGCTCTATCTTGCAAGAAATGACAGCTTACTGATTTAACGTCAGTACGAACAGAACAGAATAAAAAGGAAGATTGTAGTTTTACGTGACCGTGAATCTTGTGATTATGAGCCACGGGACCTCCTTTTTACGTGGAATCCGAACCACAGGACATGGCATTTCACTTCGAAAATCTCATATGCATTGACCGAGAATCGAACCCGGACCGCCTTGGTGAGAGGCATACAGCTAGACCGCTGAGCCACCACGCCCCTACAACAGAATATACTTTTCCCCCAGTTTCTCGGGTAATGTTCATGAGCCTCTTCCACTTCAACGTGTCCATATACAACTTGTCATGGAGAACATCATCCACTGTCCATCCTCTGGTCGCTAGGTCCATCCATCGGGTTCTAGGTCTTCCTACAAGTCTTTTTCCATCCACCTGAATTGAACACCGAATATTAATGCTCAACTGTCTTGAGCTGAAATTGCAGTACAGAAATAGGTATCCTGTTTAAAAATGTGGGATTCAATCTTCTGCAGCAGATTCTCAAAGTCATTCGGGTAAAATTCTTAACTGGCCGCGTATTTCTTGCAACTTCAAGTCCATCGTTAGTTCCACATAAAAAAAACAGGTCAGTGTGACACCAACGTCAACGTTTCCTTTTCTTTTTGCAGCACAAACTACACTTGTTCAAATGAGTCAAGTGCATGATCGGAACAAGACGTTCATTCTCCAGATCCCCCATCATCGCACAGTGAAATGTGACAAGTCATTTGTTGTCAACGCCTCGAGAATGTTAATTTAAGACCGAGCGAAGTACGGCAGAGGAGCGTCAAGGATTAGGCCCATTGTGTAAATATGTAATTTTAGCTGTAGCATAGTACTAATAAGGTATATTGCATTTCAATTAAGTACGTTATACAGTTTGTAAACATTTTTCCTTAGCATTTAAATTAGTTAGGTTAAAATAAGTCTATTTTAAATGAAACCTGCAATGTTAGAGAGCTACTTGTAATTAAGATAAATAACCCTGCAGGACAGAGACTTGATTACAACCACACCCCAAACTGACTAGGGAATGTTCGTGTATTTCCTATGGAACGCGAGAGGTTCCTTGAAATAATAGGATGATGATAATTGTTGTTTCAAGGGGCCTAACATATAGGTTATCAGCCCCTAATCGTCTGGTAGAAAGCAAAAAAGACACTGAAATGGAAACCAGAACGATAATTAAGCAGGACTGAAAATACTTACAAAATGGAACTCAGATTGAAAGGAGTCACAAAATGTAGAGTGGAAATACTTACAAATGGTAATTCAGAAGGGAAAGGAATGGATTGAAAAATACGCACAAAATGTAGTTCAGGTTCAAAATACGTACAGATTCAATGTAGATTCGAAATACTCACAACATGAAATTTAAATTCAAAATACACTGCATAACAACAAAATCGGTGGATGTGAGGAACAGACAGACGATCAAAAGTGCACAACAATCGAATGATTTATAGCAGAGTTAGAGCGTTACAAAGTGAGGACGTCAATAAGGTGTTGGTCCACCCCTGGCCTGGATGCAACTGTCACTCGACGTGGCATGGACTGATAAAAGTTCCCGGATGGTGTCCTGCGGAATTTCGTGCCAAATGGTCTTCCAACTGTTGGGCTAAATTGGCGACATTCCGGGATGTTCGCAATCGCCTTCCCATGACGTCCCAAATGTGCTCTATGGGAGAGAGATCAGGCGACCGAGCTGACCAAGGAAGGATAGGGAAAGCTTGAAGACAGTCCATAGCAACACGTGCCGTGTGCGGCCGGGCATTATCCTCTTGGAAACTAAGGCCTGGATGTCGGTGAAGGAACGGTAACGCTGATGCCTGCCGTTGCTGACCCACGCTTGCCAGCATCGTCTGATCGCCGTATCACTTCGACCCAAATGTCCAGCGACGACTCGATTCGACCAACCAGCTTCTTTCAATCCCATCGCACGACCTCTTTCAAATTCTGACATCTGCTCGAAATGAGCACGAATCCTTCGGCGTGGCATTCTTACAGCCGACGTTCAGATATCGCAGTCAAATGCCATTCAGAATCGCGCCTTATATACACCTGATGCATGCGCAGTTCGGATGCGCGGGAGCTCCCGCTATTCATTGATTAGACACGAAGCTTTAATCAGTTGCACGTTCGGTCAGAATGTCTTTGCATACGTAATTTCCTTATAATCGGACAACGCCTTCCCGGTGCGTCGTTTTTTGTTGTTGTTGTTGTTATACAGTGTACTTACAAAATGCAATTGGAATTGAAAATACACAATCCAAGTTAGATTGAAAAAGGCCGGTTCAGATTCAAAATACTCACTAAGTGCAATTGGAATTTAAAATACTTACAAAATGCAATTAAATTAAAAATGCTTACAAAACGTTTGGCGGATTCAAAATACTCCCCATACAATGGAAGCCCGCGATTCAAAATACTGTACTGACAAAATGCAATGTAGATTCAAAATACTCACAAAATGTAATTCAGAGACACGGGGAGCCAATTCAGAAAATTAGGGCGGGAATCTTAAAGGGAAAAGGAACTATAATGAAAAGAAGGCTGATCCCCAGAAGAAAACAAGAATTGACCAAGATAGGTCGACAGGAAAGAAGACTGAGAGGAGCCCGGCACAAGAAAGTGGAAGCTGAGGTCCCATGGTCGCCACCTTCGTCCCACTAGATGTGAGCCCCTGGCAGAGGTTGAAATAATAATCCTGGACGAGCAGCACATGCGGCAGGCACCGGCTATCGTGTGCAGACTTTTACGGCTCGCTTCGGCGTTGAATGTGAATAACTCCACCTCAAGCTCCGCCAAGAAATGTAATTCTGGTCTGAGCGCTGGAACGGGGTGAGGCAGAACTGAGAAAATTCGCCAATTTACGTCTCATTATTTACGGCATTATAATTTGCTGAAATATTGTTTCCTTACTTGGGTTTCTGAGATATTGAGAGTCTAGGGCACAAATGTTCAGATAGAGAGTATCTGATAGCTGGAAGACCTGCTGCCTTTTAAAGTATGTGCACAAATATATCTCTTACGGCCTACACTGCAAACACAAAATTTGGTATAAATCCACTGCTGTGTAAGTTACATGCAGTTAAATATGCAACCTATAAGTTATAAGTGCATTTTTTTTCTAACACTGACTACTGTTAGGTGTTGCTCAAAATGTACCTTGGATATTCTGATTGGCCTATAATGATGTGCAGAGATTGAAATTGCTTATATGGACAGATTCTACCATCTTGAGTCTAGGAATCAATAATGTTCGCAGTATGGTACTAGGGTAGAGAGTAGGACAGTTAGTCTATATTTAATTAAACACATAGCATATAAGCGTGCGTAGGATTATGTTGGCAACACTAACATTGACGATTTATCCTAAACCATTCTGGCCTATGAGTGTGTTAAGGTTGAAACAGGCTCCATGCGTAGATTGTCAGATATTGAGCCTACGGTTCAGGCGTCATCAGAACATTAGGTGAACAGTTGGCAGCACTGCTGACTCTGATAATATGTAAAGCTATATTTCTTGGGGGTAGGCAATATAAAGTATTTACAAATTTTGGTTAAAATCCATTAATTAGTATGTGCAGTCCATCAATCTATAAGCGTGCACACAACAGGATTGACGATGTATCTAAATATGCCTTGAACATCTTGGATTACCACTGTCCCAAATTTGAAGTTTCCATACACATACACATTCTGTATATCCCTACCGTCATGAAGTCTTGAGTTCAAAAAGGCTCGTGATCATAAACACTCAATTGGTAGTGGTTGGTAGTGGTGGTTTCTCTTGACATTGGACGTACAAAATTTGGCTGAAGTCCATTTTTTAGTATGGACGTTACATGCAGCTAAACATTGAATATATCAGAACGCATAGAATTATGTTGGCAACACTGTCATGTACGAGTTGCAGAAAATGGGACTGGAATCATTCATTGGCCAAGATGTTAAGAATAAACCGTCAATGTTAGTGTTACCAACATAATCCTAAACACGCCGAGATATCCAACCTAGGGTTCAATTGTGTTTCTTCAGCAGTTAATATTTAAGAGTACGGCGCTTATATATCCTGGCATAGATCTTCAGTCTTACGAAATTTTTCTTTCTTTCTTTCTTTCTTAGTCGTTTACCCTCCAGATTGGTGGAGCCCACGGACTCAGCGAGGGAACTCACCACTACCGCCTCTACGGGCAGTGTCCTAGAGCTGGGAACATCTAATCGGAAGGGATACAACTGGTGAGGTGTGATTGGCACCTCGCCCAGGCGGCCTCACCTGCAAAGCGAACAGGGGCCTCATGAGGGAAGGTAATGGATGGTTAGGATGGATAGACAAGGAAGAGGGAAGGAGGCGGCCGTGGCCTTGAAGAAGGTACCATCCCGGCATTTGCCCGAAGACTAAGTGGGAAACCACGGAAAACCACTTCGTTGATGGCTGAGGTGGGAATCGAACCCCCTCTACTCATTTGGACCACCCGAGGCTGAGTAGACCCCGTTCCAGTCCTCGTACCACTTTTCAAATTTCGTGGCAGAGCCGGGAATCGAACCCAGGACCTCCGGGG
This sequence comes from Meconema thalassinum, assembly GCA_946902985.2. NCBI lineage: Eukaryota > Metazoa > Arthropoda > Insecta > Orthoptera > Tettigoniidae > Meconema > Meconema thalassinum. The sequence continues at coordinate 8,791,445 of OX336390.1, forward strand.
CGGCAGCTAACGAAATTTAGTTTCCATATTTGCAGATGTTTAGAGTTATTATTATTATTTATCGTATGGCTTTTAGTGGCGGGAGTGTCCGAGGACATGTTCGGCTCGCGGACACCCATGGGGTCAGCTACATGTCTGTTCAATTTCAAGTAGTTCCAACTTTCGCTACCAGGTGTCATTGACACGTTGGAACATCGATAGAGCGTTTCAACGAAATCTAACCTAGAAATGTAGCTTCACGTAAGTTTAGTTAGTTGAAGGATCTTTTACATGCCATAAATCTATGACATGGGACCACCGGCTTTACTCCCCCTCCGAAGGAGGCCATACTGAAGGATTTTAACGCTCTTAAAAATCCGAAGACTACAGCCGGGTTTGAACCCGCATCCTGGGCACAGCAGTCCAGCATGCTACCGACTACGCCACCGATAGGGTGGGGCACACAGATTGATCTAGTTTTTGCACCTTGTTTTGCAGAATGTGAAAAGTGGGTTACAGCCCCATCGCATTAACACGGCGGTTGAGATCGATCAATCTCACGACATTGTGTGGCAAGTGGCTCAGTAACACAGAGCTCACAAGGTCAAGTGACCTCTGACACAGCTGCACCTAACTGGACAAGCCTAAAGGTCCATTCACACATATCCGTGACGTGTCCGTTCCGTGATATTGAGTATTGTCGCCAACGATATTTTTTGCTGTTTTCACGGACGTGCTGAGGTGTGATTTTGTTCGTTCTTGCGAATATAGGCTAAAATGAACGACGACCAATTTATTGAACAGTTTCGCATTAATGCTGTCTGATAACCTGTGTTATTATGGTTGCATAATTCAGGTGAGGAATGGGAAGGATGCGACCGTGGCCTTAAGTTAGATCCATCCTGGCTTTGGTCTAGTCTAGAGTAGAAGTGGAAAACCAATTCCAGGTTGGTCTCTAGGAGCAGAGGACCTCCCTCTACAGCCCCTTAAAACAGCAATAACTAATTTACTAACGAACTACCTAACAGGATGGCATCTTCTAAGTTCTGTGGCGCAGTCAGCTGGCATTTGAGGGTGCGCAAATGCGAGGGAGCCGTGTCAGTACATTTACTGGCACGTTAAAGATCCCCTTCGGGGCAAAATTCCGGCACCCCGGCGTCTCTAAAAGCCAGAGTAGTTAGAAGGGATGTAAAACCAATAACATTATTATTTTATTTCTAAGTTCTGTCTCACGAAGCTAAGTCTACCCCGCTCCAACCCTCAGACCAGATTCAATTTCTTGGCAGAGCCGGGAATCGAACCCTTACCTCCGCGGCGACAGCCAAGAATGCTAGTCGCTACATCACGTGGTAATTTCTGACATCTTAGCGCCACTCACTCGCTTTCTTCTCGCATTGGGCGTAGATACATGTTAAAGACGAGATTTAGCGTGGTGTCTTGTGGAATAAATGCATTTCACCAAAGTGCCGTCTTACGTATGGATCCAGGGCGCAATCGTGCGCATTATTCCAGCACCATGACCGTGATAGCGGGCTGCAGCAAGTCCAGAGATGTAGGCTAGTGTCCCACCGATGACAACGGCCATCCTGAGGGAGCTTCTCCCTTCCAGTAGCCTTTTTTTTTACATTATAACTGTGATTTCTGAAATATTATCTCAAAACCCGTCAAAATGCCTTATGTTTTCTCACGTCAGCATGTTGCTGAATGCGTATATTTCATCATATGAAATACATAGGTTTAAGAGATCACCCATCAACAGCGTCTCTCTCTCTCTCTCTGGGGGCTAGGGGTATCTTGGCCATCAGCCCCATGTATTTGTCCAACAACTTGTGTTTTTGTGTGGCAACTGGAATTATCAGATTCGTGAATGTGTTAGGTGCCCCGGGATTTGAAACAAGGTATTATCCAGACATTTGCCTTCAGGGAGTGTTGAAAACTCCTGGATAAAATCAAACTCTCGGTAGCCGGTGTCAGCACCGCGATTCGAACCTACGATCTCCGGACTTGCTTCAGCTCCTCATCGCGGTAGGCCTAGTGATAAACGATCTAATGCGCACTGATACCTATCAATAAAATTCATAACAACCGGCACAAAAGAGAGCGTTTTGAGAAGCTCAGCGGCAGTCATTTCAGAGTTTTGTGTTTGTGACACTGAGTCAGAACAGATATAAGATGCGTAACTACGTTATGTCTGCGAACAACTTTGATCTTCCAAACTAAAGGACAAACAACTATTTTTTAAACTAAGAAGTAAATACCCACTTTAGGAGCATCAATTGCACTATTCGTTTTCATTTTTTTTTTCAACCTAGTAATACCGTGATTATTTACGAACATTAGCCGTACAATCCAAATTACAGGAAATAGGCAAACCAGGTACATTAATTTTATTGGTTATGTGCATATCATGAAGAAACCAGTTTTACAGATATTGTATTACACAATATTTTTCCACATCCGTAAACTTAGCCATTTTGACAATCACTGAACTGAAGCAACACTGATAGGTGTGTATAGCCATCACTGAGACACGACGGATATCACGGAACTGACACGTCACGGCACTGACACGTCACGGATATGTGTGGATGGACCTTAACTGTTCGATCACATGGTGTTCCCGGGCTCGGAGTACAGCCCTATGCGGATAAGCTAAGCGTTATCCGCATTCGCCCCGCATCCACACGACTGTTATCCTCATCTTTACGGCTGTTATCCTCATCCGTACGGCTGTTATCCTCATCCGTACGGCTGTTATCCTCATCCGCCTCGCATCCGCACGTTTGTTATCCGAATTTACTGGCATTAAAATATATATATTTTTTAAATTAGGTAAAGCATAAATTACTAAAGCAACACCTTTAGACATTCGAGGAGAAAGTCGTTCCCTTAGGCTTTGTTTGTTAAGTGCTGTGTTTACAAAGAATGTTACACAGCCAGAATCGCAACCCTTTCCTGTTCGGAGCGTTAATTGTGCTTAATGACATAATTTGAATGAGATTAGCTAAAATCGTCATCTTACATTTGTCATGAAAAAAACATTACCATAAAATATAATTTTATTATTGCAGCCAATGGCCATATACAGGACGGGTCAGGGAAGGGATATTGAAAGGAACCATCCCGGCATTTGCCTGGTGGTGAAAATGGGAAACCACGAAAACCATTTTCAGGACGGCCGAGGTGGGATTCGAACCCACGCTCTCCCGATGCCACCGAGGCACGAGGTAGTGCGTTAGCTCTCTCGGCCAAAAATATGTCATGAACATCTGGGTCCTGGTAATGATATCAAACAAGTTGGGATTGTATTCTAAAAACTATCCGCACAATCATGCAAACTACAGTATATCCGCATGGCGAAACATTTTCCGGATATCCGCGTGTATAACGTGAAACGAAACGAAAATATTAGAAGAAAAAGATACAGCCTTCTCGATGGCGATGGTGGGTGAACATTATCGCCACTACGCCACGCGCAGTGCTGAGAATGGTCGGCAAGTTACGGCAACTGGTGATCTCGGCACATTGCTTTCCGGTTCGCCGCGCACCTTGTGTCAACGTGTGACCATGGGCTGGGTCAATTACATGTGCGCAATCAGCTGAGCCGACCCAAGGCACCAAGGACACTACTGTCCGGGAATGATACTGGAGTTTAGGCGTCAATACAAACTTTACCCGTAGTATTACATAAAAAATTACAGTCAGTCTGAAAGACTACACGTTATATAATTTCAAATGACGCAGGCTACAAATGCTACACATGTTAGAAAGGCTCAGGAGGCTCTTTAACAACTCTTTAAGAGTCACCCATTATTAGAATCTGATATTTTGCAAACCTCTTGAAGGGTCAGTCTGTATTTGAATTCAATCTAACATACTGAACACCTCGTTAAGTGTCACCCTGTATTTTGCTCTGACATCCTGCACACCTCTTTAGGAGTCACCCTGTATTCTTCTCTGCCATCTTGTATACCTCTTTAAGAGTCAACTTGTATTCTTCTCTGCCATCTTGTACACCTCTTTAGGAGTCACCTTGTATTCTTGTGTGACATCTTGTACACCTCTTTAAGAGTCACCTTGTATTCTTCTCTGCCATCTTGTACTCCTCTTTAGGAGTCATCCTGTATTCTTCTCTGCCATCTTGTACACCTCTTTAGGAGTCATCCTGTATTCTTCTCTGCCATCTTGTACACCTCTTTAAGAGTCACCTTGTATTCTTATCTGGCATCTTGTACACCTCTTTAGGAGTCATCCTGTATTCTTCTCTGCCATCTTGTACACCTCTTTAGGAGTCATCCTGTATTCTTCTCTGCCATCTTGTACTCCTCTTTAGGAGTCATCCTGTATTCTTCTCTGCCATCTTGTACACCTCTTTAAGAGTCACCTTGTATTCTTCTCTGCCATCTTGTATACCTCTTTAAGTGTCACCTTGTATTCTTCTCTGCCATCTTGTACACCTCTTTAAGAGTCACCTTGTATTCTTATCTGGCATCTTGTACACCTCTTCAAGAGTCACCTTGTATTCTTATCTGGCATCTTGTACACCTCTTTAGGAGTCACCTTGTATTCTTATCTGGCATCTTGTACACCTCTTTAAGAGTCACCTTGTATTCTTCTCTGCCATCTTGTACACCTCTTTAAGAGTCACCTTGTATTCTTATCTGGCATCTTGTACACCTCTTTAAGAGTCACCTTGTATTCTTATCTGGCATCTTGTACACCTCTTTAAGAGTCACCTTGTATTCTTATCTGGCATCTTGTACACCTCTTTAGGAGTCACCTTGTATTCTTATCTGGCATCTTGTACACCTTCTTGAAGAGTCACCTTGTATTCTTATCTGGCATCTTGTATACTTCTTTAAGAGTCACCCTGTATTCTTCTCTGCCATCTTGTATACCTCTTTAAGAGTCACCTTGTATTCTTCTCTACCATCTTGTACACCTCTTTAAGAGTCACCTTGTATTCTTCTCTGCCATCTTGTATACCTCTTTAAGAGTCACCCTGTATTCTTCTCTGCCATCTTGCATACCTCTTTAGGAGTCACCTTGTATTCTTCTCTGCCATCTTGTATACCTCTTTAAGAGTCACCTTGTATTCTTCTCTGCCATCTTGTACACCTCTTTAAGAGTCACCTTGTATTCTTCTCTGCCATCTTGTATACCTCTTTAAGAGTCACCTTGTATTCTTCTCTGCCATCTTGTACACCCCTTTAAGAGTCACCTTGTATTCTTCTCTGCCATCTTGTACACCTCTTTAAGAGTCACCTTGTATTCTTATCTGGCATCTTGTACACCTCTTTAAGAGTCACCCTGTATTCTTATCTGTCATCTTGTATACCTCTTTAAGAGTCACCCTGTATTCTTCTCTGCCATCTTGTATACCTCTTTAAGAGTCACCTTGTATTCTTCTCTGCCATCTTGTACACCTCTTTAAGAGTCACCTTGTATTCTTATCTGGCATCTTGTACACCTCTTTAAGAGTCACCTTGTATTCTTCTCTGCCATCTTGTATACCTTTTTAAGAGTCACCTTGTATTCTTCTCTGCCATCTTGTATACCTCTTTAAGAGTCACCTTGTATTCTTCTCTGCCATCTTGTACACCTCTTTAAGAGTCACCTTGTATTCTTCTCTGCCATCTTGTACACCTCTTTAAGAGTCACCTTGTATTCTTCTCTGCCATCTTGTACACCTCTTTAAGAGTCACCTTGTATTCTTCTCTGCCATCTTGTACACCTCTTTAAGAGTCACCTTGTATTCTTCTCTGCCATCTTGTACACCCCTTTAAGAGTCACCTTGTATTCTTCTCTGCCATCTTGTACACCTCTTTAAGAGTCACCTTGTATTCTTCTCTGCCATCTTGTACACCTCTTTAAGAGTCACCTTGTATTCTTCTCTGCCATCTTGTACACCTCTTTAAGAGTCACCTTGTATTCTTCTCTGCCATCTTGTACACCTCTTTAAGAGTCACCTTGTATTCTTATCTGCCATCTTGTACACCTCTTTAAGAGTCACCTTGTATTCTTCTCTGCCATCTTGCATACCTCTTTAAGAGTCACCCTGTATTCTTCTCTGCCATCTTGTATACCTCTTTAAGAGTCACCTTGTATTCTTCTCTGCCATCTTGTACACCTCTTTAAGAGTCACCTTGTATTCTTATCTGCCATCTTGTACACCTCTTTAAGAGTCACCTTGTATTCTTCTCTGCCATCTTGTATACCTCTTTAAGAGTCACCTTGTATTCTTCTCTGCCATCTTGTACACCTCTTTAAGAGTCACCTTGTATTCTTCTCTGCCATCTTGTATACCTCTTTAAGAGTCACCTTGTATTCTTCTCTGCCATCTTGTATACCTCTTTAAGAGTCACCTTGTATTCTTCTCTGCCATCTTGTACACCCCTTTAAGAGTCACCTTGTATTCTTCTCTGCCATCTTGTATACCTCTTTAAGAGTCACCTTGTATTCTTCTCTGCCATCTTGTACACCTCTTTAAGAGTCACCTTGTATTCTTATCTGGCATCTTGTACACCTCTTTAGAAGCCCCAGATCGCTCGACGACCCAGGACTCTTTCAACAGACTCCATTAACCATTAACTTAGGCTTCCCGCGCGGCTGCATGACGTCACCGTCTCCGTAACGCATAACTTTTGACTCAAGCATAACGATGAAATCGACAAGATCATTTGAAGGTATAAAAACAAGCTACACCAAACTTTCCCTTGTTTTATTCTGTGTTTAGCTATAAACATTTGTATTGTAACCCGTTAAAATTGTATAGCTGTTTGAACAAAAAGGTGCCGGTGCTCACTTAGAAAGGTCATTAGGCTACATTAGAAGTATTAATCAGATCGTAATGAAACTTTAATACGTCTTGAAGGGACTTGTTGTTAACGTGTATACGGTGTTTTAATCTGATCTGACGGTTCTGAAAATAGTTGTAGTGAATTTTGTAAAGCAACTTTTTCTCGGGCTTGGGTGGTCGTAGCAGTATGAAATATGGCTTGTTATGAGGCTCATAGTCATAGCAATGCAAGGCTAAACGAAAAGCTACGTTTTATATACTGTCGCTTCGTGTATAAAAATAAATTAGGCTTGTTTTGAGGGCTGAAACACGGCGGACTTAAATGTGATGAAATGCGGAAGATAAGAGCGAGAAACTCATCTCGTGTATTCAGTGCAAGAACTGGATTGTATTTGAGTTATAGCAGAATCTAGCAACTCGTCCCGGCTTCGCCCGGGACAGTTAGGAATGCATTACACGATAAGCGCTTTTTATTTTCGATTGCCAATGAACTACGACCTATATCCGTTTTACGTCTCGGCATGATGGGTTAAAATCACTGATTGGACTATTAATTATATTATCATAAAATGCATGTGCAACTGATTCTTGTCAGATGTAATTTAAGAATGGCGAGGTGCATGAAACACAAATCCCCCTTCCGTCCAATCTTAACTTGACAGTGTATTTTGCGGACCGAAACGTTCACAGGCGAAATGAAGAAAGCCGAGTTGCACTGCAACTTTGAATTTTTCAAATAGTTCCTACTTTTGCCACCAAGCGCCACCGTCAACGGTTACAAGGCCAAGTTCAGAACTTAGCTACTAGACGCCACCGCAGGCGGCTCTTGGCAACGAACGTAGCAACCTAAGAGCGTTGTTTACATTCTTAACCTATCCAATTTAGCTTCACACAGGTGTAATTAGTGGAAGGTTCCTTAACATGCCATAAATCTATGACATGGGACCGCCGGCTTTACTTCCCCTCCAAAGGAAGGCATACTGAGGGATTTTTAACGCTCTTTAAAATCCGACGGCTTCGGCCGGGTTTGAACCGGCTATCTTGGGCATAGAAGCTCAGCATGCTACCGACTACGCCACCGAAGCCGCCTCATAAAGTTTTGCAAAGTGAGAAAAGCAGGCTAATAACGTGAAACTGGTCCAAGCTCTCTCGTACAAGATGAAGTTAAGGACATTAAAGAACGACTCAAGCATATGAGATCGCGTGAGATTTCACAAGCATTATTAATGGCCTCAAAACTAACGCCATGATCGATAAAGAGAAGTAATTATACAATTTTCCTCCAACTTGTTCATGGTGCCAGGCACTGCACTCTCTAACGTCAGGGAAAAGCAGAGGTACCAACTTTTGAGCAAACCACGCTGTAATAACATAACAGTAGGTCAGTTACAATCCTTATGCAGGCATAGTAGTGAACCCGTGAGAAGCGTATATAAGCTTCAGATACGATACGTAATTTGATCATTTCGTACAAAAACTGCCTATAATAACTGTGTTGATATGAAAATGATACATTCTTAGGTTACTTACGAGTACAGCCCTGCGCGGATAAACAAAACGTTATCTCCATCCGCCCCACATCCACATGACTGTTATCCGCATCCGCCCCACATCCACACGACTGTTATCCCCATCCGCCCCACATCCACACGACTGTTATCCCCATCCGCCCCACATCCACACGACTTTTATCCCCATCCGCCCCACATCCACATGACTGTTATCCACCCCCGCCCCACATCCACATGACTGTTATCCGCATCCGCCCCACATCCACACGACTGTTATCCCCATCCGCCCCACATCCACATGACTGTTATCCGCATCCGCCCCACATCCACACGACTGTTATCCACCCCCGCCCCACATCCACATGACTGTTATCCCCATCCGCCCCACATCCACACGACTGTTATCCCCATCCGCCCCACATCCACATGACTGTTATCCCCATCCGCCCCACATCCACACGACTTTTATCCGCATCCGCCCCGCATCCACACGACTGTTATCCCCATCCGCCCCACATCCACATGACTGTTATCCGCATCCGCCCCACATCCACACGACTTTTATCCGCATCCGCCCCACATCCACACGACTTTTATCCGCATCCGCCCCGCATCCACACGACTTTTATCCGCATCCGCCCCGCATCCACACGACTTTTATCCGCATCCGCCCCACATCCACATGACTTTTATCCGCATCCGCCCCACATCCACGCGACTTTTATCCGCATCCGCCCCGCATCCACGTGACTTTTATCCGCATCCGCCCCGCATCCACATGACTTTTATCCGCATCCGCCCCACATCCACATGCCTTTTATCCGCATCCGCCCCACATCCACATGACTTTTATCCCCATCCGCCCCACATCCACACGACTTTTATCCGCATCCGCCCCGCATCCACATGACTTTTATCCCCATCCGCCCCGCATCCACATGACTGTTATCCCCATCCGCCCCACATCCACATGACTTTTATCCGCATCCGCCCCACATCCACATGACTTTTATCCGCATCCGCCCCGCATCCACATGACTTTTATCCCCATCCGCCCCGCATCCACATGACTGTTATCCCCATCCGCCCCGCATCCACATGACTGTTATCCCCATCCGCATGACTTTTATCCGCATCCGCCCCGCATCCACATGACTTTTATCCGCATCCGCCCCGCATCCACATGACTTTTATCCGCATCCGCCCCACATCCACGCGACTTTTATCCGCATCCGCCCCACATCCACATGACTTTTATCCCCATCCGCCCCACATCCACATGACTTTTATCCGCATCCGCCCCACATCCACACGACTTTTATCCGCATCCGCCCCACATCCACATGACTTTTATCCGCATCCGCCCCACATCCACGCGACTTTTATCCGCATCCGCCCCACATCCACATGACTTTTATCCCCATCCGCCCCACATCCACATGACTTTTATCCGCATCCGCCCCACATCCACACGACTTTTATCCGCATCCGCCCCACATCCACATGACTTTTATCCCCATCCGCCCCACATCCACATGACTTTTATCCGCATCCGCCCCACATCCACACGACTTTTATCCCCATCCGCCCCGCATCCACATGACTTTTATCCAAATCCTCTGATATTTCAATATAATGTTTAATTTATTAGATCAAGCATAACGTGGTAAACCAACACATTTAGACATTTGAGGAGAAAGTCGTTCCTGATAATTTGCTTCATTGCAAGGAAATTCAAGTTGGCATTCCAAGGGACTTCAAGTTGTATGACACTTCTGGTTCCTTGACCTCCGCTTTAGACAAAAAATTGGCTATACTTTCTTGGCTACTTTCGCACTCTTGCCTCAATAAGTTTGATGTGCCGGATTTGTGTCCTGAGTATGAATACACTTTTTACAGGTAAAACATCCTACTATATCGTTTACCTTTTCGTTTCCATTGAAAACGTAACCAAATGTCTGCCATATCGTCGACTTGAACTTTGTTTCACGCGCTATTGAATATTCACCTTGTTTTATTTTATTAGATAGTTTATCCATGTTGGTGAAATGATGTTCATACTCACGGTCGCGGTAACATTCACTAAGTGAACATCTCTTTACGCTTGGAGAAAGGGATTGACATTTGGCCGGAAATTCCAAGTCAGTCATCATCCTTCTGCTTCTGGACCCATCCATATTTGCATAGTTGTTGTTGAAATATAACAGCCAACGTGCTTCAGTGACAAGTTGGAATTAAATCTACAGATAAACCTGGATCCCGATCTTCCAGGATAGCTTAGATGGCGAAGTAGCTGACATGAGGAATGTTAATGATGTCACCACGATGAACTAACAAGCTTATATCTCGTACGTATAGTAATAATGGCAATGAGAATTGATGATGATGATATGTCAAGACCATCTACTACAAACATACGGTACTTAATAAATGTAGTTGAAAGCATATGAGTAAAATAATCTTCTCGTGTATAAGTGCAATACGTGCCTGAATATTTCGTACGCAATAGGCTATAGGAGTATTCCTCTTTTAGGCATGAAGCTGTAGATTGGCATGTCAAATATGTAATATTAACGTAAGATTGTACTCTAAAGACTATCCGCAAATTCACTCGAAACATTATCCGCAGCGTATCCGCGTGGCGCAGGGCATTACTTATGTCCATCTGGAATGTCGGAAAGGTGACGCTTCTAATGAATGTGCATTCCCTTGTGTAGCACCCTAATACGTCTGCAATCCCCACTGTATTATACACAGGAGGTAATGCGTTATTATCAGGGTGAACAATATTAGCGAACCCGGACTTATGTCACTCCACTCAGGCTGCCAACTTCCAGTGTCTGCAAGTGGTGACTTTGATACATGATTGGCAACAGTGAAAACAATCCTCATTCAACCCAACAACAACAACAACAACAACCACAACGACAAAATTATACCATTAATGTTTTTTTAGGGGCGTGGTGGATGTTGGCCCCTCACCAAGGTGGACCGGGTTCGATCCCCGGTCAATGCATGTGAGATTTTCGAAGTGAAATGCCATGTACTGTGGTTCGGATTCCACGTAAAAAGGAGGTCCCGCGGCGTGATTAACGGTCACGTAAAACTAAGAGCTTCCATGTTTGTAGTGATAGCAAGGTTAGTAACGTGACGCTGATCGCTGCTCTAGGTTACGAGTCATCACTATTCCAGCTTATTACACATTATCTTAAATTACGCTGGAGTGCATTAGATTTGCTGACGATACTGCAGATTCAACAAGTTTTAGCAGTCTCTCTCAGACAATGGGATATGGGTGTGAAATAGAAAACCAAGTTAATGATTGACAGGATACAAGATGAGGTATCATCGAACACTCGGAGTATGTGGAGCTTACAGTAGATGGTTCACTCCACTCATTACAATAATCAGCCAGAACCGCTGATAATACATTTATAAGCCACAGGGAACTAGAAGTGCAAGGCTTGAGCGCAATACGCTAAGGTGTATGATTCACAAAAACTAAAGCTCCTAATAGCCCGGTTAAGTTAGCCAAAAAAATAGGGGTAAGGTTACAGAAATTCGCATAGAGCTGAACATTTGTACTAAAGGTCTAAACACCTTGATAAATGAAATGTGAAAAGTCCCCATCGGTCCGACAACGGCAATATATATATATTCAAGGTCAAAGTTCGCAAATATGTTTTTTTTGCGTTTTTCAGCCAAACGGTAAGTTTTATCATAAAAATAGATCAGAGTAAAATTGAAGATCATGCCATTATCTATAAGAAGTGTCTTCTCACTTTTTATCCTAGGAGTCACGTTTTTGAGATATAACGATTCAAAAAGTTGAAAAAGTTCTTCATAATATGCACATGTTTCCACGCCACCTGTGAGGTAGTGTACTTGGCGTTTTTTTAACGAGGTTTACCCGGTAAGCCTATTCCACTATCTATTGTGATCCTATTTAAATCAATAATATTTAATCATATATATTATTTCAGTTAGATCCCTCCTCCGGCGCTTACAAGAGACCGATCGTGACAAATGAGCATTCTAATGAAAGAGAATAGACATTAGCAGTGACGAATTGCACTCTAATTTCATAAATATGTATACTTTCCTAAAAAGTGACTTTCAAAAAAGTGTAAGAAGTGTGCGATTTGCATACACTGTTGCTGTAGGAAAATACACTCCATAATTGCTGTCCACTTCACATTTTAACCGCTGTGACGCCTGTTTCATAACTTTTTTTTAACATCTGAGGTCTTTCCTTTATCATTGGTCATGGATTTTAGAAACAGTAAATCAAAGAAATGAATACTCAAATCGTATAATTTCATAAATCTCGAATAACCGGTGAGTGTTATGATGATCCAATTTTCAGTGATTGCCTTCTTAAGTTGGAACTTGGAATTCTAACTGAAATGTAAATAGTGTTCTATAATAATTTGGTGAAATTACAACCTTTCTCCTTAAGTCTCTCATTATAGACCTATTGGGGAAAGTATGGTTTATGAACGTGCGAGATTTGTCGCACGGCTCCGCTAGTAATATATAATGGTACGATTGGAAATGATGAAAGTGGTGTGAATTTTAAGAAATTGGGGGAAATTATTCGGAATCATCTAATATTTCTGCTTCCCCATTTTCTTGTTCTTCTTCTTGTTCCTCCTCTTCTTCCTGCTGGGTGCAGGTAAATTGTCCTAACAGCGAAGAATCAGATGTCTCCTCGCTGATATCGTATGAACACTCTTCGGATGTCAATCGACATTGGAGCATGACTGGCCTTGACAACTGGTACATGCTAATGAACAAAATAATCCAACTTTTTTGCAGCCCTTTTTACAATTGCTGTTGTAGTTTGAGTCTTCAGTCTTTTGACTGGTTTGATGCAGCTTTCCATGCCTCCCTGTCCTGTGCTAATCGTTTCATCTCTACATAGCTACCACACCCTACATCCGAGACAATCTGTTTAACATATTCTAACCTTGGTCTACCTCTACAATTCTTGTCCTCAACCCTTCCTTCCATCACTTAGCTTGCTATTCCTGGGTGTCTTAGTATGTGTCCTACTAACCTATCTCTTCTCTTCATTAGCAGTCGCCAGAAATATCTCTCCTCTCCCACTCGTCTTAGTACCTCTTCGTTTGTAACCCTATCTACCCATCTGATCTTCATCATTCTCCTGTAACACCACATTTCAAACGCTACAATTCTCCTCTTTTCTGCTGCACCAATAGTCCAAGTTTCACTTCCCCATAGAGTGCCACGCTCCAGGCAAAGGCTTTCAAAAATGACTTCCTAATACCTAAATCTATGTTCGATGTCAACAGATTCCTTTTCTGTAGAAATGCTTTCCTTGCCTGAGCCAACCTACTTTTTATATCCTCTTTGCTTCGTCCATCACTGGTTATTTTACTTCCTAAGTAACAGAAGTCTCCTACTTCCTTTAGCTTTTCAACTGCCAATTTGATGTCCAGAGGTTTCTGATTTATTTCGGCTGCATTCCAGTATCTTTGTTTTACATTTATTAATTTTCATCACGTATTCTTTTAAAGCGGAGTCCATACCATTCAAAAACTCATTCAAATCCTCAGGCGTGTCGGCCAAGATAACTATGTCATCAGAAAATCTCAGAGTTGAAATTATTTCTCCTTGAATCTTCACTCCCACTTAAAATTTTTCTCCAATTTCCTTCATTGCTTGTTCAATGTAAAGATTGAAAAGTATGGGTGATAAGTTGCAGCCTTGCCTTACACCTTTCTGAATACCAGCTTCTCGCTCCTGTCCTTCAGCTCGACTGACTGATGTCTGGTTTCTGTATAGAATGTATATCATAATATCACCCTCCTATCCCTGTACTTTATTCCAATCGTTTTCAAAATGTCAAACAATTTAGTCCATCAACGTTATCAAAAGCCTTTTCTGAGTCTAGTTAGTTAGTTATTGTTGTTTTAAGGGGCGGAACTACGAGGTCATCTGCCCCTATATTCTGAGTCTACAAATGCCATAAACGTTCTCTTATCTTTCCTTATTCTACCTTCCAAAATCAGCATAAGACTTAGTACAGCTTCCCTTGTTCCTACATTTCTCCTGAAATCAAACTGATCTTCACCCAACTCCGTTTCTATCTGGCTTTCCATCCTCTTGTATATTATTCTAGACAGGATCTTTGAAGCATGAGTAATCAAGCTGATTGTACGGTAATCTTCACATCTGTCAGCTCCCAATTTCTTTGGTATAGGGATAATAACATTCTTCTTGAAATCAGGGGGTACCTCACCTGACTCATAAATCCTACACACCAAGTGAAATAACCTGATCAGACCTTCATCACCTATGCAGCGTAGCAACTCAATCGGTATATCATCTATGCCTGGTGCTTTGTTCCTGCTTAAGTCCTCCAATGCTCTGTCAAATTCTGATCTCAATATTAAATCTCCTTTTGCATTCTCATCAATTTCCTCCTCTCTTTCCATTACATGATTCTCAATCTCCCTTCCCTTATACAAACACTCTATGTAAGCTTTTCATCTCTCAACCTTTTCTTCCCTATCTGTTAGAGGCTTTCCATTTGCGTCCTTAACATTACAGCACTTAGTCTTCTTTTCCCCAAATGTATTCTTAATCCTTCCATAAGCTGTGTCTACTTTTCCTAATTTCAGACAATTTTCTATACCTGCACATTTGTCTTTCAACCATTCTTCTTTCGCTTCCTTGCACTTCTCGTTAACCTCATTTCTCAGACGTCTGTATTCTGCTTTCCCCTTTTCATCTCTTACATTCTTGTGCTTCCGCCTTTCATCCATCAATTCTAGTATATCCTGAGTGATCCACGGTTTTTTACCTATTCTTTCTTTCCTTCTTTTCTTCTGCAGATTTTATTATTTCATTCTTTAAAAGTGCCCATTCGTCTGTAATTGAAGTTTGTTTAGGGGTTTTGATTAGTCCTTCCTTTATACTCCTCTTGAATCTTTCGTTTACATCCTTCACTTTCAGTCTGTCTATCGCCCACCTTTTTGGCTTTTGACTTTTCTTCAGTTTCTTCAACTTTACTCTGCATTTCATAACAACCAGATTGTGGTCAGAGTTTATGTCAGCACCAGGATATGTTTTACAATCCAAAATCTGGTTTCGAAACCTCTGCTTGACCATAATGAAGTCGATTTGGTAACGCCCTGTATCTCCCGGTCTCATCCATGTGTATATTCTTCTATTGTGGTTATTGAATAAGGTGTTAGCTATGACCAACTCATGCTCGGTGCAGAATTCTATCAGCCTACTTCCTCGATCATTCCTTTCACCTAATCCGAAATTTCCTACTATCTTCCCTTCTCTCCCTTTTCCTACCACAGCATTCCAATCTCCCATTACTATACCATTTTCATCACCCTTGATACCGACAGTAGTGGCTACGCTGGCTAAAGCGCAGTGTTAGGTCATGGGGCCAAGCTCTCTGCTGACTCGGTAGACGCGTGGGTTCGAGCCCCAAAGACCTGCACTAGGTCTCTGAGGAGACCACTCGAAGAAGAAAAAAAAACACCCTTGATATACCTCAGAATTTCATCTATTTCTTCGTAGACATTTTCAACATCCTCATCATCAGCTTGACTGGTAGGCATATAGACTTGTACCACTGTGGTGCACGTAGGTTTAGTATTGATTTTTGCTACAATAATCCGTTCACTATATTGCTCATAATACCCGCTGTCCAAGTTTCCTACTCAATATGAGACCAACCCCTGCTTGGCCATTGTTTGATTTAGTGCTAATGACCCTATAGTCACCTGACCAAAAGTCCTGTTCTTCTTGCCAGCGCATTTCACTAATCCCAACCAAATCCAACCTCAACCTATCCATTTCCCTTTCTAAGTTTTCTAACCTTCCACTTCCCAGCAGACTTCTAACATTCCACGCTCCGATCCGTAGAATGTCAGATTTCCTCTTTGTCACTTCTGTGATGTTAACCCCCTCTCGAGTAGTCCCCTCCCGGAGATCCGAACGGGGGACTAGTTTACCTCCGGATTGAAATTTTACAAGGGAGGAGGCCATCATCACATATAATTAAGCATAGAGAGGTGCATATCCTCGGGAATAGCATTACGGCTGTAGTATCCCGATGCTTTCAGCCGTGCAGCAGAACGCCATATAGCCATTAGTTGGCTTAGGCCTATGTTATATAAGTCCTTATATTACAATTGCTGATGTCCTTGTAACATTTTTAATAAGTCCTAAACTGTGGTGATGACAATTGTAATTCAATTTTAAACAAACATGATAAGAATATATAAATACACTGTGGTGTGACCTTACCTGTGATAGTGTAATATAATAAGTGTTGTTGAGCGCCAGATTCCTATTTAAGACAGTGAATCGAAATTTGTGAATTAACCTCGGCTATCAGCAGTAGAGTGAGACCTAATTATCCCTGGTCGTGGTGAGACAAAGTCATCTAACCAATCCAGTATTTAATCAAGGAGTATGATTGCCTTAAAGTACTAACTACAATGAAAGAAATAGGCATTACGTTGAAGAGAATGAATTTATTAAATGCAAAAACAAAATATTAATAAAACAGAATAGTGATAGTCACACAATTGAAATTTAAAATTACTCAATGCGGCAATTAATTTAAAAGAAAATAAACATTAATGAATTGAATCTATCCTGAAGTTACATATTACAGAGACGTCGGATATTTAATTGTTTGCTCACCCATTTGAAGATTCGTCATATTTAAGTAATGACCGATGATCTCGATGTTACGTCGCATATGTTTAAAAAAATGATGTGATATCTCAATTACTATGAAATATCCTCATTAAGTACGTTGCCATCTGTAGAAAGACTCTTGATCAGGGATATAACCCATTATGTACTAATATAGATGTCGGCAGGACATCATCCAGTGTCGACTCTGTATGCTCAGTCCATTAGGACCCAGAAAGCAAGGTTACAACTTCCTTCTTTTCTCGAGAGCTGGTGATGAATGAGTGTCTTGTCGAGGGTGCAGGTACTAATAACTTCCTTGTCACGTGGTCTTCGATTGTCTCCCACCCCAGTAAGCTTCCCTCTCTTCAGTGTTCATTCACTCACGAGGGCTAATTGCATCACAACTTGTAATATTTTGACGCGTACGTACAGTAGAAAATGGCGTGTAAGTTGCACCATGCGTGAAATATTTGTTCCATTCCTTCTCGAAGGAACTTGATGGTCGAACTCGTGATGGTTACTCATGACAATGACGCTGTTTGCCTTGGTGAAATAACTACTACAACGTTCTGCTTGTGACGCATAGGGTTAGTCCATATCGCCAGTCTTGTTGCAATATATAATACTTCGTCTCTTTACAAATAAATGTTAATAAAAATCTTTCTAACTATAACAATAAACACCGCTTACAATTATCTGATATAAAAATCATCTCATGGATGTACTAATTAATAATAATAATAATAATAACATGATAATAAATGAATAACCCTATAAATATAATAGGTATGGGATCGAATCGTTACATCCTGATAATTGAAAGAGCATAGAACAGTTCAACTTGACAAATACAACTATTGTTGCTGGTGAAGACGTTTACTTACTGATATTACTTACCGCTCGAACTCCAACCGAAGCAATTATATATTTTTTTTTAACCTTGGAAAGCTCAACATCAGTTGGAACAACAAACAATTGCAATTACCTTGTCTTCCTCCAACCTCTGCTTCTGGTCATCAACATCTATTTCGTGTGTATTATCAAGTTCAAGTGTGGCTTGGTAATCAACTAGACCCAGAAGACTGGTGTTGGAAGTTAATCGACAATACATTGGAACCAATCCAGACTTTATTCCCACCTGCACCGGAAAAACTCCTCAACAAAGTTTTTTTTTTGCAATTGTTAAAAGGGCTGTAAAGTTAAATGCGGCTGCAAAAAAGTTGGATTATTCTGTTCATTAGCATGTACCAGTTGTCAAGGCCAGTCATGCTCCAATGTTGATTGGCATCAGAAGTGTTCATACGATATCCTAGTGCTTTTAAGCAAATAAACAAGACGATAGTCCCTCGCAGAACTGTGACGCGTACAGCCCGCATAGCACTAGGGCCGGGCGGGCAGCCTGTACACAAGGGGTGCACACAAGCAATTATGCAAGAGTTCTCGCACGGGTCCGCTAGTATGTTTCATTTAGACATTGGAAATCAGCTTAAAGAACGAAATAAATACAGATAAGTTAATTTCCATGACAACTTCCGCACACAGGTCAGTGTGTCGCCAACATGTTCAGTGATCACAAATTACAGTGTTTCCGAGGATGTTTATATAGCTGGCTAGCCCATTATCGCATTAGCACAGCAACCATGCTTAATGAGAATACACGGAAACGTCACGAGCTAATGAGGTAGTGAAGGGTCAGTGACGTCAGGTTCCTAATAAGCTCGATCCACAAAGCGCAGTCGTTAAAATGCTAGGAGTAAATAGTAACTTGACTTTCATTTATTCCTTGAGAAAGTTTGTCAATTGTCGATAACCTAACCTAAAATTTGCAAGGATGGACGACTTAAAGCTGTACGGTTTATTTTTATTGCTGCTAACTGGTACAGCATTGTTAAAATTGAGGAAACATACTCATACATCCAGCATCCCCTCTTGTAAATAATTAATAACAAATCCAATTCTGAATTAGGCCTACTGATTTTTGAACAGAATTGTTTTTGTGTGCCCGAGGGCTCCCAACATGTTCAATCTATTACTACATCATTTCCTAATTTATTTTTCGTCATTAGAAAATGTATTTTGGCTAATTTCAGTACCGGTAATTTAGAAATTTTTATCGTACTTGGGCTCACTCATGTCATACAGCCAACGGCGATCCCTCACAAGATCAATGAATGTATCTTCTATCCCAAGGTCAGTACATTCGTCATCATCTTTTTATATAATTATGCGAAGAATATACCGCGAATACATCTAGTCAACTACACAGCTGATGAGCGGGAAAACGACATTGACGTCAGCTTGTGATCTTTTCTGATTGGCTCTGAAATATGCAGTTGGCAGTCAAAAATAAAATTGGCGACAGCCACTGCCAGCTGGATCGCATCCCTCCTGGCTGCTTTAGACTGTCTGCCCATTCAACGATTACAGCATTGGTATATGCGTACAACCTCGTTTCCAAATAAGAGCAGCACCAACCCGCTGTGATCGCCACTTTTTCAAGTCACTGTTGCAGACATTTGTTTTGTATTGATGTTAATGGCGTCAATAATAATAGCCTGTTCTTTATTCGGTGTTAACTGTATTGCAGAAGCATAACTTTTCTGGGATTTCTTGGGCACATTGTGGGTAGAACTGTCGGTAAGTTAGGTACGGTCTGACTTCCTTGCTTGGTAAGAAGCCATTGCTTTGAGTGTGAAAGGCTTTGGAGCCACTTCTGTCTCGGGACAGTCGGATGAGGAGCCGCAAAGATGCGCGCGCACCCGGCAGCGAGGAGCATTTGAATAGCGCCGACTTGAAATGCTCCTTGCTGTCTCATTGTGTGATTGTTACCTACAAGAATTATCCCACCTGTGTGCTTGTCTTTCATTCCTGTATGATTCTGTTAATCCTCGTCGAACACCAGCTTTTATGACTGAAGTGTATCACACGCTAGCATTTCGTGCGCCAAATTGTAAGGAATAAAACATGGAGGACAGTTGTCGTTTCGGGGTAACATTTACAGTCGATTTGCATTATTAATGCAAAGCGGTCGTGAAACTTGCTCTAAGTACATATCAAAATATGCCTGGTACAGAATGAATGCATTCCAATCAATATTTAAGATCTAACTGTAATAATTGGATATTTAACCATACGCACTATTAATTATTATTACAAGCGTAACAAAATGCCGTAAAATGTGTTGGCAAAGTGTACAAGAGGTATCGCGCTCGCTTGTTGTTTTGAAGATCCCGGGTTCAAGGCTATTCAAGGGCGAACATTTTTACTTCTTTTTAATTATTTTATTATATCCTCCTCACGTCTTACAACAATATTGCAACTTAGTTTTGTCTACATGATCTACGAGGACGATAGTAAACATGTTTTCTCTCATTTAAAATTCTATTTTCCCTAAATACTGTCTAAAACCATGGACGGATACTATTTAAATAGTTCAAAATTTATCCCAGAATAACAATATTAGCCTATGACACGTTCTGTATTTGGTTGGTTGGTTCCTCAGTTTAGGGGCTGCGACAACGCGGTCATGTAGCCCCGTGTAAGTTACTTTGGGTGTGTGTAGAATCTGTCTGATAACCGGTGTTAATTGTGATGGCTGTATTAGTGTGTGTATCTGTTTTTTAACTCAAGTAAGGACTGCAACTTTGAATTTTTCAAATAGTTCCTACTTTTGCCGCCAAACGCCACCGTCAACGACTACTAGGCCTAGTTCAGAACTTAGCTACTAGACGCCACCGCAACGAACGTAGAAACCTAAGAGCGTTGTTTACATTCCTAACCTATACAATTTAGCTTCACACAGGTGTGATTAGTGGAAGGTTCTTTAAGGGGACACTATAGGCTACTAAAAAAATGTTTTGCTCCCAGTGATCCAAACTGCACCAAATTTTATTTCCATACAACCAACATCTTTGTCGCCTCCGTAGCGTAGCGGTCAGCATAGTTAGCTGCCGTCCCGGAGGTCCTGGGTTCGATTCCCGGCTCTGCCACGAAATTTTAAAAGTGGTATGAGGACTGGAACGGGGTCTACTCAGCCTCGGGTGGCCCAAATGAGTAGAGGGTGTTCGATTCCCACCTCAGCCATCCTCGAAGTGGTTTTCCGTGGTTTCCCACTTCGTCTTCGGGCAAATGCCGGGATGGTACCTACTGTAAGGCCACGGCCGCCTCCTACCCTCTTCCTAGCCTATCCATCCCTATCTTCCATCCCTTCCCCTCCCTCATGAGGCCCCTGTTCGCTTTGCAGGTGAGGCCGCCTGGGCGAAGTGCTGATCACACCTCCCCAGTTGTATCCAGCCCGACCAGATGTTCCAAGCTCCAGGACACTGCCCATAGAGGCGGTAGTGGTGAGTTCCCTCGCTGAGTCCGTGGGAACCACCAACCTAGAGGGTAAATTGACTAAATAAAAAAAAAATAAAAAAATAAACAACCAACATCTTTCATAACGCAAAAAGTGAAAAATTATTCCTTTCAGTTGATCAGTATGGGCAGAAATTACTAAAAGATAGTCTTTTCCTTAAAAAATTGATACCAAGTTATTTACCACTAAAAATTACTGAAACTTTACAATCTTTTTACACAATGTACTCATTGCACAGACTAATAATTCTGTGCATGGGTTTGGAGAAATATGAAATAGTAGGCTACCTGAAATAAAAAATTGTTTCACAAAATTAATTTTTATTTCCTAAAATTAAAGTAAAAAATTATTTAAAAATAAACGATAACTATTTTAACTAATATGGATGCACTGAATTATGGGAGATAGATATCTTCATATGCTACAAAAATATTATTGAGATTGGTTAATATTTGCTGCTGAATAGTTGGTGTAAAGTAAAAAAAAAAGAATTGTGCAGCAAAACAATTTTAAAACATTAGAATGTTTTTCTTCTTCACACACTGTCTAAAAGTCCCCAGAACCATGTTTCCCTTTTCTCTTATGGCGTCTTCTTCACCCAATTTCATCTCCTTGGACTGTTTTCTCATGAATTTCATTTGCTCCAGGCTGCGTCTAACACTCGGCTGAATTCGCCGTTGATCCCGTCCTTTGCAGAAATATTGCTATGTGGATATATTACAAGGAATGGGAATCTTAAAACTCAGCAATTTTTCTAGGTTTATGCGGTGTCTTGTGTGGGTTTTGCCCAGGAACACCAAGCTGGCTCGTCCGTGCATGGACCCCGACCGAGTTATCTACTTCAATAAATGGTGTGGAAATGATAACGACGAATGTATCGATTTTTTATCGCTAAAAGTTTGTTGATTTTTTTGTTCACTTTTTTCACTGTCGTTGATTTGTTGTTTTTGTTGTTGTAGGTAACAATCATACAATGAGACAGCGAGGAGCATTTCAAGTCGGCGCTATTCAAATGCTCCTCGCTGCCGGGTGCGCGCGCATCTTTGCGGCTCCTCATCCGACTGTCCCGAGACAGAAGTCTTTGGAGCCTCGCTGAATTACGATGCTCAACCGTTTGTTGTTTGTTTTCCGCGAAGTTGTGTTTTGGATTTTAGAACGCCGTACTGTTGCGTGCTCTTTTGTAAATCAGAAATGAAATCTGCAATTAATATCTTGTACGCCTCCAAGTGTTGCATGGACAGGCAGATTAAAGCAGCCAGGAGGGACGCGATGAAGCTGGCAGTGAAAAAGCCAAGGAGATCACAGTAGGATGGTGCTGCAACCTATCTTGTACGCGTCTGAGCGTTGAATGGGCAGGCAGTCTCTGGCGACAGACGACTACACGCTGCCGATTGTCAACCAACAACTACCGACACATTGTGAATGACGCCACAAGAGAGCACGGGTCTGACTTCAACTGCCGGCTGCGCATTGTGGGTAGAGCTTTATGGTATCGTGTGTGCAGTTGCAGTTGGTAGTTAGCAGTCGACAGTAGCCAAATTTATCCTTGACTGCAAACTACCAGCTACCGTCTGCAACACAACAAGAACACTGGCTGACGTCATCTTGCCTTTTAAATGATTTAGTTGACTTCGTCGTTACGTGACGGCAACGTCACGAAATGTACCGAGAATGCACTGAGGTGTGTGACGTCATAGTACCGCTTGGTGCATGTGTACTGAGTTCACTGGTGAGCTCTGGCGTTACGACACGGCAACGTCACGAAATGTACCGAGAAAGGTACTGAAATGTGTGACGTCATAGTACCGCTTGGTGCATGTGTACTGAGTTAACTGGTGAGCCCTGGCGTTACGAGACGGCAACGTCACGAAATGTACCGAGAAGGCACTGAGGTGTGTGACGTCATAGTACCGCTTGGTGCATGTGTACTGAGTTCACTGGTGAGCTCTGGCGTTACGAGACGGCAAAGTCACGAAATGTACCGAGAAAGGTACTGAGATGTGTGACGTCATAATACCGCTTGGTGCATGTGTACTGAGTTCACTGGTGAGCCCTGGCGTTACGAGACGGCAAAGTCACGAAATGTACCGAGAAAGGTACTGAGATGTGTGACGTCATAGTACCGCTTGGTGCATGTGTAGCATTTAAAATGATATAAAGTCCATTCTTTCAGACTGACTGTGGTTTTTTAATTCTCAGGTACGCTGTCGCTATTAGCAACAGCATAAATAAACCGTAAACCTCAAAACCGTCCATATTTACGAGTGTTTGAGGTTATGGACCACTCGTATCCCTATAATATTTTTTACTCTGTTCGTTTTCACGACTGCGCATTGTGAATGGGCTGATGTTAACTACCAACGTCCGACTGCAACTGCACATTGTACATTGACGCTATAAGAGAGCGGTTGGTTGGTTGGTTCCTCAGTTTAGGGGCTGCGACAACGCGGTCATGTAGCCCCGTGTACTTTGGGTTTGTGTATAGAATCTGTCTGATAACCGGTGTTAATTGTGATGACTGTATTAGTGTGTGTTATCTGTGTTTAATTCAAGTAAGGACTGCAGACATTGAATTTGAAGTAGTACCTACTTTTTCCGCCAAACGCCACCGTCAACGACCTACTAGTTCAGAACTTGGCTACCAGACGCCACTGCAGTCGACTTCTGGCGACGAACGTAGGAACCTAATTAGAGCGTTGTTTAACATATAATTAATTTACCTTCACACAAGAGTAATTAGTGGAAGGTTCTTTAGCATGCCATAAATCTATTACATGGGACCGCCGGCTTTACTTCCCCTCCGAAGGAAGGCATACTGAGGGATTTTTAACGCTCTTAACCTTTCGGTACTTGCGCCCTCTTGCATCACACGAATACTCGCGTTTTAACGTTTTTAACGTCTTAATATTTTTTTTCTTTTAAATTATGCTTTTTAATGACTTCCCAAGAACCTTACATTATTTCCTTTTGGTAAAAAAATGAAATTTATAAAAAAAATGGCACTACAGCCAATGAAGGGCCTAGGCCTACCAAGCGACCGCTGCCCAGCCATTTGGCCTGCAGATATTAGGGTGACGAGTGGTCAGCGTGTCGGTTCCCCTCGGCCGTTTATCTTGGTTTTCGTGACCAGGGCGCTGCCTCACTGTCAGACATCTACTCAATTGTCCTCATGAGGCTGAGTGCACCCCGTTCCAGCCCTCACGTCAGTTTCTAAAATCCCTGAAGGAGCTGGGAATCTAACCCGGGGCCTCCAGGTGAGAGGGAGGCGTGCTACCCCAACACCACGGGGCCGGCTTGAAATTTATAAACATTTGTAATTTAATATCAAAAACCTTGTAGAAATACAATTTCTGTCTTGAAACACACTCTCTTGCAGTATACGTTCAACGTCACTGGTACGAAGATACTCCGACATGTTCACTTCACTATCATCAACAGTTAATTAAGTAAACAAAAAAATATAGATACGAAAACTCACTACGAGAATAATCGTACAACAGACGCGACGTGTACTGTTTCAAAGCTCCCTGGAAAATGTTTGACCTTGAGCAGGCCGGTGGCCGATGGGGGTGGGATAGGAGAGGGAATAACTCACTCATGAAGCCCGTCATCCGAAAGGATATACTTGGAAACAAACAAAAACGACGACTGTTGTACTTTTTACAACGGCGCGAGTACCGAAGGGTTGAAAAATCCGACGACTTCGGCCGGGTTTGAACCCGCGATCTTGGGCATAAGAGAGCACCAACCTGCTGTATTTTCTTACAGTATAATAGGCCTTCATAATGGCGGTAAAGCAGTCATCTCAATTTCTTTTGAACAACGGAGCTGATGACCAAGGTGTTCCTAGACCAAAACATGGATCAACAAGAACATGAGCTGTGTGATTGTGCTGCTCAAAAATAAGTGGATTCCTTACCGTTATTTTTTACACATTGTCCCGACTAACGTAAGCCGAAAATTGTCACCCGAGGACTGGCGCCATGAGTAAATCTGACCCGACCGTAAATAATATAGAAAATAACTTGGGTGTTCACAAGGCAATGGGCATGTTAGTGTAATGGTTTTTAAAAGTTTATTGAATATTAATAAGCAAAGTGCTCCATTGTTGGGCGTTAATTGTAATGGTTTCGAGAGATTTTAATTGACTATTAATAATAAGAAAAGCGCTCCGCTAGTTGGGCGTCATTTGTAATGGTTTAGAGAACTTAATCTTGATTACTGTTAATAAGAATAAAGTTAATATGCAAAGCTAATTATTTAAATAGTCGCCCACTTTTGGGTGATCAAAATGAAACATTTAATTGTGTATTAATCTAATAGTGTATCTGTATTGTTGTCAGCTTCACTAAAAAAGTACATAATGTGTAGTATTATGTGTAGCCAAGAGCGCCAGACCATTTATATATCATGATCAAAATAATATATTAAACCTCGGTTAAACAGAGGTAGAGCATCGAAATTCCTATCTCCAGCCGTAGTGAAACTTAAGTAATCTAACCTTACGATAATTAGTTCAGGAGTATGGTGTTGCCTTATAGTAATTTCTAGCTACTAAAGGAAACCAGTCAAACATTTGATTTTTAAAATGAATTTAATATATAAAAACAACAAGTGCAAAAAGAATAAAATACTAAAGATAATAATAATAATAAATTTAAATGAAAGAATCTACTGAATTTACTTGTATTATGGGTCTTGATTGGAAATTGGATTATACTGAGTTAATTGAATAAAATATAGATTGAATTTAATAAACATGAGAGCCTTCTGATTTGACTGGAGTATAACTGTTTAAATCGCTCACCGCATTGAAGATCTTTGTAGTTGGATTGTTGCTTAGAGAGTTCCTGATCTTCCTCAAAGTAATTAATTTATATGTGGATGACGGAATAAATTCCAAAAATCATCCCTGTGACAATAGCCTCGTACACAACCATGTCACAGTTTTGATGAGACATAGTGTCTTATCAAATTCACATACTTAAATAGTCAACTGTCTAATTTAGCACTGCGTTACAGATGAATGTTAATTTCCAACTCCATCTCGCTACAAGTTCCAGTCTTCTGCCTGTACGTCCAGCTCCAATCAGTCTCCTGCCAGCCATTCAATAATAATCCATTTGGGCGGCCGTCATATATATAACGTTCCCGGCACGCGCCCACCTCCACTTCTGAAGTCACTAGGCAGTTTGCACGCCTTTCACATATCAACAATGACAATACTTCTTTGTAGCAATTCTCGGGAGGTCCAGTCCACCTTTTGTATATAGTTGCAAAGGACTCATTCATCGGCCCAGCATTGTTAGTGGCAAGTCTTCTTAGAATCCCTTCTTAGTATGATTTGTATACTGGTAGAATACTTGATGTGAAATACATAAGTGTCTATTTATGTCATTTCCAAGAAGCCGTGGATAAGCCGCCCTTCTGCGAACAACCCTCTTCTTCTCTTGTTCGAATTTTCTTCAGAAATAATATTCAGTCAAGCGTCTAACTTATTTCAAATATAATGTGTATCGCTCCAAGTCCTTTCAATTGCCATAATATTCTACATTACCGCATAATAATAGATATGAACATATTAGTTAACATAATAACTAATAAAAGGTAAAATTTAAAATTTAAAAAAATATTGATAGTAATAATAATAATAAAATATACAAAATTATTTCATTCTGGTCACAAATTGGGACCATCACATTAGTTATGCTGGGTGAAGTTCAAGGCGCCACTCTAAGGAACAGTTACATGTACATTGTCAGTGGTTCACCCAACTCAGATCGTTGTAGAGGCGGTTCGCGAGTCGAGAAAGGTTAGCTAATCAAACTATTTCACTAGCAAAATGAAACTTTGAATTGGGATGGGCAGGAAAGTTTACTCGTCACTTCATCCACTTAAGATTCACCCCGTAACTTGAAAATAAAACTCGTCCAAACTTTGATACTCTCTATATTTAATTACTGCGATGTTGTATTAGTAGATGCTACCGGAGAACAAAACAAGAAACTTCAGTGAGCTTTAAATTCCTGCATTAGGTTTATTTTCTCCTTGAAATTTTCCTCACACGTGTCTCCTTTTTATGATCTACTTTCCCGGCTAAAAGTAGAACAACAAAGAAACCTGCACATATGTACCCTCATATCGACTTCTCAACGAAAGTACACCTCACTATCTCTCTTGAAATTTTCGTTTTCTTTCTTCCTTTCATGATCGTCACACGCGATCTGGATCTATAATTGCAATTCCTCTACATCAACCCTCTTTCCTCGTGTCGGGAACTAGAATTTGGAATAATTGTCCTCGCGACGTTAGAAATTGTACATCCCTAACAACTTTCAAACGTGCATGTAAAGATTTCCTCTTGAATTCGTATGCCAACTAGAACAATTTGTGTATGAATGAGTGAGTGAATGATCATAGTATAATTTTGTTAAAAATGTATGTCATTTAAATTGTATAGCTTAATTAATATCATGCAGTCGCCAATTTTATTTTATTTTATTTTACCCTAGTATTTAAGTTTGGTAGGTTAAGTATATCATACTTGAGTATTCATGTAAGTTGCACTGTGTGTGGTTAAGTGTAAGAGAGGGCCTAGAGCCCTAACTTCGCCACAATAAAGGCACCAATAAATAAATAATAAATATAATAGTGAAACGGAATTCCTTTCAAAACAGGGCGTATCGAAATGAATATCGGGATGTCAAGGCTTTGTAGTATTTATTACAGTTAACTTACGATTATAAATAATTGTCCTACAAGAGTTCGCATGCACATGCACTGGTTCGTCCATCTTCCGATGGAAGCGCTAGTAGCCACGATGGCAGAAACCTTTTTGTGTTTTACAGTTTGCAAGGGCTACGCTGGAGCAACTGTAATTGGTGTTTCTTATCTTGGCTCTTTCCTCAATTACAAGAAGCTCAACCAGAGCACTTTATTTGGCAGCAAGATGGTGCGCCGCCTCATTGGCGATTGGTTAAATGACGTTGTACTCGACCGCTTGATTGGGCCAGACGACAGGGCTTGTTTCGCTTGGCCTCCACGTTCACCCGATCTGATGCCGCATGATTTTTACCTTTGGAGGTTCGTAAAGGATCATGTGTATGTGCTTCGGCTACCAGCTGACCTAACCGACTTAAGGACACCACGTGCTTTTGCATGATGAAAAAAAAACCGTTTTTTAATTTGGCGCCATAAAACTCTTCATTCTTTTCTGAATCCAAATATATATCGTTTGTTGGGGTTTTGATGTATACAACTACCTTAAATTTGTTTTATAAAATTAGCGTCCCATGCTCTGAATAACAGACTACACTTTTAATTTTGCCAGCTCTTTTCCGTTAATACTCATTTTTCATGTTTAGGTACCAATAACTAGGAAACCATTTAAGATAGAGGGCTATTTTTTACATTAACTTGCCTAATGGAGTACTTGAATGTTAACCTATTTTCACTTCCAAAACATAGTTAGGCATGGATTGGGAAGAGAAAAATTGATACATATTTTTGAATAAATTTAAAAAGAAAGAGTTCGGATTTTTTTTCTTGCATTCTGTCCCAATGATAATGAAACAAAGTGGTTACTCATCTGCCATGATCCATTCCAAGTATGTGAACAACATTTGAGAATATTTCATTGAAAAACAACTGAGAAATGTGTACCTGAAGCAACTTATACAACATTATTTTGAAAATGTATCTGTCCAAATTTGTGTTCATTTCACACATCCTATAAAACCAAAGTAGCTAGCACTACATGGTGAAAAACATCTCAGAATATACCGCTTCTTATACGTGACATGAATCATAGCATAAACCCAGAAAATACTTAGTAAAGTGATGCCACATAAATAGACTTTTTCATCGTGTAAGAGTACGTGGTGACCTTAAGAAAGAGGATTGAAGCATTTGTTGCAACAATTACTCCAGAGACACTGAGCAGGGCTATCGACTCGATGTGTGCCGTGTGACGAATGGTGCTCACATTGAACACTTGTAGGACAAGCTGTTTGAGTTGCTCTTACATTTGATGTAGTATTTATAATTGTATGTTAACTGTAATAAACTTTGATACATCCTGTATAAACATGATTGTGGATACCAGGTTAGCAACTTTGGAAATACGTTATGACTGTAAGCCTACTCACCAGCCGCTGGGGAAACTGCGGGTCTCCTCCACATCTACACAGGTGGTGGGCACCACCATCTCCTCAGGTACATCACTCGAGCAGCCAAACCGGTATCACAACACAATACTATAGTATTCACAAGGACAGAGCTAATGTCCTGAAAATGAGATCACACACACTATAGCTACACGAGCTGTACTACAAAACGAAGACACTCAAGACAGGCAGCGTGAAGGAACACATAATACTCGACTTGGCGGGAAAAGAGAGAGAGATGCTCACGCGAGGTCAAGCACAGGCAGACCATGTGTGTCGTGAAGCACGTAAGGCACACAAATAGGACGAGTACAACCGGAATGTAAGCAGCGCACCGGCACTTCTGGATTGACAGGGGTTTAGTGATAACGGTGCCTTGTTAGGTCCAATCACACGACAGTCGTAAGCATGGAAGCTTCTACACCCTGGTCTAGTACCTTCCATGGTAGGTTCTGCCTTCCATACAACTCACGAAATTGAACAGGTGCCAGTTTCCATGGAAGTTTGAGTACAACAACCAATCGGATTGCTTTTCTCGTTCTGGTAGAGATCCTAGGGGCAACATAAATAGATTTGTTATGTGGATAAGCCCACGAATAAATACATCAGAACAGAGGCGTGCCCCCCCCCCCCCGAATTTTTGTCACATATATTATTTGTTTATGAATTAAAACATTAAAAACTATTGTTACTAAATGACGTATGGCAACGTTGCGAACCAAGGCGAAGGTAGAGCGATGTAAACAGTGTGACAATCAGTTTGCTCTAATCTTATGTGTAACAACATAACCTCTTATTACTCTCCAGTGCCTTCGCTCTTATGAACGAACCAACAACAGCAACAAGTGCCCTTGAAGCGTGTGACAACAGTTTTATCCCTAACTTTTATACCCTTATCAAACTTTTGGCAAATTTCCCTCTCTCTGTAGCTACCGGTACTGCCGAACGGAGTTTGAGATGGTTGAAAACATACTTAAGCAATTCTACTTCTGAAAACAGATTCAACAGTCTAGTATTGTCATCTATTCACAGAGACATACATCTCACTGACGATGAAGTTATGAACCGATTTGGCAATGCTTCAAGAAACCTTGACTTTATATTATAGTGGAAGTTGTAGATCAAAACAGTACAGCTAATTCTTTCCATGTAAACACTATCAAGTGAGCAAGATGATTGTGTTATTAAAAAGTATCATAAAATGGCCTTAGTTGTGTTTGACATTAACCAAACATAAAACATAACAACAAATTGGTTGAAAAAGTGAAGCCAGATAGCCTTAAAACTCATCATTTTGCACCCCGGACCCCCTATTCTTTGGGCCTATACCATGCCTCCTAATCCCCAGTTGGGCACCCCCCGAAATAAAACTCTATATACGCACTTGCATCAGAATGGAACTATATTTTCTTAAAACGGCGTCTGTGTGAAATCCAGTAAATAGACAACGTGTCATATTATTATTATTGTGGGATACAATCATATTGAACTATTAAAATTCTAATAGTTATCACGAATAGTATCCGTCCATGGTTTTCAACAGTATTTGGGGGAAATGGAATTTTAAATGAGAGAAAACAACTTTACTATCGTCCTCGTAGATCATGTACACAAAACTAAGTTGGAATCTTGCTGTACGATGTAGGGAGAATATAATAAAATAATTAAAAAGAAGTAAAAAGCACAGTAAATGCTAGCGTGTGATACACTTCGGTCATAAAAGCAGGTGTACGGACGAGGATGAACAGAATCATACAGGATTTTGTACCAGGGATCACAACTGCTTCCGTGACACCGACTGTTAGATCAAGTCAGTGCAACAAAACGAATTTCACAACTTGAACCCATCAGATCACGGAGAACGGAATGCAGAATTCTTGCACTCAAATCACGTAGACCTACTGTTTTTAGCCTATTTTCAATTTTGAAAAAATAGGCTTATGAGATCACCTTTTGTCCGTGTGTGTGTGCGTGTGTGTGTGTGTGTGATTCGTGTGTGTGTCCCCCCCCTAATAAAATCTAAACGGCTGGAGCGATTTCAATGAAACTCGGTAAGTTCATAGCACTATTCCCTGCGACCCCGACCGTACCCTTCAAATTTTGTTACGACTCACCAATCCAACATGGCAGCTGTGCGAAATATTTCACCAGCATTCAATATCTCCGAAACTATTACCGATA
This sequence comes from Meconema thalassinum, assembly GCA_946902985.2. Taxonomy (NCBI): domain Eukaryota; kingdom Metazoa; phylum Arthropoda; class Insecta; order Orthoptera; family Tettigoniidae; genus Meconema; species Meconema thalassinum. The sequence continues at coordinate 8,823,131 of OX336390.1, forward strand.
TTACCCTGACATTTTGTATGGTGATAAAGGAAACAACTATAAGTTCACTTATGTGACCTTTGAAAATCTGGTAACAACAAAACGAACATGGCGGCCAAGCGAAATTGCGACTTTTAAATAGACGTTTCACGCGATTTAACCAACCAAACGCAATGAAACTTGGTACAGTATATGTTTATATACATTGTATTGCACCAACATCTAACTTCGTTCAATTGTTTACATAACCACAAGATGGCGGATGTGCGAAATATTTCACCGGCATTCCATATCTGTGAAACTATTAGCGGTATCTCCCTGAAATCTTTTACGGAGATAAAGGGCACTACGGAAGTCCATCTATAAGACTTTCAGAAACCGGTTAACTACAAAACGAACATGGCAGCCAAGTGAAGTTGAAAATTTTAAATAGACCTTTCTCGCGATTTTATGTTCCAAACGCACTGAAATCTGGTACAGGAAATATTTATACACATTGTAATGCACTGGTATCTAATTTAGTTCAATTGTTTACATAACCTCAAGATGGCGGATGTGCGAATTTTAAAATTAAGTTTTTATTTCTTGTGATGTAGTCATGCGATCGAATTGAAAGTTTGAATATTGAACCTACGCAATAATTTTCCTTTAATGGTACATGACTCTATGGCCTATACATTTAACAATTCAACATGGCGACCATCCAAAATATTTAGTCGGCTCTGAATATCTACGAATCTATTATAGCAATCAAACTGAATTTCTTAATGTTCATAGGGGCTATGAACTTAAGTTCACCTATAGGACTTTAAATAATTTGGTGTTCACAAATCCAACATGGAGGCGACGCGAAATATAAAAATTCACATGGACGTTTCTCGCAATTTAACCATCCGAGTGTAGTGAAACTTGGAACAGTAAATCCTTATACGAATGGTAATCCACTGGCATCGAATTTATTTCAATTGTTTCCATAACCTTAAGATGGCAGCTGTGCGAAATTTTAAAATCTCCTTGTTACTTCTTGTGTCCTAATTATGCAATTGAAGTTTGAATACTACACGTACACAATAATCTGCATGTAACAGTACATAACTCTAGGACCTACATATATAAAATCCAACATGGCGACCATCCGAAATTTTTAGTCGGTTCTCAATATCTACGAATCTATTACAGCAATCAAACTGAAATTGTGTATGTTGATAGTGGCAGTTAGGATACGGTATATGAAAATAGGCTGTATAGTTCTTCACGGAACTACTTGTTATACAAACAAAACGCAATCGCATATCGACATCAAGAAGTGCAGGAACAACTCTTAAGAACGAACCATGCTTTGTTGTTGTGGATATCGTTGTTATTTAGTGCCGTGTACTTGGGTGTGTGCAAAATTTTCTTATAACCTGTCACATTGCGCTGTCGGTAGTAGTGTGTGATTAGGAAGGAAGCAGTCTTGGCCGTAAATTAGGAAGCATCCCGACATTTGCCTGTAGTAGAAGTGGTAAACCACGGAAAACCACTTCAAGGATGGCTGATGTGGGAATCGAACCCAGTCAGATTTGCATCACGAGGCTGAGTGAACCGCATTCCAGCCCTCAGACCAGAATGACATTTCCGACAGTCAAGAATGATAGCTACAACACCACAAGGTTATTATTATGTAGGCATATTTTGCTTACGGCTTTTAGTGCCGGGAGTGCCCGAGGACATGTTCGGCTCGCCAGAGGCTGTAGCTGCTTAAAGCTCACACCCATAGGGTGAGCTACAAGTTCCATTCAATTTCAAGTAGTTCCATCTTTCGCTACCAGATGTCACTGACGCCTAGTCGTGAACGTTGATAGAGCGTTTACAACGAAATATAACCTAGAATTTCAGCTTCACACAAGTTTAGTTAGTGGAAGGATCTTTTACATGCCATAAATCTATGACATGGGACCGCCGGCTTTACTTCCCCTTCGAAGGAAGGCATACTGAAGGATTTTAACGCTCTTAAAAAATCCGACGACTTGAACACGCGATTTTGGGCACAGAAGCTCAGCATGCTACCCACTACGCCACCGAAGCCGCTACCACAAGGTGATCGATATGATTACTATATTGAATGCTGCCACGAATACAACGTTGCCAGATCGCTGGAATAGTTTTTAAAAATATTTTTATGTTCGACCCTGACTATATATGTCAGAAAACTGTACTATAATGAGGCTCATTATAACACTATTTTTTCATTATGAAACAGTTTCTCCCACCAATCAGACCTCCAGAAACAGTTGTTTGACCAATTAGATAATTAGATGAGGTGAGATGATCTGAGTTCCACGGCCTTCTAATTTAATTTTCACTGCTTGGCCTAGTGTTATAGTAGAGTAATCGAGGAGGCCATGGCCAAATACAAGGCATTCTCTACGTCCCATGCGCTCTGTTCAGTTCAGTACATAAAACTGGCGAAATCTCGACAGATATTTATGAATATTTATGTTCGAACATAAAATAGTTAAAATAATTATCGTCGAACATAAACAGTCGTATGCAACTCGCCACTATAGGCTCGTTGCATAATGTACTAATATAACCACCTAAATCAATACTTTAATGAAAATGATTCAGGCGGTTATATAAACCTCTTTTAAAAACTATTTAAGCACATCAATACGGAGTGATAGTTAATTTGACCAGAATTATTCCATCATCGTTTTGGACGAAGAATCGAGTGTATTCCTCCACAGACGATACCAGGGCAACCCTCAAAAAGTTATTCGTTTCATCTTGCATTTCTGGCATACCCTATGCCTATATTAGGTGCGCCTTGTTGCGATGGACCAGCGTTTGACTCCAGGCTCACGCATGAAGGATTGCAGTCCAGAGGTGAGGTGCAATGCCACGTTCTGTGGGTCTGAACCACATTAAGTCTGAGCGACGATTAAGGGGAGCCGTCAAGGTCCAAATCGGTTAATTTTGACTTTCATTTTACACTTTCACTTTTTTACACATTCTGTATGTGTTTTATTATAATAGTCCAATATTGGCTATTTTTTATTTCTTTTTATTTACTGTACTCCTAATTTCTCTTCAAAAAATCTTGCAAGGTTTTATAAACAGCATATCTCACAAACTAGAAGGCTGTGGTTTGGCTAATATTTCAAAGTAAATCATCAGTTGGCTATAAGAGTGTCAGCCGGTCAATGCACAGTGGTTCAAAATCGAAATCTAGGGGGACAAAATTAATGTTACGTTTTAATCATGAATTTAGAGTGAAAGCAACGTATATAATTTGTTTACTTCATAATAAACATCAGTTACACCTTTTTTAAGCTACGTCTACACATGCAAGAAATTGTCTACGACTAGGAGTTGGATAGAGCATTCAGTTATCTATTCAGAACAATTTTCTACCCCTAATTTACTTTTAACAAAGTCACAAAGTTCCACTATCGACATAATCGTCGAACTCAGAGCTTCAAACAGTTGTAAACGTGTGAGAACTGGTTGCGCGGCATCTTCTAAAACGTAAAATAACTAAGTAAGTTCCAAAAAGATGCAAAAAATCTTATAACAGGCGTAAACTACAAGACTTTATCTACATTTTAACATTAAGTAGAAAGTGACGCAGAGTGACGCGACATACTAAAAATTTAAGTGAAAATATAATTTTAAAATAATAGTTAAATATTATATAATGCAAATATAGTGTTACGGCTGTGAGTTTGTGTCATCGCTCGCCGCATGAGTCACAACTGCCCCAGGGCTGGGCTGTGCCCTGTCTCCTGTATTGCGTGCGCCTTATGCAACAGGGCTACTAGGACAAACGGATAGTCCAGAATATTCGTGACTGAACCAGCGATGGAAACCTCGAGAAGCCGTGGACCCTGGATGGATCTAGAAGCATTTATTGAGTCACCGGCCTGCTATATAAGTGCGACCTGTCAAGCAGTGGTTGTTGTGTTTTACGAGCGAGTGCGAGCGCGTATCCTGAGCGACAGAAGTGTGGAGACTTGCGAAACCGACTAGTGAAGCCGATTCTCGTGACAGCGAAGGGAGTGAGGAGCTTACAGGGGACTGCCTGTGCTTTGAGCGAGTGTGCTTACTTAGTGCGAAGAGAAGTCATTGTGGTGAGTTGCAAAACAGTGAGTGACAGAGCTAGTGCAGCTATTTCCATCCAGCGTACGGGGCCACCTCATTCCGAGGGATTAACTGTGGTCTGTTGACAAGTAAAAGGGGAAGTATTCTCGACTTGAGGAAACTGGAGTAAGGTGATAATTGCTATTTGCTGTTGAGTAGTGTATATTTATGGCCACAATAAAGTTAATTATTTCTTTAAAGCAGTAATTGGTGTTGTGCTTCCTACCCACCATAATCCAGTTAACAAAAGTGCCACTAGGGGGGGGGGGGATGGCACGTAACAACTGGTGTCAGAAGCCGGATTACGAACTCAAGCACAACACCTGACGGTCCTGGTTTCAAAACCCGAGCAGGTCATTTTCTCTAATTTTCCTGTGAGTGCATGCCCTTTACAAGGCAAACAACTAAAATGGAGGCGCAATTGGCAGCATTGCTAGAGAAGTTAAATGGCATAGAAGACGGACAGAAGAATTTAACCAAGGAGCTAACTACCAAATTAGAAGACGGCCAGAAGAAGATGGAAGACAGCCAGAAAAGTTTAGCCGAGGACCTAACTTCCAAATTAGAAGAAGGTTAGAATAAGCTAGCAGAGGACCTGAAGGACGGCCAGAATAAGATAGCAGAGGACCTAACCGCCAAATTTCTGGATGGCCAGAAAAATCTGGAAGAGTGTCTGCTGACGAAATTAGAGGAGAGCCAAAGGAAATTAGAACAGGGCCTACGTGAGGAAGTCGCAGCAGTGGAAAAGAAGTTCGACGCCTTACAAGTGGAAGTTGCCGAGCTGCGCCAACGCCCGCTGATGGGGGTGGAGGAGAAGTTCAACGCCTTGCAAGTGGAAGTTGCCGAGCTGTGCCAACGACCGCTGATGGGGGTGGAGGAGAAATTCAACGCCTTACAAGTGGAAGTTGCCGAGCTGCGCCAACGCCCGCTGATGGGGGTGGAGGAGAAATTCAACGCCTTACAAGTGGAAGTTGCCGAGCTGTGCCAACGCCCGCTGATGGGAGTGGAGGAGAAATTCAACGCCTTACAAAAGGAAGTTGCCGAGCTGCGCCAACGCCCACTGACGGGGGTGGAAGAGAAATTCAACGCTCTACGAGAGGAAGTTGCCGAGCTGCGCCAACGCCCGCCCACCGTTACACCGGGAATATCAGGAACGGGACATAGCAGAGTGACGCCCCCAACCTTCGACGGAAAGGTCCCGTGGAGCACCTACTTACGTCAGTTCGAGGCGGCCTGTTCCATAAATAACTGGAACAACACAGAAAAGGCTACAGCTCTCATTGTAGCGCTGAGAGGTGACGCCCTTAACGTCCTTCAGGCCATCCCGACTGGATCCCAGGACTACGCTTCACTGATCGCCCATATGGAGTCCTGATATGGAGATAGCCATCTTCAGCAGGCCTACCAGATGCAGCTCCGGACCCGGGTACAGAAGAACGCGGAAACCCTGCAGGAGTTCGAGATGGACATCGCACGCCTCGTAAGGCTCGCCTACCCAACAGCGCCGGCCGATTTTCTGGAGCAGATAGCGACGCAGACTTTCACCGACGGGCTACGGGACCCGGACACCCAACAGGCGCTGCGACTCGCGCGCAATAAGACCCTGGCAGATGCGCTGAGCCACGCACTTGAGTTCGAGACAGCAAAGCAGGTATCTAGAATGCGCGCGCGGGTGCGTCAGGTGGACGTCGACGGACCAGCCAAAGCCGGCAAGACCAAGCCCCTGGTCGATGAACTGATGGAGGCGCTAGGCCGGTTCTTCAAGAGTCGCAGTACCACCAACAAAAACGTAGCCGAAGGACATCTGGAGAGGCGGCCCGGAAGAGGACTACCGACCTGCTGGACCTGCCGTAAGAGAGGCCACCTGAGCAAGGACTGCGGTGATCGCCGCCGCCAAGGGTTTCCGTCGGGACATTCAGTCGTAGGGAAACCGCGCGGCCCAGGAAAGCAAGTATCAGCCAGCCTTGAGGGGCAAAGGTTGGCTTGTGACAGTCGTCAAGCCCCGGCAGTCCAAGTGCGTGTGACGAAGTTACGGAGGGACAATAGCAGCCTGATGGTCGACGGAGTCGTCAACGGAGTGAGCTGGCCCATGCTAATCGACACGGGAGCATCGAGGACCATCGTCAGCCCCACCGTGATCCCGAAGTGGAGAAAGCAACCCACACAAAGGAACCTCCAGCTAATAACCGCGACCGGAGAGACCGCACCGGTACATGGCGAAGCATCACTGGAGTTCGTCATTGGTCGACGGGCGATAAAGCATCCAGTGCTTGTGGCTGACGTATCAAATGAAGTGATCATCGGACTGGACTTCCTGGACCAGAACAACATCATCTTGGATCTGAGTACCAACACTCTGCACTTCGGAGGTGAGGAACTTGCTTTGCAACCTGCGCAAGAGTCCATCACCGCACGGCAAGTAAGGCTGAGAGGAGACGTCATCGTTCCCGCCAGGACGGAGGTCAGCGCTGCCGTAATTGTCGACGGAGCTGCTGAGGGAGTGGCGGCTGTCATCGAGCCAAAATATGAGGACATCCAGACAAAAGGATTGCTAGTTGCCAAGACTCTCATCAACACGACGTCTCGGCCGTACGTCCGCCTGTCCAACCTGAACGACTACGACATTACGGTTCACCGGGACACCAATTTAGGAGTCTGCGAGCCCGTTACCTGGATTGCCCGCATCACAGATACGACAGACGGACACCTGCAGACGGACAACCGAAGCAGACGCACACTGCCAGAAGAACTACAGAAGCTGTACCAAGGATCCCAGGACCATTTAGACGAGGAACAATCACGCCAACTTCAGGACCTGCTACGCGAATTCCAGGACGTCTTCTCCGTGGGGAGCAAAGACTTCGGCAGGACAAGCTTGGTTCAGCACAGAATCAACGTTGGGGACAGCGCACCGATTAGGGCCCCATTCCGACGAGTCCCGCTCGCCAAGCAAGCCGAAGTCGACCGGATGGTAGAAGAGATGAAGGAGCAAGGGGTGATCGAGCCATCACATAGTCCTTGGAGTTCTCCGGTCGTGCTAGTGAAGAAGAAGGACGGTTCCACCAGGTTCTGTGTGGATTACAGGCGGGTGAATGACGTCACGAAGAAGGACAGCTACCCTCTACCCCGGATCGACGATACCCTGGACACCATATCAGGGTCGAGATGGTTCTCCACCTTGGATTTGAAGAGTGGCTACTGGCAGGTGGAGGTCCACCCTAAGGACCGCGAGAAAACTGCGTTCTCTGTGGGCAGCGGGCTCTGGCAGTTCACCGTCATGCCATTCGGTCTGTGCAACGCTCCTGCGACGTTCGAAAGGCTAATGGAGTCCATTCTGAGGGTACTACACTGGAAGACCTGCCTGGTCTACCTAGACGACGTCATCGTTCTGGGGAGAAGCTTCGAGGAGCACTACAGCAACCTGAAGGAGATCTTGTTGAAGCTACGGACTGCCCAGCTGAAGTTGAGCCCCAAGAAGTGTCAGCTCTTCCAGAAGCGGGTCCAGTACCTTGGGCATATCGTCTCCGAGGAAGGGGTGCGCACCGACCCAGAGAAGACCGCAGCTGTGAGGGAGTGGCCAGTTCCGAAGGACAAGTCCCAACTACGAAGCTTCCTGGGACTCTGCACTTATTACCGTCGCTTCGTGAGAGGATTCGCTGACATCGCCAAACCTTTACATCGACTGACTGAGAAGGACCAACCCTTCACGTGGACAGCAGAATGCCACAGTGCCTTCGAACAACTCAAGCAGGCTCTGTGCACCGCGCCTATTCTGGCCTACCCCAGACCTGGAACAAGGTTCATCGTCGATACCGATGCCAGCGACTTTGGCATAGGGGGGATCCTGTCGCTAGTAGTGAGCGGCGAGGAGAGAGTAGTGGCCTACTTCAGCAAGGTCCTGTCAATGCCAGAAAGGAACTACTGCGTCACCAGGAAGGAGCTGCTCGCCATCGTGAAGACCATTGAACACTTCCACAAGTACCTGTACGGGCAAGAATTTCTCATCAGGACCGACCATGAATCCCTGCGGTGGCTCCTGAACTTCAAGCAGCCCGAGGGTCAACTCGCGCGGTGGTTAGAGAGGCTTCAACAGTACAACTTTGAGATTCAGCACAGGAAAGGCCAACTGCATTCTAACGCCGACGACCTGTCACGAAGACCATGCCCCGAAGACTGCGCCTTCTGTGCCCGAAGGGAGGAGAACACCGGGATACAGTGCCGACGGACTACTGTGGAACTTCAAGGGAACTGGAGCCGCGAATCTTTCACGCGGGCACAAGCAGAAGATGATGACCTGGGACTGATAGCCGAATGGAAGAGGGCCTGTGTCCCCAGACCCGGGTGGAACATTGTGAGTGACTGCAGCCCAAAGTTTAAGTCCTACTGGGCGCAGTGGGACTCGCTGATTGTAAGGGATGGCCTCATCTGCCGCGCCTGGGAGAGCACCGGCGGGAAGACATCTCGGGAACAAGTCGTCGTTCCAAAGGCTATGACGGAGGAAGTCCTGAAGGAAGTCCATGGAGGATCATCTGGTGGACACCTAGGGATAAAGAAGACCCTGGAGAAGCTGAGAGAGCGGTTCTACTGGATCGGATGCCGAACAGACGTGGAGAACCACTGCGCGAGGTGCCACGATTGCGCAGCCAGCAAGGGCCCAGGACGAAGACGACGGGGTCCACTGAAGACCTACAACGTGGGCGGCCCCATGGAGAGAGTGGCCATCGATGTTGCTGGGCCATTCCCGTTAAGCGAGGCAGGGAACCGCTACATATTAGTCGTCAGCGACTACTTTACCAAATGGCCGGAGGCGTATGCGCTCCCTAACCAAGAAGACGCGACGATTGCAGAGACCCTGGTGAAGGAATTCGTCAGCCGGTACGGAGTACCCCTGGAGCTGCACTCCGACCAAGGGAGGAACTTCGAGTCGCAGGTGTTCCAGAACCTATGCCAGCTGCTGGGAATCCGGAAGACAAGGACAACGCCGCTACACCCTCAGTCCGACGGGATGGTAGAGCGATTCAATCGCACCATCGAGAACCATCTCCGAATAGTCGTCAGCGAGCACCAGAGGGATTGGGACAAACATCTTCCACTATTTCTCCTGGTCTACCGCGCCGCCGTGCATGAAGCCACCGGGTGCACACCAGCCCGGGCCATGTTTGGGAGGGAGCTCCGTCTACCTGTCGATCTTGCCTTCGGCCGACCTGGGAATGATCCGGTCCCGGTAAGCCAGTATTGTCAAGAACTGGTCGACCAACTTGAGGACGTGCACGCGTTCGCGAGGAGGAAACTGCGGATCGAGGCCAACCGAATGAAGACCCGATACGACCAGCAGACGGATGCCGGCGGATTCCACGAGGACGACCTGGTCTGGCTCTTCAACCCATTACGGAAGAAAGGCCTGTCACCCAAACTTCAGAAGTCCTGGGAGGGCCCGTACCGAGTCGTGAAACGGATCAACGATGTCGCCTACAGGATCCAGCGGAGCCCGAGGGCGAAGATGAAGATCGTGCATCGAGATCGCCTGGCAGCCTACGGAGGGACACAGACGGACCAATGATTGATCGGGACGATCAGCCTTTTTAGGAAGGGGGTGGTGTTACGGCTGTGAGTTTGTGTCATCGCTCGCCGCATGAGTCACAACTGCCCCAGGGCTGGGCTGTGCCCTGCCTCCTGTATTGCGTGCGCCTTATGCAACAGGGCTACTAGGACAAAGGGATAGTCCAGAATATTCGTGACTGGACCAGCGATGGAAACCTCGAGAAGCCGTGGACCCTGGATGGATCTAGAAGCATTTATTGAGTCACCGGCCTGCTATATAAGTGCGACCTGTCAAGCAGTGGCTGTTGTTGTGTTTTACGAGCGAGTGCGAGCGCGTATCCTGAGCGACAGAAGTGTGGAGACTTGCGAAACCGACTAGTGAATCCGATTCTCGTGACAGCGAAGGGAGTGAGGAGCTTACAGGGGACTGCCTGTGTTTTGAGCGAGTGTGCTTACTTAGTGCGAAGAGAAGTCATTGTGGTGAGTTGCAAAACAGTGAGTGACAGAGCTAGTGCAGCTATTTCCATCCAGCGTACGGGGCCACCTCATTACGAGGGATTAACTGTGGTCCGTTGACAAGTGAAAGGGGAAGTATTCTCGACTTGAGGAAACTGGAGTAAGGTAATAATTGCTATTTGCTGTTGAGTAGTGTATATTTCTGGCCACAATAAAGTTAATTATTTCTTTAAAGCAGTAATTGGTGTTGTGCTTCCTACCCACCGTAATCCAGTTAACAAAAGTGCCACTAGGGGGGGGGGGGGCACGTAACAATAGCTAAAATTATGTAACAATTACGCCCATTAATAACTGAAGCACGTTGCAAAGATCATACCTCCAGCTGCATGTTCCATCTTAAAGCATCACACTAACCACAAAGACAACCAAACCACAGCCACGTACATTCACCCTCCAATTCAGACTGCTCGAACAGTGGTGAGAGATTTACACTAAGATGCGTTTATATCCCAGAAGAGTGAGCGGCAATTATATGAGAATGCTGTAGAAGTAATAATAAAGTTTGATTTTTTAATTATGAAAAGAAATAATTTTGTCCTCCTAGATTTCGATTTTGACCCAATGTGCAATGGTCCCCCGACATCCCTGTCTAACGGCCACAATACACTTATATAGTAGCTACTACCACTGCAACTAAATACTTTCACCCAAACCTTTAGAGATAGATTTAATAGCCTAAGTGTTTTGGATCTGATGATGATCGCTTGACGAAACTGGCCATCAAAGTGTATTTATTAATTTATTTATTAATCTCATTTTTTTTCATGATTAGGGAATAACCCATCACAATATTGTAATAAATATTAACATACGGTATCAATTATTTATATTGAATTCACTTTTGAGTGACGCTGTTAGTTGTAATATTTGTAGGGGGAAAGTGAAACTGTGTGAAAATGCTTCAAAACGAAATTACTTTTTACAAAATAAAAGCCCCATTTTCTCAGGAACTACTGGGAGTTTCTCCATAATTATTTGCCATATAATGTATATTGCACACCGATACTGTGGATCCTCCAAGAGCCAATTTGTTCAAGTAGAAAGTTTAAAAAAATCCAAATACTTAATGAAAAAAATTAGAGGTTCAATGAAAAAAATATTTTAAAAAATCTATTAGTTTTCCATTTGAATGAGGATCAGTACACTGAGGAAGAACCAATAAACAGTCTGTAAGAAAATGAATTCATACATCTTATAGATGCTGAGAAAATGGGGCATTTATATTGTTATTTTAACATTGGCAATATTGTATAGGGCTTGACGACTTCCCTTAACTTGAGAAGTCACTGCCCTGCTGATCATCTGAACAGCTCATTGGATGTAGTTATCTCGGTGTCCTAAAGAAGCATCGGTCGTGTTATAAGAACTCTCACAGTATTTTATTTGGTCTAATTCAGTTGGCAAGCTGAGGTCTGCTTCACGCAGGGTGCCCCCTTAAAGAACTAATTACAACACAACACGCCACGCCACAACATTGTCACCTTCGGTGATTGCGCCGGTCTAATTGCATGACACACATTTCACATTGCTAGCATCTTGATCTCGATATCTCGCAGAACCATCACGGGAATAAGTGACACAATTAGTGTAACATTCACTATCCTCCCCGTAATTAATTCTATTTTAAAATGTAATTGATAGAATTGCGCTGGTGATTATGAATCCCCGGCGGCTGGTGAGGTCGAGAGTAGGACGCCAAGGGATTTATTTTTTGGCAGACCTCACCTCTCTGCCTTTCATTGCTCTACTTCTTCCAGGAAGCATGGCGGTTAAGAGCATATTTTCCGTTATTATTTCTGGAAGGTAAATGGGAGAGAAGAAAGGAACAAGACCTGTACCAGAGGTTTGGAAAGCCACAAATTGGACGAATATTGGGACAGACGCGACTACAATGGTTTGGCCACATTGAAGCGTTTGAAATGTGGTGTTACAGGAGAATGATGATCAAATTGGTAGATAGGGTTACAAACCAAGAGGTATTAAGGCCAGTGGGAGAGGAAAGATGTTTCTGGCGACTGCTAATGAAGAGAAGAGATAGGTTGGTAGGACACATTCAAAGACACCCAGGAATAGCAAGCTTAGTTATGGAAGGAAGGGTCGATGACAAGAACTGTAGGGGTAGACCAAGGTTAGAATATGTTAAACAGATTGCCTCAGATGTAGATATGAAACGATTAGCTTCCGTCTCGATGGTATTAGCGCCACTGTAAAGTGCAATCTCTCACTCGCGCGGCTACATTACCACTAACTCATCAATTCCCTAAATGAACCAACAAAAAGCGTATTTCCGTGGTGAATCCTTGGTGTACGGTGTGTTTAGCTGAGCGCAGTGTGAGTCAGCTGATAATTTGTTGACTGTAATACGGAACACATTCCAGGTAGGGAGAGGTAATTGGACTCGTTACAACAATGGCCAAGGTTCATCGCCCGCTCTGACACCTGCTATTTCCAATGCTCTCTTGTGGTATATAACTCACTTCGCCACGTGCCAACCGGAAACTACTGGGATCCATTCATGTTTCGTGTTAATTTGTAACAGTGTTGCACAGCTAGGAGTGATGGGCTCTCTTTGGGGGAGGAGCGGACTGTCACGTTGAGCACACTAAGCACAAAAAACACTCACTAGACACTAATACGACCACACCAGCCATAGGGCTACTATCAATCTCAAACATAGCTAGACTCCAACGTAGCCAAAACTGGACGCTGAGGCTAGCTCTAATGACAGACACATACACAACAATTCAAGAAATCCACAAACAATTCAATATATAAGGTGCGTTCAAAAAGTAACGAGCCGGAGGCATAATTACAGAAACCAGTACCTGTATGTTAAAAGTATTGGCCCTGGCTGTTGAGGCACTTGTCACACTGTGACACGAGGCAGTGAATGGCTGTCTCATAAAATTCCCTGGGCTGCGATGTGAACCGGTTCCGTACGTTCAGCGGGACGTCGGCGTCCGAGGTGAATCGTTGGCTCCGCAGAGCCCTTTTCAGGGGACAAAACATGGCGTAATCACAGGGAGAGAGGTCTGGACTGTACGGAGGGTGGCCGAGAACCTTCCCATTTGAATTTCTGCAGGAGAGCCGCGACTGTTGGCCGTATGAGGTCGTGCATTGTCGTGGAGCTACCACGGCGGCTATGGCGTTCACTGTCACTCGGCAGTCCTGGGTAATGAGTGCATCAACCAGCAGAGGGGTGCCTCAGACCGGGCATCATCGGCTAACGACACCCGTCCTTCCCTGAAGCGCTTGTGCCACGCCTTGACCCTTGCAAGAGACATGCAGTGTTCGCCGTACACTTGTGAAATTCGGCGATGAATGTCTGTTCCCCCTACTCCTTCCGCTGTCAGAAACCGAACAACGCCTCTTTGCTCTTCGGTTGACGCCTCCATGCCACTGTTTGCAATGCGACTGGCAGCGTTGGACGATTGATGCATGCTGCTGCTCGCTTTGTATCGTCACGTGACGTGCACGCTTGCCCTCTAGCAACGGGCTGTGACCTACCACGCTCTGGTCGGAATCACACCTCGTTACACACGCCACGATTTGCCGATGTCGTCACCGGTTTGCGCATTCCAGCCTCCGGCTCGTTACTTTTTGAACGCACTTTATATATCAGTTGATGCGCGGATTCTCGGGGCTGAATTATTTCATTACAACCTCGGGCAGTTATAATCCAGCACTGTGGTTTAAGGCCGGCTCCGTAGTGATGGGTTGGCGAGGCTCCCTCTCACCCGGAGGCCCTGGATTCTAGGGCTGGAACGGGGTGCACTCAGCCTCGTGAGGACAATATTGAGTAGCTGTCTGACAGTGAGGCAGCGCCCCGATTACGAAAACCAAGATTAATGGCCGAGGGAATGATCACGCATCACCCCAATATCTGCAGGCCAAATGGCTGGGCAGCGGTCGCTTGGTAGGCCTTGGCCCTTCATGGGCTGTAGTGCCAGAGGTTTTATTTTACTGTGGTTTAAAGAGCTATTCAGTGACAGCCTTACCTCCAAGGCAGAGCTCCTACTTCTCCGGGTGTGCAGTAAACCAGTTAGACAATATTCCTTCCTAATATCGGGTTTTACGCTACCAACCACTGATGTTCTACCGCCCAAATGATGATCCTTGTTAGAATACGAAGTACGTTACTGGGAGCCAAGGAGTATTCTGAGGGGATTGTCACCGCAATATCTTAGAGCATATAACTTTGTGTAATTAATTTAGATAAGAATTAATTGTAAAATACAACACAAAATACAATGTTATACCTAATGAATTTTCTATTATGATCTATGGAGTTGTTGTTTGAGTCTTCAGTCTTTTGACTGGTTTGATGCAGCCCTCCATGCCTCCCTGTCCTGAGCTAATCGTTTCATCTCTACATAGCTACCACACCCTACTGTTTAACATATTCTAACCTTGGCCTACCCCTACAGTTCTTGTCCTCGACCCTTCCTTCCATAACTAAGCTTGCTATTCCTGGGTGTCTTAGTATGTGTCCTACCAACCTATCTCTGCTCTTCGTTAGCAGTCGCCAGAAATATCCCTCCTCTCCCACTCGTCTTAATACCTCTTCGTTTGTACCCCTATCTACCCATCTGATCTTCATCATTCTCCCGTAACACCACATTTCAAATGCTTCAATTCTCCTCTTTTCTGCTGCACCAATAGTCCAAGTTTCACTTCCATAGAGCGCCACGCTCCAGACAAAGGCTTTCAAAAATGACTTCCTAATACCTAAATCTATATTCGATGTCAACACATTCCTTTTCTGTAGAAATGCTTTCCTTGCCTGAGCCAACCTACTCTTTATATCCTCTTTGCTTCGTCCATCACTGGTTATTTTGCTTCCTAAGTAACAGAAGTTTCCTACTTCCTTCAGCAAATATGTAAATATTTGTCAATTTACTAAGCAGAAAGGTAAACAATTTTTTTTTTTTTACAAATTTATAATTTACTAGCAGTAGTAACCGGCTTCGCCCGGTGGAATGATGATAATGTTTTAAGGTCTCCTTAGAAATATAATGGACTTAAAATCTAAGTCATTTGCCCCCAAAGACAATGAGGGAGTAATATCTAGGCCATTTGCCCTTTTGATAAGGATGATAATAAAAACTACTGTTGAATTGACACGTCAAACTTACAAACTACCGTAATAGAAATACATATTTCAAAATTCACAGGCGAGGAAGACTTATTGTGTGTGGTGATTAATGGTGTAATGGGCGTAACATCTACTGTAGGTCATTTGCTCTTATGATGAGGATGATAAGGGAAACTACTACCGGTATTGAATTGACACTTCAACGTATAATATACCGGTGGCGTAGTCGGTAGCATGCTGAGCTTCTATGCCCAAGATAGCGGGTTCAAACCCGGCCAAAGCCGTCGGATTTTTTAAGAGCGTTAAAATCCGTCAGTATGCCTTTCTTCGGAGGGGAAGTAAAGCCGGCGGTCCCATGTCAGATTTATGGCATGTTAAAGAACCTTCCACTAATTACACCTGTGTGAAGCTAAATTGGATAGGTAAACAACGCGCATAGATGTCTACGTCCGTTGCCAAGAGCCGACTGCAGTGGCGTCTAGTAGCTAAGTTCCGAACTTGGCCTAGTAGTCGTTGACGGTGGCGCTTGGCGGCAAAAGTACGAACTATTTGAAGAATTCTAAGTTGCAGTTTGTACTTAAATTAAAAAAAACAGATAACACACACTAATACAGTCATCACAATTAACACCGGTTATCAGACAGATTCTACACACACCCAAAGTACACGGGGCTACATGACCGCGTTGTCGCAGCCCCTAAACTTAAGAACCAACCAAAAATAAATATTTTAAAAATCACAGTCGAGAAATACTTTATGCGGCGGTGATTATTGGTATGATGCGCGTAACATCTAGGTCATTTGCACTTATGATGATAATAATAAGGTAATGAAAAAATGACTACTAAACGAACATGGTGTTATTTTAAAACTGATATAGGTAATTCAGGTGTCTAGCTTCGATGTCTTCCAAAGTCTCAACCTTATTTTCTGGCTTAGGCCTGTACTGGATGCGTCTAGTGAAAGAGCGTACTGCTCGGCAAAGACAAAGAATATAGGTCCAAGCTGCACCAACCTGAGATAATCGCAGATGATGACGAAATATGATGACACACGTTCGGGGTTCCCCGTCCTATACAGATTGACCGGGAATCACTCACTGTTTCGCAACGGCCCTGTGCTGGCATCAGCATAGACAGCAGGAGATAACACGGCGGGCTCTGGAAAGTACACTCAAGTCACCTCGCGATGAATCAGCAAGCTATTCTCACAACTGACCCCCCCCCCAGGGTCACACAACTTGTGGGACGTGGGTTGGCGACCACGGAACCCCAGCTGAGTCTGGCATCGCTTCTACTTCCCGGTGCCGGGCTCATTTCAGTTCTCTTTCCTGTCGGCCTCCCTTGGTCAACTCTTGTTCTCTTCCGACCCAGACTGTATTAGGGTATCCGAGGGCTAGGGAGTCTTTCAATTTCCCGCCTTAATTGGCTTTGTCTCATCTTTCCTGATACCCTCATTCTTCGAGGGGTCTGTCTTCTTTTCCTTTTCATAATATCTCCTGTCTTCTGCTCAAGGCCCTCAAAGAGGCAGGGTGTGTGTAGAACCACCACTTCTGGTACACCCTCGAGGGCTCATGACTGGTGAGTTAGGAAGCTGGCAACCCCGAGGAATTCCTGAGCTACATGCAGGGAATGGAGTGGTAGGCCTATGTCAGAAATTTCAAGTGGACAGTGTTACGCATCGGGTTCCAAAGGGTAAGTAAGTATACACACTTTGTTTTCGATCGGTGAACGATGTAGATTTGTACCAAAGGGCCTTAATGCGGGAAATGGAGTGGTCTATCCGAAATTTCGAGTGAACAGTGTTACTCGTCGAGTTCCAAACGGTAATTATGTAAAATCTGGTTGAGATCGGTGAAACGGTGTAGATTTGTGCAAAAGGGCCTAAATGCAGGGCATGGGGTGGTCTGTCCGAAATTTAATGTTGACAGGGTTACCCGCAGGGTTCCAAAGGGTAAGTATACAAATTTTGGTTCAGATCGGTGAAACTGTGTAGATTTGTATACATAACAGACAGACAGACAGACAGACAGACAGACAGACAGACAGACAAACTTTGTGCTTTATATATATATAGATTTCTCAAAAGTACCGTACTGTGGTAGTACCCCGTTCCAGCCCTCAGACCAGAATGAAAATTTCTTGGCAGAGCCGGAAATCGAATTCGTACCTCCGCGGGCGGCAGCCTAGAATGCTAGCCTCTACACAACGAGGCAGTCTAATTTCTATCTTAATATTGTTTATAACTTAGCCAATAAGTTGAGATTAGGGTACAACCAAATTTACAATTACTTTATGCTTTGACCAAAGCAACACATTCTTAATTTATACCGTATTGTTTTTTCAGGGGGAGGGGGGTGTTGGAGCCCCCTCAGCACCCCACATATGTACGCCCCTGACTGGGACATGCAAAACGTCTCAAAGGGCTAATCAAGCGATCCCCATCTGCTTTCGTCGGAGATGGCTCGGCTGGGTGTGGGTAACTTGAAACTACAGTATTCAGAACAAATCTACTTGAAGCATATAACACGCCCTAGCCGCTGTGAACATTATTATTGTTATTATTATTATTATTTAAAGGAGGACACCTTCACAGAAGTCACCGATATGATGGCTTGCCACGGTGGGTGAGTGGTTATCGTGTCGGACTACCAACCCCAAGCTTGCAGGTTCGCTCCTGGCCGTGGTAAGTTTTATTTTGAAAGACGACAGAAATCAAGATACGCACGTCATACGTTGTTGGCATGTAAAAGAACCCATTTGAATTCAGTAGGCCGTGTTCATAATGGCAAAATTAATCTCGATATTTTCCCCCCAATACAAAGTTCCTCCATTCTCTACTAGAAAGCGCTATAGTGTGAAGGAGCTTAGATATCTAATCTCCTTGACTTTCATAGCGTTCCAAGAAACGACCAAATCCGACATGCAAGCTGCCCTCTGGGCGTCAAATTACCAAGCTTGCACCCGGCACCGAGGCCATACGATATTATTATTTACCGATATGATGGCTCATCTAGTCAAAAGCGGGTATAAGAAAGAAAGCACGGAAAAGCCATGTGCGTGAAGAGCATGGACCCACCTGATTCTCATTAGCCACTCGTACAGATAATAGATAAGCTTCACACGCACAGCACAGCACACGGCTTCACAGCTGTCGGTAGCAGCGCCTCGAAGTGCACTGGCCATCTCGTTCGGTCAGTCGCCCGGCACGCTGCCTGAGTGTTACGTGCTCTGTGTCTCACTAGGAAGCAGTTACTGTATCTGTAGACCAGCTCTTAAGCCCGGCGATACTCACGATCACAATATTGGATATTAGGATATCGTACCTTTGCTCGCTGTGTCGTATTGTGTGCAACCCGGAGGAATATTATTGCTTTTTATCTGATCAAAAATTGGGTTGACGGCTCTATACTGCTTTTAGCTTATAATAGACTAGCTATTGCATCCGGCGTTGTCCGGGAGGTGTCTTTATATGTTACTAGCAACCTGTCCCGGCTTCGCCCGGAAACAGTTATGAATGTGGAACGAATTCTTGTCAGACTTAATTTAATGAAAATGAAAATCCACAGCCTACTTCCAGTCTCCGACCGGGTCAGGAATGGAATGAATGAAGCCCCCATCTAGCGGCGAGGATATGAACAGTGCCGGCTGCCGAAGCCTGTCGCACTCCTCTGGGGCAATGATTAAATGAATGACAGATGAAATGAAATGATAGTGGAGATTGTTGCTGGAATGAAATTGTGACAGGGAAAACCGGAGTACCCGGAGAAAAACCTGTCTGCCTCCGTTTTGTCCAGCACAGATCTCACATGACGTGACAGGGATTTGAACCACGGACCCAGCGGTGAGAGGCCGGCGTGCTGCCGCCTAAGTCACGGAGGCTCTTCGTCGGACTTAATTTAATAAGAAACACAAATCCCCCTTCCGTCCAATCTAAAAACACTTATAGTGGGCGATGTATTGAAAATAGAGATATGCTCTCGTGGACGTTTTTGTACAACTTTTCATGCTGAACAATTCCTACACTCATAGTGTATTGACATTTTTAACGGTTTGTCCAGCGTAAGCTTAAGAAGCGCACGGACGCCAGGTTCCTTTTTCGACATTTTCACTGAAATCGTTACTGCTTGGCTTCCTTTGATCATAAATACATAATTTTCTGCAGAAACATTCCTCGAAATATCCTTAACAGAATGATGAAAACCGCATCAAAATCCATCCAGTGATTCTCGAGATTACCCGTGACATCCAAGAATCGGGGACTTGGTTTGATATTTACTTATTATCTGTAGATAAAACCTCTGATAAAGTGAGGACCCTCCCAATAACATGGAGACTCGCAGAGGCTGTGTGGCAGTGGCACTGTATATTGCAGCGTGTCGAACTAGCAGTAGCGTAGTGCCCAACACATTTACACTTTTTAACGTATTTAATAATAACGGTAACGTTCTCGCCCAAGGTTGTTGTTTGAGTCTTCAGTCTTTTGACTGGTTTGATGCAGCTCTCCATGCCTCCCTGTCCTGAGCTAATCGTTTCATCTCTACGTAACTACCACACCCTACATCTGAGGCAATCTGTTTAACATATTCTAACCTTGGTCTACCCCTACAGTTCTTGTCCTCGACCCTTCCTTCCATAACTAAGCTTGCTATTCCTGGGTGTCTTAGTATGTGTCCTACCAACCTATCTCTTCTCTTCATTAGCAGTCGCCAGAAACATCTCTCCTCTCCCACTCGTCTTAATACCTCTATGTTTGTAACCCTATCTACCCATCTGATCTTCATCATTCTCATGTAACACCACATTTCAAATGCTTCTATTTTCCTCTTTTCTGCTGCACCAATAGTCCAAGTTTCACTTCCATAGAGCGCCACGCTCCAGACAAAGGCTTTCAAAAATGACTTCCTAATACCTAAATCTATATTCGATGTCAGCAGATTCCTTTTTTGTAGAAAAGCTTTCTTTGCCTGAGCCAACCTACTTTTTATATCCTCTTTGCTTCGTCCATCACTGGTTATTCTACTTCCTAAGTAACAGAAGTCTTCTACTTCCTTCAGCTTTTCACCTGTCAATTTGATCTCCATAGAGGTTTCTGATTTATTTCGGCTGCATTCCAGTATTTTTGTTTTACATTTATTAATTTTCATCATGAATTCTTTCTGTAAGACGGAGTCCATACCATTCAAAAACTCATTCAAATCCTCAGGCTTGTCGGCCAAGATGACTATGTCATCAGCAAATCTCAGAGTTGAAATTATTTCTCCTTGAATCTTCACTCCCACTTTAAATTTTTCTCTAATTTCCTTCATTGCTTGTTCAATGTAAAGATTGAAAAGTATGGGTGATAAGTTGCAGCCTTGCCTTACACCTTTCTGAATACCAGCTTCTCTCTCATGTCCTTCAACTCGAATGACTGCTGTCTGGTTTCTGTTGCAGAATCGAATCCTGGCGCATTCAGCTGACATTTGAGGGTGCATAAATGTGAGGGAGCCGTGTCAGTCACCCCGGCCGGCGTCTCTAAAAGCCAGAGTAGTTAAAAGGGACGTGAAACCAATAAACATTACGTATTATTATTATTACGAAAGAGTTGGCAGCATAGATCACCGCAAGGTGCAGGAAAGTGTCACGCAGAGCCGCAAGGTCAGCTAAGGCCAAGCAAGGCCAGGCGGTCACAGCCCCGAGGAGTGGTGCGACTTTCTCTGCCGCTGTCAATCATTGCCGGGGAGTTCACCGACACTACGAACATCGACCATCATTTCTCATAGTCCACCGCCAAAAGAAATCATCACGGGGTAAAAGTGCTTGTAAACCCGAACGACAGTTCAATGATTATAATGTAAGCGGACATTCTATTTTGAGTTTAATAGACCACCTTGTGGTGGTACTTGGCTGACGCCCAGTAGGTGCGGGTCGATTCCCGGCTATGTCAAGAAATTTTAATTCTTGTCCGAGGGCTGGAACGGGGTACACCCAGCCTCGTGAGGCAAAACTAAGAAGAGGCGGGTTTGAATCCCACCTCAGCAATCTTGTAAGTGGTTTTCCTCCAGGAAAATGCTGGAATGGCCACACACGCTCAGGATGTCTACCAAAACCAACTAACAGATTTCCCCGACAATTCCCTGATTTCTCCAGGATAAATCAGAAAAAAATCCCTGAGTAAAGATAGCAGCCATAATAAATAAATAAAACAGAGTTTGTACTTGAAGAGCATTTCAAAAAGTGATCAAAGAATCAAAACTTGAAAAGACAAAGTACAGAAAAAATATATTTTTCTATATTTTGACAATTTCTAAATTTTTTAGCCAGAAAAACTATTGTACTTTCGAGTGTTGAAAGTAGCTCGTCAACAGTAATGCTCTCAAAAATCATAGTTACACATTTATATACAAATACACAGTATACATATGTAATTGTGTGCTCTATGTAGCAAGAGACGACAGCTTACTGATTTAACGTCAGTACGAACATACATCTACACAATCATCACCGGAATACACTTTTTCCCCTTCAACATTTAAATTCTTAATTTCCAATTATTCAAGGATGGACCTTGGAAAACTAAAATTCCCTGAGTATTCCCTGTTTTCCAGAGTAGTAGACACCCTGACACTACTACACACACCACAATAACACAGGTTATCAGGGGGCATGGCGACTTGACTGGGCAAAGGAACAATTCCACGTTGTATCGTTAGTGAAATACAAGCTCGTGTGTTCGCATTCCCATGGAAGGTCGTTATTGAACATTGTTCTTGCATCTGTGACATAATGTTGTCGTAGGCTTTCAGGATGGTGATTGTTTCCCTTAAGATAATGTTTGCAGAACCAAAACATACAATCATGGATATGTAAAACTAAAATTAAAAAAGAAAGATGCTTGTGAAATTACACAACCGTTAATCTCGCGATGATGAGCCACGGGACCTACAAGTGTACGTGTAATCCATTTCACTTGGAATATCTTGCATATATTGACCGGGAATCCCACCCTGTCAGCCTTGGTGAGGCAAGGAGCCTGACGCACTACAAGCGAAGGTTCATGACCACAAAATGAACGGCCACGTAAAACTACAAATTGTTGGCATTATTTCAGTAGTATAGATCCCTCCTGCGGCGACCGATCGTGACAAATGAGCATTCAAATGAAAGAGAATTCACATTAGCAGTGACGAATTGCTCTCTAATTTCAATAATGATCTATAAGTTCTTTAAAAATGACGTTTAAAAAATGTACGAAGTGTGCGATTTGCAGATACTGTTGCTGTAGGAAAATACGCTCCATAATTGCTGTCCACTTCACATTTTGGCCGCTGTGACGCCCATTTCATGTCATTTTAACATTGTGAGGTCTTCCCTTTATCATTTTGCATGGATTTCAGAGACAGTAAATCAAAAGGAATGAGTACTCAAATCGTATAATTTCATAAATATCGAATAACCGGTGAGTGTTACGAATTGCGTTCTATAATCATTTACTTGAAATAATAATAATAATAATAATAATAATAATAATAATAATAATATCGTATGGCCTCGGGTGCCGGGTGCAAGCTTTTGTAATTTGACACCCACAGGGTAGATTGCATGTCGAATTTCGTTGTTCCTTGAATCACTACGAAAGTCAAGGAGGTTAGATATCTAAGCTCCTTGAACACTAAAGCGCTTTCTAGTAGAGAAATGAGGAACTTTGCGTTGGCGGAAACTCCCGAGATTAATTTTGCCATTATGAACACGGCCTACTGAATTCAAATGGGTTCTTTGACATGCAAACATCGTATGATATGCGTGTCGTATTTTTGCCGCCTTTCAAAAATCACTTACCACGGCCAGGAGCGAACCTGCAATCTTGGGGTTAGTAGACCGACACGCCATCCACTCACCCACCGTGGCAAGTATTTAGTTGAAATAAAAACCTAACAACCTTTCCCCTTAAATCTCTCATTATAAACCTATTGGGAAAAGTGCGGTTTATGACCATGTGAGATTTTTCGCACGGGTCCGCTGTTTTTTTTTTAAATCAACGCTAGCTTTTGCATTACGTTTTTCTTTGTTTTGTATGATCTTTGCTAATTTTACACCAGTGAAACTTGTGCACGGAGTTCTCCGTTTTTATAATCGAATGATTCTTGTGATTCAACTCATTACAAGATGTAGTTTTGTTTAACGTAAGTTGGTACCATTTCTTTCGTAAGTGAGTTGAAATGATGGCAAGCAATAGGCGCAGTGTCGACTTAGCGAGCCCGGGCATGGTAATAGTTCTGATTACTCCAATACGAGTTGTGGAACCTGCCTCCAGTAACTAACTGTCTCTATTACGGGACTCAAAAACCAGTACAGCAGCTACAGAGTCTGAAAAACACCGCCAATGAGAGTCGTTTATCTTTAGCATAATAACCTAACAATTAAGTTAATGTCTCCGAGTAAACTTACAACTCTATCGTCCACTCCACATACTGTTTTACAACGAAGTTCCAGCTGGTAAGACACTGTCTCTGCATCACCTATAATAGCTCAGCCGAAGTTTATAATGATGATGATAATAATTGTTGTTTTAAGGGGCCTAACATCTAGGTTATCAGCCCCTAATGATCTGGGTGATACCGAAAATGACAATGAAATGGAACCCATAACGAAAATTGAGACGGAAAATACTTACAAAAAGGAACTACTCACAAAATGGAGAGCGGTAATACTTACAAAAGGGAATTTAGAACGAAAATACTCACAAAAGGAATAGATTGAAAAATACTCCCAAAATGTAGGCTAGGTTCAAAATACGTACAAAATGCAATTGAGGTTCAAAAGACTTACAAAATGCAATTGAAATTGAAAATACACAATGCAATTTAGATTGAAAAAGGCCGGTTCAGATTCAAAAAATACTCACAAAGTGCAATTGAAATTCAAAACCCTTACAAAATGCAATTGAAATTGAAAATGCTTACAAAATGTAATTTAGATTCAAAATACCCGCAAAATGCAATTGAGAAAATCAAAATACTTGCTAAATGCGGTTTTGGTTGAAAATACCTACAAAACTGAAATTCAAAATACTGACTAAAATGTCCTGTTCCAACACTGAAAGCCTTATTAAAACGCAATTTAGATTGACAATCTTTACAAAATGCAATTGAGGTTGAAAACACCGCGAAATTAAAAATATGGGTAGATCGAAAAAACTTACAAAATGCAACGTAGATTAAAAATACTTACAAAATGGGGGTCCAATGTTGCTCACGTCCGTAGGTTTAACCTGAAAAGTACCCTACACGTGACCCCTGGGTGGTGCTAAGCGAGCAACAGTGAACAGGCGACCGGACATATCTCTCCGCGGTCAAGATACAATAATGAACATGGTTACATCATCTAAAGGTCCTTTTCAGGACCAACCTACTAGAAGTCTAGGACCTTCTGTCCGTATCTGTCAACTGAATATAGAAGGCTTTAGCCGATCCAAGAGTGAAGCGCTGTCTAAACTGCTACTTTCATATGAAGTTGACTTAGTAGTTATACAAGAAACTCATGCTGCAGATGAACAGCAGTTGAAGGTTAGAGGAAAGATTCCAGGATACGATCTTCTGGGAGCTACCTACCATCATACGTATGGAAATGCTACCTACGAACGCTCCACCATAGAAAATGCTTACCTTGTCACCTCTAGCATAAACGAGGAAATTCATACAGTTGTTACTAGAATAGGCGACACTTATCTCAAATATTTATAAACCTCCAAGTGTTAAGTGGCCAAATCAAGTCTTAGACGTGCATCCACACCCAGCCATCTATGTAGGAGACTTCAACAGTCATCATCAGGAGTGGAACTATAGATGCAATGATGAGAACGGAGAGGCACTAATGAATTGGATAGAAAGTAATGATCTATTCCATGTGTTTGATGCTAAAGATCGAGGTACTTTTAGATCTGCTGCATGGAGGCTAGATTATTGTCCTGACCTATGTTTTGTGTCCAGAAACCAAGATGATAAACCCTTATCAATCATCCGAAAAGTGCTCGCCGATTTTCCTCACAGTCAGCATCGGTCGGTCCTTTACGAGCTTGGAATTCAAATTCCCTTGGTTTCATCTACCCCACGATCACGCTGGAATCTCAGTAAAGCTAACTGGTCTGCCTTTACAGAGGACCTTGATAAATATGTACGAAGGATACCACCAACAAGAAAAGCATATGAGAGATTTGTGGGAGCTGTGATATCTACAGCGAAAAAACACATCCCTAGGGGCTTCCGTAGAGAGTACATTACTGGATGGAGTGACGAAACTGATAATCTTTACCAACAATACATTGACAGTGGTGATCACGAAATTGCAGAACAACTTTTACATAGCCTGGATGCTGCAAG
Organism: Meconema thalassinum; assembly: GCA_946902985.2. Lineage (NCBI taxonomy): Eukaryota > Metazoa > Arthropoda > Insecta > Orthoptera > Tettigoniidae > Meconema > Meconema thalassinum. The sequence continues at coordinate 8,848,744 of OX336390.1, forward strand.
AAAACAAAAGTGGATTACGAAAGTGGAATCTCTTGACTTTACAAAATCTAGTCGTGAAGCCTGGCTGCTTCTCAGGAAACTGGGAGATGGTAAACCTATTACACGAAGGAGTCCAGATATTCACCCAAACAAGATCGCTTCTCACATAGTCACGACTTCTAAAAGTAGCAGGGATAAAATCTTCACAAAACGCATAAAGAAGGAATTAAAAATTTTAAAAGAGAATGCCACAGATATCTTGGAATACTCCAGACCTTTTACTAAGGATGAGATAACTACTGCAATTAAAGACATTAAGCCAGGCAAAGCACCAGGTTTGGATGGCATCCACCCGGAATTTATTACTCATTGTGGAGACAGAGCTAAAGTATGGTTGTCTAACTTCTTCACGAACATATTACAGAGTGGGCAATTGCCAAAGTTATTCAAACAAACGAAGATCATAGCCATCTTGAAGAAAGGCAAAGCAAGTGATACACCAGAGAGCTATCGCCCCATTGCCCTGCTTAGTGTGACATAAATTACTAGAAAGGCTCCTTCTCAATAGAATTGGCCCAGAGATAATCAAGAAAATCCCAGTGGAGCAGGCAGGATTCAGACCGCACAGAAGCACTACAGATCAAGTACTGTCCCTTACAACTTTCATAGAAGCAGGCTACCAGAAAAAACTTAAGACATCGGTGGCTTTTATCGATCTGACAGCAGCATACGACACAGTCTGGAAGGATGGCCTACTCTTCAAGTTCCTGAAAGTGATACCATGTAAGACGACTGCCCGACTCCTGAATAATATGCTAAGTCAGAGACTTTTCCAAGTACATATGGGGAATAATGTGAGCACCAAAAGATCACTAAATAATGGACTTCCTCAGGGCTCTGTTCTTGCTCCAATCTTATTTAGCCTATATATCGCAGATATGCCTGCCACAACTTCAAGAAAATTTGGTTATGCAGATGATTGGGCACTTGCTACTAGAGATACAACTTTTGAGAAAACAGAGATGAACCTAACAGACGATCTTGAAGAACTGACTCAAATCTTTAAGATGTGGAGACTTACACTTAATACTAACAAGACAGAAGTGTGCTGCTTTCATTTGAACAACAAGATGGCTAATAAAGAATTGCAGGTGTATATAGGAAATCAATTATTGAGACATAATAGATTCCCTAAATACCTGGGGGTCACAATGGATAGAACACTCTCCTTCAAACAACACCTCCGCAATACTCAATCCAAAGTGAGAACCCGTAACAATATAGTCCAAAAATTATGTGGCACAACTTGGGGTTCATCGGCAACTTCACTTCGATGTACATCTTTGGGACTTGTGTTTTCAGCTGCAGAGTATTGTGCCCCGGTGTGGTTGAATAGTCCTCACACTAACCTCATAGATACCCAGCTCAACACCACCATGCGCCTAATCACTGGCACAATAAGGTCTACACCCACACATTGTCTACCTATCCTCAGCCACATCCCTCCACCAGATCTTCGACGTAAAAAAGCTCTCCTCAAGGAGTTCAAGAAAATAATGGATAACCCACAGCTACCAATACACTGTGACATTACTGACATTTGCCTGAATCGCCTACGATCCCAAAATCCACCAACAAGGACTGCAATAGACTTGGAGAATACCAACTACAACATCACTAAAGAATGGCAGGGAAGACAAGATAATAGGCCTGGATCAACCTTACCACGCATTGGATCATCGTTGCCACCTGGATTTGAGCTTCCTCGGAAAACATGGTCAACTCTCAACAGGATTCGTACGGGTCACGGCAACTGTGCAGACTTCCACTACAAATGGAAAATAATGTCTTCACCTAACTGTGATTGTGGTGCCCCCAAGCAGACCATCCAGCATATCATCACCGAATGTCCTAAACGAAAGTACAGTGGCAACGTGACTGATTTCGCTCATGGATCATCAGAGACAATTAACTATATAAACAATTTAGACATGAACATATAGTTTGTCTTAATAAACTAATTATCTTTTATGTGCATATTGTATCTGTAAAGCCATACGCTAAATAAAATAATAACCTACAAAATGTAGTGTAGAAGCAAAAAAAAAATCGCTAAAGTGAATTTAGATATACAGGGAACCAATTAACAAAAACAGTGCGGGAATCTTAAAGAGAAAAGGAAATATAATGAAAAGAAAACAAGAAGTCTGACCCCTCGAAGAAGGAGGGATCAGGAAAGATGAGACATGGGCCAATTAAGGCGGGAAAGTGAAGGATTCCCTAGGCCTCGGATACCCTAATACCGTCGGGGTCGGAAAAGAACAAGAGTTGACCAAGTGGACAGGAAACTGGACGGAGAGGAGCCCGGCACAAGTAAGTGGAAGCAATGCCGGACTCAGCTGGGGTCCCGTGGTCGCCAACCCACGTCCCACTAGATGTGAGCCCCTGGGGGACCCCCGGAGATGACTCAATCGTCATGCACCAATAATGTAGAGCTCTATTTCGATAACAAAGCACACCTCATAGCTATGTAAAGAAAGCCAACAAACGTCTTATCCTCGGGTTTACTGATTCGTTTATAAGATCGTGTCGTCTCAACTCACGAATTTCAAGATGAGGGTTAGTAAAAGCTGTAAAAGTGAGTTCCTGCCGGTTTCTGTACCTGGGACGGTGTCCGGACAGTTCCCCCTACACTGACACTTCCACACACTGCCCAAAATACTGACACTTCCACACAGTCCTTGGACGTGGCTACCTATTTAATGACCCAGAAATAATCTCGACTGACATTTCCACACACATCTCCCCTCTCCCCCAAGGCTACTATGGAAAAGATCAAGTTGACTACTTCGTTGACGACTGGCTAGATAACCAAGACATTCCAATCGAGATGTGGAACTGCCACCAAGCACGACACAGGACAACGAATGCTATTGAGGGCTGGAACAACCGACTCAAAAATCTTGTCGGGAGACCTCACCCCTAATTAAAAGAGGTTGTCAAAGTGTTCAAGACGGAAGCTGAGAAGACAAACTGCGCATTTTTAAAGGCCGAGCTCAACATGGAAGGAAAAAAAAGAAGACGAAAATATGTCAAACTGGACTGACGTATTGAGAACATTCAGAAAAAAAATCGAAAATGGCAAAAATATGAAAAGTTTTGTGAAGGCAGTTGCCTATTCACAGAAAATGGAGTAGGTTAATATTATTGTTGAACAAATATGACAAAAACAAAAAACAAAACAAAAACAAACAAAAATAAATAAAAAATAAAAAATAAAAAACAACTGACGAAGCTTAGAAAGCTGATTTTAAACACGCCAAAATGATTAGAACACCAAACTGATCGGTTTTGTTATTATTTTGCCAGTCCACAGCCTGGATAAAGTGTGATGGAAATCACACTCTGCATTTATTTTATTTTGATGGTAATTACACTACATCACAATGATATTTTCGAGACCGTGGTATGTAATGAAGTACATAGACCGAGCGCTTTTCTTCACTCCAAATGAGTATTATGTTAAGGTGCATTGTCACAGGTGCGGCTGTAACGATGATCACTGAAGCCTATAGCCTTAGGGGTGGGGGGATGTGTGTGGAACTGTCATGTAATCCCTGGGACAGTCTCAAAACTCACGAGACAAGCCAGTTCTTCTTTGAATGGGAAAAGATCCATTGTTAGCGCCAGCCGGAACTGCGGCAAAATTCCGGCATTCCGGAGTCTCTAAACGCCGCAGTAGTTAAAAGGGACGTAAAACCAATATTATATATTATACTAATTATTGTCGAATAAGCCGCTAGTCATTTGTTTGTGTACAGGGTTGGCAAGATATGAGCATTCCACGTGCTTGCTAGGCGCATTTCAATTGTTTTGATAATGACCATTGGCTGTCGCCAAACACAAAATAACGACCTCCATGATTGCAGTGAAGTTTTCAAGCCTGCTTGATGACACCAAGCAGAATGACTGAGTAAAAATCAGTGTTATACTTGGAGAACTTCGTCTGTGATAGGTTGATAATTCCTGTTAAAACAATACAAACGAAATACCATTCATAAACTGGGTAAACGAACATGGGTTGAAAGGCAGCGTGAGTCACCGTACATGCGGTCATCGCAGGCACGTGCTCTCCGGAGTCGTGAGTTTAGAGACTATTTGTTACTGTTTTTAGCTCGTGAGTTATGAGACGTAACCTATAAGATTACGTTAGCAACGTATTTCGCCATTCTTTTGTTATCGAATACAACAGTATAGGACGTAGGCCATGTTTCTGAATGAATTGTTGTTTGTATCTTCGGTCTTTTGACTGGTTTGATGCAGCTCTCCGTGCCTCCCTGTCCTGAGCTAATCGTTTCATCTCTACATAGCTACCACACCTTACATCCGAGGCAATCTGTTTAACATATTCTAACCTTCGTCTACCCATACAGTTCTTGTCCTCGACCCTACCTTCCATAACCAAGCTTGCTATTCCTGGGTGTCTTACTATGTGTCCTACCAACCTATCTCTTCCTCTTCATTAGCAGTCGCCAGAAACATCTCTCCTCTCCCACTCGTCTTAATACCTCTTCGTTTGTACAGGCCAGACGTTTGTTTTAGAAGATTGCCCTTGACCTTGAAGCCTGCGGGTGAGCCTACACACACTCACTCTCTCACCCTATCGCTTCACACTTGTCACCACCGATCTGATGTAATGGAATTCCAGACTTGAGCAGACAGTACAGTCCACGTCGAAGTATTGTGTGACGGGCGGAAGTACACGTTACGTAGTTACGAACAGACCGTCATTATATTTGCTAATGACTGTACTTCAGCAGAAGTGTGAAACAGATTTGTCAATCATCGGATCGCTTGGGGCAGCTGATAACAACACAGGTACTGTAGTAACTCGCCTCCAGGCTTCCATTAAGATTTTTCACTCGTCTAAAACAAACGTCCGGCCTGTAACCCTATCTACCCATCTGATCATTCTCCTGTAACACCACATTTCAAAAGCTTCAATTCTCCTCTTTTCTGCTGCACCAATAGTCCAAATTTCACTTCCATAGAGCGCCACGCTCCAGACAAAGGCTTTCAAAAGTGACTTTCTAATACCTAAATCTATATTCGATGTCAACAGATTTTTTTTCTGTTAGAAATGCTTTCGTTGCTTGAGCCTGCCTAATTTTTATGTCCTCTTTGCGTAGTCCATAAATGATCAGCCAATTTGACGTCTGATTTCTTTCGGCTGCATTCCATTGTTTTTGCTTTACATTTATTGATTTTCAACAAGAATTCTTTCCTTAAGACTTTTCATACCATTTAGAAACTCATTCAAATCCTCTGATGAATCGGGTAAGATAACGATGTCATCAACATATCTCAGACTTGGTAAAATTTCACCTAATTTCCTAATTTAATTTTCTTGAGGAATCTACTTGAAAACAGAAGGTTCGTTGTTGAATTTCAGGGGAAAAGAAGCAGATGGAGATCGTAGAAAAATGAATTACCCCAGGGAAGTGTGCTTGCTCCTGCGTTGTTTAATATCTATACTAATGATCAGCCACTACCAGAGGGAACACAGAGTTTCATCTCTGCAGATGACTGTGCCATCATTGCCCAAGCTGACTGTTTTGATAATGTAGAACAGATTTTGTCCAAGGCATTAATAGAATTGTCGGCTTACTATAGGGAGAACCAATTGAGACCAAATCCCAGTAAAACACAGACTTGTGCTTTTTATCTTAAAAACAGACAAGCAGATAGAACCCTCAAAATTAACTGGGAAGGATCCACGCTAGAGCATTGTTCGTTTCCAAAATATCTAGGAATCACCCTTGACCGCGCTCTCGCTTACAAGAAGCACTGTTTGAACACCAAGAAAAAAAAGTGGCAGCCAGAAACAACATCATAAGGAAGTTAACAGGCACAACATGGGGAGCACATTCTAGTACTGTGAGAACCTCTTCTCTTGCGTTATGTTACTCCACCGGAGAATACGCAAACGCAGTATCGTACAAATCCAGTCATGCCAAAGTGGTAGATGTTGCACATAACGGTACTTGTCGTATTATTACTGGGTGCCTTAAGCCCACTTCGCTGGACAATCTGTACGCCCTTGCTGGTATCGCACCCCCTGACATCCGCAGAGAGGTAGCGGCGAAAAATGAGAGAAAAAAAAGGGCAGAAACTTCTGAAGCCCATCCTCTGTTTGGACATCGACCTGCAAAACCCCGACTAAAATCTAGGAAAAGCTTCCTCAGAACAACAGAAGCTCTTGTCGGAACTTCACAAAAATCCCGAACCAATTTGTGGCTTACACGGTTCTACAGTTCTGGACAATGGTTTCCACCCCCTGAAAAACTACCAGCCGGTTTCACAAAGAAATGGAGTAGGCTACATGGAGATCACTCAACAGAATTCGGTCGGGTGTCACAAGATGCAAAAGCAACTTACTGAGATGGGGTTTCCATGTGGAGTCACCGTCTTGTGAATGTGGTTCAGTGTAGTCAGTGTACGTTAAGAGGACCTGTTACATGCAACACCTAATGCCATAGAGATCGCCAACTTCTGGGCGGCTATAGTTTGAACAAATTGAAATGTAAAATTTTATATATAATATTATGTAGTCTATTTCACACTGGAAGTGTTTCTGACACGATGAATGAAATTTAATTTTCTCTCTCATTTCCTTCATTGCTCTAGTATGGGTGATAAGTCACAGCCCTGCCTTCTCTCTCACATAACTGAAGCATGATATTGTCCTGCTCACTAATTTACTGTTGGAAATAAGAAACCATAGAAACCCATTTCGAGGACAGGATTGGAAGTCACTCAACTCCTATCAAGACAATCGCGTAACTTAATATTTGGTATACGTGTCCATCACAGGCCAGCCATAAAATCATATAACTCTTCACCGTACCTCTCATAAAAGGGGGGAAACCTCCTCAAAATACATGCTAAAATAGCCTAACGACCGTAGAAAGACGACAAAAAGTTTATTTTGAGCCCTTCGATTTGAGAAACCAAAGTTGGCCCTTGAAAACCACATTTTAAGACCCTAGGAACAACAGTTTCCAAGATATCCATCCCCGATGTTGGCGGACGCAACTAATCTTAACGCCAGTGGTGTTAGCAGGTAGTGCGCAACATTCCTGCCAAACGGCAAGACTAATCTAAAAGCGGATTGCACCAACAGAATCTATAAGTTTGGTCCTATGACTTTTTTGTCGTATCTGCATCGATTAGGTACATCTTAGATTGCGCTAAAATCGTCGATGTTTCTTTGAATTTCAATTGCACCGTTTCGAAATGTGCATAGCTACCGTATTTAAAAGTTGGGAATAGTGATCAATGTTATCACTGGGGAACACATATTTGGAAATTGCATATGCGCATATGCAAATGCATTTTTTTGCATATTCTGAACATAACAGCATATTTAGCATATAGAGTTGAAATTAAGTATAATATAAAACATCTTGAACAAAATTGGTCACGCCTGTGTGTTGGACATCCCTTGTAAGAAACTTTCAGAGAAACAGATAACGAGATAACAGCATTTTACGCCAGGCATTCAAAGAAATGGACATTTCTTTCACCATCTCGGCAGACAGTAGCCCGGGGCTAGTTTTGTGGTGAGTTTCTTCAGTTAATGTGTAAATTTAGTCTGGATATTCTTTACTCAAAATACCTAAAGAGAAGAGCAGCAGGAAGTATTTCTTAAATCAGTGGGTGTCAGCTAATATTATTATTCAACTGATGGTGTTGTCTTCTATTGTCCAATATGCTCCAGGGTAGTGAAATGTGAAAATACATTTCAGCTTGAACAACATGCAAACACGACTGCACATATTACGGCAAAGGAAGGAAAGACTAGTGAATATGCATATTTTCTACATTGTTAGTGCATGAATGTCCGGTCCCTACTTATAGCATCACATGCCCTAACGAGAGTCAGAGCAACACTGTGAAGTCCCTTCTAATCGCGCGAACAATACCATTAGTCCCAATTCCACAATCATGTTACAGGACTCGCCCGATGCCAGTACACTCCACTCTTCAAACAGCAGCAGCGGCTATGAGGTGTTGCTTTGTTGACAATTAATATTGTACCTTACAATCGGTCAACACAATAGAATTCAAATTACTTTTTAATAACCTTTAAAAAAATGCAAACAGTAGTGAAATAGTACATTATGCAACGAGCCTATAATGACAAGACAAGACACAAGTATTTCCATACGAGTGTCTTTATTACCATTATAAATGAGTTGCATACGACTGTTTATGTTCGACGATAATTAACTTATAACTATTTTATGTTCGACCATAAATATTCATAAATTCCACAGTTATATGTACTGTACTAAACAGAGCGCATGGCCTACTCGAATACCCTCTGATTGATGGGAGAAACTGTATCATAATGAAAACTTGTACTATAATGAGCCTACAGTTTTCTGACATATAATATTTACATTTCGCCATGGTCGAACATAAAATACAAAATCTAATGTGTTTCTAACGTACATTTATTTGCATACACATTTGTTCCTAATTATATTTTATTAGAATGATGCACACAATTTGTGTATATGTTATACCGTACGTTACATTAAGTTTTGGTTGGTATCTTTGTACTCCGCATTTGTATATAAGTCTACCAGGGGACACTCGCTTTTGGTAACAGTCACAAAGTTGATCGCACAATTCACAAACACAGTTATTCCCTGGGTCGTGAAAACACTTGATCTTGCATACTTTGTGATGGTATCCATTGAGGTCACCGGCTATCGTAGCCCAGGATCTATTTATCATGGCTTCTGTTGTATAAAAGTCCAGCCAAATCTCCCTTCTTTTCTTTTCTCTTTCAAGGAGCAGTTTATTCGAGCTGACGGTGAATGGGAGCCTCATACGTAGGTCCTCTATAAAGAAGGGTTCTTTGGCGCGCTCGTACACTAGCCACGACTTGGTGTGTTTAGAAACACCTAGGATGGCTTTCACGAATCGTGATTTGACTGCTTCCAAAGTCATTACATCTTTTAGACTCACCTTTTCCCATACTATTTTTACGTTGAACAAGGCCATAGCAGTTTGCAATGATAATCTGGATATTTCTTTGATGTCAAAATTTGCTTTTATGGCAGATGCTGCTCGGGATTGCACGTGTATTCTGAATGATCTGGCAGTGGTTTGCAGAGTCACGCCCAGGTATTTGAAGAAGCTGTTGACTCTCATTAGAGGTTTCAGTCCTAGATGTATCCTGTCCTCCGCAGCTTCTCGACCTCCGTTGCGGAATGCTATCTAAACGTTTTATTCGGTGTTCATTTCCATTTTTTTCCCCTAATTATATTGCAGCACAGTTAATTCCAGTGGTGGTTGTGAATGTTGGGCACTAATAAGAGTACTGTTAGCTGTCAAGCTTCATATGTAATTTGAATTTCGACAGCTCGATTCTCTCTTGATGGGCTGCCTACAAATGACCCGAGAGGATCAGTCGGAAATGATCAGCACTGGAGACGACATGGCCTGCTTCACAGTCAACGCAATTTGTATTCTCACTACACCACAGGAAGGAATTAATTTACTTGAATCAGATGTCATTCAACAAGTGGTATGAATTAACCGGTTTTCAGGGCCGGTGTGCTAATAGCGACCGACTACATCTCGGTAGGCGTCACAAGAACCATCTCACTTCCTAGACTGGTCTTCAATCAACGTGCCTGCCTGATACACACGAGCTCTTCCACATTCCTCATCCATGTATCAGCTCAACGTTTCAAAGTTCACTTTAAGTTCCACACCACTGTTGCCCTCATAACCTGACAAGTTTCTGAGGGAAACACAAAGCCCTGTAACCAACATTATTATAAGCCTCCATGACAGTTTCATTTAGGGTACTCATCTCTCTATACACTTTTATATCAGTGTTTTATTGTGTTGGCATGTGTCAGATTGTATTGGTCCGCTCGCAGTAGACACAGTGTCATTATTTAGCAAATTACTATTTATTATTGAAACCTGATCAAGAAACCAGTATTCTACATCAACCTTTTACTCAGGCTGAGCTTGATCATGCACTGAGCAAAACCAAGAATGGTAAAGCAGCTGGCCTTGATAACTTAAGAGTAGAGCAAATTAAGAATTTCGGTCCAGTCACAAAGCACTGGTTAACAGAGCTAATGAACAAATGCATCCAATCATGCAAGATCCCGAAATTATGGAGGAAAGCCAAAGTTATAGCCATTCGTAAGCCTGATTAGGATCCAAATGACCCAAATAGCTATCGTCCTATTTCGCTCCTTTGTCATCTGTACAAGATCCTTGAAAGACTCATACTCCACAGACTAATGGAGAAATTAGAGGCTATCTATATACCACAGCAAGCTGGCTTCAGAATTGGGAAGATGGTTTTGAAAGGAAACAGATCACTGGAGCAGTGTTCATCGACCTTACAGCTGCATATGATACTGTCAACCATAGACGTCTCCTCATGAAACTATACAATGCTACGAATGATTACCAGCTTACCTGCTTCATAAGAAATCTCCTTGAAAATAGAAGATTTTTCGTCGAATTTCAGGGGAAAAGAAGCAGGTGGAGATCACAGAGGAACGGATTACCTCAGGGAAGTGTGCTCTCTCCGTCATTGTTCAACATCTACACCAATGACCAGCCGCTACCTGTAGGAACACAAAGCTTTATCTATGCAGATGACTGTGCCATCACCACTCAAGACTCCTGCTTTGACGCTATTGAGGAGAAACTATCTAATGCACTTACAGAGCTGTCTGCTTACTACAAGGAGAATCAGCTGAGTCCAAACCCCAATAAAACACAGACTTGTGCCTTCCACCTTAAAAATAAAATGGCAAACAGAACCCTTAAAATCACTTGGGAAGGAACCACATTAGAGCACTGCATCTCACCAAACTATCTTGGAGTTACCCTCGACCGTGCTCTCACTTACCAGAAACACTGCTCGAACACCAAGCAAAAAGTGGCAGCCAGAAATAATATTATAAGGAAGATAACGGGTACTACCCGGGGGGCACATCCCAATACTGTGAGAACCTCTTCCATTGCTCTATGTTACTCTGCTGCGGAATACATACCTGCCAACTTTTGAAAAGGGCTATCAGTAAAACTCACGCGCGACAAAAAAAAATAACGATTTTCGACATACCCCGGCTTGACGAAAATAATAATACTTCTGGGCTACAAAATACAATAATTCATGCTTTAAACAAGATACTTCAATGAAATCATATCTACTTACATGATTTGTAGATGAACATAACAATCAAGAATAAATCCATGTTAATCAGCAGCAGGCGTGGTGAATATTGGTTTGGAGCAGACATAACAGGACTTCCTTGATAGATTAAGCTGATATACGATAATTGAAAAAGGCTTTAAACAATAAAACTTGTTTAACGTAACACAGGCAAGAAATAATATAATACACACTGCAAATCACATGCTAGTTCGACTTTTAAGTCATGGTTGTGGCCTTTTTAGCTTCCTGCAAACAGTCTTGAGAAAATGTTTTGTCATAACAGGGACCAGAACTCCTGGTCTTCAAAATAGAAATAGACTCCAGAGATTCATTGGACATGGATGACCTGAACTGTGTTCTATTTTTCTTCACAAGGCTAAAAAAAACGTTCACATTCTGCATTGCTATGGGGTATGGTGAGAATAGAGAGCAATACTCTAGAAATTCGGTTATACTTAAGAAGTCCATCGGCTCCACGAATTCTTGATATTCGTGCCCAACTGGAATCACTTTCAGCATCTTGATGTGCAGCGAAAGTGTCATCTACCTGAAGAGCTGTGCACTGCCTCTGAAGCTCATTCACCACCTCATCTGTAGTTTCATTCTCTTCCTTGCATAACATGATAGGAAACTTTTCCAAGAAAAAACGAATGGAAGATAACTGTGCATCTTCAATTTTGTCTAACCTAGCAACTTGAGCATTCTTTAACACGTCATCCTTGAGTGGAAACTTGTTGATGATGTAGTCACAGGCAGTATAAAAGTAGTTTCTCACTGATGAAAAGAAAAGGGATTTATCTGTATCCGGTCCGTTCTGAAGGCCTTAACAACTTCAGATGATGCATCTTTTGCCATTTTATTTACAATACATGTCGTTTTCGTGCGACCACAACTATATTTCTTTGCAACTTCTGATTTGGGAAATATCTTCTTAAATAAAGCACCAGCATGATCAGCCGCACTTAAGGGAAGTAAACAGACACTCGGCCCTAATTACGTCACTGTCAACGTTTCCAGACTTAGCAGAAAAGGTGTTGATTTTCTTGCTATCTTCCTTCGATTTAACATAACTAATGTGTTTACCGCACTTCACATGATTACTTAAATCGTTTTTTCCACCATGTGCAATATTAATATCACACCCACATACCGTGCAAAAGGCAAATTTTTCTCCCTTTCTTGATTTTAGTATGCACGGAAAATCAACCGAGTATGATTCTTTAAATGTCTGGAAGTACTATTTCTTGTTGGATTTGTTCATTCTCGATATCTACTAAAACATCGAAAGGAACCTGGATCACTGAACGTCACATAAAATTATAACATAAAACACTTAAGACAGCCAACACTTCATTAAAACATGTCAAGACACACAAAGCCATTAAATGAAAACGACGCCAACCTCGTGAAGAAAGAATATGCACATGGTAGAAAAACACACACACACGTGGAACGAATGTAATTAGTCCAAGGAATACAGGAAACTACGAAGCACGAAGTTATAGCACAAAAACTCGAACGCTTCATTAAAATATGCCATAACCTTAAAAGACGAAAACATTCAAGGAACGTCAACTTCGCGAACAATGAACAACTAACGTGGTCAAAGAATATGGTTTAAATCGCAACGAGCGAACGGAGCGGAACAAAGAATATGCGAAGCAGAGCCTGTCGACACATGGAAGAACGGTTATCCCGGCTTCAAATTCAATTACAAATGACGACACAACCATCACACGGTTAAAAGTACGAATCATATCAAAGAACGAGCTATCGACTATCGTGGACTTGCCTTCGACCCACGCAAACAATCGATTGTACGGAAGTGGGCGGTATTATCGAATGTAAATTATCGTTTCAAATTTTTGTCCGCAAAATCGTAAAATGACATCGTTCATCCGTAAAACCGTAAAATGCTGCAATATCCGTAAATTTTACGGATAAACCGTAAAAGTTGGCAGGTATGGGAATATGCATCCCCAGTATGGTACAAGTCAACCCACGCCAGGAATGTAGATACAGCTCTAAACGATACCTGTCGCATTATTACCGGATGTCTAAAGCCTACTCCTTTGGATAAATTGTACAGTCTTGCTGGCATTGCCCCTCCTAATATTCGTCGTGAGATTGCAGCAAAAATTGAGAAGAAGAAGGCGGTAACATCTAAAGCTCACCCTCTGTATGGATACAAGCCAGCTACTTCGATACTCAAATCAAGGAAAAGTTTCCTCAGAATTACCGAGGCTCTTAAGGGGACACCTCAACAATCCCGAATCCATCTATGGCGTGCAAGCTGCAATCGCTCCGAAGAATGGCTGACACCTAGTGAAGAACTACTACCTGGTCATATGGAGAAATGGAGTACCTGGAGATCTCTGCACTGAAAATTGCAAAATTAGCTTCGAGGTTTTCCTATGCCCAGAACTTAGAATGCAATAAAAATCAAATATCTTAAATACCATATCTGGATTAGCCTAGATATACATATGCAATTGGATTAACTCATGAGGGCTACTTGTAGCATAGGCCTTTGAGAATATTTTACGGAAGCTATTCTAACAACTCTACGCAGTGATGTGCTCTCAATTCGAATTGCAGAATAAGAATGTATAAAAAAGAAAACTCGTGCCCACTGGCCTGGCGCAAGTCCTCGAAATGAGCACCGCTTGGATGACTTACGTATCATCGATACAATTTCAGTACCCCAAACCGAAATTCAATTTCGTGGCAGGACAGGGAATCAAACCCGGACCACCGGGGCGACAGCCAAGAACGTTAGACGCTACACTACAAGGTGGTCTCTTTCATTGTCAGCGCAATCAATTGCACGATACCATGTAATTTCTTCACTGGGCGAACTATAATAGTACACATTTCTTCGTATTTTTTGGCATTACATAGCCCCTGGTAAGTTAGGAAGACGGTTCGCGTACCATAACCCTAAAGTCGAATAGTTCCAAGAACTAACAAACAAAACAGTCTTAGGCACTCCACCGAAAGAAATACAGACAAGCTGGTAGAAAGACAGACAACATATTTTGTAATTTTCAGAGCAAAATAGGCTAACTGTTATATAATGAATAGCACTCTTGGTCTCCATAGTGTTTAAATAATGAATATTGTCCTAAAACTTGAAGGTTTGAAGGATTTCGTGTCTTCTTGCTTATTTTGCCGTATATCTTATGTGTAGGTCAATTCCACAAGGTATTGTTTCAGGCCAAGTTGAATATAAGATTTTTTTATTTTTATCGTTTACCCTCCATGGTTGGCTTTTCCCGCGGACTAAGCGAGCGATCTCACCTTTACCGCCACTGGTAGTGGTAGTGTCCTGGAGCTTGGGACTCTGAGTCGGGGATACAACTGGGGAGTGTGACTAGCACGTTGCCCAGGCGGCCTCACCTGCAAAGCGAACAGGGGCCTGATGAAGAGATGGGAAGAGTGGGAATATTAGGTAAGGAAGAGGGAAGAAGGCGGCCGTGGCCTTACGTTAGGTACTGTACCCGATAACCCGGATAGTAGGCTGTCAGATATCCGCCCCCCTCAATCGGATTGCCAATAATCAAACGCGCCGGCATAGCTACATCAATGAAAATGGCACTGACAGATACTATCGAGATTAGAGCACAATAGTTAACAAGAAATTATTGTGGAACACACCAAAATATACGGGGGTTCATACTTACCTTTACTTACCTCTTAAATTTATCTCGGGGACTGGGTTGTCAACTGGATCACTTAAAAGTATGCCCTCACAATAACCTCCACCATGATATTTAAAATGAACCACGACGAAGACGAGAAACTTTAAACTGCACAATAATTTATTTCACAAAAAGAATGAATTTAACAAAAATAAACAACAAAATCCACGTGGCAATCAGAAGCCATCGTCTATATAACCATGCCCTCCTGTAGGACCTGTATACTCTACATACAATGTTTCAGCTTTCTCAAGCTCAAAATAACGTAAAAATAATAATGCACTTGGAATGGAAACGGGATTTGGGACGAGACACATATAGCAATTGTTTTGCGTGTTTATACACTTCACATTTTATTTATAGCCACAAGGCTATTATGGAAACGTCCTTGGCCTCTGTCATACAGTTGTCCGGGCCAGCTGCAATGCACCTGCATCGTCAAAGTGGACTCTCCTGTCTGGTCCGCGTTAGCATATGCTTGTTACATCAGAGCTTAGCTCTCCCTTTTCAAAACACGTAAATGTCCACATCTCAACTGAAATATTATCACGCAAATGTTTGAAATGCTCCATTCAAACACCAGTGGAATACTCTAACAATCCCAAATCATGTTTAATTGTTCAAGCCACTTGCTTAATTAGCGTTGTTTAGAGTATAAAAACAAAACTCCAAATGTTTATAACAAAAGTTCATTAATTATTTATGACAATTATAAGTTGTTTATAACAATGTCAAATGACAATTGAAAAATATATATTCGCCACTCTCAATCCTTTTCATTTCAAATTATTATCAAAGATATTTACAAAAGTATTTACAATATTAAATATTGTTTATATTATTTATACAAGAAATACATTAAACCACACGTTTATCCGGTTGATAATTACTTAAATCGTGGTAATATAATCGACCAATGAAGGTTAGTTACATTTTAAAGTTCATATTCAGGTTTAATAAGGTTTTAATAATTATTATTATTAGTGATGGTAACCTCCATTCAAAATCGTTATCTCAAATTATTTAACACTCTTGTTAATTTTAACAGTATCTTCATATGAATAACTTTCAAAGAACCAGGACACTACATTCAGCGGCAAAATACTTCGCTTCAAAATGCACAAAATTGCATAAAATAGGCCCAGAATTCCTCATATATTTCAACATATATGGCATAAAAATCTTCCACAGTACATACAAAAATCCTCCACTTACAACTTCTTCAACATCAATAATTACTGTGGGAATCTGCTTCACTTATTCAAAGGCATTATTCATCAGCGACTTTCACATGTCCACTGAACTAACGATTATACATCCATTGTTCCTGTTTAAAAATTCTTATATTCATCAATTGTAATAATGACTGTTATTATTTAACCTTCGTGGGTTTCATTCATGAATCGATATGAAGTAAAAATTTGCCAATCACAAATAAATTTAATAGCAAATACGATTAGACACTCCTCTCTGGTCTATCAAAATTGAGATTAATATCTTCAAAGTAACGCAGTATAAAAATACTATCTTCAATCAAAGTTCATCTAAACTGCATAAATAGTCGAATAGAATACAACTAGACTGTGGAATGCAAACATTATTGTTCCACTCTATAATTGAGAAAAACTCCTATCAAATGTTCATTACTTTAGTGTATTCAATAATTCGTAGTCAAAGTTCCTATTTCATAAAATTGTCTGTAATGCAACGGTAATTAGAACTGACGATAAATGTCTATGTTGCAATCATGTTCATAAAACGACTAGTATTTCCAAGATCGTCGACAATGATAAAGATTTTAACGCTCTAAAATCTTTTAATTATTCTTCTTTCTTGAGGATGACAGAAAATTGGTCAAAGTAATTTACTGAATAGAATTACATTAATAAAGTGACACGCTGTCTGAATTCAAATCTTCCATAGAAAATCATTAACTTTACAGTCAAATCGTGACTTCAAAAATATGCAAATTACTGAAAGAATCTAATATATCAGTCTCAACTGATCCAAAATTATTTAAGTATGCCAATGACATAACCATGTCTTAATAAATCGTCGAAAAAGGCATCAATCATCGAAGTGTACTGAGTACATAAATATTAATCAAGAAAATGGGGCAAAAGATAGGACACAAAAATATGGGGAAAATGGTTGCTCAAATATCGCTACAAGACTCAAATAATACAAGAAACGTTCACGACTACCTTATCTGTTGATTGAAGTTCTAGAGGAAAGTTTTCAAAGAAAACTGCTGTTGGTTCCATTTCACCAGCGTAAAGATGTGCTCCGACCTCGAACCTGGAATCAGCGTCCTCGGAGAATCGAACTGCTTCCTCCTCCGGAAATTGCACTGCTCCATGTACACGAAAGACATCCTTCTGGCAAAATTCTTCTTTTTGAGCCGGGTCCACCCTGGCCTCTCTTGAAAATTCCCTGAAGTTCTGGTCGTAATTCGCCATGAAGTTTATTGCAGTTATTTCCGCAGAAATATTCATAATCGTGGAGTATGAAAATATTTCCACAGTCATTTGATATAATTCAGCGATGGATTCACGATGCATGAGTGTAGTTGGATGTTCACTACATGCTCGCTTTTGTAGAAAGACGATTAACGAAGTTCCATGCTGCTACTTCATTCCATCGATATATGTCCCAATTGCATTAAAGCCTTAGCCTTCCATCTCAACTTCTGTTATAATCATTGAAAGCACTGCAAGATTATAATGTTCCATAGTGGAATGTATCGTTGTATTACCAAACGTATTCTCCAATATCACTGTTGTAATCCACGTGTCAGCCGTAGTGTATAATGTGGAAATTTTAAAAGTGTTTCTCATGTGGCGAGAAAATCACTTTTGTTGGCAGCCTTAAAGTGCCAATATCTTTTGAAGTAAAACTGTGAAATTGTTCAAATCTTCTACACACCTCAATGTTGTACTGCCCAATTGAATTATAATAAAGGCTGAAGTTAACTCTTTATATCTTATCAGGTGGAAACGTTAATGTGAGCGTTTCAACTTCACCTAGTTTCGAACAGCGTAAAATGGAACTGCTCCGTGTTCGTTCGATGCGCCGGGCTTTTACCATGCACGCTAAAGACGACTTACTTCACTGAATCACTTGAAAACGACTATAAATCACCAGAAATATATATGCGATCTGACATATGAGATCTGAGATATGAGATCTGAGCGTATGAGAGATATGAGAGATATGAGAGCTCCTCTATCCTGTGCACGACCTTTTATTAACTTCTTAAGGGGCGTATCCATCCCTTCCATAGCCTGTTGCTCCGTCATCACTGAAAGTTCTAACTTTGGCTATACTTGACGGATTTTCAAATTTCAAAAACTCAAAATTAATTTCTTCAAAATTCCAAATCAATGCCATAACTGAAAATAGATTTCCACAATTCTGCATGCCAAAAGTAATTAAATATGATAGTTTCAGTAATCTCCGTCTTCTTTCCAAACTATCGTTCATTGGTTCGAGCCTTTCCTCCAATAGCGTAACTTCTTCCTTAGCACAATACCTTGTTTCCTGCGACTGCGTCGTAAATCTCAGATCTTTCTCGAACAAAATCATGACGTCACCAAGAATCTCAGCTCAACCAGCCTGCTTGCCTCAAGTCTGCGTCATCCGTGCCTACGTCATGAGTATCCACGTCACAACTATGACATCCATAACTTTACTCATATTTTCCAATACAGCCACCGTGGTCTCAATATAATTCAAATTACGGGGGCATTCTCCCTTCACCACGTTTTAAAAACAGTTGCAAATTGTTTTTAAACTCTGTGTTATAATTATCAGAATTCACTTGAACACGAAATTGAATTATTATTGGCTTACTCTTGGATAATATCTCTTCTATGTTCCTTAATCATTAATCTCTTCTACTCTGGGTTTATGTGTGGCTAATGTATTCTCTCCTCTTTACTTTCTCTTCTGTCCTGAATTCCTGTTTTCCGAATTCTGCTGGCTTGTAGAAGGACCAGGATCGATCACTACATCCTGTCTTTTCTTTTGGTTTTCAGCTTCCTTCTCTCGCAATTCCTTTAGATACTGCTGACTTTCTTTCTTTCTTTCCTGATATTTGTCGGGTGTCATAACCTGACCTTGAGAATTCTGATTTCGATTCTGGTAATTTCTATTATAGTTCCTATTGTAGCCCTGGTTATTGTAGTATCTACCTCTTCCATTATTATCATTGCCTCTATTGTTCCAGCCTCGTCTTTGCTGATATGGACGGTAACCTTGCGATCTGTTGCGAAAATAATTATTCCTATGGGGACCTACATTTTCGGTTTTTCCTTCGTCAGCGGGCTTATCAGTTTGCTGGACTTGATCCAAATAGACCGTATTGATGTCTTTGAATTCATGCCTCTGACCTTTCTGAACCACATTTGGCATTGGACTCGTGTAGTCAAGCCTTCTCAACAATTCGTCCATGCTGGTCAAATCTCTGATATTTGACGATATAATCAGTCTTCTTACTTCCACAGGCAGCATACGCGAAATAGCATCGATCAACTGCTCTGTTGACAATGGGGGTTGCAAAAATCTCAAGCGTGATAGTTGGCTCGTGAAGAAATCAGCGTACCGTGTTGGAAGAGTACCTGAATACTTCCTTGAGTATACCTCAGCTCTTAATGAATTCTGAGCTTCTATGGACCAGAATCGTTTGATCAGTGCCTCTGCGAATTCGTCAAAATTACTGAAGGTGTAGCGAAATGCTCTGAACCATTCAAGGGGTCCTCCAGCTAAAAATCCCTCTACTATCCTCATCTCTCTTTCTCTGGGAATGTGAGCTTCGATAAAATAATCTTTAAGATTCCTGATATATTCTATCGGTGTCAGACTATCAGTATTGCTAAATTTTTGAGGTTTGTCCTCGAAGTTCCGGATGACTGTCACATTTCTCGGATATGAATCCATGTAATTTTTCCCACTATCGCGATATTTCCATTCCGGTTCAATATTCCTATCCTCATCTTCTTCCCGGAATCTGGATATACGTTCCTCAGGACCAATATCTCTCTCTTCTGCAGTGAGTTTACCTCTTCTCACGTAATTCCTGTCTTCGCAAGTCGATCCTTCTGGATCCTTATCAGTGATTTCCGTTATAACTTTCCTGATCAACTCTTCTTTGTAGGTTTCCATCAGGCTAGCTTCTCCTAGTTTCAAATTCTGCAGTTTGCTCGTAGTTTCGTTAACATCAGAGACAACCTTATGAATTTGTTCCTTTAATGTTTGCACGTCCTGACCTATTGTGTTCTATCCTCTACCTGCTTTTCGGATAGCGAATCCATCCTGATACTCAAATCCTTCCTAATCTGAACTACTTCATTGTTAATGTCTACTTGTGTACTGGCAAGTGTTCGTTCAATTCGCTCCTGAATTTGATTTACATGTTCCCCACTTGACCTGTTCCATTCATCTTTCCATACCGTTACATTTGCAGTTAACATTTCCGCAATATCTACTTCGATGTCTTCCTTAAGTAACCGATTATGATCTAGAACCTGGGTTCTCATGACCTCTACATCATATTTTAGACCTGCTAAAGAAGCTGTTGTCCTAACAGACTCGTCAACTAATCGAGTTGTCAAAGCACTAATGTTACGAGTACAAAGTGTTTTTGAAGTTTCAATTTCCTCCCTAACTTTGTTAACATCAGTCTGAACTTTAGCAATGTCTACAAAAACTGTATTTACTTCTACTTGTATTTTATTGATGTCGCTTTGCATCTCATTTACATCTGTATGAATGTTGTTAATGTCTACCTGAACGTTTGATACATCGGTTCCAACATTTTTAATCTCCCTTTGAACCTCTTCTACTTTATCCTGTACAGTAGCAACATCATTTCTAACAACAATTACTTCAGCTCTAGCACATGAAATATCACCCCGGACATTAGCAACATCAAGATTCAACATAGTAAGATCTTTCTGTACCTTAGAAACATCAGTTTTAACATCAGACACATCTTTATGTACATTGGATAAATCTTTATGGACATTGGACACGTCTGTGCGCATGTCAGTTACAGCATTCTCGATTCCCTGGGTACTGATCTGTAAACGCGACATATCATTTTCAAAGTTTGCAGAACTGGTCTGAATAACTTTCAAATTTTCATCCATCCTAGTAGACAAATTAGCAGACAAATTACTAGCATTCTCCTTCATCATCTCCTGCATTCGACTAGTATTCCTAGCTTCCATTTCCTTAGCACTTTCATTCATGCTAGCTTTCAAACTAGCAGACAAATTACTGAACATCTCCTCCAACATTTTCCTCATACTCTCATCTGCCATTTCAATAATATTCAATAATAAACTGCTTTAGGGACATACATCAAACAGAGCAAAATAACAACATCTGAGCAACATTTTTCACCATATATAAATTTTGAGCAAATTTCTGTCTTAAATCTAACTTATAAATACCTTATAATTAACCTTCGTAGACATTTCATGTTGAAATAAACTCAAGCACATGTTCAAATTTCTTTGGTTCATTTTAAAATATCCTAACACAAATAATTTACATTTATAATCCAAATAGTTAATTTTATCTTTAATATGACTAAACACGTCATAAGCCGGTCAAATAAAATAAGATTCCAGATCATAGGCGATTTTTCTAAGTTTCCAGCCTATTTAACCTCTCTCAAGTTGTATAAGATCTGATCTTTTCTGAGTGTAATTTTCCTAATAACACAACATTTAATTCCTATATAATCACACTCTCAAGTTCTACAATTGGCCAAGACATCTAACAAAGAATCAACCTCTTTATTTGAGTCTTCACAATCCCTTTGATATCGATAACTTGGTAATCCAATGTTATTCGAACACTCCACAAAATTGCGGTGCCAATTCTACTGCAATAACTTGGTAATCCAGTTTTGCCAATCGAGCCCCACCTTTCAGGGTTGCCAATCCTACTTGGTAATCCAATGTTATTCAAGCATTCCGAACTTCGATTGTGCCAATTCTACTTGGTAATCCAGTTTTGTAGAACAAGCCCCACGTTTAACGCCAATCCTACTGTACCCGATAACCCGGATAGTAGGCTGTCAGATATCCGCCCCCCTCAATCGGATTGCCAATAATCAAACGCGCCGGCATAGCTACATCAATGAAAATGGCACTGACAGATACTATCGAGATTAGAGCACAATAGTTAACAAGACATTATTGTGGAACACACCAAAATATACGGGGGTTCATACTTACCTTTACTTACCTCTTAAATTTATCTCGGAGACTGGGTTGTCAACTGGATCACTTAAAAGTATGCCCTCACAATAACCTCCACCATGATATTTAAAATGAACCACGACGAAGACGAGAAACTTTAAACTGCACAATAATTTATTTCACAAAAAGAATGAATTTAACAAAAATAAACAACAAAATCCACGTGGCAATCAGAAGCCATCGTCTATATAACCATGTCCTCCTGTAGGACTTGTATACTCTACATACAATGTTTCAGCTTTCTCAAGCTCAAAATAACGTAAAAATAATAATGCACTTGGAATGGAAACGGGATTTGGGACGAGACACATATAGCAATTGTTTTGCGTGTTTATACACTTCACATTTTATTTATAGCCACAAGGCTATTATGGAAACGTCCTTGGCCTCTGTCATACAGTTGTCCGGGCCAGCTGCAATGCACCTGCATCGTCAAAGTGGACTCTCCTGTCTGGTCCGCGTTAGCATATGCTTGTTACATCAGAGCTTAGCTCTCCCTTTTCAAAACACGTAAATGTCCACATCTCAACTGAAATATTATCACGCAAATGTTTGAAATGCTCCATTCAAACACCAGTGGAATACTCTAACAATCCCAAATCATGTTTAATTGTTCAAGCCACTTGCTTAATTAGCGTTGTTTAGAGTATAAAAACAAAACTCCAAATGTTTATAACAAAAGTTCATTAATTATGTATGACAATTATAAGTTGTTTATAACAATGTCAAATGACAATTGAAAAATATATATTCGCCACTCTCAATCCTTTTCATTTCAAATTATTATCAAAGATATTTACAAAATTATTTACAATATTAAATATTGTTTATATTATTTATACAAGAAATACATTAAACCACACGTTTATCCGGTTGATAATTACTTAAATCGTGGTAATATAATCGACCAATGAAGGTTAGTTACATTTTAAAGTTCATATTCAGGTTTAATAAGGTTTTAATAATTATTATTATTAGTGATGGTAACCTCCATTCAAAATCGTTATCTCAAATTATTTAACACTCTTGTTAATTTTAACAGTATCTTCATATGAATAACTTTCAAAGAACCAGGACACTACATTCAGCGGCAAAATACTTCGCTTCAAAATGCACAAAATTGCATAAAATAGGCCCAGAATTCCTCATATATTTCAACATATATGGCATAAAAATCTTCCACAGTACATACAAAAATCCTCCACTTACAACTTCTTCAACATCAATAATTACTGTGGGAATCTGCTTCACTTATTCAAAGGCATTATTCATCAGCGACTTTCACATGTCCACTGAACTAACGATTATACATCCATTGTTCCTGTTTAAAAATTCTTATATTCATCAATTGTAATAATGACTGTTATTATTTAACCTTCGTGGGTTTCATTCATGAATCGATATGAAGTAAAAATTTGCCAATCACAAATAAATTTAATAGCAAATACGATTAGACACTCCTCTCTGGTCTATCAAAATTGAGATTAATATCTTCAAAGTAACGCAGTATAAAAATACTATCTTCAATCAAAGTTCATCTAAACTGCATAAATAGTCGAATAGAATACAACTAGACTGTGGAATGCAAACATTATTGTTCCACTCTATAATTGAGAAAAACTCCTATCAAATGTTCATTACTTTAGTGTATTCAATAATTCGTAGTCAAAGTTCCTATTTCATAAAATTGTCTGTAATGCAACGGTAATTAGAACTGACGATAAATGTCTATGTTGCAATCATGTTCATAAAACGACTAGTATTTCCAAGATCGTCGACAATGATAAAGATTTTAACGCTCTAAAATCTTTTAATTATTCTTCTTTCTT
Source organism: Meconema thalassinum (assembly GCA_946902985.2). Classification (NCBI taxonomy): domain Eukaryota; kingdom Metazoa; phylum Arthropoda; class Insecta; order Orthoptera; family Tettigoniidae; genus Meconema; species Meconema thalassinum. Next base: position 8,872,790 of record OX336390.1, read on the forward strand.
GAGGATGACAGAAAATTGGTCAAAGTAATTTACTGAATAGAATTACATTAATAAAGTGACACGCTGTCTGAATTCAAATCTTCCATAGAAAATCATTAACTTTACAGTCAAATCGTGACTTCAAAAATATGCAAATTACTGAAAGAATCTAATATATCAGTCTCAACTGATCCAAAATTATTTAAGTATGCCAATGACATAACCATGTCTTAATAAATCGTCGAAAAAGGCATCAATCATCGAAGTGTACTGAGTACATAAATATTAATCAAGAAAATGGGGCAAAAGATAGGACACAAAAATATGGGAAAAATGGTTGCTCAAATATCGCTACAAGACTCAAATAATACAAGAAACGTTCACGACTACCTTATCTGTTGATTGAAGTTCTAGAGGAAAGTTTTCAAAGAAAACTGCTGTTGGTTCCATTTCACCAGCGTAAAGATGTGCTCCGACCTCGAACCTGGAATCAGCGTCCTCGGAGAATCGAACTGCTTCCTCCTCCGGAAATTGCACTGCTCCATGTACACGAAAGACATCCTTCTGGCAAAATTCTTCTTTTTGAGCCGGGTCCACCCTGGCCTCTCTTGAAAATTCCCTGAAGTTCTGATCGTAATTCGCCATGAAGTTTATTGCAGTTATTTCCGCAGAAATATTCATAATCGTGGAGTATGAAAATATTTCCACAGTCATTTGATATAATTCAGCGATGGATTCACGATGCATGAGTGTAGTTGGATGTTCACTACATGCTCGCTTTTGTAGAAAGACGATTAACGAAGTTCCATGCTGCTACTTCATTCCATCGATATATGTCCCAATTGCATTAAAGCCTTAGCCTTCCATCTCAACTTCTGTTATAATCATTGAAAGCACTGCAAGATTATAATGTTCCATAGTGGAATGTATCGTTGTATTACCAAACGTATTCTCCAATATCACTGTTGTAATCCACGTGTCAGCCGTAGTGTATAATGTGGAAATTTTAAAAGTGTTTCTCATGTGGCGAGAAAATCACTTTTGTTGGCAGCCTTAAAGTGCCAATATCTTTTGAAGTATAACTGTGAAATTGTTCAAATCTTCTACACACCTCAATGTTGTACTGCCCAATTGAATTATAATAAAGGCTGAAGTTAACTCTTTATATCTTATCAGGTGGAAACGTTAATTTGAGCGTTTCAACTTCACCTAGTTTCGAACAGCGTAAAATGGAACTGCTCCGTGTTCGTTCGATGCGCCGGGCTTTTACCATGCACGCTAAAGACGACTTACTTCACTGAATCACTTGAAAACGACTATAAATCACCAGAAATATATATGCGATCTGACATATGAGATCTGAGATATGAGATCTGAGCGTATGAGAGATATGAGAGATATGAGAGCTCCTCTATCCTGTGCACGACCTTTTATTAACTTCTTAAGGGGCGTATCCATCCCTTCCATAGCCTGTTGCTCCGTCATCGCTGAAAGTTCTAACTTTGGCTATACTTGACGGATTTTCAAATTTCAAAAACTCAAAATTAATTTCTTCAAAATTCCAAATCAATGCCATAACTGAAAATAGATTTCCACAATTCTGCATGCCAAAAGTAATTAAATATGATAGTTTCAGTAATCTCCGTCTTCTTTCCAAACTATCGTTCATTGGTTCGAGCCTTTCCTCCAATAGCGTAACTTCTTCCTTAGCACAATACCTTGTTTCCTGCGACTGCGTCGTAAATCTCAGATCTTTCTCGAACAAAATCATGACGTCACCAAGAATCTCAGCTCAACCAGCCTGCTTGCCTCAAGTCTGCGTCATCCGTGCCTACGTCATGAGTATCCACGTCACAACTATGACATCCATAACTTTACTCATATTTTCCAATACAGCCACCGTGGTCTCAATATAATTCAAATTACGGGGGCAGTACCACCCCGGTATTTTTCCGAAGACGAAGTGGGAAACCACGGAAAACCACTTGGAGGATGGTTGAGGTGGGAGTCGAAACCCTTCTACTCATTTGGACCACCCGAGGCTGAGTAGACCCCAATCCAGTCCTCATACCACTTTTCAAATTTCGTGGCAGAGCCGGGAATCGAACCGCGGAAGTCCTGGGTGGCAGCTAATCATGCTGACCTCTACACCACGGAGGCGACTTGAGTATAAGAATAAAAAACATAAATGACCCTAGATTGCGACGGAATATCTTTCATCTTAAAATCCTGATGAATTTACTAACGCATAAAAATATGGTATATTGGCTTTCACGGCCGGTGAATTAAAACTCAGCGTTCTTCTAGGTTTGTGCCGTGTCTTGTGTGGGGTTTCGACTAGGGACACCAAGCTAGCTCATCGGCGGGCTCTTGGTGTCCCCGCCCGGACCCCCACAGGAGTGACGAACTGCGCGCCATCTCCCTTTATATTAGGTGCATCTGCACCACTTGACTGCGGAACTAAAAGCTCAAGCAGCCTTAACCTCCCTATGAAGGCTTCCAAAAATATGGTATATTGGCTTTCACGGCCGGTGAATTAAAACACAGCTGAGTTTTACTAACGCCTGTTTCTCGAACTCACATATCCCTGAAGAGCATCAATCTAGTCATTTGGTGAATTCAGAATCTTGTTATTGAAATACAGTTTTATAGTCCTAATGTAGTTTTTTTGGTTCTACCCATAATTATTCTGGTTGCTATGAGGTAGGGGATGAGGTGAGACAGTTTCCTTGTGGGAATGATTTCATGACGCCAATCTCATGAGAGGAGTTAATGACAAATAAAATTAATGAGGTAATGTATGGAGTGGCTGTGTGTGGTCTTTCGAGTTTGGAGTAGTCTGACCATGCACGTTAACGTGTTTAGCTACCTCGGCTGGTTTGTGACATTATGTCAACAAATTAAAAAATGTATTTTAACTCTCCTGATTCCATACCGGCCCTTGATTCTAGTTTAGGACTATTATATCTCGCTGCACCTGCTACATCACCCAACAAGTATGCAAATTTCTGTATCCTTGCTGCAGATCTGGTTCATATGCGTCCAAATATCATGTCTTATACGTCTACGGTTTGATTCATTAATATGTGACTCTCCCACTATGCTATTTTTGTCCTCCCCACGTTATGAGCACGGCAGACCACACGCATATGCCACAATGTTGGCTCTAGTGCGCCTAGTGTCCAGGCTCCGCGCTCAGTACTAAACGTACTTCAGTACCCGGTCAAATGGACAGAGCTTGTGCGACTAAGCGCTGCAGTGCTAGTGTGCTGCCCCTATATTGTTCTGTCGTGCTGCACTGCTCAGAACTGGACCGAGTAGGGCAGCGCTCAGCCGGCACGAGTAAATTTCTCGCTAGCACTGATTCACCTTGCCCATTGCACGGCCCTGCTGTCCAGTACCATACCACTTGAGAAGCCTATTTCCTGAAGGTCTTTTTCAACTTCAAGCAGCCAGGTGTTCTTAGCTTTCTTTCAGAGAGTAAGATTTATAATTATTTTTATGTTCGAACATAAAATAGTTATAATTATCGTCGAACATAAACAGTCGTATGCAACTCGCCTATAATGGTAATTAAGACACTCGTATGGAAATTACGCGACTTAGTTCGCTCGTTTCATAAACAGACTCGTGTCTTCAAAATTATTGCCATTATAGGCTCGTGGCATAATGTAGACTATTATCAGCCTGTGATCACTTTGAGAATATGCCCATAAATTTTCAAACTTCTTTCCTCAGAATGCTGATAAAGCTCCTGGGATTTCCTTTTCATCCAAATCCCCTCGATAAAAAGGGCATTGATTATTATAAGCATGACGAATGAAAGGGAAAGTGAGCAGACTCATCAAGTTCAAGCGCGCCCCGCCAGGCAGCGTTGGAGGGGGCTAGTTCCACGCTGCCGGTGTTAGCTCAGCTGGTCTTAGGGATGCTGCTAAGGGAAACGAATGACTTTGTAACTAATACTCTTTTAAAAAGTAATTAGCGATTACAATTAAAATAGCACGGCAAGGCACAATGGAAAATATAATTCACGGAAATAAGAACTACGGTATTCATTACATGTTACGATAAGCACAGATTCCTGGAGTATACAGACACAGATTTAAAAAAAAAACATAATCCCCAGCATATTAAAACAAGCACTCATAAACTATTTAAAGTAACACCCTACTTACCAATTCATTTTGTCGGCTACTGGACTTTCGAAAGCTTGCGTGAAGACTTGGCGGATGTTCGACATTGCAAATCTCGGCGGATTTCCTTCGTTCTGAAGAAAAATCGGCACTTTATATAATGATAAACAAGTCTGGGGATAACATTCATGACATGCTGAAGACAACAGCCAGCTCCTGAAGGATCAACTGAAATTGTTTCTATGGAATCGATGCAATCAAAAAATATTTCGCTCCACATCGATTTTGAGTTTAATTTTCCGGTAATTACTTTCTCGGCCTGGAAAAGGATGTCACATACACTTCTCGAAGGACGTGTTAGAAACACTTCATTGTTCATTGAGCCGTAGTCCTTTATTTCGGTAAGAACTGAAAATTTATTTAGATTATTGTCACGTAGAGAATGAGCACAAGGCGAACACTTAATAAATTTAGAAGAGTGCTTAACAACATAGCCAGCCAAATGGTACACTAAACACTTATCAATCGAAGAGTTTCGAACTGCGCTGTCAAATTCAGGTACAGAGCTTTCCCAGTCTTCGATATTTACTGCATCTCGAACCACAATTTTTTCCTTAATGGAAGTTTCCACTGATTCCTTCACTGTCTTGTTATGCACTTCCGCATTCCGGGCTAATATACGCATCTGATTAACATACGAGGTCAAGATCTGCTCCCGTTTAGGTTCACAATTTCCACCAACATTTAAAGCCTGTTTTATAGGGACGTATATACATTGAAGTAGATGCAAATGAAGGAAATCTATTGTCGATGGATGATCATCTGAACTGAAAGACCGCATAATTCCGAAGTGCCGTTCCAAGGGATCTTGGGTGAGCTTTCCTGTCAACACATACTTATAACCTTTCTCCCAAAGCCATTCACACATCTCCAAAGTACTCTGTAGGGTTACTACTAGTGATTCCAAGGTTCTATTGGAGGCAAAGGTATTATTGGTAGATCTCACGGTCTGAAGAAAATTGATTTGTATCCTTCGGTGGTGAAAAAAATCGTATAACGTCAACTACTCGACCATACCCTGACTTACAGCCAGGTACAAAACAATAAGGCATGTTGAACTATTAAATGAACCAAGCCACATAAGAAATATGTTTGAAGTACACAAAACACAAAACGCTGATGTACACAAGACACAATGAACTGAATTTAAGAACTGAAAGCAAAGAAAATTCAATTTAATTCACACAAATATCTCACACAGTAACTTCTCGCGCACTTTCTATGAACCGGCTCGACGGAAACACAGCACGTGTTGGACATACTCGCTTGCAGTGCTTGTAGCGGCGGGACCAGAAACTACCGTGCTAAAATGACGGAGTCCTCACACTAGGTCCTTCTATTCGTCATGTTATAAGTCATATTTTACTTCAGGGTGATGTAGAGTTTTATATTGAACTCGTACACACAGTACGGATAGAGTTCTTATGTTATTGAGAGCGGGAAGTTGTGTTTGAAGAATTGTGTAAAATGATGATGATGATAGTTGTTTTAAGGGGCCTAACATCTAGGTTATCGGCCCCTAATGGTCTGGGTGACAGCGAAAACGACAATGAAATGGAACCCATAACGGAAATTAAGCTGGACTGAAATTACTTACAAGATGGAACTCAAACTGAAATGACTCACTTGCAGGTTCGTATCCTGGCGCAGTCAGCTGGCATTTGAGGGTGCACAAATGCGAGGGAGCCGTGTCAGTAGATTTACTGGCACGTTAAAGATCCCCTTCGGGGCAAAATTCCGGCACCCCGGCGTCTCTAATAAAAGCCACAGTAGTTAAAAGGGACGTAAAACCAATAACATAATTATTATTGAAATGACTGACAAAATGTAGCTGAGATTCAAAATACTCACAAAATGTAATTTAAAGACACGGGGAGCCAATTCATAAAAACAGGGCGGGAATCTTAAAGAGAAAAGGAAATATAAAAGGAAAAGAAGGCTGATCCCTAGAAGAAGGAGGGATCAGGAAAGATGAGAGACGGACCGATGAAGGCGGGAAAGTAAGAGGCCTCGGATACCATAATGCTGTCGGAGTCGGAAGAGAACAAGAGTTAACCAAGAGTGGTCGACAGGAAAGAAGACGGAGAGGAGCCCGGCACAAGCAAGTGGAAGCAATGCCGGAATCAGTTGGGGTCGCGTGGTCACCAACCCACGTCCCACAAGTTGTGTTTGAAGAATTGTGTAGGAGGACTTGGGTTTATCGTTTGTGTCACGTATATTGAGCCAGGACAAGTGTATTTCCGGGATTGGAGGGCAGTATTGGTCGGCCGGATGTCGCACAAGCTGAGGAAGTGGCAGGAGTTTATAAGACTACTGTTGTTGTGTGTGAGACACAAATAAAACACCATCCGGTATAAATAGGAAGTTTGAGCAAAACAATGTTGAGACGAAGATTGAATCCGGAGCACGCGCACCCACCAGTGAAATGTCACATGAAACTACAAGCTACCATAGCAGTGACTAATCACACTGTGCTTATTGTTTGGCTGGTTTGATGCAGCCCTCCATGCCTCCCTGTACGGAGCTAATCGTTTCATCTCTACATAGCTACCACACCCTGTTTAACATATTCTAACCTTGGTCTACCCCTACAGTTCTTGTCCTCAACCCTTCCTTCCATAACTAAGTTTGCTATTCCTGGGTGTCTTAGTTTGTGTCCTACCAACCTATCTCTTCTCTTAATTAGCAGTCGCCAGAAACATATCTCCTCTCCCACTCGTCTTAATACCTCTTCGTTTGTAACTCTATCTACCCATCTGATCATCATTTTTCTGGAACACCACATTTCGTTCGCTTCTATTCTCCTATTTTCTGCTGCTCCAACGGTTCAGGATTCACTTCCATAGAGCGCCACAAAGGCTTTCAAAAATGACTTCATAATTCCTAAATCTATATTTGATTTCAACAGATCCATTTTCTGTAGAAATGCTTTCCATCTCTCTCCGTCAGTTATTCAACGCTTGTGGAATCGCTACAATGAGATAGGCCAGTTCACAAGGAGGGTTGGACAAGGTCGTGAACGCATGACAACCCCACAAGATGACCGATGTCTGACCATCTGTGCGATGCGACGTCGTTCAGCAACTGCCAGAGATCTGCAACAAGACCTCAGGAGGGTCACTGGAGTCACGGTGTCCGACCAGACAGTGAGGAACAGGTTAAGAGAAGTGTCCTTACGACCCAGACGTCCTGTTCGAGTGCCCCGTTTAAGTCGGTTAGGTCAGCTGGTAGCGGAGGCACATACACATGATCCTTTACGAATCTCCAAAGGTAAAAATCGCATGGCGTCAGATCGGGTGAACGTGGAGGCCAAGCGAAACAAGCTCTGTCATCCGGCCCCTTATGGCCTACAAGAGTACGTGGTGTCCTTAACGCAGCAACATCACGCAGCTCGCCTACTGTTTGCCCGTACCCACGTCAAATGGCAACTTCGCCAATGGAGACGCTGTGTTGTTCACAGACGAGTCCAGATTTCTCCTGACACAGCGTGATGGACGTCAACGTGTATAACATGCCAAATGTTGTCCAGGAAGTCGACCGATTCGGACAAGGTTCTGTGATGGTGTGGGGTGGTATCAGTATTGATGGCCGTACGGATCTTGTGGTCGTCCATGGTAATCTTACTGCTGTGGGGTACATCGAGCAGATACTGCTACAGCATGTGTTGGCTGCTGCATACGGTGTTGGCGCTGAATTCGTACTCATGCACGATAATGCCAGGGTTCATGTAGGGCGCATCACCAGAGCTGTCTTGCGAGCACTGGACAACCAAGAGATGGAATGGCCAGCAGTGAGTCCCGACCTTAATCCCATCGAGTATGTGTGGGGTAGGCTTGGCAGAAGTGTTCGTGGGCGTCCTGTTCCACCACAAACGCTCCAAGACCTCGGACAGGCTCTCATTGAAGAATGGAACCCGATACCGCAACGTGACCTCCGTAGACTTATACGGACCATGCCAAGCTGTGATAAATGCTCGTGGAGGACATACACCATATTGAAGCTCTCCAACTGTGATAAAATCCAGCCTGGAGTACTGTTTTCATTTAGTTTTCGCCACTATTTGGACATTTCCGTTTGTGTTCTGCAAATGAACGAGAATCCATCGATATTATTTTGTATACGTCAACTGTAAAGAATAAAGGCTTAGTTGGTAATATACCTGGGTGTGAGGTCTTGTTTTGTGGAGCATGGCATCCGTTCAAAAACATGTTCCCCTAATTTTTTGAACTGTGTATAAATATGTAAATACACTCCTGGAAAATAATACATGTACTAATTAGATTATTGTCTGCCCTGAGATATCTATCAAGTTATTACAGTTGGAACCAACTCAGACCAAATCCATCTAAGACACAAGTATGCGCCTTCCACTTAAGGAACAGGGAAGCTCATCGTGAGTTACGCATAGAATGATCAGGTATCCGATTGCAGCATTGTCTCACCCCTAAATACTTGGGAGTAACCCTTGATAGAGCTCTTACATTGAAAACCCACTGTAAGAATAACAAAATGAAAATCTCCACACGAAACAACCTGATTCGCAAACTAGTAGGAACACAATGGGGCTCACATCCAGAGACTATTCGCACTTCTGCAATGGCATTGTTCTTTTCTACTGCTGAATTTGCTTCCCCAGTTTGGTACAGGTCATCTCATGCCAGACAGGTAGATACAGCTCTGAACGAAACCAGCAGGTTGATAACAGGTTGCTTAAAGCCTACCCCAACAGATAACCTTGTGTACGCAGAGAGGTGGCTGCCAACAGGGAGAGGCGGAACAGCGCCCACCACTGCATGGATATAATCCTCCTCAGGACATCTCAGATGCTTACCGTCTCACCGGAGAAGGCAAGGCTGGATATATGGAAGAAGACGACCCCTCACCCCTGCGTTTGGATGCCAGTAGCTGAAGAACTACCACCCGGACACAACGACAGCTGGTTGGTGCGGAAGTCCCTCAACAGGTTACGATCAGGAGTTGGAAGATCCCGAGACAATCTGAGGAGATGGGGCCTCAGTAGAGGTGACACGTCTTGCGAATGTGGACAAGAACAAACCACAAGACACATGCTTCATTGCCCTCTGTGCCCTTCATTTTGTGCAGAGGAAGGTCTCCTGTTAGCCACTCCGAGCGCCTTAGATGCTGCTCAGTATTGGGCACTTGTTATATAAAACTCAGCAATTCTTCTAGGTTTGTGCCGTGTCTTGTGTGGGGTTTCGCCTAGGACACCAAGCTAGGCTCATCGGCGGGCTCTTGGTGTCCCCGCCCGGACCCCCACAGGAGTGACGAACTGCGCGCCACCTCCCTTTATATAAGGTGCAACTGCACCACTTGACTACGAGAACTAAAAGCTCAAGCAGCCTTAACCTCCCTATGAAGGCTTCCAAAAAGATGGTATATTGGCTTTCACGGCCGGTGAATTAAAACTCAGCAATTCTTCTAGGTTTGTGCCGTGTCTTGTGTGGGGTTTCGCCTAGGACACCAAGCTAGGCTCATCGGCGGGCTCTTGGTGTCCCCGCCCGGACCCCCACAGGAGTGACGAACTGCGCGCCACCTCCCTTTATATAAGGTGCAACTGCACCACTTGACTACGAGAACTAAAAGCTCAAGCAGCCTTAACCTCCCTATGAAGGCTTCCAAAAAGATGGTATATTGGCTTTCACGGCCGGTGAATTAAAACTCAGCAATTCTTCTAGGTTTGTGCCGTGTCTTGTGTGGGGTTTCGCCTAGGACACCAAGCTAGGCTCATCGGCGGGCTCTTGGTGTCCCCGCCCGGACCCCCACAGGAGTGACGAACTGCGCGCCACCTCCCTTTATATAAGGTGCAACTGCACCACTTGACTACGAGAACTAAAAGCTCAAGCAGCCTTAACCTCCCTATGAAGGCTTCCAAAAAGATGGTATATTGGCTTTCACGGCCGGTGAATTAAAACTCAGCAATTCTTCTAGGTTTGTGCCGTGTCTTGTGTGGGGTTTCGCCTAGGACACCAAGCTAGGCTCATCGGCGGGCTCTTGGTGTCCCCGCCCGGACACAAGACACGGCACAAACCTAGAAGAATTGCTGAGTTTTAATTCACCGGCCGTGAAAGCCAATATACCATCTTTTTGGAAGCCTTCATAGGGAGGTTAAGGCTGCTTGAGCTTTTAGTTCTCGTAGTCAAGTGGTGCAGTTGCACCTTATATAAAGGGAGGTGGCGCGCAGTTCGTCACTCCTGTGGGGGTCCGGGCGGGGACACCAAGAGCCCGCCGATGAGCCTAGCTTGGTGTCCTAGGCGAAACCCCACACAAGACACGGCACAAACCTAGAAGAATTGCTGAGTTTTAATTCACCGGCCGTGAAAGCCAATATACCATCTTTTTGGAAGCCTTCATAGGGAGGTTAAGGCTGCTTGAGCTTTTAGTTCTCGTAGTCAAGTGGTGCAGTTGCACCTTATATAAAGGGAGGTGGCGCGCAGTTCGTCACTCCTGTGGGGGTCCGGGCGGGGACACCAAGAGCCCGCCGATGAGCCTAGCTTGGTGTCCTAGGCGAAACCCCACACAAGACACGGCACAAACCTAGAAGAATTGCTGAGTTTTAATTCACCGGCCGTGAAAGCCAATATACCATCTTTTTGGAAGCCTTCATAGGGAGGTTAAGGCTGCTTGAGCTTTTAGTTCTCGTAGTCAAGTGGTGCAGTTGCACCTTATATAAAGGGAGGTGGCGCGCAGTTCGTCACTCCTGTGGGGGTCCGGGCGGGGACACCAAGAGCCCGCCGATGAGCCTAGCTTGGTGTCCTAGGCGAAACCCCACACAAGACACGGCACAAACCTAGAAGAATTGCTGAGTTTTAATTCACCGGCCGTGAAAGCCAATATACCATCTTTTTGGAAGCCTTCATAGGGAGGTTAAGGCTGCTTGAGCTTTTAGTTCTCGTAGTCAAGTGGTGCAGTTGCACCTTATATAAAGGGAGGTGGCGCGCAGTTCGTCACTCCTGTGGGGGTCCGGGCGGGGACACCAAGAGCCCGCCGATGAGCCTAGCTTGGTGTCCTAGGCGAAACCCCACACAAGACACGGCACAAACCTAGAAGAATTGCTGAGTTTTAATTCACCGGCCGTGAAAGCCAATATACCATCTACTTGTTATATAATTAGACAGTTTTACCCATTTATGTACATTTGTTGTTTCCGACACGAGAAATAAAATAAATAAAAATTATACCATCACTTCCAGGATTGCTGAGGTGAGAATCGAACCCTCCTCTTCTCAGTTTTGCCTCACGAGGCTGAGTGTACCCCGTTCTAGATCTCAGTCGAGAATTAAATTTCCTGGCAGAGCCACTACATCACGAGGTGGTCTTTCTGGAAAGAGTATTCCAATGAGGTGTAACGTTTATATCGCATGTCATGGAAAAAGTCGCAATAATACGACCCCAAATTGCCGGGCTCGGAAGAAGAATGGGTTCGAACCCCACCGTCGGACGTCCTGGAAATGCTTTTTCAACTCCAGGCATATGGCGTTCCGTGTCCAGTTTCATTAGTCTTCAATAATTTCTCACGAGGATGGGCATCTGGCCATAAAATCCACCCACCACATAGCAACTCATCTCATCTCGGTGCGACATTGTTAGAACGGGAATAATAAGGGGGCGGTCAGGCTAATAATAATAATAATATCGTATGGCCTCGGTGCCGGGTGCAAGCTTTGCCCAGAGGGCAGCTCGTCAAATTTGGTCGTTACTTGGAGCGCTATGAAAGTCAAAGAGGTTAGTTATCTAAGCTCTTTGACACTATAGCGCTTTCTAGTAGAGAAAGGAGGAAAGTTTTTGTGTTAGCGGAAAATCCCGAGATTAATTTTGCCATTATGAACACGGCTTACTGAATTCAAATGGGTTCCTTAACATGCCATCAAGGTATGTCATGCGTATCGTGTTTTTTTTGTTGCCTTTCAAAAATCACTTACCATGGCCAGGAGCAAATCTGCGATTTTGGGGTTGGTAGCCTGACACGATAACCACTACAACACTACTGTTAGGTTGAGTTTTGTGCACAAATACAACCGGGTACATAATTGAAATATCTGGCCCATGGCATCTGGAATCCTTCATTTGAAATTCAGTACACTTCATTTAGCACATTACATAATTATTAACTTAAAACAAAACATTCTTTGAGGACGAATCAAACTTGTTGACAACGACGTAATAAAACGGATCGCGTTTCACATGAACTTCAAATCTTAAATCCGCATCACTTAAAACGGGCGTTATCCACTTAACTTTCCAGAGGGCTAGAGTGGCATTGACTGACCTCACAGCGATCAACAGCATTGCTTCTGTTTCCAATATGACGTCAAACGTAGTGAAACGTTACAAGCTTGTATAATCAATCACAGAAATGCTCTTCAGTCGCTCAACACAAGAGATTGGTCGGAAAGTGACAATAATGTTACAAATGGCTCGTGAAGCGAGCGTCATCAGACCGTAGATGTACTCACCAATGGTAAGCAGACGCTACACGGCCGGACGCCTACATGAGCCAGCCACGCTCCTGAAATGGAGAGACAGTCGTTAAGTTCCAACACAACAGAAGCTCATTCTCACCTCCGAAGGTTATTGTCTGCCATCTTAAACCAAAAATTCTGAAATTAACAATAGTTTCCAATATTAAATACAAGATTTATTGAACAGAATGTGTACATATGAAGAAACAATGGTAAGGTCTACTTCAAATTTGATCGTCTTTTGCATAGGCTGCCAATAATTTAGTCCTTGATTTGCATGCAAGTAAAGCCTCCGTGGCTTAGGCGGCAGCACGCCGGCCTCTCACCGCTGGGTCCGTGGTTCAAATCCCGGTCACTCCATGTGAGATCTGTGCTGGACAAAACGGAGGCAGACAGGTTTTTCTCCGAGTACTCCGGTTTTTCCTGTCAAAATTTAATTCCAGCAACACTCTCCACTATCATTTCATTTCATCTGTCATTCATTTAATCATTGCCCCAGAGGAGTGCGTCAGGCCTCGGCAGCCGGCACAGTCCATATCCTCGCCGCTAGAAGGGGGCTTCATTCATTCCTTACCTGACCCGGTCGGAGACTGGAAGCAGGCTGTGGATTTTCATTTTCATTTGCATGCAAGTATTTGGTAGGGGAGAAACTAAAGGAAGTAGGAGACTTCTGATACTTAGGAAGCAAATAACCAGTGATGGACGAAGCAAAGAGGATATAAAAAGTAGGTTGGCTCAGGCAAGGAAAGCATTTCTACAGAAAAGGAACCAGTTGACATCGAATATAGATTTAGGTATTAGGAAGTCATTTTTGAAAGCCTTTGTCTGGAGCTTGACACTATAAGTGAAACTTGGACTAATGGTGCAGCAGAAAAGAGGAGAATTGAAGCGTTTGAAATGTGGTGTTACAGGAGAATGATGACGATCAGATGGGTAGATAGGGTTACAAACGAAGAGGTATTAAGACGAGTGGGAGAGGACAGATGTTTCTGGCGACTGCTAATGAAGAGAAGAGAGAGGTTGGTAGGACACATACTAAGACACCCAGGAATAGCAAGCTTAGTTATGGAAGGAAGGGTCGAGGACAAGAACTGTAGGGGTAGACCAAGGTTAGAATATGTTAAACAGATTGCCTCGGATGTAGGGTGTGGTAGCTATGTAGAGATGAAAAAAAAGGAAAAGGAAAAAAGGAAGCTTGTAGTTTAACGTGACCGTTAATCCGAACCATAGGACATGGCATTTCACTTCGAAAATCTCACATGCATTGACCGGGAATCGAACCCGGACCGACTTGGTGAGAGGCATACAGCTAGACCGCTGAGCCACCACGCCCACTATGTAGAGATGAAACGATTAGCTCAGCTCAGGACAGGGAGGCGTTGAGTGCTGCATCAAACCAGTCAAAAGACTGAAGACTCAAACAACAACAACAACAACAACATATGATATTGTCCACAAAGTTTGCAAGTACACAAGTTCGACGCCAAGCGATATCCTCGCAGTCCACAGATTTTATGATGGAATCCATGAGCTGCTGTTCTCGTGAATACATGTCTTAACTCGAAGTTAGACTTCGGTTGGTTGGTTGGTTCCTTAGTTTAGGGGCTGCGACAACGCGGTCATGTAGCCCCGTGTACTTTGGGTGTGTGTAGAATCTGTCTGATAACCGGTGTTAATTGTGATGACTGTATTAGTGTGTGTATCTGTTTTTTTTTAAATTCAAGTAGGGACTGCAACTTCGAATATTCAAATAGTTCCTACTTTTGCCGCCAAACGCCACCGTCAACGACTACTAGGCCTAGTTCAGAACTAGCTACTAGACGCCACCGCAGTCGGCTCTTGGCAACGAACGGAGAAACCTAAGAGCGTTGTTTACATTCTTAACCTATCCAATTTAGTTTCACACAGGTGTAATTAGTGGAAAGATCTTTAACATGCCATAAATCTATGACATGGGACCGCCGGCTTTACTTCCCCTCCGAAGGAAGGCATACTGAGGGATTTTTAACGCTCTTAAAAAATCCGACGGCTTCGGCCGGGTTTGAACCCGCTATCTTGGGCATAGAAGCTCAGCATGCTACCAACTACGCCACCGAAGCCGCTGAAGTTAGACTTCTTCCATCTTCAGTGTTCATGGCAGAATATTTCCAATATTAAATTATATCCTATTAAATATTCAATATAAATTGACTTTGATCAAGAACTGTAAATAGTAAAATAGCACCAGACTCTGCTGTGACGTACTCTTGTTGTTAAACAGTGAAGTGACTCCACAAAATAGCGTATTATTTGTTCTTTGCCAACAGACACATCCCTGCCGATGCGGTGGCTTCAGAAAAGATGATGCTGAATAAACATGTTCTTACTACAGGATGACCAGAAGGCGAAGTCTCTACCCTTGGTGTAACTCAAAAGGACGACTAAACTAAACTACCCAGGGAAGTTTTGTAAACGGGACAATTTGCGTCCAGGGATATTCCCCTAGTGATGGCGCAGCGGTCAAACTGCTTGCCTCTCATGAAGGCACACCAAATTATATTGTCGGTTAATGCATGTGGGATATTCGAGGTAAAACGGGCTTGCTTCCTTTGCTTAACAAAGCGTGGAACTTTCCCTGGTCCCCGCGCTCCCCGGAGACTCGAACCTCAGTACCGACACTCACTGCTTCAGTCACCACAAAAACACACGGAACTAATATTTTACGCCCCTAAAACCAATTAACAACAAGAGTTATTAGTGCAGAGGCATTATATTTTCGCATTAACGATATACGCGACAAAAATATTTTGCGATATCTTCACGAATCATATGTTTCTGGTTAAGAAATAAGGATATTAAGGGGGGGACCTACACCTTCGACAGCAACAAAAGAGTGAATGTTTAACATTTATTTTCTTTGCACTGATAAACTGTTTGGAGTTGTCACTTAACACAGTCTACATACAATACAATTTGAACACAGACCAACTATTAAATATTTAGAAAATTGCATCATCATAGATGCACACAAAATGGTGGATGTATATTATACACAAGAATGGGGTTTCCTTAGTAACACTCGGAAATATTGTTACATTTTAATTATTGTTTTTTAATGTGGTCCTAGATGTCATGGCAACAAAATGCACTAATATGATTGAAATATTTCAAGAAGAAATATTATTTTGAGATTTTTTAAATAATGGGTCTAAAAATAAATTTTCATAGTAAATAATTTATTATTAATAAACTATAATGGTTAGGGCAACAATTCTAGTACATTTTGTTGATAACTATCGTAGAAATGTGACTACAAATCTTCACTGAAATATCTTTGTAAGTTCATGAGTTATTAGGGAAAAGGAATGAAAAATATGAACTTACGGGAAATGAGCGACGAAAGTTTCATGTGGTTGGGATGTTCTAATATTCCCCTGCCGCATAAACTGGTCCTTCCTCACCGGATTTTCAAGTGTTTTCCTCCAGTCATAGTCTCTTATTTCTTTTAAAACTAGTTTTCTTTGCTAATGCCAACGAAGAGAAGAGATAGGTTGGTAGGACACCCAGGAATACCAAAGTTCGTTATGGAAGGAAGGGTCGAGTATAAGAACTGTAGGGGTAAACCAGGTTAGAATATGTTAAACAGATTGCCTCGGATGTAGGGTGTGGCAGCTATGTACAGATGAAACAATTAGCTCAGGACAGGGAGGCATGGACTGAAGACTCAAACAACAACATCAACAACTATTAGACCAAAATATTCCAGCTATATTTTGTGCAAATTTTATAATGCCAGTGCTATCAACATAATTCGACAGATAAAGTGAATATTCTAAAAGGGTCAATTTTGAGGAATGGGCGTTGACAGGAAATTTAATTTTCACTGGGAGATGTCAGTCATAACGTACTTTTACTATAACTTCCATTCTATTCGAGATATTAAACCAATTCTTTCACTGAATGAAAGAGAAATTGTTGTTCTATTCGGGTATGATATTTTTGAAAAATGTCATTTTTTGGAGCTTAAAGGTGTTAGTGCCTCCTTAAAGCGAATTAAAGCGATAAGGCCATTTTAAAGTGAAATTCAATTAAGTTACTTCGCGATATTACAGCGAAATCGGTAGTGAATAATTTTGTTTCAAGATTATGTATGAAAAGAAAGAGAAGAGCGAACAAAAAGTCAACGAGTTGAAATAATTCAATCACTGCTAGCTCTGAAATTAATGTAAAATCAGCAATATAATAAAATAATATTGGATGCTTACTAGTAATGTATACATCACCATTCATATAAATAATTCAGAACCACAACAATGACACCTTTAATGGTTAATTTTAGAATTTCATTAAAGCGACGCAGCAATATCTATTTCGCGAAATAACGCGAAAATTAGTATCCTTCTCGCGAAATCGTTCAAAAATTAGTGCGAAAAAAGCATGCCTCTAAGTACGAGACTCCGCCTCCGGACGGGAGGGATAAGTGAGCGCCAGGGATTAAACCTGGGATTTGCGTCACGCGAGCTTAACCGTGATGGTGCATATGATCTGAATTTTAGATATCTTCGGAACTGTACGAGAAATCTCGCATGCACATAGACCACTCGCCCGGCTTTACTGTTATGCGGGCTTATTGTGTATTTGTTGAAATGCACTTCTTAAACAATGCTAGAATTATTTATTTATTTATTTAAAAATGTCTTGTTTATTTGTCTAGTCAAACTGGAAAGTTGGCACTAAAAATATACTTAGAATACACTTAGCAAAATCTCAATCTATGACTGATTTATCCTTGGTATGAATCAATTCAGCTACTGGTGCAGTGGTTAGGGGTTTGTCATTCCTTCATAGGTATATCAGAGCGAAGTTAGTTTTCTGGGAATATCGCAGACACTGGTAATTTAAGGGCCTTTAAATGTGGTTTTCGGACACCCTTTATAGTCGGGTGAAAAAGACCTTTCGTACCACACTCACACGTGAAAAAATTCTAGAGTGCCCCTTGACCCCCTTATACTGTATTACAGCTTACCGACCTTGCTGTATGGAAGTGAGAGCTGATACGTAAGCTAGACGTAACTGATATGAGGGTAGCTGGGTCAAATAGATGGGAGCAATGGCAGGAATTATCATGATGCTGATGATCGTGTGCAGGTCTTTCTAGTTGACGCCTGTAGGTGACCTACGCGTCGTAATGAGGATGAAGTGATGATTATTTATTTATTTATTTAGCGTATGGCAACACATTGCAAAACACTACAATATTCAGAATACATATCAGCACAAATACTAGGACATTATTACAATAAAAGCAAAACAGAGAATATTAGTGTGACCTACAGTCACAATTGGTACTTATAATGTAAAATTTAAATTGTCTATCCACTTAACAGCATCTGGAGTCAACAGGAGAAAATCCTTTAAATCCCCTGAGAATGACGTAATACTACACTGCTGCACTGGTCTGGGGTGTCGCTCCACAAACACATGCAGGATCGGGAATTTTGTTCCACTTGTAGAGTAAGTCCTTACACCCCCCATGGTTTGTGCGAATCCTGTTGGCAGTCTTCCACGTACGTCGAGGCAAATCGAATCCCTCTGGTTTGTTGTGAGGATTTATACTGCTCTGCTGGTGCATGCTGGATCCATTTTTGTTCCCATCTATCGCTTATATCAAATCCCTTAACCGGGTGAGTTAGCCGAGGTCGTTGCGGCATGACTGTTGGCAGTCGCTCACATCCGGGAGGCGAGGAGGGTCGAATCCCCCCGCCGGCAACCTTGAAGATGGTCTTCTGTGGTTTCCCATCTTCCTTCCAGGCAAATGCCGGGGTTGGTCCTTAACTATAGGCCACAGCCGCTACCTTCCAACTCCTCGACCCTCCCATCCAACTTTCCTCCCCAACGGTACGTGTAGCTCACCCATTGGGTGTCCGTCTCGAAGCAGCTACAAAACTGGCGAGCCGAACATGTCCTCGGACACTCCCGACACTAAAAGCCATACGCTAAAAAAAAATCCCTTGTTAAAAAGTTCCACAGCAGATTTTATTGCTGGTTGTCTGGATTTTAACCTGTCAGATATTACACTTGGGATGAAGTCATGAATGGGAATGTCAGGGTAGTCCAAAGTTTTCTTATATTCACGTACCAAAGCATCCTGTGTTCTGAGTTCAGGTGGTTGAATGTGACTTAACGTTGGGAGCCAAAATGTAGGAGTAGTTTTTAGGCATCCTGTGATCGTGCACATAGTAGTAGAGTTGGGTGTCGAGTTTGTTGTTATGATTGCTGTTTAGCCATACAGAGCGCAATATTCTGCTGTGCTATAGACTAGTCCCAGTGCAGAGCAGCTGTTGTTCCCTATGTAGTACCATACAGCTTTCGAAGGATGTTGTTCCTGGTACGTACCTTCGCTGTAGTATTAGACAGATGTTTTCGTAGGTTAAGGATATGTCGAGTGTGACACCCAAATACTTCGGTGTAGGATTGTATTTAACAAAGTTCCCATTAAAAAAGATTTTCAGTTGACGGTTAGCCTGCCTGTTGTGAAGATGAAAGCAAGAAGTTTCTGTTTTACTTGGGCTAGGGGTGAGTCACCACTTATGGTAATACTGCCACAGGTTTGAAAGATCATCTGTCAATATCCTTTCAGTTTCCTCTATGCACTTTCTACTGACGCCAATGGTTAGATCATCTGCATAAGCAAATTTCCTACTTTCAGTATGAGGAATATCCGCAATGTATAGCCTAGATTGAAAAGGATTGGTGCGCGCACAGAGCCCTGTGGAAGACCGTTTTTCAGAGTTCTTCGATTGCTGATTTCCTTGCCCAGGATAACTTGGAAATATCTATCACATACCATATTGTTTAATAACTGGGCTAGTATTCTGCAGGGGATCACTCTTAAGAATTTTGAAAGGAGTCCCTCTCTCCATACTGTATCATATGCTGAAGACAGCTCATACACCCAGTCCCCGAGCCACGGGAGATTAAAATCCCTGATGGCCCGGCCGGGAATCGAACCTGGGACATGTAGGGCCAAAGCCTAGCGCGCTAACCATTTAGCCACGGAGCCCGACAATGACAGAAATGAACACGCTAGACGAAGCTGTTCGTATGAGCCGACTCAGATGGTGGGGTCGTATGAAGAGAATGGGGCAGGAGAAATTACCTAAGAGGTAGTAGAGGGTAAGAGAAGCAGAGGTAGACCTACAATAGAAGGAGATGGTTAGATTCAGCGAACGATTTCACAGGGAGAGGTGTAGAAGCAGAGGAGCCCGTAATGCCGTAGACGATTTGTTCGCAAACAGCGGCTTGCAGACTAGATTAGACGCTGAAAGGCAAAACAGTCTCAAATGAAAATGTGTGTATTGTAACGGATATTTAATCTTTATTAATTACTGTATTTATATTACGAGTATTATTTTATTGTTGTGTATTTTATTGATTTGCCAATAAATGTATATCGAGTTTAGATCTATTTTATTCATTTATTTTCATCTAGAGAGGGGACGACAGTGGCGGCTCGTGAATTTTACCGAGGGGGGGACTCAACCGTTTAAGATGTAAACCGTTTTTGTGATGTTTATCAAGTAATTGACCGAGATGATTTCATTATTGTGTTTTTTCTTCTCACATATTTTTGTAGCTTGATTTCCTTATTTCGTTTGGAATAGGCACTACTGTTTTTAAAGAAATAACAAAGGTATTAAAACTATTTACTCCCAGTCACTGGAAAAAGAAGAAAACTGGACCCAGCTCAGGAATCCATCAGGGTCGCCAATTCCCAAGCTCACTAGCCATGAGCCCTTGAGGGTGTATCCCCACTACAAGGGTTCGCAACTAGGCCTAGTGGGACTTGGGTTGGAGACCATTGGACCCCAGCCGAGGCGGTTATTATTTCCACTTGTGCCGGGCTCTCCTCTGTCATCTACCTATCGACCTCCATTAGTCAACTCTTGTTCTCTTCCAACCCGGATAGCATAAAGGCTAGTCCACACCAAAGTTAATGAACAATGTTCATGAACGATGTTAATGAACAATGTTAATGAAAACATTTCTCAACATGTTTATCAAACATTTGTTAACAAACTTCTTCAACATTAAATAAACTGTTTGTGAGGTTATAATGGATAGGGTCAGGAAGGAGAAAGTACTTACAGCTGCATCTTTCATTATTTTAGTGCGTACAAAATTAGAGAAAAGCGCAGACGCAAGGTGTGGAAAAGAAAAATATTGGAAAGGCGTTTAGAATTAAGTTAATTAATATTCTCATGTGCTTCCTGGTATTTCATAATTCCGCGCAATATACGAGTCGCTTGCGATTCGATAGTCGATTTTAGAGAAGTAAAAGAGCATCGTATTCCGCCCTACGAATTTACAACCTTAATTGCGTCTTTGCGCATGCGCGAACCAAAATGTTAACGAAAACACGAAAAGTTAATGAAAAGTTTCATTCACAAAAGTTAAAGATATTTTGTTCATGAACATGCTAGAAAAGTTAACGAACACGCTATTTTGTTAATGAACAGTCAAAAATGTTCATGAACATTGTTCATGAACAGTGTTCATTAACAAAGTTAACGAAAACATCTTGGTGTGGACGTACCTTTAGAGCATCCAAAGTCTAGGGAGGCATTCATTTTCCGGCCGTAACTGACCCTTATATCATCTATCCTGATACCCTCATTCTTCAAGTGGTCAGCCCTATTCTTTTAGTTTCATAACATCTAATACCTTCTACACAAGGCCCTAAAGGAGGCAGGGTGTGTGAAGCTCCACCACACGTAATGCACCCTGGATAGGGCTACACCTTCAAGAGCTCAGTTTTTGAGCTCGGGAGTTGGCGACCGTGATGTGTTCCAGAGCGAGATCCATTTTCCCCTTTTTGCATTGACTTTGGGGTGGACGATCTTCTCTTTTCCTTTTCTACCTGCCTTTAATGGCTCCTACCTCAATACCCATTCTTCGAAGATTGATTCTTGTTATAAGGGGATGAACAGCAAGGTCATCTGCCTTTCGAAGATAGAGGGCATTCCTTTTCCTTAATTTATTTCCCTTATTCGTTTCTGTCTTTTATTATTGTCGTTCTCTTCTTCTGGTACATAAGTTAGTTGTAAGTCAGTAATTAGTTAAGCCTAGCTGTAGATTTCATTTCATCATAATTTCTCACCATCACCTAAACCACTAAGGGTAGATGACCTAGATATTTCACCCCTTTAAACAACAATTATCTCCATCATTGAGGGTGTATCGATATCTAAGGTGCACCGTGCATGGTGGGACAACACACACCCTACCTCCTTTAGGGCCTCTTAGAGAAGGCAGAAAAAAGGACAAAATGAGGTATGATTAGTGATGTGGGCCGGGAAAATGCCCAGTGGGCAGGACATCTATAAATGGGCATTTGCCCAAAGCAGTTTTAAGCGCCCAAAATCTGGGCATTTAAAAAAACATGCTTTTTTTTACTTTCTACAACTTGCGATTGTTACTAGAGCATCTAAAACATAATAAAAACCATTAATCAAAGGTACATTTCATGGATAAACTAGTAATGCCTGAATTTTGCCAATAATAATTTAATTATCCTGTGTCAATGTTGTCAATAACATCTAAATAGGAATTATGTATATCTGGTTTGAATAAAACATTGTATTACTGAGTTAGGCCTCCAGGCCTACTCATTTATATTTAGGAAAATTAGGTAGGAGTTTGATTATGGTGTGAATAGTGGCTTTGGGAGGAGGGTGGATGGGCTAGGCCCTGGGCAACCATTGTGCTATGATCTTGGAATGGGGGTAGGGCGGTTGTGGCCTTGAGATTGGCGAGGCATTCTACCACCAGCAGCCCAGCGCTGTTAGTTGTGAAGTAGAGCTGTCTGTTGAGTGGTTGAGTCTGAGATAACCTCACTACTTTCTTAGGCTATTTATATGTTTAAGTGTTAGATTAAATCATTACAAAATGCTTAGGGAAAAGGACCTATTTGGAACTTTTTTAATTTGAAAGGGAAAGGAGTATCTTGTAAATATTGTAATAAGGACTATTAACAGTCACATTGTAACAAAATGGAAAAGCACATAAAGAAGTGTTTTAAGTGCCCTCAGGATCTTAAAAGAAAGTGCTTCAGTTAGGTACAATTACAGTGGTTGAAAAAACCTTTTCGAAAGAAAACCCCTTATGAACCTTTACTTACTTACTTATTTATTTATTTATTTATTTATCGTATGGCTTTTAGTGCCGGGAGTGTCCGAGGACATGTTAGGCTCGCCTGAATCTGTAGCTGCTTCCAGCGGACACCCTTAGGGTGAGCTACAAGTTCCGTTCAATTTCAAGTAGTTCCAACTCTCGCCACCAGATATCAATGATACCTAGTGATGAATGTTGGAACTTTGATAGAGCGTTTCGACGAAATTTAACCTAACAATTTAGCTTCACACAAGTTCAGCCAGTGGAAGGATCTTTTACATGCCATAAATCTATGACATAGGACCGCCGGCTTTACTTCCCCTCTTAAGGAAGGCATACTGAAGGATTTTTAACGCTCTTAAAAATCCGACGACTTGGGCAGGGTTTGAACCCGCTATCTTGGGCACAGCAGTTCAGCATGCTACCAACTACGCCACCGAAGCCGCTTGAACCTTTACTAATTGAAGTGGATGATTTCAATAACAAATCTGCAGTACCAAGCACAAGCTCAGCCTCGGAACCAAAATCAAGTTATTTCAGTGAATTCCTACAACTTCCGCAGCCTATTTTGTCATCAACTCCTGTTTTTATGGATAAATATATAGAATACATATATGTGGATACATATATGGCTAAAACAATATTTATATAAGCGTTGCATTATGAATATGTTTTTAAAAGGGGTAAATGCCCAAAATGCCTGGGCATTTATGGGTTTTGGGCACCGGCATTTGCCCGAGCATTTATCCTGGGCATTTGCCCCGACTTATAAATGCCTAGACATTTTAAAACACTAGCTCTGATCCTACAAAAATTGGGCATCAGGAAAGAAAAAGACAAGAGCCAATTAAGGCAGGGAAATGAAAGACATCCCAGGCCTCCGATACCCTAATAACGTTGGGGTAAGAGTTGACATGAAAGATATAAGAGAGGAGCTCAGCTCAAGGAAACTCAGCTGGGATCCCATAGTCGCCAACCCACATCCCACTAGTTGTAACCAATTTGATAATTTATGTGATCTGAAGCTCTCAGGAAGAAAATGAAGACTACACGCAACAGAGCGATCAGAAGGTAATCATTTGCTTCCTCTCTTGTCACCTTCTCTGGAAATTCTACGTAACCACTTCTCACGCAATGAATTGTCCGATTGAATCTCATGATTCTAACTTGCCCAGTTCTGATTTACAAAAGGGCACGAAGCAGTACAACATTATAAAATCATTCAGAATACATTCCAACTTCGCCATTAACATGAATACAAAACTTATATCTGCCACAGTGAATTGGTGCTGCTTCCTAGCGCGCCAGGAGGGAAGCTATCCAGTGGCTGCTACAGACTCAGGCTGACCGAGTCCTCACACTTCGTGACGTAGCGCGTGAAAGGATAGAGAGGGGATAAGTGGAGGTATTCGTTGTCATGGCAACGTAAATTACAAAGCGGGCGATTTTTGATGAGTCCTCATGAGTATCCAGTGCGCTCTACCGACAAGGAGAGGAACTACACACACATTATCAAAATGGCAAAACGGCAAAACATTAGGTGCGAGGGGAGAGAACATAAGGGCCGATGAGGAGGGAGGAGGGTGGGAGGGCGGCGTCCTTGAGTCCAATGCCACCAGCCGCCTCTGGGGGACAATGACACCATCATCGTCGTATTGTATAAATAGTTTTAAGAGAAAGACAATGCAAGTTTATGAGACTTTTGGGCATATTTTATAGTTGAAATATATGGCATAGGAAAGGCAGCACGTGACAGACTCAGACGATGAGGAAACATTTCTTCACTAAGTTTATTTTGGGACCGAAGCTAAACATAATGTCGGCGGTGCAAATTCGAGGGAAACTAGTGCGCCTTTTATACGCGTGGCTTGAACACGTGGCAGAATCCTGGTGTGTGACTGGACAATTTCATATTGACTGCGCGAGGTTGGCGGGTCTTTTTAATTAAGAGGCGTAACCAGGTAACCAGAATGTTAGCGCATGAGTGGATGATTGGGTTACCACCGAATCTTTTAGCGCGAACCTTGGATGCAAAGCGCCACGCCTGTCATTGATTCTTTCATTCATTTAGTTGTCAGTACTCGAGATAAGTTTGTAAATCTCCGGCCGGTTGTCTAGGCGAAGAATGATCAACTTATCAAATTTATATTTGATTCGATCCTTACGGATTCTCCTCGCGTCCGAGTTATTAAATATTCAAAGAACTGAAGACGGTGAAAAGTAGTTTGTTTATTGGTTAACCAACACCGAAGTACTTTACAATATATACAATAACATGAAGCCTATCTTGCTTGCCTTAGGCAGAGTGTACACAGCTCTACATAGTTGGCTGTCAGTTTGTGAAGAGGCAGGATCGACCATTACATTTCCTTAAATATTAGGTTAGTTTGGTGGTGAGAAGACACGAATATTCTCGAAGTAAATTTAGTCTTCCGAATGAGATCCACCAATAAAGAAATACATATATTAGTTAGAAACCAGTAAGAAATAAGACTGTGGTAGGAGGGAATAGCAACCAATGACAACATGCTTATTGGGGCGCTGTCGGGGGCGTAACTAAATAGCAGCATCGGCTTCTAGGAAATCCTGTGACGAAGGAGCAGGACTTACCTTCCTCAAAAAGTTAGTCATTGTTTGGCGACGTTCTGATTTTCTGAGAATCGCTATCAGAACCGTGTCAAGGGAGTAGCAAAATATGTTCACTTGAAGTGAACTACAAGTTTTTACTTTTAAAGAGCTTATGACAAACTTGGGGCTCGGCCTGGCTACCTGGTCGGGCGAGGCGAGCTAATTGCTTAAGGGAGTGTGTTCTGTAATATAGGAAATCTTAACAGAATACAATTCCTCGCGTTTCTAGCAAATAATGATAATAACAAAATGATTGTTAAAATCCAAAATTAGTGGAAGGTGTATACTGTTCATGAATATTAAGTGGGTCATTAGACAGGGTACATGACTCTCGATCACTAAGTAGGCACGCGCTATGATCCCAGCACTGCGGTAGCAGTCATCAGTAAAGAGCAAGTGGCTCATTTATTAAAATACTTGCTATAGGCAGTACATCATACTCAGGGTTTATATCGGCAAATGTAAGAAGTTTGGAATGCAGCCAGCCAGCCCTTAATGACATAACGGGAGTTATGTACACAGAGGCACCGGGCCACCACTGTAACAGATCCTCCGAACCAGGTAACCTGTCGTTGTCAACAAGTCCGTGCATTCAGGAAGTACAGCAATATCAATCACATTGCAAATAGCTCAAAGTCACTATAGATGTGGATATTATATGAATTAATTAACGATCATGTTTTATTCCTTCAATTAACAAGTCAGTACTTTCTTGCATGGGCGCCCATACGGGGGGGGGGGGGGCAGGGGGGGGCCATGCCCCCCCCCCCTGGATCCTTGAAAATTAAAGCGATATGAAAATCAGACAGAGAACAAACTTTTTTTTTTTTTGCAAAAGTTCTTACAGTATTCTAATTAATTTGTACTAAATTTGTACTTCAGATATTTAACATTCCGCCTGCAGCCTCCGTGGCTCAGGCGGCAGAACGCCGGCCTCTCACCGCTGGGTCCGTGGTTCAAATCCCGGTCATTCCATGTGAGATCTGTGCTGGACATAACGGAGGCAGACTGGTTTTTCTCCGGGTACTCCGGTTTTCCCTGTCAATATTTCATTCCAGCAACACTCTCCACTACCATTTCATTTCATCTGTCATTCATTTAATCATTGCTCCAGAGGAGTGCGTCAGGCCTCGGCAGCTGGCACAGTCCATATCCTCGCCGCTAGATGGGGGCTTCATTCATTCCATTCCTGACCCGGTCGGAGACTGGAAGCAGGCTGTAGATTTTCATTTTTCATATTTAACATTCCGCCAGGCCAAACAATAAATACTGTATAGTGGCAGTGGGCGCATTAAGCCTGTCTGGCACACCTCAGAAATCTGAATTTTTAAAAATTACAATATTTGCTAATTAATAGTTTTGCTTCAATTAGTGAATACACTAATTCGTTCTCTACATAGTCTATTACGTAATGGTGCTCGATCAGGCGCAATCTGCCTCGCATATCACTTTTGCAACAACAGCAAATGTGTAGAAGGGTCATTGACAAACTGGCCGATATGGACTTAGTTTGTGGATGCTCATTAAAAATTGTTCTTAGAATATTCAAGCTTTAAGTGGGCCTGTTCGGCCATTTGGTACTCGTGGGCGCCCTTAGGGGGGGCCTGGATTTCCGAGAATGTTGAAATAAGATTGTTCATTGTCACACCAGTTTATTTCATAAAAGAAAGTTACAGATAGTCAACTGACAACTGTTACAACAACAAAATTCTGTAATGTTGCTGACGTAATATGTATTTACAATTTTTAAATACAAATATGGTTCTAATGATGCCATGCACTCTGTCACCAATGGATGATCATGATGAGCATGATAACATCTAGGTAAGCTCCAAATTTCAATACGGTTATGCCTAGTGTTTCCCCATCCCTATCTTGAGTGGCTACTATTTTAGCCACCTCACTTCGGCAGTGTCGATATGAAAAGCACGTTCAGGAGATATGTTTAGACATTGCGACATCGCTAGCGTATCTTAACCCCTAAAATAAGCTTTTCTATGCTTACTAGTAAAACTCTGGTCCTGTAAGGTCGTGCTTACAATATTGGATAATTTACTGTATTCAGACCCGACGGGGGGACAAACTTGCAACTGCCAAGGCGGCAGGTTTTAGGGACGGAAAATTTTCTGGGAAACTGTACAAAACTGCTTGGTCATTAAACGTCAAGTTGATTAAGTTTAAGCCCTCCACAAGAGAATATACTTTGGCATTGTTGATTATTTAAGGACATAAATAAAAGGATTGTCTTAGTCACCTTGGTGTTCTTGCTGTTGATCTGACATGAATGTTAAATTGTACCAATGAGGAAATTCCAAACTCGTTACCGGTATTTAAATAATTGTTTTTGCTCATTGGTTGTGTATGATATCTATTAAAATTTAATGTATACAGACGTTAGTTTACAATACTTCATGCGATTCGAGACAAACAATCTAGACTATTTGTTTGAAACTTGGCTCATAATTCCCTTGAGAATGTATAGCCAGCAACTCAGTAATTGTACATCGAACACCAACTTGTGATCGTCAGAAATACCTTCCTTCTCCACCAAAAACACACAAGTCCAAAATACAAGTTCCACTCCCTCACGGAGTCCTACCAAGAATACGAACCACTCCACACGGAGTCCAGAGGATGAGTACACCGCCCTACACGCGGTCCAAAGAATGAGTACTACTCCCCACGGAGTCCTAAGAATGAGTCGCCCTCTCAGCTTCGTCAAGTCCTAATAACATTCATCTCCCCTCCACAAATCACTGGCCTACCTGGCTTCCCTCACGGGTCCAGCCAACCAAAACAAAACATTACCATATAATGAGTGCCTTCTTGGTCTTCAAAATACCCTAGTCACACCCCTAGCATAGGGTTGCCAAGCCTCCTACCTGCATGAGTCATCATGCACTTGAGCTTGCGAGAGAAAAACCCAGGTGACAACAAGCCTGCTTCCTGGTTCTTGCACACACTTCCAGACTCTCTGACTGAAGATTATTCCAATGTTAAAATATTCACATATAACTAGACTCAGATCCTGCCAATTACAATCCCTTAAAACCTAAACAAATTAATCGGAAATAAATCACATGATATTATACACTTCATTACATAATTATAAAACATAAAAAGGCATCAAATAAAAATATATGGACGATTATGAAAATCGTACGTCCCGAAAGTAAGGGTTCGATCCCTTGTGACCTGCGAAGGTTACACCTTTAATAAATCAGCATATTCCAAGTCGGGGGCAGCAACGTAAATCCATACGTGGCATGCATTGTAAGAAAGGACAGAATGTTGTAATTTGATTTTTAAGCCCATCTGTGTAGTTGAGTACCTCAATTTAAGCTCCACGATGACGACTGGTTACCTAAATATTCAAAATGTGATTGCCGACGCTGACAGCAGCCATCCCTAGTAGGCCTACGATATTTTCAACACTACCTTCAGGGAAATACCACGTACGTATCATGTTTCATGTTCCGGGGCACTCATCTCAAAACTACGGTATCGGTACTCTGAAATAACATTACTTATACACACTCGCCTAATGACACGTTATTACATAAACCGGAATTTCACTCAGAGTCAAGTACAAGGGGTGAGGTTTAACCCTGTTTACAAATAAAGCAACAATATTTAAAACAATGCCAGTTATTGAATATAAGAAGGTTAATTTTCCCCTCTTTAAGGGTAACCTTAACACACATAAATTTAAAAAAAACTCAAAAAGTATTTGTATTAGATTGGTTCGACAGTTTATTATTTACGTCACAGGTACAATAATACGGCGAAATATATCACTTGTTAATTTTATAAAACTCTACGGAATTGTACAATATCTGTTAGTTTCATCTTATCGTCTATTATTTTCATAAACAGAGAAAAGCTTGAGCATAAGGCACATTGAAAGAAGTGGTTTGTTTATGTTCATATCATCATTCATGTATCACCATTCCTCTTGTTTCAGTCAAGAATTCGAATAATGGTAGTAAGAAGTACGTGATATAGTGGTTTTTATCCATTTTACTTAGTGGTTAGTAATAATCAGGCGAAATATTTTTATTGACAAATCTAAATTTTACTAAAACCATTGGCTTGAGTTGATCAGATGGTTGGCTACAAGTGTTTCATGATTCTAATAAGAGCAATGCGAAGTATTTCCGATTGGTTGTTTAGAAGAGGAAAGACCTGACGATCTGCTGTGATGGCTAGTAGGCCTACAAACTAGATACCGTAGCCTACCGTATTTGGAAACAGTGCTATTTAAATAATTGGGCTGATTCAGATGTTGGGATATTTCCACAGTTTAACTTAATGATTTGGGATCGTGTGAAAATATGTCCAGTTATTTAGAAAGTTCGCGAACTGGATTAACGATACCATTTTAATGAACTACGGTACTTGATTTTTATTTTTGTCGATACCACTAGATTTTTCCTGTTTTTAAGAATTGAACATTACGACGTTGAATCACGAAGGAAAGCGAACGTTAACGGACAAAAAATCAAAGAAAACATTCCTTCCATACTTGCCACAAAGTAGCCAATGGTTTCAGAGCAGTCAAATAATGAATTCACGAAGTAAGTAAGATATGAAACCTTCTTTGTGTGTGTGTGTGTGGGGGGGGGTTCGAGGGGGGTGACAGGTAGGTAATGAAACGAAAATATTTACTTGCCCCCCCCTGGAAACAATCCTATGGGCGCCCATGCTTTCTTGTGATTTGTTCTTCACGACAGTAAAGCTAATGCAGAGTATGGGTAAGCTTCATTACCCCACACCTGCTCAATAGGAAGGAGAAGGCCGTGGCTAAATGATTTATTTTCCCACTAAAATATTGGATGGCGCCCATAGGGATACCAATGTTATTCTTTTTGGTCTCAATTTACGGGACAACTAAGCAATTTGAGGGACATTTCAGATGCATTAGTAATGACTAGGGCTAGGATTCTGATGATTTTGTATTTTTTTTTGTAAGACTGACACGTTGCTCAAATATATATAGGCTATATGTTTCATGAAAGAATGAGTTCAATGAAGTCTATTTGTTAGGTAATTTCTTTCCATTTTTTGCCATTTTTTAGGGATAGGGCATTTTTGGGGGAAATTTTAGGTAATTTTGGTAATTTTTATACTATTTTCAAGAAAGAAGGATAATTTTTTATGTTTAGCTATTCTAATTCTGTATTTTACTAAATTTCCATGTTGAATATTTTGTTTGATTTCATACAAGCATAACATGCATTTTCCTGGAAACGGTACCCTCTTCCCCTATTCCCAAAAGTATGTGTATAATGGACTCGTCCATACAAGGAAGTACATTTGCCTCTCGCGTAGGTAGAAGGCTACAGCTAGCAATGAGTCATTGAGTTCGTGGTATTTCTTCGAGCTGGAAGTGCTGTTATATTAGACGCGAAGTTACGATATGCCTTAAGTGAAGCAAAGTGTGTCTGTTAAACTAAAACAATTTGTTTCGCAGTATGGAGAAAGGGTCTTCACCACTGACGGGACAATACTTTACTGCAAACTTTGTGACGTGAGAGTGGCGGCTGTAAAAAGGTTTACGGTGGAACAACATGTATCGCGTGAGAAACACAAACGTGGTCTGCAACGACTTCAGGATGAAGGAACATTACTACAACAGAAGCTTCTTGGAGAAACCCATTCATCCTTTTCACCATTCTTTGAAGAACTGTGTAGTGTGTTTCTTTGTGCCGATATCCCATTGAGTAAGTTAAACAACCCTAAATTGAACAATTTCTTAGAGAAGCACACGGGCAAATCCATACCGGATTCCTCTACGTTAAGGAAAATCTATGTTAGACGAAGCTATGAAAAAAAAAAATGGAAGAAATCAGGAAAAGAGTTGGAATTAAAAAATATGGGTATAGGTGGACGGGACGACAGACTCTTCAGGACGATATGTAGCTAACGTGGTGGTACGAACACTGGACGAGGATGTTCCTGGGGAACACTTTCTACTCTATTGTGAGCATTTATAAAAGTGAACTACTCAACAATCAGCAAAGTTCTTGATAAATCGTTGGCATTGTTGTGGCCTGATGACATTCGGCATTACAATGTGTTGCTCTTAGTAACGGATGCAGCCCCCTACATGGTCAAGGCTGCTAATTCGCTTCGTGCTCTGTACTCTAAAATGGTGCATTTAACTTGTTTGGCCCACGCGTTACACCTAGTCGCGGAGGAGGTTCGCGGTAATTTTCCAGAAGTTGACCAATTAATAGGATGTGTGAAAAAGATATTCTTGAAGGCACCCTCTCGAGTATCAAATGTCAAGTTAGAAGCTCCAGATATTCCACTTTCTCCTTCTCCCGTTTTGACAAGATGGGGAACCTGGATTGAAGCCTGCACGTATTATAGCGAGAACTTACAAGTGGAAGTGGTGAAACAAATTGTGGATTCATTTGACAGCACTGAAGCCGCATCAATCAAAGCAGCGCAAAATCTTTTGGCAGATAGTGAAATTGCAGGGAAACTTGCTTACATAAAAGCAAATTTCGGATTTCTTCCTACTACCATAACCGCTCTGGAAAAGTCGGCAGTGCCGATAGTGCAGCAGTTACAACATGTGCTGAAAGTGGTGAATGATTTGGATCGCGCGTGTGGCAAAGTGGGACAAGCTGTGTCTGAGAAGATGAAGAAGGGTTTGGAGAAAAATAAAGGATTTCAGACAATGTGTTCAATTGCTAAAATTTTGTCAAGTAAAACATTTTCTTTTTGTGACATTGACGACAGTGAATTAAATTCAAGTGACATTGTTTGCTTTAAGTATGCTTCTGTTGTGTCGGTGGAGGTAGAAAGGAGCTTTTCTATGTATAAAGCTTTGTTGGCTGACAATAGACAATCATTTTCATTTGAAAATCTACATCATGTATTCGTTGTTCATTGCAACTCACACATTTTGGAATGAACAATTGGGACCTTTATGGCTGAGAAACGTCTGTTTTGTAATTCTTAGGACTACAGAGATAAACATCCCTGGTCCGATTCACGTCTGCTTCTGACACGCGGGGACGGCCAAGGCTTTTCCCTTTACACAATCAACCGGTATTCACGAATTGCGCATACCATCTGCGAATAGAGTTGTCGGAGGGAGGGTCTTTCCCGAACGTCGTAGGAAAATGGCGCTGGACTCTGGTAACGGACCGTTTTGATGAAATTCGAGAGTAGAAAACGCCTTCTCTTTACCGCTGACCGCTATTTTGTCAAATACATGGTACTAAATCGATGTAGAACAAAACATTGAGAGTTAGTGTAACAGTTACTGCAACAATAACAATGGTATGTTGTCCACTGTTTCTGCAAAACATTCACGAAACCCCGACAATCATTTCGAATAACCCTGTACATTATTATTATTTTGTACAAATTGACTTTAATGTTCATTTGAAAGATAGCTATTGATAACCACACGTAGCTATTTTTATTTCAGTCTAAACTACGCGTTGTATTGAAGTACTTCCTGTGTTCTGGCGCTGTCATATAAATAAACGAGGTCTAGACACTTCTGTACGGCAAAATGTATGTGTGTCGATAGCTTATCTCTGACCATTATAGGAGGCGCCAAGTTGGAGTCCACTCACACTTACAGCTGGGGCGAGACAATACACAGTTGTTCGAATTATGATAACTAGGGTCGGATTTTTCGATAAATAAATATTTCTTTATGTAAATACATATTTTAAGCATTTCATCTATAAATACATAAATTCCTGCTTTTCACCCATTAGCACATAAAAAGGCATAATATTTACATTCTTCAAAATAAGTATGCTAGATCTTTCAGTTTATTGCATTTTTGTTCTGTGTTACTTCAACGGGGAAGAACATGTGAGTTATCTAATCTCCATGCAGAGCTTATGTCAGCTTGCAACTTTGTTATTCTTAACTTGTCACCCCGTGCCACTCACTGTGGAAGCCGGGGATTTCCTTGTCCATAGCCATGTTTCACCACGTGCTAGACCCCCCTCCAGCTACCTGGAACCAGTGTCACTCACATGCAGTTCTGGCACTGAAGCGTAAGGCAGTTCTACGATGCCTAAAGTAAAAACAACTACAAGTTATCGTCTGTTGCAGAATTTATAGATAATTTTACTTCTGCTGGGGGCGTTCTGTTCTGCCAAACATGTGGGAAAGCAATCAAGGCTGAACAGCGATCTCAGGTTACACAACACCTCAAGGGCAAGAAACATATTGCTGCAGTTTCGCGCCTTCAGAAGAAGTGTTTCGCGATAATCGTCGGTCATTTGTGATGGACAACCTCAAGATGTATCTCGTTGTGTATTGTAATGCTTCAGCAGTCAGTGAGGCTTAGCATGAATTGCATTCGTGAGTACTGCATATTAATAAACTAAATTATAATTAAATATTTTTACTTTTTCGTCACATATTTCAGGTACTTTTAATACATAAAGAATACATATTTTCCTGTTTTTTAGCACCAAAAATTAGGAAAAGACGTTTACGTTTCTATGGACATATGGTTGGAATGGATCCAACAAGAATAAATAAACAAATTTTTGATAAAATATATAATCTGAAGAGCCAAGGGGGTTACACCAAGCAGATGAAGGAAGAACTCCGGAGGCTAGGAATTACAGACGACGACTGTCGAGACAGAACACAATTCAGGGAACATAAAGGTTCTTGTGGGAGAAAAGAGAGAACGCAGGGGAGGAAGGTGGACAGTGCAACACTCTGAAAGAATGAAGGAAGTGTGGAGGAAGAGAAAGGAAGAAAGAACTATGAGAAGGAAATTAAATGATATTTGCGTGGTCCTTAGTTTTGGCCGGTTCGCATAATGTAATGTAATGTAATAATAAAATGTCTAGTGACCTCCCCGGAGGCCAAGTGTAGCGCCCTGCACGTAGTGATGGTGAAATTATGAAGACAGCCACTCCCGGAAGAGAATTAACCATATTAGATAATACCTCCCATGGCCTGGCAGGGAATCGAACCCATGACCATCCGAGCCAACATCTAGCATGCTAACTACATAGACATTAGCAATAAGGCATTCTAGATAGGTGGATATATCTGTCACTATTATTATTATTATTTACTAGCAACCCGCCCCGGCTTCGCCCGGGGAGAGTTATGAATGCATTACGTGCTAGCTCGTCAACTGTCGCCTCTGTAATTGAATGGAGATTGTTGGAAGAAATGGACACGTAAAAACACTTACGGTGGGCGATGTATTGAAGATATGCTCTCCCGGACTTTTTTGTAGAACTTTTCATGCTGAACAATTCTTACACTCATAGCATATTGATATTTTTAACGGTTTGCCCACCGTAAGCTCAAAAAGCGCACGGACGCCAGGTTTTCTTTTCGACTTTTTCACAGAAATCGTTACTGTTTGGCTTCCTTTGATCATAAATAAATAATTTTCTACAGATACCTTCCTCGAGATATCCTTTACAGAATGGTGAAAACCGCATCAAAATCCATCCAGTGGTTCTCGAGATTACCCGTGACATCGAAGAATCGGGGACTTTCGACCTTTTTTCTGTCATTGTAGCAGCCTTAATCATGGGTAGGTACGGGTTGGTGTCCGTACTCCAACTTAGCCCCTTGCGCTCCTTCGGATTGTGAAGATTAGATGATAAAAAGAAGAAAAAAAAAGCTTATATGACGTAGGCTATGCCCTTTCACTGGTGGGGGGAGCGTGTACATATTTTCAAAAATGTAAAAAAAAATAGTCACAAAGAAATACTTGGGCGCTTCAGATATAAATAGTGTAAGCGCCCCCGTGTGTTTCTGATAACCGAGGAATATTAATCTGCCAGTTTGCATGGTGGGGTTGGCCGTACGAAGGGGTTGAAAATGGGTCGGGGAGACAATTATTCGAGCGCGTCAGATGTTCAGAAGAGATGTTAAGTAAACCCTATTATGAGCTGAAGCTCACAATGGCCTGTGGTGCGGTGGCTAGCATTCTTGGAGGTCACCTCACACGACCTAGTTCCTAACTAAAGGCCACGGTCACCTCCTTCCCAATCCTCACATGCATTACAAACACAATAACACAGGTTATCAGAAAACTTATTTTATATACTGTATATATAAACACACACAACCCCTAAAATGAAACGACTGATAAAATATTAGCGATCAATTTCATTCGTTTGCTCTTTGTAGATATGAGTGGTTAGGAAAGTGTGTGATAACAGATAACGCCATAAGAACCTTGTTGGCTCAAAACATCAAAGAGTTGGAACTTCACAATTGTCAGTGTAGAGCAGATAGATCGACAAGAATCATGAACCATTTAATAATTTTCAGTGGCGGCCGGTGGTATGTAAAGCTGGGTGTTCACCAACATTTCTGATATCGCAAT
The DNA here is from genome assembly GCA_946902985.2 of Meconema thalassinum. Classification (NCBI taxonomy): domain Eukaryota; kingdom Metazoa; phylum Arthropoda; class Insecta; order Orthoptera; family Tettigoniidae; genus Meconema; species Meconema thalassinum. The sequence continues at coordinate 8,908,573 of OX336390.1, forward strand.
TTTATATGGGAAGTTTACACAAGTAACAACAAGATGTTCAGCAAAGAACATATAGCCTACTTTCTCCTAAATGTATGGGTATATTTATAACTCTTTGTCCTCATCCCTAAAACCACCTCTACCACCATGTAGTGTTTGTTTTCTTTTATATTGATAATTAGCCAGTAAGTGTCAAAATCAATATTATATACTTTATGATGATTGAATAACAAAACTACTAACTTATTGTAATGCATTCACGTCCGTTAATCTCTATATTAAGCCAGCCTGCAAACTTAAGGATCTATCGTTTTGGGTACCTTCCCCTTAAAAAATCCGCGCCAATCACAGTAGGTTGGTGCTGTGACCTAGCAGTGAATTCATATTTATCTAGTACGCCTCTGGGTGTTCAACGAGTAGGCAGTTTAAAGTAGCCAGGAGGGAGGCGATCCAACTGGCAGTGTTTAATGATAGAGCGTACAGTCACTCGTCCTGCTAGAAGGACCTTCCGGAAGTACTTTTGTACACAGCGGTGCGTCCTTCCAGCAGGTCTTTGGACCCTTATGGCAAATGTTTGAACTGGCCTTCCAGCAGGACGCGTCCTTCCGGCAGTACTTTGGGTTATCAGAGCGTAATAATATTGCAGTTCTGGTACTGGGCAAACAATAAAAGTCTGTAAATATTCTAAAATATTCAATATGACTCATATTGACTAATACAATAACTGTCTCTTAACAACATATTGACTCTAAAATATATAAACGTATAAAGTATAAACGTGTTTTCTTATAGTACAGAGACTAAATAAATGTATGAGCGACGGCGCGTCCATCACTCGAGAATAAATAAATTAAAAAAAGCCTAGTTGTGTTTTTGTCAATATCCCACCGCACAGTTGCACAACTACACGTAATTTAAACTACAGTACCATGACATTTACTGATATCATAATTACTAGCAAATAACGAGCGACTCCATGCATCTCCGCTGTTTGGAAAATCGAAATAGGTAGCAAAAACATAAACACAGTCACCATTACGTATAATCGCCGCCATTACTGAACGGTCAGAGCTACCAACTTCAGACTTGCATGCGCTGATTCGTTACATTTCCCTCTATATAATGGAAAAAAGAACGGTCCTGCCAGCAGGACGCTTCGTCCTCATATAAGCAATTGAATTACGTACTCAAATGAGGACCTAACTTCCTGCCGGCAGTGCCTTGTACGTTCTATCATTAAAGGTAACCGGAGCGCGATCGTGGCTAATAGTCGAACTACCAGTATTACAAAATTGCCATACTTTAGGAGGCCAGGTATTGACACAGCGGTATATTTGGAACAATACTACCCACATAACCCACAAGAGGACAGCACCGTACAGAGACATTAAGAAGGCTGTGGTTGATAACAACGTGTATCTAATTCTTCTATTCTCCTTTTCGTAATGTCTTCTGTTTATGTGCAATGCTGGGACTGTGATTTTATTAATAAACGAGTGTATACATTAGCCTCCCCTTTGAGCTAAATGACATTTTATTCAGTATCTGTGAAAAGAGCTTGTGCACATCATTTGTAAAAGAATTCAAAAAAAAAAAGTCAACTGTAGCAGTATTCTATCCCCAGTCAATTGCGTGACAGGCTAACACGCTAGCCCAGAGCTAAACATATCCGTAACATCATGGCGATCTTAACTGATATATTAGATTCAACCTGTTGGCAAATAATGACTTGAAATAAACTATTTCTTCACTGCAGTACATCTTCATTATAGATCATTTCATACAAAGTTTATATTATTGTATCAGTAGGGTATATCGCATACAACATACTAAAACTACTGAAATATAAGACAGGCTCATGAGGATAGCTGCCATCTTGTCGTGTGGCAGATACAGCTCAGCTCTTTTAAGCCAGTCATACAGAATAATATTATAATATTAAATTATAATAAATAACGGATCACGACCTTCAGGATAGCTTAAACCACCCTAGGCTTGATAATCTGAATTGGTGGGTCTTAAGCTATTGATTATAATGGTTGCATAATTCACACGGCCACCATCCTGAAATGGCAAGGCCGATGACCTTGAAGTTTGGGTGAAAGACGCGTCCTATATAAAGGTATGTTGTCACCAAATTTGGTAGAGATCGGATGATTAGTTTAGCCGTAATTTGAGTTTACGTTTTGAACGTTTGAGTGGCCGCCATTCAGTTTTGGTAAAGATGGCGGCGATATAAAGTATGGCACTGAGGTGCCCTATGCTAGAGCTACCTCTGTACCAAATTTCGTTCAATTCGGTTTCACCGTGTTCGAATTGATAGGGGGGGACAGACATTCAGAGTACACTCACTCACTCACACACACACACACAGACTCACACACACACACATACACACAGACAGACACACAATTTTTCGCCCTGTGTTGATCTCATAAGTCTACTTTCATTTTTTGCAAAAATCGAAAGTAGGCTAAAAATGAATTAACGTTAGATAAACTACAGTTCTATATAAACTGAAATACATGGGTTTTCCAAAATAACTGTACGTTCGACAAATAGACAAATTGGCTCTTTTGGGCTTCTTACTATAGGAATTCATAAAAAATCAGATTTATGTATTTAAGCCCTATGCCTGAGTTAATGAGAAGAATTTTAAACACAGCAGGTTGTCTAAGGTTGGGTCTCAATCTCCGGGATAATAAACATTCTCAACATATAAGCATGGCAACCAAACAGTTTGTACGTTAACGAAAAATGTTATTACTAACAAGGTCGGGCACACATTCTGCACACATTTTTATCATTTTAAATGATCTTGTCGACTTCGTAGTTACGCTGGGGTCTGGCGTTACGTTACGGTGACGGGACGAAATGCACCGAGAATGCACTGAGGTATGTGACGTCACAGTACTGCTTGAGCTTCTTCCTTTCCCCGCGCGCTCCGGTGAGCGTGACGTCATCTAGCCAGCTACCTCCTTTGACCTTGGTTTGCACTTGCTAACGGAATTTGAGTTCACGCAGCATTTGTAGCATTTGTAGCATTTAAAAACATATAAAGTCTAGTCTTTCATACTGACTATCAGTCTTTTTTTTTACTATAGCTTGAACCCCATCAGAGGAACCAGCCATGAAGAGCGCTCTGTCATACGTCTGCGCAATTCATTTTTGCAGAGTTTCATTCAATTTCTGCTTCTTTAATTCATCAAGTAAACACGCTGCTAATGTGTGTGCATCATGTTTTGTTTGCCTCTTACTACGTATCGGTACACAACAGCCATCTGAAATATGTTTGAAATATCACTAGTTTCATCTGCTATAATGGCTAAAATTTCAGATTCCCTTATTTGCTTTGATACTTCTTCTTGGCAAACCTCCAACATAATCTGTAAAAGTTAATTTTGAATTGTTTTGGACGTTCCTTTGAAAACAGTTGCCCTTACCAAATGACCTTTTAACACAGCATCCAACTCAGCGCTAAAATTAATTAGTTCTCTCAAAACACCTGGATTTGTTGTTGTTACACTTTCATCAAGATCACGCAAGATCATTTCGAAAGAGCCACAGAAACGAGTATAGTTTATTGCAATATTTAACACATACCTATTGTGCCTAACTTCTTCATTATATTCCGCAATTTACCTTCTATAGGCACTGTCCAATTGTGCAGCTACGTTAACAGTTCCAAAAAGTGTCAATTTCAAACAGCTGAAGATTGGTTGGTTGGTTCCTCAGTTTAGGAGCTGCGACAACGCAGACATGTAACCCCCTGTACTTTGGGTGTGTGGAGAAACTGTCCGATAACCGGTGTTAATTGTGATGGCTGTATTAGTGAGTGTTATCTGTTTTTAATTCAAGTGAGGACTGCAGACATTGAATTTCAAGCAGTTCCTAGTTTTGCCGCCAAAGGCTACCGTAAACGACTACTAGTTTAGAACTTGGTTACTAGATGCCACCGCAGTAGGCTCCTGGCGACGAACGTTGGAACCTAAGAGCGTTGTTCAAATTTTTACCTTTTAATTTAGCTTCACACAGGTGTAATACGTGAAAGGTTCTTTAACATGCCATAAATCTATGACATGGGACCACCGGCTTTACTTCCCCTCCGAAAGAATGTATTCTGAGGGATTTTTAACGCTCTTAAAAAATCCGACGACTTCGGCCAGGTTTGAACCCTCGATCTTGGGCATAGAGGCTCAGCATGCCACCAAGTACTCCACCGAAGCCGCTCAGCTGAAGATTCAAGTTTCTTTATTTTAGGGGTTAGTTTCCGTAACTCCTATTTTGGTCCACGCGGATTCTCCACCAACAAACATGGAAAACAGAATAAAGCGTTTTTAAATATCGCATTCACATAACCAATTATTATTGCCTTAAATATCTCCTTTAAACGCCCTCGTACACTTATATTTTGGACAATACTTATCCGGTAATGGTCTACCGAGTGTTTTAGTGTAAGTTTATCGTCATCAAGGAGCTGGGAAAACTGCCTAACTAGTAAATTATTTACTCTATTAATTTTCACTCACACTCCACAATACAAATAATGTTTCAAACTAAATATTCCGTTAAAATAAAATACTAACTTACAAGATGCACAGATGATAAATCTGGGTGCTATATCGAAAAGTGGCGCGAAAGGCAAACTAACAAAACACTGAATTTGGTAGCCTAGAAATTTCGTAGTGAATGCATAGGTCTACTCACAATCAACCAAACAATTATAATAATACTACTAATAATAATAATGCAGTTATGTATCTGCCTGGAACCAAAATACTCAAATCAACTAAACACAGAACTAATCGCAACCCAAATCCCGCAGGAACAAGAGTGGTAAAAGCAAACATAAACCGCTACAGTACACCAACAATACGTCGCAAAATAGTTCAGCCAATTATCTACTGTACTTCTATCATGGTGGCGTTCTTAGGTTCGCTTCACAGAATAATTGACAAAAATATTAAATGCAGTTATGATGAGAAAACATCTAAAAATAATTGGGTGTGAACCAACTAATGTCTCCCTATGAAATTCCGATATTTGTACTGTTGTGGGTGGTGTAGCATTCCCTAGTGGTGTGGGAAAGAAACTGCCCTTCAGGGGCAGATGACCTCGTAGTTCCACCCCTTAAAACAACAATAACTAACTAACTAACTAAACTACCCTTCGCGGGGTAAGAGAAATTGAGGGTGTTGTCATTTCCAAAGAGTGGTGTAGTCTAACGGTGCCATTTGGAACTGAGTGTTGCCAGGGGGCTGGCAGCTCGTCTGCAACTCCCTACTACCCATGCTGGCCAGCAAGCTATGTACAAGCTTGGCCTCGTCCCTGCCGGCCGCGCTGTCTACTTGGGAGTCGCCACAAGAGAGCTAACCCCTTGGAGTTTGATTTGAAGGCGGGAGCTTTTATAGGTACAATGTGAAGCATTAGGATAAATAATATCAGAATATCGATGATTTTAACACATTTTTGAGTGCATTAGATCTATAAAACTAAAACATTAAAGGATAAGAAACAATAAATTAGGTGTACAATTATTGGGAGTTGTGCAACGCTGCAACAATGTCACCAGCCGCCACTGATAATTTTATTATTGCAACCAACTTTTCTTTTCGGGACGGGTCAGGGAAGGGATATTGGAAGAAAATCGGCCGTGGACCTATTGAAAGGAACCGTCCCGGCAGCCAGATTGCATTTTCTAGTTCACTTTTAGCATTAGAGAGCGATACGGCTTCTTGATTGACTGTTTCGACGAAACACGACTGCACCAAGGGCTGTGATTAGTCAGCGTAATTATAGAGTGGAGTCTATCAGCGATGTTGTTCCAGGTTTGAACAAAATATGTAGAACTCCCACTGTTTTAACTTCCTATTTTCTTGGTACCTTCTATTGTAATGCGCCAAGCAATAGTTGAATGATCATTGTTCCTAGGCCATCAGTGTTTCCGTATCTTAAGTCAAGAACTGCGGTGAATGGCAAGCTCATTTTTCGGCTCCGTGGTTGTCATTTATGCCTTTCAGGCCGACCGGAAATAAAATATTTTGAGCCACAATTCTTGATCGGGAGTGGATGATAGCTACTTCCGCATTCGTACAGAGTAAATGACCTAATCGATGAAAAACATTCTGGTAATGATTCTTCTTTACTTAAGAAGATACGGAAACACGTATGGCCTAGGATCATTGATCATTCAACTATTGCTTGGCGCATTACAACTTATATAAGGGTACATAGGAAATAGGAAGTTAAAACAGTGGGAGTTCTACATATTTTGTTCAGACCTGGAACGACATCGCTGATAGGCTCCACCCTATAACTTCGCTGACTAATCATAGCCCTTGGTGCAGTCAGGTTTCGTCAGAATAGCCAATTAGGTAGCTGTATCTTTCTGCAATGCTAAAAGTGAACTAGAAATTGCAATATAAGTCCCGGCATTTGCCTGGTGTTGAAAATGGAAAACCACGAAAACCATTTTGAGGACGGCCGAGGTGGGATTCAAACCCAGTGAGGCACGAGGTAGTGCGTTAGCGCAAGATCCCGTGGGTCAGTGGAAGTACAGTATTTAGGCGCTACCAGATACTAAACTCGTTATTATTACTGTATATCATTTTACGAATTGAGAATATCCTCCCCAAAAGACTGTATCGAACGAGTCCGGAGATACTTGAGGTGATTCAAACTCCCGCGCGGGTTTGACAGCGACTATGCCGAGTTTCTCTACACTCTCTCCAGGCAAATGTCAGTTCAAGTCCCGAGGCACCCTAATACACACAGGTTATCAGACGACCACGTACATGACCAAGAAAGCAACTTTCTCACCCCTGGCGGTGCAGATCGAAGGTATGCGTGGCACGAGTCGCGCCCTGTTCAATCGATACGCACAGAGTAGCCATACCGAGTGCATTCACATGGAAACCACAAGACTGTCGATATAGCCTAGGCATTTCGCTTTTACCTGAGCATTCTCATGCTGTAAATAGTAAATACCGCACTGGGAAAGTTCGTCTCATTTCCGACCGCAATATGGAAGGAGGGGACGCAGCCGATGGGAAAGAGTAACAAGAGCATTCATGACTGTAGTCTAGTAGGATTCTGTCACGCCGGGAAATTCGTGATTCGTAGAATTGTCAATGAGAAAGGCACCCACAAAAAATAAATAAATGTAACATATTCCCTCTCGTATTCAAATATTCCATAGCCTTATCACGGCCCTATTCACAGTTATCGCAACAACAAAGATGATGCAACATAACGAACGATGGCAAGCTTCGATAAATAACTGAAAATGCCAAGCGGGAAGGATGTACGGTACTTTGCACCACATTCTCAACAAACTAAGACTTAATTTAGGCAGTAGGCAGTCCAAAATAACGTTCAAAAGTCGGGTGCGTGATAAATGGACGATCTGTTTTACGCGTGGCGAACGATTTAACAGTTGAGAAGCAATGTCGGACTCAGCTGGGGTCCCATGGTCGCCAACCCATGTCGCACTAGATGTGAGTTCCTGGGGGTGGAGGTCAGAAGAAAGAAAATCAAACACCGGGAAAATATGGGTCAGTACTGGTCAAAATACAACAGTTGAACGAACAAGGGTGGTCCCCAGAAGGTCCGAGTGGGCCCATCCCAGAGAAGAAGGAATAACATTCCTGTGGGCTAACATCACCAAGGCCAAGGAAAAGGCAGGTGCAGAGCGCACGCCATTCGTTCCGCTCCAGACAGCACCACATTATGTTGACCTCCGTCGAGCAAAACTGCGAACTGTATTTCAGTTGGACGTAGTCGAGAAGATGAAACCTGGGGCCTTTCGGGCCAAAGTCAAAGTCAATCGGCCAAGGGGCAGACTATTGATGATTAGAAGTAGGTGTAGGATTTATGCAAAATGAAACCGTATCCAGGCAAAAATACAGGCATCATATATCAGATAAATTCCACACACATCTAAGTACACGGGGCTACATGACCACAATGTCGCAAGGCCCATAAACCAATCAACAACAAATATGTACTTTCTGTATTTTCGAGATCGGTTTTAGACGTACAGCCATTACGATGGAGTTTTGGCCTCAGGAAAGACCCAAGCACAATTTTCAAATCTGTGTATGAATGACTCCTTAACCCTCGGATACTCGCGCTAGTATCGTTACTCGCGGGCAGTGGACTCGCACACGTTTGGTACTCAGTTTTAATGATATGATAAATAGTAGTATATAGAAGTATTCTAAGCTAAATCTGAGGATTTTACTTTTATATGGAGAGAAAGTACAAACCTAAGAAGAAAATTCAATTTTACCGTATATCTTCGGTAAGACTGCAACAGAAATAAAACTAATGGAACTAGAACTGTTATTTTATTTTAATGTAAACCTAAATACATACATTGCTGTATATTTGGATTGGAATTAAACAAAAATAATACTAGGTTAGATCATTTCCTTAGAAAATCAGCACTTATTATGAACAATTCCAGTATTTTTTTTTTTTTTCTCGAAATTTTTGAATTTAATTTTTGCCTTTTAGGCTAGAATCTATAACTCAGGAAATCCATAAGCATGCTCACACAAATTTGGTCACCCAAGCCTTCAGTGCAAATGGACACAATCTTTATTGCACTTTGCGGATCTGTTCCTTGTTGATTTATTCTTTGCTCGTCCACACAAGAAGCAACAGCCTACACACAATCTATCATTACTTTCATCTAAACACTGACTAATTTGAAAGTCATCTCCATGGCCACCTCGTGTGAGACAACGTTTCCTTTGTACCGGTACGCTCAATTCTGAAACAGCGATGCTCGCGCGGGCTACTACAGTGGAACTTGCATAATTCGAACCTCAAGGGACCAGTAAAAAATTCGAATTATCCAAAAATTCGAATTAAGGAAGTTCTTTGAAAAGGGTAGAGAAAATATATTGAATTACATTTACATAATGATTTACGTTCAACAAAGCAGATTAACAGATTACAGACTCTATCGTGAATAACTTCAAAAGTTTTAAATAAAAAATAAAACCAAAATGTACTATTCACCTATTTAACGACAGTAGTAATCCAGCAATCTAGTTAAGTCCTAGAGAAATCTACTGTTTTTCAAAATAGTTTGAGATTTGTACCCGTTTCCTACAATTAAGTCTCTCAGCCATCACAAAAGAATCTAAGAAATTTAAAGGACGGAAAACAGAACTACTTACGTCATTTCTACTTTAAACAAACCGCTTAAGTTCTGTGATGTGGTTTGTTCCTTGGGGCTGCACTCGGAAAAGTTTTTTCGGGAATTGTCGTGACTGTTTGGCTTCCGATCGGCTTTTTACACTAAAAACTTCGAATTATCCAAAATATAATTCGAATTAACCACGATTTTTTAGCATTGATTGTATATAAAATGCTAGGGACCAAGAGAAAAATTCGAATTAAAGAAGATTTCGAATTATCGAAGTTCGAATTAGCCACGTTCCACTGTATTGTAGCCCAGACGACTTCTAATACATCTGGTGTCAGTTTGGTGCAATTAGTTCAGTCGGAAACAAACCCGTCTGTTAAATACAGCATCAAGAGGCAGCTACAAAGATTCTCAATATTCCTACAACTAAATAAATCACTGGGCTACGTCTGTAGCCCGCGCGAGTATCCGAGGGTTAAGCGTTCCCTTGATTTTAGGTGGTTTATACTGTACCTCGCCCCTGTGAAAAGCCAAGATAGTTGTAGATGTCATCTTCACCGCATTTACACAAATTACCCTTGCCCAAGTCCACGCATATGGACGAATGAATAGACGATGCTATATTGAGCTCAGCTTGTAAGCTTCAGGTCATCCATATGCTCATGCTCCATGTAATAACTAGGGACCGATTTTTAGCCTACTTTTCACACTTTGTAAAAATGAGGAAAAAGTAGACTTATGAGATCGATCCGGGCAAATGTGAGTCTGTCCGTCTGTCTGTGTGTGTCCCCCTATCAACTCCTAAACGGCTGCAGGTATCGAAACCAAATTTGGTACGAGTAAAGAGCTATGCCTGAATATTGCAAGGCCAGATTTGAAAATGACGTCAGTGCTACCAATTGCTGAAAAATGACAATTGAAAATTGAGGTCTATGTTGGATATCTCGGGAGATATGCTTGGGAATCGTTCAAAAATTGACACATACATAGATAATATTACATCAGACTAATTAACAGGAGCCCATACTTGAGTGTGTTGCCAACATGATTCTATGCCTGCTGATAGGTCAAATCTTTAAATACATGTAACTTCCATACTATCTATTGGATTTCAACCAAATTTGGTATGTGAGTTGCGCACCAGAGCAGATATGGATATGCGTTTTTTAAGTGTCAACAGGGTTGCGAACTGTTGAAAAATGCACTATATACATTTTTATCCTAATCTCAATATATCAGAAAGTATGCAGGCCAACAGTTCTAAACTTTGCATACCTATAGTATCTGCAAACGTTGGTAATTTTTCAGTAACCGATATACGACAGTGCAGCCAACATGGTTCCACGCGTGCTGTTAGGTTTAATGTTGAATCACATGTAACCTCCATACTAATAAATGAAGTTCCTTGAAAATTGGCTCGTATTAGATCATAATATTTCAATTTAAGTTTGTGCATCTAATTTATGGCAGTGTCGCCAACCTGATTTTACGCATGCTGATAAATTCAATATTTAAATACATGTAACGTGCATACTATCTATTGAATCTCCACAAAATTTTTCATGTGCATTGTGGAGCGTAGGAGGTGGAGCAAAGAAAATATTTAGAGTCGCCAGGTCTGCCAACTGTTGATATATGGTCAGTATAATTTGAAGAAAAGTAGGCTCTTTAGTTCGTCACGGAACTACTTGTTTGAAAATGCATATGCGCATATGCAAATGCATATTTTGAGGGTTTATATTCTGAACATAACAGCATATTTTATCATATCTAGTGGAATTTAAGTAGCCTACCTATAATTTAAAACATCTTGAACAAAATAGGTTCTCCTGCGTGTTGGTCATCCCTTGTAAGCAACCTTTTGAGAAACAGATAACGAGATAACAGTACTCATATTTTACGCATTGCTGCCTCGCTATTTGAAGAAGGGAATGGAGTGGGACATTGCTTTCACCATCTCGACAGACAGTAACCCGGGGTTAGTTTTGTGAGGAGTTTCTTCGGTTAATGTGTTACTTTATTCTTAACTCAAACTACCTAAAGAGAAGAGCAGCAGAAAGTATTTATTAAAACAGGTAATAGTGATTATTCAACTGACAGCTCGGGACCGGACATTTAACACTGAAAACGATTAAAATAGAGGTAATTTGTCTCCAGAAAACATTGAATAACTTGCAATTATCTATTATGATGCTTCTTTCTGCAGTGAATGATACAAGTGAGTGAATAAGATTGGCTTATTCATACCTACCAACCTTTCAAATTGAAAAATTGGAGATTTTGAAGACGATCGATGCCAAATCATATTTCTTCGCCATAGTTTATTACCGAGGAACCGACAAAATCACTCTGATCAAAAAATCACAATAGCCTACCGGCATATCAATGCCAAAATCTAAGTTGTACACAAATAATTTCACGTGTTAAACAGATAGTCTACAATATCCCGCATCCTACAACTGCCTCTCACCCTTAGGCTATTATGAAAACTTCTAGGAATAAACGCTGAATTAACCATCGACTATTTCAGACAAAGAGATATTCAAATCCCACTTACCGGTATGGGTAGTTATGGAGAATTATCTATAAATTATCGATACGAGGCGGGACTGTAATATTGAAACACACTTCTACACCCGTAAAATCAACCTATTTGATGGATGACTGAAGTTCGTCATCTCGCAATTGTAGTCCGAAATTACATGCGAGATTTTTTCAAAAATCGGGAGATTTAATACGTTAACCGAGAGGGCGGGAGAAATGGTGTAAAATCGGGAGTCTCCCGCCTAAATCTGGAGAGTTGGCAGGTATGTTTATTGTTAAGTGCATATTTATCAATTTTTAATGCATATTTTCTACATTTTAATTCATAATTGCGTGCATAATCGTTTTCAGTTCATTAATGTCCGATCCCTAGTAATAACCCAGTCGAGGATTCACCAGAACCACCTTGAAATATATTATGTCTGATGTCCATTGCCCTTGATGGCAGCATTCCATTGTTACCTCTGACAAGAATTATTATTGTTACCCGTGCTGCTCCGCAGCATTCATTTCATTCCAACAACATTATCTCTCCACGATATGGATGGACTTCCTGCCTGGCATCCCACTACCGAGGAAAACATGAGGAAGTTAAGTGCAGTCCAACGTCGAGCAGAGCGACTCATTTACAAACAGGGTAACCAAGTTTTGACAAAACCATTAATATCCATCAATGACATATGTTATCAAATAGATATCACCTTTCTCCGAAAATCTCTAGCTGGCACCATTAAACTGTCACCGCCTTCAGCTGTCACCCTCGTTCCTCCATTCGCTGGGACAACATACTGTATTATCAATCTGGGTTCTACAATCGCTCTGCTCGACTTTGGAAAGATCTGCCTCAAGCAATAAATATCAGAAGGTATTCACAGGAAGTGTTTCAAAATTGGCTGGCATATAGACCATATTTCAGATTAATTTTCAGTAGCCCATATATCATAGTGCTGTCAACATGATTCTACGCGTCCTGTTTGGTTCAATGTTTAACTGCATGTAACATCCATACTAAAAGAAATGGATTTCTTCCAAAATTGGCACATTTGTAGCTCATAATGTTTCAGATTAATTTTAAACAACCCGTGCATGGGAGTGTTGCCAAAATAATTATACGCGTGCTGATAGGTTCAATGTTTAAATGCATGTAACGTCCATTACTACAAATGGATTTCATCCAAGTTTGTATGCGCAATGTATGCTTTAGTAGATGATTATGACTGCTTATTATAAGAGTCACCACAGCTACCAACTGGGTAGTCTATTAATAGTCTCAAGTCTTTTGTACTCCAGATTCAATGTCTCTGATTAGGAATACGGAATAAAATTAAAATTTAGCACACTCAAAAGTCAAGATATTTTACACTTAGATATGTTATATGCATACTACTGTAATTTACGGGCTTATACATAAATTTTCGACGTGCAATGTGTGCCTTAGCAGCCATAAGCATGCCTATTTACAGAGTCCACGGGACTACCAACTCCCTAATAACATTGGGAGAACATGCGAACCCTGGACTCAATATCATAGAATTGTTCACAAAAGCAGTTTGAAAGTCTATTTTGGCGGCTTCGGTGACGTAGTCGGTAGCATGCTGGGCTTCTATGCCCAAGATAGCGGGTTCAAACCCGGCCGAAGCCGTCGGATTTTTTAAGAGCGTTAAAATCCCTCAGTATGCCTTCCTTCGGAGGGGAAGTAAAGCCAGCGGTCCCATGTCATAGATTTATGGCATGTTAAAGAACCTTCCACTAATTACACCTGTGTGAAGGTAAATTGGATAGGTTAAGAATGTAAATAACGCTCTTAGGTTTCTATGTTCGTTGCGGTGGCGTCTAGTAGCTAAGTTCTGAACTTGGCCTAGTAGTCGTTGACGGTGCCGCTTGGCGGCAAAAGTAGGAACTATTTGAAAAATTTCTAAGTTGCAGTACTTAAATTAAAAAACAGATAACACACACTAATACAGTCATCACAATTAACACCGGTTATCAGACAGATTCTACACACACCCAAAGCACACGGGGCTACATGACCGCGTTGTCGCAGCCCCTAAACTAAGGAACCAACCAACCAACCAGATTCAAAATACTCACAAAATGCCCACCATGCAAAATGCAATATAGATTGAAAATTATTGCAAAATGCGGTTTAGGTTGAGAATGCAGTTGAAAATCAAAATATTCACTAAAGTGCCAGCCCCTATATTGAAAGACTTACTAAAAAGCAATTTAGATTGTCAAACCTTAACAAATTCAATTGAGGCAGAAAACACTCGCAAAACGCAATTTATTTCGAAAATACTTACAAAATGCACCTTAGATTGAAAATACCTACAGAATTTAGTGGAGATTTAAAAAAATGGTAAGATAATTTGGATACATATACGGGGAGCCAATTAACAAAAAGCAGTGCGGGAATCTTAAAGAGAAAAGGAAGTAGCCTATAACGAAAAGAAAACTTGAAGTCTGAATTCTCGAAGAATGAGGGATCAGGAAAGATGAGACAAGGGCCAATTAAGGCGGGAAAGTGAAAGACTCCCTAGGCCTCGGATACCCTAATACCGTCGGGGTCGGAAAAGAACAAGAGTTGACCAAGGGTGGTCGGCAGGAAAGAAGACTGAGAGGAGCCCGGCACAAGTAAGTGGAAGCAATGCCGGACTCAGCTGGGGTCCCGTGGTCGCCAACCCACGTCCCACTAGATGTGAGTCCCTGGTGGAGTATGTACAGTGTATGCCATAACATATAAAGACAGAGCAGTGGTATCAACAACCTATTAACTCTCCCTGAGCATTTGAGCACAGACTATCAATATCTCAGAAACCACTGCTGTATTGCACGAAAATATGTCAGTTATATTTTGAGCAAATCGTATCATGGCAGCAGAATTCTCACGGAACTACTCGTTATAACATCTGTAATATTGTGTTCGCTACCGACTCGTCATCGTGCTGAGAGCACAAACAACCTCTAAGAATGCATCGTGAAACACAGCCTCCGAGCGCTTGCATGATGCAGCGGGACACGCCATCTGACTCCTGGGCGCATGCTTGCTCGCTAGCACACACTTTGGCCAGAAGAATGCTCTTGGCGAAATGAATATTCGCAATTATTTTAAAACACGGATTACATAATCAGGTAAGTTCTTCGGAGAAATCTCTGATCCTTTTGAAATAAAAACAGGGATCAGACAAGGAGATGGCTTATCACCTATCCTCTTCAACATTGTTCTGGAGAAAATCATGAGAACCTGGGAGGAAGCTTTGGACATGAAAGGAGTAAGGGGGATACATCTGGGAAGGAAAGGACAGAACCTGTAAATTAAATGTTTGGCGTTTGCTGATGATCTTGTCCTCTTAGCCCAAAGCCGAGATGATGCCCAAAAAATGCTGGATACTCTGCACGAAATCGCTGAAAAAACGGGTCTTAAAGTCTCCTATGAAAAGACAGAATACATGGAATACAGACACCTTGGAGAGAGACACATAAAAGTGAAACATGGGACTGTCAAAAGAACTGAGAAGTTTAAATATCTAGGTGAATGGATAGAACCCAATGGGCTGGATAAAGAAGCAAATAGGGCAAGAGCTAGAAAATTGGATTTCGCTTATAGGTTAACCCAGAACAGATACAACAAACGAGCAATATCCTACAAGGCAAAACTCAGACACTATAACACAGTAGTAAAGCCAGAGGGTCTGTACGCCTCGGAGTGCTGACACTGAATAAAAAAGGGGATCTTCAGGAACTGGAAAAAAGGAGAGGACATTTTTGCGGAAAATTGTAGTCACAGAAAACTGCTGACGGACATGGAAGAACAGAAAGAATGATGACCTCTATAAACACACTGAAAAAATTACTGTCACAATGCGGAAGCGAAGGTTGAAATTCTACGGACATTTGGTGAGAATGGACGAGAACCGACTGACTAAGAGGATATTCAAGTATATTACAGAGCTGAAGGCTACAACTAAGTGGGTAGAAGAGGTTAAAAGAGACGCCAAGGAAAGTGGACTCACAGTGGATGTGATCCACAACAGAAAGGAGTTTAGAAACCGAATTGACAACATCAAGATGTTCGAGGAGAAAACACCTAAACTTAGAGCCAAACTGGTAATATCCGAGGAGGAGCGAAAGATCAGAAGTGAACGAATGAAGAGGTTTTGGGATGAGAAGGAGATTAACCAGAAAGCCTTAGGTTCCATGCGGTCCACAGGCGGCCAAATTCGAAAGAAAAAAAAATCAGGTAAGTTGGGACTCAATCGATAATGCGTCACGTGCATTACATTCTGAAACAACAAACGTTGTTGTAGCGCAAATACTAGCCAAGCTTTAGTAACTTGTGATTATTTTAATATACAGGATGATTCATTTGCTGGAGTGGGGCCGGCTACCGGGCGCGCACGCCTTCCGCCAGCCAACCGAGCTCGCAACGCGGATTGCGCGCAGGTGGAAACCGTAACAAAGTACATTAATTAAAGGTAAATTCACCAGCAAATCATGATTAAAGAACTTACCTATCCACAGGAGATAGTGAGAGTGTTTACCTTCAGCTGACAGGCAGGCGTTGTACCGTGTAAATAAATTAGCGTTTACACATTGTAATTTCCTTCTGTTGTGAGGGATATCTGCTGCCGTATATTGTTCTCCATCCCCACTAGAGTACGGGTAATTGATCTGTACACTTTGTATTTTAAATGAACCCACAATTAAATATCAAATGGGCTAATGTCCGTGCTTCGATGAATCACAGTAAACACGCAGGGGGTGCAGTAGTAGCTACATAATGTAACGATTATCTTCCAAAGTTACCGTCTGTCAGCTGAAGGAGACCATTTTAGTATCTTCAGTGAAAAGATAAGTTCTAACCTTTAACTGGTGACGTGAGGTCATCCAGATTCCCAAGAAATAAAGAAAAACATCTGTGCTTCTTTAATTAAATGTTGCAGCTGTTGTTTATGATACCTTCTTATCTGTGTGCTGACACTTCACTCCCTCGTTGATGAACGTTTAGTGACTTAATGACCCTGGTTAGCTCACCTACGGCTCGAGCTCTGTTGGCTGGAGGAAGGCGCGCGCACTCGGCAGCAAAAGAATCTCACGGTATAAGATTGTTATCATTACATTGCTATGCCCATCTGTGTAGCGCGATAGAACTCATTTAGCTGATGAGTTTTTCTTCAAGCAAAATCTCTTCCTTCGTTCTTCAGTCCATGATTTATTTGTATTCATTTTATAGTTAGGGGGCTGCATGGCGCAGTCGGTAGAGGCGCTGAGGTAGCGGATTTTAGAAACAAAACTACCACTTTCCGAAACACAAACAGCCTTGGGGTTCACTCAGCCTACACCTGAAATGAGTACCAGGGCAATTCCTGGGAGCAAAGACGGCCGGGTGTGGAGCTGACAACTCCATCCCATCTAGTGCTAGCCTCTACCTTCCACTACTCCCAGGGCCTTCATGTTTTGCTAATTGAGGTTTTAAGGGGCGGAACAGCGAGGTTTTCTCAGCAAAATGATGGTTGATTACGTTTTTTTTAAACTGGAGACAATCTTGTTTATTTTCCTCTGAAATACCAATTTCTTGAAGGTCTTTTTCTACAACATGTGACAATGTTCGGTGAATAGTCCTGTACTATCAACATAGATGAACAATGACCCTACTGTCCCCTCCCGTAACTATGCAATGCGATACATGTCCTGGAAACTTTGCAAGAAGGCGTCCTTTGGGATGGTGTTCAAAAGGCTCGTTACGTTGCGTTCGGTGAATAAAGTCAGAACGGTCGACCTGGCAACATTGGCGACACACAACGCAACGTGTATGACCTGTTTGACACTGTGCGAGTTTAGAAGGATGACTATATGCAACCTACCATGCACGCCCTATGGGATAATGTTCAAATGCCTTCAGTTGGGTCATCACATTACGTTGGATGTCCGAAAACCTCTGGCCCCTCAGGTTTTTTCGGTGACCCTGGACCCCGCCACTTCATACTTCATTGCTAGACTTCGGGGTCGTACCTCAGACACCAGGTCTCGTCGCCCGTGACGATGGTTTTTAGAGCCATTCCTTTCCACAGAACATCACCCTTTTCACTGCCACCCGACGAACAGGTGTGCATGGTAGGTTGCATAAATTCATCCTTTTCACTGTCGTGCATTGTTTATCTATGTTGATTGTATAGGACTATTCACCGAACTTGATTGTCACAGGGTGTATATCACTAAGTCAGTTGTTGTTGACTTTGATTGAGAGAGCAAGGTTGGTGAGCCTGTCATTGTGGCCCTAGGTAGAACTTCAATCACCCTTTCCTGAAACTGTCAGTGATCCAGATTCCTTGTGAGCAGACTGGTTCAGAGATTTCCCGTTCTTGTTTCTCTAGGTCTTTAATGAGAGATCTGTCTCCAATGATCAAAGTTACCGAGGCGATAAGCGCTTCAGGTTTGCTTACTGTGGTACAATGTCTTAATTTTGCGTTCTTCGATACTGGATTATTTGTTATACCTATCTGTTCCATCTTCCGTAATTTTCAAATTCTCTCTTTGTTTGTCTCGCGATTCAATCCCGATGGCTGAATTACTTCACCTAAGTACTTGAATTTATTTAAGTTACTTTGTCAATTTTAGTCTTTAGAAGTTTTCCCTTCTAGATAATGTGCGGATCCTTCCATGTATTGAGTGTCTTATTCACATGATTGGAGCCGGGTCTTAGCTGCAACTTTGTCAAGTCTTTCAATGGCCTGACTGCGTCTTGTACACTGAAGAAAATTGAAATTGCAACACCCAGAAGGAGTGGTGCTACATTTCTGCAATTGAACAGGCAGGACGAGTGTTCGGTTGTGATTCGATGATTACACTTTCAGGTCCCTCTGACCGCAAGTTTGGACAACAATCAATACAGGATGTGCCCACAACGAGCTGCAATATATTGATGAATTCGGCGCGGCATGGAGTCAATAAGGCCCTGGATCGCTTCCTGAGGAATTGTGGCCCATGCTTGCTGCACTGCACTGGTCAGTTGTTCCAGAGTTGTGGGTGGCTGAGGACGGTTGGCCAGATGTCGATCCATCATGTCCCACACATGCTCAATAGGACTGAGGTCCGGGGATCTGGCGGGCCATTTTAAGGTTGTGATGTCGTGGAGAGCTTCTCTGGAGATGCGGGCAGTGTGAACCCGGGTATTGTCCTGCTGAAACATCCCATTAGCAATGTTCGCCATCATAGGGACAACCACTGGATTGAGTACCCTATCAACGTACTGTCGAGCAGTCATAGTGCCCTCAACAAGCACTAATTGCAATTTCACATTAAAGCCAAGAGCTCCCCAGACCATAATGCTTGGTGTTGGCCCTGTGTGCCTCTCGACAATAAGGTCTGGGTGGTCCCTCTCCCCGGTACGTCGGCGCACACGATTCTGGCGATCACTGCGGGCAAGACAGAAGCGCGATTCATCACTAAAGACGACCCTATGCCATTCGTCGACCCACGTCGATCATTCTCGACACCAGGCCAGCCTTACACGTCGCTGTTGTGGGGTCAATGGAACACCTTCTGCAGGGACACGGGATCGTAAGCCAGCTTTTTTTTTTTTTTTTTTTTTAGCGTATGGCTTTTAGTGCCGGGAGTGTCCGAGGACATGTTCGGCTCGCCAGTTTTGTAGCTGCTTCGAGACGGACACCCAATGGGTGAGCTACAAGTACCGTTGGGGAGGGAAGGAGGGAAGTTGGAATGTAAGGACGAGGAGTTGGAAGGTAGCGGCTGTGGCCTATAGTTAGGGACCAACCCCGGCATTTGCCTGGAAGGAAGATGGGAAACCACAGAAGACCATCTTCAAGGTTGCCGGCGGGGGGATTCGAACCTCCTCGCCTCCCGGATGTGAGCGACTGCCATCAGTCATGCCGTAACCACCACGGCTAACTCACCCGGTGTAAGCCAGCTGCACGCACGCGATTACCAACTGTTTGTTGTGTAACGTGGGGTGCCACAGCTGCTCGAATTTGCGCTGCTGTTGCATGGGGTTCCATCCGAAACATCCGAATGATGCGGCGATCCTCTCTCACAGTTGTCTGTCGCGCTGGACCTGTGCCAGGTCTACGAGTGTGGGTACCTTCATTTGACCGCTGCTGCCATACACGTTGTACCGTAGATGCCTGTCGGCCAACACTTGCAGCGACAGTCCTTAGCGATAATCCAGCCTCACACATACCAATTATCCGAGCCCTCTCAAACGGCAACAGTTATTGATAGCGTGCTCCTCTCCAAAAAAGATGGTATATTGGCTTTTCTTTAACACTAACACTATTTACGTCATCAAGTATTCAGTGAGAGGAAGTTTGTATGCTCTGCAATAAACGAAGGAAGAGAAGAGAAATATAACAAAGCCGAAATTGAAATAGTTTTCATGTTCTCCTCTCTGTCGTCGAGGCATGTTTGACGGAGAACACTTCACTGCACAGACTGCAAGTCAACTACGCTACACCAGAGTCCGTATACTGGAGTTGATTCCTCCGCGACCAATCACGTGGGGAGACCTGTAGCAACAATCCAATGGGTCTGAAACTTTGATCGTTTCATATCTTGAAAATCAACACAAACGACCAATGCCTTCATGGTGTTGCAATTTCCATTTTCTTCAGTGTATATTGTGAGAAAGAATAGCTAGATCATCTGCAAAAGTGAATTTAGTGAGTAGTCGACCAATAGTAACTCCTTTTTATTTCATTTTCCCATGTCCTGTACAATCTTTTTCAAGGACATGATTGAACAATAACGGAGATAGTCCGTCTCCTTGTCGACGTCCTGTATTAATACTAAAGGGTCAGAAAGTTCACCTTGAAATTTAACTTTTGAAGTTTTCGCTGTCGGTGTCTGTCGAATTAAGTCTTTTGTTTTCCTGTCAATTTTGAATTCTTCTAGAATATTGACTGATGTATGTCGGTATAATGAGTCATGAGAAGGTTCCCTGAAGTCGACAGAAGTGAGCACTGTTTACCTGGCTTTGCGAATTTGTTCTGCACAGAACCTGCCTGATATTCACCAATCAGGTGTTCTGCTTGTTTTTCAAGTTCGTGAGTAATGCTTTAGGGAGAATTTTGTACGCGACTGATACTAAGTATATTTCTCTGTAGTTATTGATGTCCGTTTTATCCCCCTTTATGTTTAGCGGGTGAATTAGGGAGCATTTCCAGATTTAGGAAATTTCCCCTTAATTATTATTATTATTATTATTATTATTATCACCATCATTTGCTCCACGAGCGAAACTTCACTTCACTTGAAATAAGAACTATTGATGCGAACAAGCAAGGCTGCCAACCCTTACAAGGAAATATAAGGTGCGTTCAAAAAGTAACGATCCGGAGGCTGGAATGCGCAAACCGGTGACGACATCGGCTAATCGTGGCGTGTGTAACGAGGTGTGGTTCCGACCAGAGCGTGGAAGGTCACAACCCGTCGCTAGAGGGCACGCGTGCACGTCACGTGACGATACAAAGCAAGCAGCATCATGCATCAATCGTCGAACGCTGCCAGTCGCATTGCAAACAGTGACATGGAGGCGTCAAACGAAGAGCAAAGAGGTGTTGTTCGGTTTCTGACAGCGGAAGGAGTAGAGGGAACGGACATTCATCGCCAAATGTCAAAAGTGTAGGGCGAACACTGCATGTCCCTTGCAAGGGTCAAGGCGTGGCACAAGCGCTTCAGGGAAGGACGGGTGTCGTTAGCCGATGATGCCCGGTCTGGGGCACCCCCCTGCATTACCAATGACAACGTCCAGCTGGTTGATGCACTCATTACCCAGGACCGCCAAGTGACAGTGAACGCCATAGCCACCGTGGTCGGATTCAGCGTCGGAAGTGTGCACACCATCATGAATCAACGACTGCACTTGCGCAAAGTGTGTGCCCAATGGGTGCCCCACAGTCTTCAACCACACCTGGAAGCATGTCGAATGGCCCACTGTCTTGGTCATCTGCAGCGCTATGCGAGGGAAGGGAATGGGTTCCTGGCACGAGTGGTGACTGTAGATGAGTCATGGTGTCTTCACTTCGAACCAGAATCCAAACGACAAAGCCTCCAGTGGAAGTATCCAGGGTCACGACCACCCAAAAAAGGCAAGGCCATCCACACGAGTACAGGAAAGGTAATGCTAACGTTCTTCTTTGACCAAGATGGCTCCCCTCTGATACACTTCATGCCGCACGGGACAACAGTGAATGCCCAGCGTTACTCGCAAACCTTGACCACCCTTCACCAAGCGATCAAAACAAAACGACCAGGCAATCTCATCCGTGGGGTCATTCTGCTCCACGACAATGCACGACCTCATACGACCAACACAGTCGCGGCACTCCTGCAGAAATTCAAATGGGAGGTTCTCGGCCACCTTCCATACAGTCCAGACCTCTCTCCCTGTGATTACGCCATGTTTGGTCCCCTGAAAAGGGCTCTGCGGGGCCAACGATTCACCTCGGACGCCGACGTCCAGCTGTACGTGCGGAACTGGTTCACATCGCAGCCCAGGGAATTTTATGCGACAGCCATTCACCGCCTCGTGTCACAGAGGGACAAGTGCCTCAACAGCCAGGGCCAATACTTGTAACATACAGGTACTGGTTTCTGTAATTATGCCTCCGGCTCGTTACTTTTTGAACGCACCTTATAGTTACAACAGTTGTGGCACAATTTCAAGCGGAGCAAAGCAAATGCTGCAGTAATTTGATATTAAGAGAGTTTCAGCCCAATACTGAAGATTATATCAAACGAGGAAGTAAGTACACGGGGAATGCAAACGATGAACACCAAGATAGATGAAAAAAAACACCTGATGGAGCGAAACAACTGACGACAAATTTCAAATAAAGTTTTTTTCTTCTTTAACTGAGCAATTTTTCTAGGTTTTGTAACGGTCCCAATTTGTGATCAGAATGAAATAATTTTATATATTTTATTTTATTATTATTATTATTATTATCAATATTTTTTAAGTTTACATTTTACCTTTTATTAGTTATTATGTTAACTAATATGTTTATATCTATTATTATGCGGTAATGTAGAATATTATGGCGATTGAAAGGACTTGGAGCGATACACATTATATTTGAAATAAGTTAGACGCTTGACTGAATATTATTTCTGAAGAAAATACGAACAAGAGAAGAAGAGGGTGTTCACAGAAGGCCGGCTTATATACCGCTTCCTGGTAACGACATGAATAGACACTTATGTCTTTCACATCAAGTATTCTACCAGTATACAAATCAGACTAAGAAGAGATTCTATGGAGAATCGCCATTAACAATACCTGGCAGGCAAGGTAAAGAATGGGGCTTGTGTACGTGGAAAGTACAGTAGGCGAGGAGTCCTTTGCAACTTTATACAAAAGGTGGGCTGGACCTCCCGAGAAATGCTACAATGAAGTATTGTCATTACTGATATGTGAAAGGCGTGAAAATTGCCCAGTGAATTCAGAAGTGGGGGTGGGCACGTGCCTTACCTGGGAACGTTATATATATGACGGCCGCCCAACTGAAAGGTGATTATTATTATTGAATTGCTGGAGGAGAGGAAATGGTGCTGTTCGGAGGAGAAGAGTGGAACTTGTAGCGAGATGGAGTCTGTAACGCAGTTCTCAACTAGGCAGTTGACTATTTAAGTATGTGAATTTGATAAGACATTATGTCTCATCAAACTGTGACATGGTTGTGTACGAGGCTATTGTCACAGGGATGATTTTTGGAATTTATTCCGTCATCCACATACAAATTAATTACTTTGAGGAAGATCAGGAACTCTCTAAGCAACAATCCAACTACAATGATCTTCAATGCGGTGAGCGATTTAAACAGTCACACTCCAGTCAAATCAGAAGGCTCTCATGTTTATTAAATTCAATCTATATTTTATTCAATTAACTCAGTATACTCCAATTTCCAATCAAGACCCATAATACAAGTAAATTCAGTAGATTCTTTCATTTAAATTTATTATTATCTTTAGTATTTTATTCTTTTTGCACTTGTTTTTATATATTAAATTCATTTTAAATTCAAATGTTTGACTGGTTTCTTTTAGTAGCTAGAAATTACTATAAGGCAACACCATACTCCTGAACTAATTATCGTAAGGTTAGATTACGTAAGTTTCACTACGGCTGGAGATAGGAATTTCGATGCTCTACTTCTGTTTAACCGAGGTTTAATATATTATTTTGATCATGAGGTATAAATGGTCTGGCGCCCTTGGCTACATATAATACTACACATTATGTACTTTTTTAGTAAAGCTGACAACAATACAGATACACTATTTAGATTAATACACAGTTAAATGTTTCATTTTGATCACCCAAAAGTGGGCGACTATTTAAATAATTAGCTTTGCATACATAAATGTTTCATATTAACAAGATTCAGTTCTCTCACAAAACCATTACAAATAACGCCCAACTAGTGAGACAAGTTTAAGTACCCTAAACCATTACAAATGGCTGCCTCAACGAGGGACATTAAGTTCTCTAAAAACCATTACTTTTAAACGCCCAACAGTGGAGCGCTTTTACTATTAACAGTAACAGTTTAAGATCTCTGAAACCATTACAGTTTGTGCCGTGTCTTGTGTGGGGTTTCAGCTAGGACACCAAGCTGTCTCATCAGCCGGCTCTTAGTGTCTCCGGCCGGCCCCACACAGGAGTAGCGAACTGCGCGCTACCTACCTTTTTATGAAGCGCACCTGTGCCTCGTTACTGCGAGAACTAAAAAACTCAAGCAGTCATAAACCCCCTATGAAGGCTTCCAAAAAAGATGGTATATTGGCTTTTCTTTAACACTAACACTATTTACCTCATCAAGTATTCAGTGAGGGGAAGTTTGTATGGTCTGCAATAAACGGAGGAGACGAACATGTGCAAGAGAAATATAACAAAGCCGAAATTGAACTATTTCTCATGTTTTATATTTACCAGTGGCGCACGAAGGGATGTGAATGATGCAGAGGGCCACGTGCGAAGGAGATGGGAACATTAACCTTGAATCACGTCCTAAGGCACTCCATTATTCTGTTTCATGACGCCTCTAGGTTTATGAACTACGATAACATACGCTTCTTTCCGTTCGTTTTGACAACAAATCAATAGAGAACGCGCCAGCTTGCCTTTGAGAATCTCAATTGGATTGCAGATTCAAAGCAAAGGATCACCTAGCAGAATGGATAAGATTGGCAGAACTGGAACAAGTCAGTAAAGAGTTGGCCTCGCCCCGAGTGTTTTGGTACATAGAGCCACTGAAGCTGTGGGCCTACTCGTTCCTTCAAGACTTATTAAAGTTTCATTACGATCTGAATAATACGTTGGTTGGTTCCTCAGTTTAGGGGCTGCGACACTTAGGGTGTGTGTAGAATTTGTCTGATAACCGGTGTTAATTGTGATGGCTGTATTAGTGTGTGTTTTCTGTGATTAAGGTAGAAGGACTGCAGACGATTAATTTTTCAAGTAGTACCTACTTTTGCTACCAAATGCTACCATCCACGACACCTAGCTGCGGAAGTGGCTACTAAATGCCATCGCAGTCAGCACTTGACAGCGAACGTTGGAACGAATGTAGCGTTATCAAACTAACCTACAGATTTTAGCTTCCACAAGTGTAGTTCGGTTCTTTTTCATGCCATAAATCTATGACATGGGACCGCCGGCTTTACTTCCCCTCCGAAGGAAGGCATACTGAGGGATTTTTAACGCTCTTAAAAAATCCGACGACTTCGGCTGGGTTTGAACCCGCGATCTTGGGCATAGAAGCTCAGCATGCTACCGACTACGCCACCGAAGCCGCTTGGATAAAGAAATAAAACACTAAAAATGAATTTACACATTTTTTAATATATCCCTTTAAAATAGAAGTAGGATGATATTCAACACACATACAGCATGAATGACAAAAAAGTGAGTATTTATGTTCATTAGACACAGTTATTAATCATATTATGAAATAAAATTCGTGATAATTTTGTTTAGCGTGACGACTGGAACTGCTTTCGGTAGGGGTGTTTGTCCAGTTGGCTTTAAAGGGAAAATGTCCTTCAACACGTTGCTCTCGAGCTTCACTTTTCTACACCAAACCTGAGGAAACTCCTCTCTCTTTGAGCTGTTCACTTGCTCTTGCTATGAACTCAAACAAGGTCCATACCGTACGAAATATAGAACGTAATGTAATATAAAATTCGCACTGAATTACTCTGCCTTTCGTTTCAGATACCATTGGAAAAACTACTGTCGCACACAAATCGTGACATGGAAAGTAAAGTTGGTACCGCGCCAAATTAACATGAAAATGAAACATTAATTCAGAGATTAATACGAAGGAAATTCTGAAAAGTAATCATGTTGGCTTAGAGAACATAGCAATATGCTGCGGGAAATCTTTTGGTCCAACAAGCCACAACATTAGGTCTTGAGTACGAATTATTCATTAGGATTGTCCAACTTTTTCATCTAATATTCAGGAGGTCTTAACGACAGTGGACTTTCTACTGCAATGTATGCTAACCATGATCGGGAACGTATCTTGAGTGACAAACAAGTGCAGAACAGCTTTCATATTACCCGGTGTGGCGGTTATTGTTGTGGCTACTACTGCTCGGTTCCAAGCTCTGTGAACTTGCGGGATGAAGGGCAGAGGCAGGGTAGGAGCAGGCGAGAATTGAGAAGACTGTCCACAGCCCGCCGTGTTACCTGACATTCTCCTCTATTCCAATACTGCTGACATAGGGTCTATTCTGAAACCAGCGTGGCGTTGGGAATGAGTGACTGAGTCACCGACTAATGTATTTGCTTCTGTTACTACGCAAGGACCGAGAACCGCATCACTCGTCACCACCACTATTAATAGTCTGCGATGCACATTCCTCTCAGGTCCACGCAGCTTAGACTCGAGCAGTATGTCTCTATACAGACTGTACCCGTACTGACTTATCTACGACCCTCTCTTCCTCAGACTGTTGAAGGGCCCTTGGAGATAACGCGAGAGTGAAAAGCTTATGATTGATGGCAGGTCTCCCGTCTCTCTTCTTTTGTGCTTACCACTTAAAAATTGCTAGGTTGGTTCCTTAGTGAAGGGGCTGCGACAACGCGGTCATGAAGCCCCATGTACTTTGGGTGTGTGTAGAATCTGTTTGATAACCGGTGTGGTATGGACTCCGTCATAAGGATACAATTCATGATGAAAATTAATAAATGTAAAACAAAATACTGGAATGCAGCCGAAATAAATCAGAAACCTCTATGGACATCAAATTGTCAGGTGAAGAACTAAAGGAAGTAGGAGACTTCTGTTACTTAGGAAGCAGAATAACCAGTGATGGACGAAGCAAAGAGGATATAAAAAGTAGGTTGGCTCAGGCAAGGAAAGCATTTCTACAAAAAAGGAATCTGTTGAGATCGAATATAGATTTAGGTATTAGGAAGTCATTTTTGAAAGCCTCCGTCTGGAGCGTGGCGCTCTATGGAAGTGAAACTTGGACTATTGGTGCAGCAGAAAAGAGGAGAATTGAAGCGTTTGAAATGTGGTGTTACAGGAGAATGATGAAGATCAGATGGGTAGGTAGGGTAACAAATGAAGAGATATTAAGACGAGTGGGAGAGGAGAGATGTTTCTGGCGACTGTTAATGAAGAGAAGAGATAGGTTGGTAGGACACATACTAAGACACCCAGGATTAGCAAGCTTAGGTATGGAAGGAAGGGTCGAGAACAAGAACTGTAGGGGTAGACCAAGGTTAGAATATGTTAAACAGATTGCCTCGGATGTAGGGTGTGGTAGCTATGTAGAGATGAAACGATTAGCTCAGGACAGGGAAGAATGGAGAGCTGCGTCAAACCAGTCAAAAGACTGAAGACTCAAACAACAACAACCGGTGTTAATTGTGATGGGTGTAGTTATCTGTTTTTAATTCAAGTAAGGACTGCAGACGATAATTTGAAGTAGTTCATACTTTCGCTACCAACTGCTACCGTCCACGACACCAGATATCTATGACATGGGACCGCCGGCTTTACTTCCCCTCCGAAGGAAGGCATACTGAGGGATGTTAACGCTCTTACAAATCCGACAACTTCGGGTTTGGGCATAGAAACTCAGCATACTACCAACTACGCCACCGAAGCCGCCTTTGAAACCTTGGAGGAAGGAACCGATCGAAACAAACACGAAAATAGTTCAAAATACGGTATCAGTAGCTGCCCTGAAACCAACCCATAATTTGAAGTTGCCTCTCAGGTAATCTCAAGGTCTCTCCATGCATGACAGATGTGGAAGCAGCGCACAAGAGCGGTCATGGAACCCTGATAGGCTATGTTGTCCATTCTTTAACACATATTTATTTAGCGTATGCCTACATCACTAATTACTAAGGGCCTTATTTTTTGGTGAAATAAAACCGTTGATTTCGGTGTAAAAACTGACGCCATTTCGTTGGGTATTTCGCGAAATAAATTGTCATAATGATCAATGTTTCTTCTGAAATCTTCATTATAGTATGGGATAAATCTAACAAATTATGTGATAAGAGGGTTTTTCAACTTCTTTGCAATGTGTCGAGTATCGCCGAATGTTATATGCCGCTTAGAATTATGTTCATGTCCTTCTTCCTTCCTCTTTTTATGCTTTGCTGAATCTCTGCAGGGTTTATCGCACGTGTCGTTTCGCTCCCACTGAATACGAACATTGCAGTATTTACGCATTAGAATCTCTCCTGCAGCGTCCAATACATAGCACCCCTCACTGTTGTATTCCTCAGCCCCCGAGAAAACTGTTGTGACTTTAGTTTTCGGCATTTTTATACTTAAATGCTGGATGTTTGCCGATAGTTTTATCAGTCGCAAACTCGCTCTGTTGTATCTACGACCACAACGCAATTTGATGTAATCGATAGCGGATATCGATTTTCATCGATAGCCATAGAGATCGCGGAACTGAATTCACATACTTCCGGCTTTGTGGGCTTTTGTGTAGAGAACATGCAGCACTATCAATCTAATCAGAAGGAAACCACGACGGTCAGTGCTTCAGAGCATTTAAACCGTTTATTGGAGAGCTTTTTCGATAATATTTAACATTTTCGTACCAAGTGGAGTATATTTCGTGATTATTTGTGCAATTCGTGCAATAAATCAGATTTCGTGATATTTCGCGAGTTCATTTTGCTAAAATACGCTACATTAAGTACCTACAAGGTCATATAGGCAAGAAAGGAGGTATGAAAAAATTTCGCGCGTATCGCTATTACCAAAAATACGACCCCTACTAATTAAAAATTATAACTAATATCCAGGCCACGAATCTGTCCGTCAACACCAGGAACACTGTTGGATCGCCAGGGAGAGGACACTCCTGAACTATATGGCGAACAGTCTGTTTGTCCCGAAGTTGTCGGAGTTTTTAAGAGCGTTAAAAAACCCTCAGTAAGCCTTCCGAGGGGAAGTAAAGCCGGCACGGCATGTAAAAGAATATTCCACTAATTACACTTGTGTGAAGCCAAATTATAGGTTAGATTTGATTAGCGTTCGTAGGTTCCAACATTCGTCGCCAGGAGCAGACTGCGGTGGCATCCAGTAACCAAGTTCAGAACTAGTTGTCGTGGACGGTGGCGTTTGGTAGCAAAAGTAGGAACTACTTGGAAATATTAATCGTCTGCAGTCCTTCTACCTCGAATCACAGATAACGCACACTAATACAGTCATCACAATTAACAGAGATTCTACACACACCCAAAGTACACGGGGCTACATGACCGTGTTGTCGCAGCCCTTAAACTAAGGAACCAACCATTATTATTACAGTCTGATATTCTAAATTGTACAAACGCGCATACACACGGCTAGTCACGTAATTCACAAAACACAAAGCTAACGTATAACGTGATTCAAACTGCAAATCAAACATTATACAGGGTCTTTATACACACATCAAAAAAAGTTTTGCATCACCTCGGTTCCAAGAGTTCCGGAACCTTTAAATACAAAGGGAATAGAGATCAACACAAACAACATTTCAGCTCGTTTTATTGCTCATGAGACCCACACATTGCATGTTGTACCATCATACAGCTAGACTTTCAGCATTTGTGGTCCAGATTGCAGTACACACCACTACCTCTAATACCCAGTAGCACGTCCTCTTGCATTGATGCATGCCTGTATTCGTCGTGGCATACTATCCACAAGTTCATCAAGACACTGTTGGTCCAAATTGTCCCACCCCTCAACGACAATTCGGCGTAAATCTCTCAGAGTGGTTGGTGGGTCAAGACGTCCATAAACAGCCCTTTTCAACATATCCCAGGCATGTTCGATAGGGTTCATGTCTGGCGAACATGCTGGCCACTGTAGTCGAGCGATGTCGTTATCTTGAAGGAACGCATTCACAAGATGTGCACGATGAGGTCGAGAATTGTCGTCCATGAAGACAAATGCCTCTCCAATATTCTGCCGATATGGGTGCACTATGGGTCGGAGGATGTCATTCAGGTATCGTAAAGCCGTTTCGGAGCCTTCCATGACCACCAGTGGCGTACGTCGGCCCCACATAATGCCACCCCAAAACATCAGGGAACCACCACCTTGCTGCACTCGCTGGACAGTGTGTCTAAGACGTTCAGCCTGACCAGGGTGCCTCCAAACACGTCTCCGACGATTGTCTGGTTGAAGGCATATGCGACACTCATCGGTGAAGAGAACGTGATGCCAATTCTGTGGGGTCCATTCAGCATGTTGTTGGGCCCATCTGTACCGCGCTGCATGGTGTCGGGGTTGCAAAGCTGGACCTCGCCATGGACGTCGGGAGTGAAGTTGCGCATCATGCAGCCTATTGCGCACAGTTTGAGTTGAAACACGACGTCCTGTGGCTGAACGAAACGCATTATTCAACATGGTGGCATTGCTGTCAGGGTTCCTCCGAGCGGCAATCCGTAAGTAGCGGTCATCCACTACAGTAGTAGCCCTTGGGCGGCCTGAGCGAGGCCTGTCATCGACAGTTCCTGTATCTCTGTACCTCCTCCATGTCCGAACAACATCGCTTTGGTTCACTCTGAGACGCCTGGAAACTTCCCTTGTTGAGAGCCCTTCTTGACACAAAGTAACAATGCGGACGCGATCGAACTGCGGTATTGACCTTCTAGGCATGGTAGAACTACAGACAACATGAGCAGCGTACCTTCGTCCTGGTGGAATGACTGGAACTGATCGGCTGTCGTACCCCCTCCGTCTAATAGGCCCTGCTCATGCATGGTTGTTTACATCTTTGAGCAGTTTTAGTGACATCTATGAACAGTCAAAGGGACTGTATCTTTGATACAATATACACAGTCAACGTCTATATGCCGGAGATCTGGGAACCGAGGTGATGCAAAACTTTTTTTGATGTGTGTATTTGCTTGGCAAGGACATTCTCGCTCACGCGCTCCGCCAGTGACAGCTCAGTTCCCGGCGACCGCGCGCGCGTACAGACGGTAGAATAAGGTGCTTAAAATCAGTATCATGCACTTTTACTCACCATGCTTACAGTAGATGCTGTAAATGTTCCCCATCCACTGCCAAACATAACCGGCATCTCCTTATGAAGTTTCGCTTTATCATTTAGACTTTCACGGCCCGTGATATTATGGAAAGTCTCCGGTTACTCCGGTTAATTTATCTTCAGTAAGGAAATAATGAAGTCAATTTTTATTGTTTACTGAACCTGTAGGTTTGAATCTCTTAGTCAGTTGCTTTATTGTCAAATTTATAGGAGTGGATCTCCCTGGAAATTTCACTCGAAACTTTTGTCTTGTTCTAGCGCACGATTTCCTGCACTTTGTGTATGTATTGTGCAGATATACACGTTCACGTAACGAATATTTCATATAAGGCATTACAGCACTATACACAATCACAATAAAACACTATACAATACGACACACAGTAGCTTTGTAAAACACCCAATTAGCTCTGAGCCCACACGTAAGAGCATGGGAATACGGCCGGGGACCACGTGCGCCAACCTGTGCCAGCCGGCTATTGGCCGGGGATCGCTGGCCAAGGGAAAAAAATCACAGTCAGTCTGAAAGACTAGACGTTGTATCATTTCAAATGACGCATGCTAGAAATGCTCCACATGTTAGAAAGGCTCGCTTTGCTCGAAGCCCCAGGACTCTTTCAACAGACTGCATTACCTATTAACTTAAGCTTCCTGCGCGGGCACCTCTTTAAGGGTCACGGGAAGAAATGTGTTTCTTGTACTTGTATTAGAGATGTGTTTGGTTGAATAAAGTGTAAATTGTGTACATTTTGATAGCGGTTTTGTGGCCCATCATCCCAGGCAAGCCGGCGGAAACCTTTGCCTCCCTGTCAGAAGGATCATTTGGCCGTAAATTTGAATTAGTGTAAGGATGTAGTATGAGTGTCCAGATTTAGACAATAGCCTACTCCATGAAGGGGTCATGACTATGCCATATATGTTTGTTTAATGAATAGTGTATCTGAAATAAGGGAGGAATACTCATTTACAGATTTGTGGAGTGAGTTTCTGATTTTTAAAAGGTAGCTCGACGCCAGGCCTCTTTCAACAGACTCCAATAATCATTAGCGTCTGGTTCTCGCGTCACGTCCGTCTCCGTAATGCATAACTATGGACCCCAACCATAACGACAAGATCATTTGAAATGATAAAGTAAAGACCCTGTAGGATCATGTAACAACGTGCTATTGAACCAAAGTCGTGCATTTACATTTAATCTTAACACGGGGATCAGGATTTGATGAGGGTCGAAATGCGTAATCCTATCTTGCGCCATTAATAGTGACAACTAATTAATACATGTACTATTTTCCAGGAGTGTATTCACATATTTATAACTTGTACCCGGTCGTGTTGACCAACTGAAAAGCATTAAAAGACAGTAGTCTCTTTACCAGTGATGGCCCTTCAACCTCATGGACGTAATCATTGTGGTTTCGAAAGTTCACAGCCTTTGCCAAAAACCATTGCTGCACCTAACTGCTGGTTTCAGTCGGGGCCGATAACCTCGA
Organism: Meconema thalassinum; assembly: GCA_946902985.2. Taxonomy (NCBI): domain Eukaryota; kingdom Metazoa; phylum Arthropoda; class Insecta; order Orthoptera; family Tettigoniidae; genus Meconema; species Meconema thalassinum. Next base: position 8,941,297 of record OX336390.1, read on the forward strand.
TGTTAGGCCCCTTAAAACAACAATTATCATCATCATCATATCAGTCGCGTGACATATTAAACTAAACTTGAGAACAAGTCTCTCAGGCACCGGACTCCCAGAGTAGGGTGGTTGGAGATTTTAAAAGAGCCAGGCAGAGCTGTGTAGGCTACTCTCTGAAATATTAATGTCAGGGAAAGAAGACGCCCGAGGGGGTCGTGGCGCAAGTATTGAGCGACTGCAGATACTGCAGTACCTACTGCTCACAGATCAACGCTACATGATGAGGATGATGATAGTGGGGGCCTAACATCTTGGTTATCGGCCCCTAATGGTCTGGATGATAGCGAAAATGACGAACTGGAAACCAGAACGAAAAGTATGTGAGGCGGAAAATACTTACAAAAAGGAACTCGGATTGAAATCACTCACAAAACATAGAGTGGAGATACTGACAAAATGCAAATGAAATTCAAAATACTTACAAAATGCAAATGAGATTCAAAATATCTACAAATGCAATTGAAATTGAAAATACTCAATGCAATTTAGATTGAAAAAGGCCGGTTCAGATTCAAAATACTCACAAGGTGCAATTGAAATTCAAAATGCTTACAAAATGTACGCATACCTGCCAACCTTCGAAACTCAAAAATAGGAAGATTTTTTAAAATTATAGATTTCATCATGCGCAGTATACAGTGGCGTGGGCAAAAGAGGGTACACAAAAGACCTGCATGTCTTTATTGGCAAAGTATGAATTCAGCATAAAATTCACAAAAATGTAAACAATCATCAATCATCGAGTAGTAGTATGGCCAATATTTAAACGTAAGAGAACACAATTGTGCGCTTAAAGAAAATGCATACAATCATTCTGATGGAATACACTTCGCATTCGCTACCACATATTCAAGTTTTGTCAAACTAAAGTTAATTAGGCTACCAAGGACAACTTACCTAATTATGATTAGGTGATGAATATACATGTGGATGGTAATCTTGAGACTGCAGACCTTGTAGCCGACTTTGCTCTCTTCAAAAATGCCCCTTCATACTGCTGCTCGTAGGCTTGATTTAACCACTAACAGTTTGTTGAGGTTGTCGTCAATCAGAGATGATCGGGATTGTGTCCTTGTCTTCTTCACCTGGCTAAACAATCTCTCGCATTCAACGTTGCTGTGTAGGATTGTTAATATTGACAGCATTACTCTAGCTAGTCTGTCATATTTCAGACACCCATCTCCACCTCGTATATCCTCCATTTGGAGAGCACAAAACTGGCATTGTAATGCATCCATTGCTTGGTGCTCATCTTCACCGTCTTTTTTTTGGCAACATAATTGGAAACTTAGAGATATAATACTTCACGGCACTCAAGGAAGCAGTAGACAAAGACCTTATCTGTGCCACTTGAGCATTAACAGAAAACTCACTGTCCAAATAAAATTTATGAATAATATAATCAGAGGCTGCAGTGAAGTAGTTCCTGACGTGCAAATAGAAGACCTTCTTCTCCTCAGAAGCCAGATTTTCTACACAACTAGATGTTGTTGAACCAATTACCAAATCATCATCAGCTTTCTGATTCTCTCTTGTGTGATAGACCACTTCTAAAATTGTTCAATATTTCTTGATGGCCACTGGCTTAACAAACCTACAGAGAATTCCCGTCAGCAAATCAATCAATATGGATCTTAGGACATGGATGTGAGGTGCTTGCGATTGAAGAACTTTGTTATATTTTCAAATGTAGGGATGGTAAATGCCAGAAACAAGCAAAATGCCTCATTTAACTTAGATGACAGAAAAAGAAATAGTCTCTCCGGTCTTGAAATACCAACAGATTGACTTGGTTCCGTCTCTTTTTTCCTTACAGACGGAGAAGAAGAACTGCTCTCCAACTTCCTTTTGCCAATGATAACACGTGCTTGATCTTGTACTCTGTTGTTCACACTAACACCAAATTCCACTTCTGCAGGCTTATCTTCATGTGCCTTTACTTTGGGAATTTGGAAATACTTGAGAGATGTTTGTGTGCCAGTGGAATGGTTCACCTCATCCTTAAAAAAAAACTCAGCAGTGGCTTCCACTATGAAATCAGTCTTTCTAAGCATTTACCCAAGGACAACCAACGCGTGCACACATGCTTCAGTATTTTCCTAACATCAGTTTGGTAAAGAGCTTGATATAACTTCAGATGATCTTTCCTCTTGCAGCTTTTGTTTAAATAATAATAAATATCAATCATTATCTCATCAATTTTCACAGGAAGGGAATTAGCACCTTTCTCAGCAGCCAGATGAATTAAATGGCATGGGCATCCTACAACAATAATGTTTATACACTGCTCTTTTAATTTCGCAGCAACATCATTTTTCCTCCCTATCATAACAGGGGCATTGTCTGCACTAAAAGCTATACAGTTTGCCATTGGAATGGCATGTCTTTCCAGAAAACGCAGAAGCAAATTACCAATGTTAGCACCAGTCGAGTCACCTTCCAAATTTTCCATGGATAGCAAACGATTTTCAATCATCTTCGATTCTTTGTCGAAAAATAACACGACAGGATACAGCTTACTATCTCTATCATTGCTACCATCATTGGGGATCGCGAAAGGCCCACATTTTAAAATATTAATAATTTTTGAATCGGCGTCACGTGCCATTTCATGAACGATGGCGGATGTTTTTGTCCTGCCACAGGCATATTTCTTCGCAATTTCCGAATCCGGGAACATTTTTCTAAACAATTGTCCCGCGTGATCGGAACATGATAACGAGAGGTTATGTTCTACGACGAACGCCGTGAACAAACATTCTGCTCGAATGGCAGCATTGTCTTCATTCCCGTGAACAAGAAACGTACCTAATTTTTTGTTCTTCTGTAAACAACTAGCACTGTCCTTGTGTTTTGAAGTGTTGCTGTGAGTTACAATGTCAGTTTTTCCACCATGAGATATATTTATATTGCAACGACACACGGAACAAAGAGCAAAATGGTTTCCTCTACTACTGTCGACCAAAGTATTATGTGCACTCGAGTTTGAAGGTTGTTTGTGAAGTAACCAATAGACCTACATAAAATCCAATAACATCATAATTTTCCTCGTTCTATTTTGCGTTAGTTCATGTTGGTTTGGATTTTTTAATGTATATTTTTTTTTTATCGCATTTGGAACACAAAAAGTGCAAGTTTTTAAGCGTGTTTCAACCATGCGTCTTATTTAAGAATTATTATCTCAATAAGCCGTCATCAGATCGAATCCAAATTTTAACACAATATACATTGGAACGTTGTATAACTGGTTTATTAATTTCAAAATTGTGTGTGTCCAAAAAACAAAGTTGTTATCATTTGTGTAAGGTAACTTTTTCTCGGCTCGGGGTGGTTGGAAAATGTAGTTCTTGGTTGCGATGTAGTCGTTATACATCAAAAAGTTATGCTGTATGACTGTGAAATACGTAAATTAATTCACTTATTTTATATAGGTTTGTACTTGTACGAGGAAATAACACATGGTTCACCAGCTAGCCGCGCAGGGAACAGCTGTACAGCGTTGCCGAAAAGGTGCCCACACGCACCATGGCGGTGATGGGCTCCATCTCAGCAACGCTGTACAGCGTTTGCTGGAACGGCTAGCTGTTGAACCATGTGTTATTTCCTCGTACAAATACAAACCGATATAAAACAAGTGAATTAATTTACAGTATATGAACCTATCTAGAATAATGACGAAATTAAGTTGCTAATATCAAAATTTCTAATTAGTTCGAAATACTGTATACCTTGCATAATGTTGCCTAATAGAGCACTACAGTTGGCAGACCTGATGATTGAATATATTCTTAGTTCCATCTCTTAAGGTACAGAATACAAAATTTGGTTGAAGTCCAATGAATAGCATGGACATTACATGCAGTTAAACATTGGATCTAACAGCGCACGACAAATCATGTTGGCAACAATGTCATGCATGTATTGGTCAGAAATAATCTGAAATAATATGATCTATTGTTGTGCCAATTTTGAATGAAATCCATTACATAGTATAGAAGTTACATGCATTTTAAAATTGGACCTATCAGCAGGCTTAGAATCATGTTGGCAGCACTGACGTATATTAGTTACTCCAAATTCATCTAGAATGCCAGGTACTATACGTGTGCAAAGTTTAGAGCTATTGGCTTGCATACTTTCTGATACTGTATATTGACATTAGGGTAACAAAAATAGGGACAGCACATATTAACAGTTGGCAGCCCTGGTTGCTCTTAAGAATACGCATAGTCATATCTGTTATGGTACACATAGCACATACGACATTTGGTTGAAATCCAAATGGTAGTATGGAAGTTACATGTATTTTAAGTTGGACCTGTCAGCAGGCTTAGAATCATGTTGGTAGCACTGACGTATATAAGTTACTCCAAATTAATATAGAATGTCAGGTATTATACGTGTGCATAGTTTAAAGCTGTCGGCTTGCATACTTTCTGATATATTGGTATTTGGATAAAATAAATTAGGAGCATTTATTAACAGTTGGCAGCCCTGGTGGGTCTCAAGAATACGCTCAGTCGTATCTGGTTATGTACACATACAACATACGAAATTTGGTTGAATTCCAATTGATAGTGTAGAAGTTATATGCATTTAAAAATTGGACCAATCAGCAGGCTTATAATCATTTTGGCAACACTGCCATGTATGGCCTCCTGGAAATTAAACTGCAATATTATTATCTATACGTGTGCCAATTTTGAAATAGCTCCCATTCATACCTTCCAAGATATCCAACATGAAGCTCAAATTTCAATTGCGATTCTTTAGCAGTTTGTAGCACTGACATCATTTTCAAATATGGCCGTTAGATATTCGGGTGTAGACATTTACTCCTACCAAATTTTGTTTCGATTGCTCCAGCGGTTTAGGAATTGATAGGGGGGGGGACACACACACACACACAGCCAGACAGACAGACAGACAGACAGACAGACATATGCCCGATCTCATAAGTCTACTTTTTCCTCATTTTTGCAAAATGTGAAAAGTAGGCTAAAAAATCCAAACCTACATGAACTAACGCAAAATAGAACGACGAAAATGATGATGTTATTGGTTGGTTGGTTCCTTAGTTCAGGGGCTGCGACAACGCGGTCATGTAGCCCCGTGTACTTTGGGTGTGTGTAGAATCTGTCTGATAACCGGTGTTAATTGTGATGACTGTATTAGTGTGTGTATCTGTTTTCTTAAATTCAAGTAGGGACTGCAACTTTGAATTTTCAAATAGTTCCTACTTTTGCCGCCAAGCGCCACCGTCAACGACTACTAGGCCTAGTTCAGAACTTAGCTACTAGACGCCACCGCAGTCGGCTCTTGGCAACGAACGTAGCAACCTAAGAGCGTTGTTTACATTCTTAACCTATCCAATTTAGTTTCACACAGATGTAATTAGTGGAAAAATCTTTAACATGCCATAAATCTATGACATGGGACCGCCGGCTTTACTTCCACTGTAGTGTGCCCGTTTAGACCGGAGTCCGCACGACCACATATGCATTTTACCAATAATCAGTCAGCACGAGAATCAAAATATCCCGGAGCGCCAGATGGGTTAGAGCAAATCGCAAAAACGACATCAAATTTATAAAAATGCTTTGCTGATTTTTGGCTCAATGCAACAATAAGGATAGAAGGAGATTTAATTGGGTGAAACACATCTGGTAAAATTATCTCAGTTTATTTAAAGTTAAAATCTGACTGCAAGAATAATGCTCAAAGCAGCATCATCCACGTGTGGCGATCCACACTCTTATTTACACACAATATACAGAAATCTTCCAAACACATTTGACAATCTTTTTGAAAACACAAGTCCGATTGTTAGTCCTGTGGACTGTGTTCCAAAATTATTAACATTTTATTCCAGTGCAAAATGAATTGTCCATACTGGAAATAACGTCGATCACTGTTTGACTATTTACATGATATTAACACTCGTAGAATAAATGTTTATAGAATTTCTTAAATTTTCACTTGTTTTCCAGTTTCAAAACATATCTCGTCGAAAATATTATCATCGTAGCAACACAAATTATTAACACATATTAACAATATCTGAAAAGTATTTGACCATTGAGCATAGCATCGAAGAACTGTGCGAAGCACAACAACAATTAATTGTTCTTCTGACATTAAATATTCGAGAAGTGACTCGATTATGAACTTCAAGTTCCAAACAAAATATATGATTTCTGAATCATTAACTTGATCAATAAATGGTTGAACCATTCAACTATTAGATTTTCCACTTGAGAACAATATTATAAAAATATTTATATTTATGGCCATTTTTAGCAACTTTTACAACTTGCAATTCTTCGACAGAATGCGGAAATTAGAATTGTAGTCTTATAATGAATTCATTTAGTTCATGGCACTAGGATTGAAAATATCCTTCAAATTATTCGTGGTTAAAGAATTATTTTAAATTGGCAGTGGCCCATTCTACTATTTGTGTAAGAACACAATATTATAACAACAACAACAACGGCAAAGGTCTTCCTCTGAAGAAGAATAAACTACTATCATGACAAATCCGGGTTCTAGCAAAATCAAAGTCTAAATGGAATTCGTAAACAAGGTTGAAATAAGAACTGATGGTTTCAAAGAAATAACCTTCGGGTTATTCATACGACGAAATGTGTGGCTCCAATACTCCTACTATAAACCTGAGCCATCGAACCTGCTATTTGATTGATGCTCGAAAAAACCTTCATTCCTGCGACTTAAACCTGCGCACCTGGGAATGGCATTTCAACTACTCCACACACATAAATTATCTTCCCAAAATTTATACAATAAATCAAGCCTCTGCTTGTTATCAACACTGGAAGATTAATAAACTGACAAGTTTATTTTATTTTACCATTCAGTTCAACCCGTGAATTTACCATACATATGAAAAGCTTCATTTCACTTTCGAAGTGTATTTACGTCATGATTTTATATAAATGCAACAATATCCTATTTGATACAAATATCAATTGCTTCCCGTTTCATGCCTCTCCGTGTTATATGAAACATATACTTTGCTCATAGCAAATATCAACTGTTCAACCAGAACTGAAATGTAGGTTGAATGCGGGCTTGCGCTAACCACTCTCCTTCGTAAAATCTCCTGTTCCATACTAGAAATGTTTCAACTACTTCATAGGCTCTTTCTCTCAATACATATGATTATTATAAAATATAATATCCAAGAAATATTTAGAAAAATTATGAAAATTATTATTATTATTATTATTATTAGTGGATTATTATTATTATTATTATTATTATTATTTCAAATATGTTTAATTATCATCTCATTATGTGAGAATCCACATGTTCGAACCTTCGAATATGGAAAAAATATCCATTCCTCAACAAAAATAAATTTAACTTTTACAGTTACATCGGCTGATTACCGTGATTTCCCAAAAATATGAAAAATTCAAATAAATGCTCAAAATGCTCGGTCATCGATCCTAAACTGTTCTGAGTGCTGAAAATGCTCAGAATAAATCTAACAAGTCTTGCGTAAATCATTACAAGCTTTAAATATGACGAAAAAAAATGTGTTGGTCATCTGCAGAAAAAATAGTTTGTTCCAATTAGCTAAGCATAATATAATTCAAATGTGGCTTACATTCCTTGATGTTCTTGAAGTGTAGTAAACCTGGTCTATACCAGATTTATCCGTAGACATGCCCTAGCGGACAAGCACGTATAATCCTTGTATCGGCCGCCATTGTAGACCCACAAATCGTCTAGTCAGACATAGTGGTAGTATTCTTCGACGTTTGAATAAACTGTGGTTCCATTTTAATATGGGCTTCTATCAAAGCCATAACAGTTTGTTTGAAAAGGGTCAGATCTAAGCGATCTCTTCTTAAATGTGTCAGTTGTAACTTAACTCACTGTAATCTCATCAGTACAAGAAAAACGTTGACAGTCTAAGCAGTTAACGGCTGTTCTGAAGATCGTTCCCTGAGCATGGTTTATTAAAATCACCATCTGCCATGCGCTAGACAACCTGCAGTTTCCCTTGCGTAGACTAATGAACACCACCGTTATAGACTAGTCTTCACTGTACTGACGGATCGAAGTGGTTAAATAGTTACAAAATATGAAAACTGACTTCAAATGGATCTAAACATCCAAGTATTAATTTACTATTGGACTGTGACAAATACTATTTTCTAGACCAAGTCTAGCATATGTCCTTTAGGAAATATAAATATTTCCACCAATGTCTGTCGAAAAACAATCACCTCAGTGATTCTCCTCACCAGAAACTTACTAAGTTCCAACTCGTTTGCGCAGCACTTCTCGTGACTATCACGATTTGAAAAGTACTTCTTCGTAGACGCGGCAACCATGTGCCTTGGCTCAGCGTAGACGCAACTTGCTCGCCAAGTGCTTGTGATGAATTGAGCTCCCTAAGCCTGCTCCAGCTTGCTTTTATACAAAAACGGTCAGGGTCACGCGTCATCGCCTGATATCTAGAAATCCTCATATCTCTTGAATCCCTGGTCCGATTTACTTGATACTAATTGCATTCTCTTTTATTTGGCCGTGCCAGTAATCTGATCCCAGTCTCAAGTCTCTGCTCCATAGTTAACTATTTAATCAATAAATAGTCTCCACCTCTGCTATGACTCGCTACGTCATTTACCATCCAACTATCGGTAATTTTCTTCGAAAGGCTTCGAGAAGCAATGTAGCGCGATATTCAAATATCTGAACTTTCAAAAGCTGCTACAGCCTTTCCCTTGATATCTAGGTGTCTGAAACTTGGAATACCCATTCCTAGATTTGGGCACAGTAGGTCTATTGGTTACTTCACAAACAACCTTCAAACTCGAGTGCACATAATACTTTGGTCGACAGTAGATGGTAAAATGAATGGAAATTCAGTTCTATAGCTTTCTTTGAACACTTGGAGATAACGTTTATGAGGTTTTGTCGCCATAACGTGGCGAGAAAAACTTAAAACACACGACACGGAACAATCATCGATACAACTCGTTGAAATAATTATCTACAGACGCACACATTAATACCTCAATTAAATGCACTAAACGTGACGCTAGCAGAGTATAAACACGTGGCGTCAAACGGAGGAAGTCACAATTCTCGCGCGTAGCATACAAGGTTTCACCCATTCTGCACAGCCACGTGGCCAGCCTCGACTAATCAGCATAGGCTTGTCGTCTATTTGTCCGTGAAATACCACCAATCAGTATGCGGTAGGCCGATCAGCTGACTCACCATTCAGAGATCGCAGCTATAGAGCTCACTGCCAAGCGAGGAACTTACAAAAACTTACACAAGAAAACAAGGTTACGCAAATCACAAAAGCAATTACGACTTACGAGATAATCTCCTTGAGAATAGAAATTATTTGCAGTTCCTTTTCTTTTACAATATATCACTGGGGACCGAAATTCGGAAGAAATAAGAGTAATTAAGAAGATCGGAAGACGAGGTGAAAAATCGGAAAGTTTCCGAATAAATCGGAAGGGTTGGCAGGTATGTGTACGGTAGATTCAAACTACTGAGTTGGATTGACAATACTTTAGATTGAAAATACTTACAAAATGTAATTTAGATTCAAAATAATCACACAATGCAACTGAGAATCAAAATACCTACTAAATGTAGCGTAGATTCAAAAAAATCGTGTAAGGTAAATTAGATACACGGAGAGCCAATTAACAAAAAACAGTGCGGGAATCTTAAAGAGAAAAGGAAATATAATGAAAAGAAAGAGAAGGCTGATCCCTGGAAGAATGAGGGATCAGGAAAGATGAGACAAGGGCCAATTAAGGTGGGAAAGTGAAAGACTCCCTAGGCCTCGGATACCCTAATACCGTCGGAGTCAGAAGAGAACACGAGTTGACCAAGAGAGGTCGATAGGAAAGAAGACGCAGAGGAGCCCGGCACAAGTAAGTGGAAGACTGAGCTGGGGTCCCGTGGTCGCCAACCCACGTCCCACTAGGGGTTAAAAGTATGAAGGGCGTTTGATATAGTATTGAAATGTTAGAACCAAGGTGGTCTGTAGAGGTAGGTGTCCAATATGACGATAACATATTGTCTCTCGCCGGACCACTTCATGAATAATCACAATTCATTTTGCAGGAAGCACTAGGCACTTGTAGAAACACAACACCCTTCCATATTAGGCCGCCTTCTTCCCCCTGTAGAGACCTGAGGGTGGATCTATGTATAGCAGCCACTCCCCCAGCATCATTACCCGCTCCATATACCTCTCCGTCTCCTCGCAATCATTACCTTCTACAGGCAACACACGAAAATAGAAGTTAGCGGGGAAAGCTAATCAGTATCTACGTGGCGGATTACCTGAACAAATCACTGAACAAGGAATTACAAGCCACGCCTCGTGCTGTGATGGCAACAATCCCTGAGCTGGGTAGTGGTAGGATTTCAATATGTATGAGCAGGGACGGTGCGTCATTAAGGGCCGAAAGGGCCCTGCCCACCCTTGGCCGTTAGGCCGTACTGGACGAAATTTGTTTTATTACTGTCTTATAAAATTAGTTTAAATTACAGATATTCTACATAAAATAAGTGGTTTTCCCTTCTAGAATCCCTAGAAAGAATTCAGTATACATAACTTATCCCTAGCTCGTACGGTGTATTGTAATAGCGAGGGCCACTGCACCGAACCTTCCATGTTAAGTACTGTGTATGGGGCAATGTTCCGGGTGTCCCGGGTGTCCAAACAGTGGACATAGCACTGTCTTGCACGCAAATTCTTGTGGGCTACGAAAGGCTTTTCGTGTCTTCTCAAGGGCCTGGAGAATAGGGATGTAGCCTGAGAAAGTTCGCGCCAGATAGCGCTCGTGTAGTACTGGGTAAGCGCAAGGCGATCGTCCTATGTTTCCCCCAGTCAGCTACGAGGAATGTATAGATTGTGACCGAGTTTTCTAAGCTAAAGTAAATTATATCTTCTCTATTTTTACTCCAAGACTATCTTAATTAATTCAATAGGTATATCTCCTAATATATTATGGACGATTTTCAGCGTTTAAGCGTTAAACAGCTGTAAAATGAGCTACGGACTAGAGGCGCTAAAACTAGTGGGAGGAGGGAAGAATTAGTGGGCTACAGCGGTAATAACAACATTCTAACACGCTTTATTATTCAAATTATGAATAGGAGTCAGCATGCTTGAGTATTGCAGGCCTATATTGATAAATAGCCTATATCTCCATAAGACTTAAATCATAAATAGAGATTTCCCGGTCAATGCATGTGAGACTTTCAAAGTGAAATGCCTGGTCCTGTTCGGATTCCACGTAAAGAGGAAGTCCTCTGTGCCTTATGATCTCTAGATTAACGGTCACGTAAAACTATAATCTTCCTTTTATAAATAGAGATTTAAATATTCACTTGCTCCCCTTGCTTATAGACTTCGATTCGTGTATTTTTTTGGTTGATAGCGTACATGAAACTGTCTTGTTTTAAGGTAAACATAATCAAAGAAAGTTGATACCGGTATTGTTTACCTAAAAAGGCATCGCAACGTTTGGTTCTTTTGTAATTTGTCAATTTCTTAATACAAATCGTTTCCGTACCCCTTGGAAACGACTTAGGGGTACAGTATTTAAAAAGTTTGAGAATCCCTGTTTTAAGGCCATGAACTGTTTCCATTCATCTGGCTAACTTAGGCCTATGACTCAAGAATGTAGAAGTCAGTCCACTACCGGTACCACATTCTCCGTCGGGCAGATGTAAGTTGACGATTAATTCTGATTTTAAGTAACCAACCATAATACGTTTTTGACTGTTAATGTTGTGACATTTATTCTTGAAGTATTTGTCCGAGTATTGATGCCTTTGAAAATGGGAGTCACAAATGTTACATCACTTCTTCCTGTATTTTGACGATTTCTTCCCGTACCGTACTTCAATGGAGATAATTTATGCAGATTCCGATATTGTTGGCTTATCGTGGTAAACTGGCAATTTTCTTGTGTATGGCCTTTTCCTTATTTTTGTTGTGTTCGTGGTCCACGGAAAAAGCAATGGAACAGTGCCCGGTTTTAATCTTGCTCTCTCACCTTCAAATACAAACGCATAAATTCAGTGGTTGCTATCGATATGTCTATTCAGTTTATAGGTAGGAATTATTTCCCTTTGTAAATCACACTTGCCCAACACAGTTTTCGTGAAGTCATCGAGTTGAAAACGATGGGAACACACTTTAATATTTTCGGTCAGATTTTCTTCACCGAAATGTTTCCTTCTAATAGCATGTAACCATTTCTTCCTCATTTCTTTATTTTGTGAAAATTGGTGACACGAAATCGGATTTCCCTGATTTTTGCAAAGAGGAACACTGCAATAGCTCGGCATAGTCACGAAAATAGCAAATTAAACAACTTAAATTCGTGGATATTAGCGGCATGAGAACACAGGAGACAAATGAAGAGCGCCTTGCGCTTACCCAGTACAACAGCAGTGCGCTCTATCGGTGCTAGTTCTATACATCCCTATTGGCCCATAACATTGCTCTAGAATGAAAGAAGATATCTCTATTTCCGTCTTCTTCTGTCTCGGTTTGAAACCGACTTAGGGGGATCGGTTTACCCCATGCCATGCGCAGGTAGACCACTAATAGCCATTGTTCACAGCCTGTTGAAACACAAACATAACTGTATTTATATACATTTTCGGTCTGGTGTCCAAGTACAGTGCAAGTGTTAGTGAGTTCTGTGAATAAGTTCTTAACTTCTGTGGTAGTAATTTAATTTGCTCAGTGTGTGCAACATACGAAAATGAATTAAGTGGAATATTTATTAAATAATCCATTTTCATCTTTACCTCTGAACACAAAATTATAAATTAAAAGTTTAGCACCTTGTCAACCAAAATGTTATAATGACATGCCAAGATGGATCAAAATATTGTTACGGCTGTGAGTTTGTGTCATCACTCGCCGCATGAGTCACAACTGCCCCAGGGCTGGGCTGTGCCCTGCCTCCTGTATTGCACGCGCCTTATGCAACAGGGCTACTAGGACAAAGAGATAGTCCAGAATATTCGTGACTGGACCAGCGATGGAAACCTCGAGAAGCCGTGGACCCTGGATGGATCTAGAAGCATTTATTGAGTCACCGGCCTGCTATTGACGTCAGAAAAGTTGGATGGCGCAGCCACGCGGTAGAATGTTGAAGCTGTAACATTGTGACTGGTAGGTTTATTTTCATGGTGAAGCATTGATGTCGTGATGGAAACAGAAAGGAATTTGTCAAATTCGAGGAGGTACTGCTCTGTATACGGTTGCAAATCGTATAAAATGGGTACGAAATCTCTTCTCTACTTTCCTGTACAAAAAGTTCAGAGAGAAAGATGGGCTTCGACGCTGTCAATTGGAAAACATGTGACACGTTACATGACAGTGTGCAGTCTGCATTTTTTGGAAGACGACTTCTTTCCACAGCGTAAGCACCGGTAGTCTACTGTTGATTATTGATAGTTATTGTCTCTAATTTGTATTCACAAGGATTTAGCTACATCAAAAATACTGATAAACTTGTAGCCTAATACTTCTGTGCCGTACATAGAACCGAATGTAATCCGCTCTTCGTAAACTAATTTTAGGGTTTCTTCCGATTAACAATAGTCGAATGGTTAGAAAAATTAAGAAAAATGCTGTTCCTAGCCTTAATTTGCCAGAGAATTTACATTCTTGCCTTTGAACAGCAAGTATGTAGCTCAATATTTGCAATATTGAAGTATAATTAGGCTTAGATTGTGTTTTTGTCTATGATCTCCTTACTGTTGAATTTAGTTAATTAATGTGTAAAATCTTAGTTTTAAGTACCGGTTTGGTGACCCATCATCCCTGGCAGGCCGGTAACACCTATACTACTCAGGCAAATAGGTCACTTAGCCGTAATTTAGAAGTTATAGTGATGTTAAGTTTACATATGCGGTAATGTAGCAGGAGACCTGATCGGCCTAGGCTATTCTAACTTTAATTAGTTCCCATTTCAGGGTTTTTCAGTTTTGGGTGCGAATAGTTGGTTTGAAAGTTGTACAACAGTAAGGAGGGTATGTTTTGTATAGGTTTTAATTGGTATTATGGTTTATGTCGAGCTGAGGAGTGAATTTGATTTGGTTTAAAGTGTAGTTTTTTATCTGTTCCGTTTGCTTATGACAAGTTCAAATGGAGACTCCAGCCTTGTTAAATATGTGTATTTTAAATATTTAATTAAATATATTGATAAAGAGGATGCCTCCATTTTAACTTGCCTGTGGCAAGAGATTAATAAATTTATATTCTTGCCTTTGAACAGCAAGTATGTAGGTCAATATTAGGAATATTGAAGTATGATTTGAGCATCCCAAGTAACACTTCTTTGAACACAAAACATTCATGCAAATTCAGGGTTGCTTGATTCAATTTATTATCAGGGAGTCGACCTTTGTGTTATGTGAGATATATATATTGTGAAATTAATAAAAACATCGATACCGCTAGGCTCCCAAGTACAGGCTTCATATATGTAACAGCAGACAGTAAATTAACTATCTGCATGTGGGTAATATTTTTAACTGGTAGTAATTAAGCACTGCATTTAAATTGATTATAAAAATATTTCTATCAATGAAAGAAAATATGTAGTATTTTGCCATCATAAATTAGAAGCCATAACAAACGCACACCCTATCTCTGTCTTGCTTACTTCTCGTCACTATCTCGCCGCCATATTGCAAATAGCTGACCGTAAGCTCCTCCCCCGTTTCGGACGTCAATATAAGAGTGACCCGTGAAGCAGTGGTTGTTGTTGTGTTTTACGAGCTAGTGCGAGCGATTATCTTGTGCGACAGAAGTGTGGTGACGAAGGGCTGTGCGAGTTACGAAATCCAGTGACATTGTTTCTCCAGCTTGTGGACAGCGAAATAGCCTGCAGCAAGTGATCGTAAGTAATTGTGGTCGGTGAACGTAAGGGAGAGGAGCAGGTAGTTCCTGTCAAGGCCACTGTACTCATTAGGACGGATTAACTTCTGTGGTCTCTTGACAAGTGGAAGGGCCAAGAGCGCTCAAGGAAGAGACTTGAGGAAACTGGAGTAAGGCTCCTAATTGCTTGTATTTGCTGATTAGTGTAATTTTCTGGCCACAATAAAGTTAATTATTTATTTAAGCAGTAATTGGTTTTGTGCTTTGTACCCCACCGTAATCCAGCTAACAAAAGTGCCACTAGGGGGGTGGCACGTAACAACTGGTGTCAGAAGCCGGATTACGAACTCAAGCACAACACCTGACGGTCCTGGTTTCAAAACCCGAGCAGGTCATTTTCTCTAATTTTCCTGTGAGTGCATGCCCTTTACAAGGCAAACAACTAAAATGGAGGCGCAATTGGCAGCATTGCTAGAAAAGTTAAATGGCATAGAAGACGGCCAGAAGAATTTAACCAAAGAGCTAACTGCCAAATTGGAAGACAGCCAGAAAAGTTTAGCCGAGGACCTAACTTCCAAATTAGAAGACGGTCAGAATAAGCTAGCAGAGGACCTTACCGCCAAATTTCTGGATGGCCAGAAAAATCTGGAAGAGTGTCTGCTGACGAAATTACAGGAAAGTCAAAAGAAATTGGAACAGGGTCTGCGTCAGGAAGTCAACACCATCTGCCAGGGCCTACGTGAGGAAGTCACAGCAGTAGAAAAGAAGTTCGACGCCTTACGAGAGGAAGTTGCCGAACTGCGCCAACGCCCACTAACGGGGGTGGAAGAAAAATTCAACGCTTTACAAAAAGAAATTTCTGAGCTGAACCAACGCCCGTCGACGGAGATGGAAGCGAGATTCAACGCTCTTCAAGAGGAAGTTGCCGAGCTGCGCCGACGCCCGCCCACAGGTACACCGGGAATATCAGGAACGGGACAGAGCAGAGTGACGCCCCCAACCTTCGACGGAAAGGTCCCGTGGAGCACCTATTTACGTCAGTTCGAAGCAGCATGTTCAATAAACAACTGGAACAGCACGGAAAAGGCTACAGCTCTCATTGTAGCGCTGAGAGGGGACGCCCTTAACGTCCTTCAGGCCATCCCGACTGGATCCCAGGACTACGCTTCACTAATCGCCCATATGGAGTCCCGATATGGAGATAGCCATCTTCAGCAGGCCTACCAGATGCAGCTCCGGACCCGGGTACAAAAGAACGCGGAAACCCTGCAGGAGTTCGAGATGGACATCGCACGTCTCGTAAGGCTCGCCTACCCAACAGCGCCGGCCGAATTTCAGGAGCAGATAGCGACGCAGACTTTCACCGACGGGCTACGGGACTCGGACACTCAACAGGCGCTTCGTCTCGCGCAATAAGACCCTGGCAGATGCGCTGAGCCACGCACTTGAGTTCGAGACGGCAAAACAGGCATCCAGAATGCACGCGCGTGTGCGTCAAGTGGACGTCGACGAACCAGTAAAAACCAACGAGACCAAGCCCCTGGCCGACGAATTAATGGAGGCGCTAAGCCGTTTCTTCGATAGTCGCGGTACCACCAGCAAAAACGTAGCAGAAGGACATCCGGAGAGGCGGCCCGGAAGAGGACTACCGACCTGCTGGACCTGCCGTAAGAGAGGCCACCAAGGGTTTCCGTCGGGACAGTCAGTCGTAGGGAAACCGCGCGGCCCAGGAAAGCAAGTATCAGCCAGCCTAGAGGGGCAAAGGTTGGCTTGTGGCAGTCGTCAAGTCCCGGCAGTCCAAGTTCGTGTGACGCAGTTACGGAGGGATAATAGCAGCCTGATGGTCGACGGAGTCGTCAACGGAGAGAGCTGGCCCATGCTAATCGACACGGGAGCATCGAGGACCATCGTCAGCCCCACCGTGATCCCGAAGCGGAGAGTTCAACCTACACAAAGGAACCTCCAGCTAATAACCGCGAACGGAGAGACCGCACCGGTACATGGCGAAGCATCACTGGAGTTCGTCATTGGTCGACGAGCGATAAAGCATCCAGTGCTTGTGGCTGACGTATCAAATGAAGTGATCATCGGACTGGACTTCCTGGACCAGAACAACATCATCTTGGATCTGAGTACCAACACTCTGCACTTCGGAGGTGAGGAACTTGCTTTGCAACCTGCGCACGAGTCCATCACCGCACGACGAGTAAGGCTGAGAGAAGACGTCATCGTTCCCGCCAGGACGGAGGTCAGCGCTGCCGTAATTGTCGACGGAACTGCTGAGGGAGTGGCGGCTGTCATCGAACCAAAATACGAGGATATCCAGACAAAAGGATTGCTAGTTGCCAAGACTCTCATCAACACGACGTCTCGACCGAACGTCCGCCTGTCCAACCTGAACGACTACGACATTATGGTTCACCGGGACACCAACCTAGGAGTCTGCGAGCCCGATACCTGGATTGCCCGCATCACAGATACGACAGACACCTGCAGACGGACAACCGAAGAAGACGCGCACTGCCAGAAGAACTACAGAAGCTGTACCAAGGATCCCAGGACCATTTAGACGAGGAACAATCACGCCAACTTCAGGACCTGCTACGCGAATTCCAGGATGTCTTCTCCGTGGGGAGCAAAGACTTCGGCAGGACAAGCTTGGTCCAGCACAGAATCGACGTTGGGGACAGTGCACCGATTAGGGCCCCATTCCGACGTGTCCCGCTCGCCAAGCAAGCCGAAGTCGACCGGATGGTAGAAGAGATGAAGGAGCAAGGGGTGATCGAGCCATCACATAGTCCTTGGAGTTCTCCGGTCGTGCTTGTGAGTAAGAAGGACGGTTCCACCAGGTTCTGCGTGGACTACAGGCGGGTGAACGACGTCACGAAGAAGGACAGCTACCCTCTACCCCGGATCGACGACACGCTGGATACCATATCAGGGTCAAGGTGGTTCTCCACCTTGGATTTGAAGAGTGGCTACTGGCAGGTGGAAGTCCACTCTAAGGACCGCGAGAAAACGGCGTTCTGTGTGGGCAGCGGGTTCTGGCAGTTCACCGTCATGCCATTCGGTCTGTGCAACGCCCCTGCGACCTTCGAAAGGCTAATGGAGTCCCTTCTGAGGGGACTACACTGGAAGACCTGTCTGGTCTAACTAGACGACGTCATCGTTCTGGGGAGAAGCTTCGAGGAGCACTACAGCAACCTGAAGGAGATGTTGTTGAAGCTACGGGCTGCCCAGCTGAATTTGAGCCCCAAGAAGTGTCAGCTCTTCCAGAAGCGGGTCCAGTACCTTGGGCACATCGTCTCCGAGGAAGGGGTGCGCACCGACCCAGAGAAGACCGCAGCTGTGAGGGAGTAGCCAGTTCCGAAGGACAAGTCCCAACTACGAAGCTTCCTGGGACTCTGCACTTATTACCGTCGCTTCGTGAGGGGATTCGCCGACATCGCCAAACCTTTACATCGACTGACTGAGAAGGACCAACTCTTCACGTGGACAGCAGAATGCCACAGTGCCTTCGAACAACTCAAGCAGGCTCTGTGCACCGCGCCTATTCTGGCCTACCCCAGACCTGGAACAAGGTTCATCGTCGATACCGATGCCAGCGACTTTGGCATAGGGGGAATCCTGTCGCAGGTAGTGGACGGCGAGGAGAGAGTAGTGGCCTACTTCAGCAAGGCCTTGTCAAAGCCAGAAAGGAACTACTGCGTCACCAGGAAGGAGCTGCTCGCCATCGTGAAGACCATTGAACACTTCCACAAGTACCGGTACGGGCAAGAATTTCTCATCAGGACCGACCATGCATCCCTGCGGTGGCTCCTGAACTTCAAGCAGCCCGAGGGTCAACTCGCGCGGTGGTTAGAGAGGCTTCAACAGTACAACTTTGAGATTCAGCACAGGAAAGGCCAACTGCATTCTAACGCCGACGCCCTGTCACGAAGACCGTGCCCCGAAGACTGCACCTTCTGTGCCCGAAGGGAGGAGAACACCGGGATACTGTGCCGACGGACTACTGTGGAACTTCAAGGGAACTGGAGCCGCGAATCTTTCACGCGGGCACAAGCAGAAGATGATGACCTGGGACTGATAGCCGAATGGAAGAGGGCCTGTGTCCCCAGACCCGGCTGGAAACATTGTGAATGACTGCAGCCCAAAGTTTAAGTCCTACTGGGCACAGTGGGACTCGCTGATTGTAAGGGATGGCCTCATCTGCCGTACCTGGGAGAGCACCGACGGGAAGACATCTCGGGAACAAGTCGTCGTTCCAAAGGCTATGACGGAGGAAGTCCTGAAGGAAGTTCATGGAGGATCATCTGGTGGACACCTAGGGATAAAGAAGACCTTGGAGAAGCTGAGAGAGCGGTTCTACTGGATCGGATGCCGAACAGACGTGGAGAACCACTACGCGAGGTGCCACGATTGCGCAGCCAGCAAGGGCCCAGGACGAAGACGACGGGGTCCACTAAAGACCTACAACGTGGGCGGCCCCATGGAGAGAGTGGCCATCGATGTTGCTGGGCCAATCCCGTTAAGCGAGGCAGGGAACCGCTACATATCAGTCGTCAGCGACTACTTTACCAAATGGCCGGAGGCGTATGCGCTCCCTACCCAAGAGGCCGCGACGATTGCAGAGACCCTGGTGAAGGAATTCGTCAGCCGGTACGGAGTACCCCTGGAGCTGCACTCCGACCAAGGGAGGAACTTCGAGTCGCAGGTGTTCCAGAACCTATGCCAGCTGCTGGGAATCCGGAAGACGAGGACAACGCCGTTACACCCTCAGTCCGACGGGATGGTAGAGCGATTCAATCGCACCATCGAGAACCATCTCCGAATAGTCGTCAGCGAGCACCAGAGGGATTGGGACAAACATCTTCCACTATTTCTCCTGGCCTACCGTGCCGCCGTGCATGAAGCCACCGGGTGCACACCAGCCCGGGCCATGTTTGGGAGGGAGCTCCGCCTACCTGTCGATCTTGCCTTCGGCCGACCTGGGAATGATCCGATCCCGGTAAGCCAGTATTGTCAAGAACTGGTCGACCAACTGGAGGACGTGCACGCGTTCGCGAGGAGGAAACTGCGGATCGAGACCGACCGAATGAAGACCCGATACGACCAGCAGACGGATGCCGGCGGATTCCACGAGGACGACCTGGTCTGGCTCTCCAACCCATAACGGAAGAAAGGCCTGTCACCCAAACTTCAGAAGTCCTGGGAGGGCCCGTACCGAGTCGTGAAACGGATCAACGATGTCGTCTACAGGATCCAGCGGAGCCCGAGGGCGAAGATGAAGATCGTGCATCGAGATCGCCTGGCAGCCTACGGAGGGACACAGACGGACCAATGATTGATCGGGACGATCAGCCTTTTTAGGAAGGGGGTGGTGTTACGGCTGTGAGTTTGTGTCATCACTCGCCGCATGAGTCACAACTGCCCCAGGGCTGGGCTGTGCCCTGCCTCCTGTATTGCACGCGCCTTATGCAACAGGGCTACTAGGACAAAGAGATAGTCCAGAATATTCGTGACTGGACCAGCGATGGAAACCTCGAGAAGCCGTGGACCCTGGATGGATCTAGAAGCATTTAGTCACCGGCCTGCTATATAAGAGTGACCCGTGAAGCAGTGGTTGTTGTTGTGTTTTACGAGCTAGTGCGAGCGATTATCTTGTGCGACAGAAGTGTGGTGACGAAGTGCTGTGCGAGTTACGAAATCCAGTGACATTGTTTCTCCAGCTTGTGGACAGCGAAATAGCCTGCAGCAAGTGATCGTAAGTAATTGTGGTCGGTGAACATAAAGGAGAGGAGCAGGTAGTTTCTGTCAAGGCCACCGTACTCATTAGGACGGATTAACTTCTGTGATCTGTTGACAAGTGGAAGGGCCAAGAGCGCTCAAAGAAGAGACTTGAGGAAACTGGAGTAAGGCTCCTAATTGCTTGTATTTGCTGATTAGTGTAATTTTCTGGCCACAATAAAGTTAATTATTTCTTTAAGCAGTAATTGGTGTTGTGCTTTGTACCCCCACCGTAATCCAGTTAACAAAAGTGCCACTAGGGGGGTGGCACGTAACAATATGTTTGCCTGTATTTACAAATAAGGAGCCAGGTGAGTACAGTTATTAATATTTGTTTCAAATGTTGTGTTGTGTGGAATTATGGTAATGGGAATATGGGCAACAATAAATGTCATATATAAAACAATTAAAATAAAATGAAAAACAATAATATCATCTGGCCCACCCTAAAATTTTAGTCAGGAGCCGCCCCTGTGTATGAGTATTATCAGCATAATAATATACCTGACAACAACGACAACAAAATAATCTTGCATATGTCAGCCTTTAAATACCTAGGATAAATTATAACTCCATCAGGATTGAACAGTTCCGCCAACAAATTACAAAATACACATCTCTACATCGTGTAAAACCAAGTACCCGATCCTTGGATGTCACGGGTAATCTCGAGAACCACTTAATGGATTTTGATGCGGTTTTCACCATTTTGTAAAGGATTTCTCGAGGAAGGTTTCTGTTGAAATACATTCATTTATGATGAAATGAAGCCCAGCAGTAACGGTTTCAGTGAATCGAGTCCGAGAAAACCCTGCCGTCAGCGCGCTTTTTAAGCTTACGCTGGGTAAACCGTTAAAAATATCTACAACATAATTATACTATGAGTGAAAGCAGTGCTTGATTTGTAAAACAAAAAAGAGGTTCCGGTACTGTGGACTACCGGGTGGTGGAATATTGGAATATAGAGTTCGAAAAACGATATTTTTACGCTTTTCTGAACACCTTTAAAAATTAATCAGTGGACAAATTTTGATTGGCAACTAGGCCACCATTCAAACAATGTACATTATTTCAATTTAATTTTTTTACGTAATTTAAAAATTAAATACATTCGGTTTGATAATACACAAATGTTCACCAACAATCGTTTATTTCATTTTTTTTCATACAGGTTACTGAAATAATTATTTATTAACATGTTTTACCTCACAATTTATAAAAATGTCCAAAGTTTAGAAAAGTTGATCTTGACTTACAACTAATGCTCCACAGTTCTAAAAATTATGTTATGTATCGACTTTTCCCCCGATCAAAGGTTTCGGTACGGCGTATCGGTGCGTACCGTCACAAATCTAGCTCTGAGTGTAAGAATTGTTCAGCATGACAAGTTCTACAAAAACGTCCGCGACAGCATATCTTTATCTGTAATACCTAGGTACATAGCCCACTATAAGGGTTTTTACGTTTTCACTTCTTCCAACAATGTCCATTCAGTGGACATTTTAATTACTAGCTTCGGAGCAAACGGGCCTATCACCCCAGCTTCGGCCAGCCATCATAACACTTAGAGAAGAGTTTCGCTGTTCCCCTCGGCTTTTCTGAATTGCGTCTGCCGTCCGTGCGCCTAAGCTGGGTAAACCGTTTAAGATACCGGGCGAAGCCGGGTCGGGTTGCTAATATCATCGCGCGACGGTAACTTGCGTCACCAAACAAACAGTGGTCTTGCTGAAAGCCTTTCTGGCATCAGAAGGAGGTCACTCTGAAACCGCGGAAGTTGAAAAAAAAAAAAAAAAAAAGGACATTTCTGAGGACAAACCAAACGATAAAGTTATCGTGTTGCAGAAGCACGCTCCAATGAGTGGGTAACTAGACCTCCAGCCACTAAACATATCCATATACAGTACATAGCCCGGCTTGACAGACTCGCACACTTCTTCTTTAGATGTTAAATGCGTATTTACCCGAATATGAGACAACCTTTTTGGGACATGTGGATACTTATCCACTGCAATGCAAATAACAAGTGATGGCAATGAACTCCGAAAATCATCTGTATTCAAATACTTGGGTACGCTAATCTGTTCGGATGGTCAAACACACCTAGATGCCCGAAACAGAGTCAACGCTGCATGGCTGAAATGGCGCACAGTCTCAGGAGTCCTTTTTGACCGGAATGTGCCAGTATATCTGAAGTCAAAAATTTACTGAACCATCGTTCGACCAGTAGCACTCTACAGTACTGAATGCTGGCCAGTAACGAAGAGACATGATCAACAACTACATGCCATGGAGATGAAGATGATTCGCTGGACACAGAGACTGGACCGCATCAGGAATGACAATGTTTGAGCTACATATGGTGTGGCTCCAATCAATTAAAAAATGCGGGAGAGCCATCTACGTTGGTATGGCCATGTACTGCGTAGCAATAACTCTTCAGTCGCGAGAACTGCACTTGACATCAGTCCAGAAGGCCGACGACCACGAGGGCGACCGAGAAAGCGCTGGCTGGATACTATGCGGGAGGACATGCAACTAGTGAATGCCACAACTAGAGACGCTCAAGATCGATCAGTATGGAAGAAAAAGTGCAGAAAAGCAGACCCTGCAATAAAGCGGGATTAATGCTAGGAAGATGATGATCATATTACCAAGGAAACAAAGAAGCGACTGGTTCATACTTTGGTATTTCCTATCGTCACGTATGGCTCTGAGTCCTGGACTATAAATGTTGCATGCCGTAGGAGAATCGAAGCCTTCGAGATGACGTGTTATCGAAGAATGCTACGAATATCGTGGGAAGCGAGAAGAACGAATTAATCTTTTCGGAAGGAGCTAAGGATTGCTCCTAAACATCCAAAGGCAAATGTTGACATTTTTCGGCCCATGTCATCCGGCGAGATGGCATTGAGAAGTGTATCATCCAGGGTCAAGTTGACGGATAACGGCTGTGGGGACGCGCCCTTTAACAGGTACCTTGACCAGATAAAGAGTCTAACTAATCTGCCACTTCACAAATTAATGCTCACAGCAGAAGACCGCGCTGTATGGCGGGGTATTGTTAACAAAATTGCGTGAAGGGTCACAACGTTCGAAATCTAACTACGACCAAGAAGAAGAAGAAGAATTTTTGATAGGATGAACTCTTGTGAAATACGAGTATATATCCTTGCTAAAATAAAAACAGAAGGATAATAGGAAGTCGGGCAAGTCAGACAGTTGTATCTACTGCGTTATTATCAAATACAAAAATACTGTACATAGTAAAATATATCCTCTGTGTTTTCTGTTAGCGAACTTTTGTGAAATTAGGCTAGAAATAAACGTAACTAAAATAAAACCAACAGAAATATTACTTGGCATTTAGTTTATTCAAAACTAAATAATAGGCGTGAGGCCTAAAATAAGAAAAAACAGAAAGTTATTGGTGTTAGTCCATCAAGAAAACCTTTAAAAACAAAACTTATTTTAAGGGTATATAAAACCTAGAATGGAGGCCAACAGGACCTAAAAAAAAGTCCTCTTGGCACGCCGGAAGGCGGAGGTAGATTTCACCGGACAAACTTGGGGATAGGCGAAAATAGGCAGATTATGCAGGTTTTCGTAGAAGGATCAGACCTCATTTATTGCGAGAAGGTATTTTATAATTGGAGCTTAATTAACTTTGTTTTTCGTCATTTTATGCTTATTTTAAACATTTTATTGTCTTACGGGAACGGTAACCTTCTTGTCATTTGGGGTCCATTTTTATACTTGTGGTCACACTGTCCTTATGCAAGGTTTCGACACTGATGTGTAACTATGTAACGGTCTGTTACTTCTTCACGCAAACTTATATCTCCCGCAGAGATTTTGGTTGGTTCCTCAGTTTAGGGGCTGCGACAACGCGGTCATGTAACCCCGTGTACTTAGGGATGGCTGTATTAGTCTGCAATTCAGGTAAGGACTGCAGACGGTCAATTTCACGCAATAGTTCCTACTGTTGCTACCAGGCACTACCGTCAACGACACCTAGCTGTGAACTTGGCTACTAGATGCCACCCCAACCAGCAACTCGCAACGAACGTTGGAACTTCCCCTCCAAAGGAAAGCATACTGAGGGATTTTAGCGCTCTTAGAAAATCCGGCGACTTCGGCCGGCTTTGAAACCGCGACCTTGGGCATAGACATTCAGCATGCTACCAGTTACGTCACCGAAGCCGCTTCCCACTTAGTCAGATGGAAATACTGAATCTGATCTCGTACAAGTGCTTTGTCATGGCAACGTCTGATGGCTCATCCCTCATCAATTTAGTAGTGTTGCCATGGCAACCTCTGATAGCTCTTGGCATTTTCTTATAATTCCGAAATCATTTTTCTCATCCCTTGGCGTAATGGTGGGTCATATCAAAAATTCTTTCAGACAAAAGTTTTAGGTAATTATTAGGGGAATATTGTCCATTTTGTACGGTTTTGATATTGTGCCTATTAAGAGAGATATGATTAATGTTTCCCGAAAAACCCACTTTTTCCCACCCCTTTGGTCAATGGTTGGTGCTATAAAAAACTCTTCAAACATAAATTTTTGGGCTTTATCAGACACAAAGTATGAACGTTGAACGGATTCGATATTTCACATATTAAGAGAGTTATAGCAATATTTCACTTTTTCGAAAAAAGCCCCCCATTTTCACCCCCTTCGACCGATTTAGCCCAGTAACGAACTCGACCGAGATTTTATAGGTATACATATTCGGTAAAAAGTTCAAAGTGATTGGTGCAAAACTGATATATATATATATACATAAATTATATATAAACTTTTGAACTGACGGTGGTTTTGGGGTCTGGGGGAAGTGAAACGCGAAGATATGTCGAAATTTTCCGGAAGTCGAAACATGGGACCCATTGCAATAGTTAGCTTTCTAATGAAATCTACCTAAAACCCCGGGCACATATTAAAATACAAAAATAAATGTAATTAATCATACTGCCAACTATCCGAATGGCCCAAGTGCGGTAAAGAGCACGCATCTTCACTTCAGATTTTTACTTATTTCTCGTGGCGGAAACATACAAATGTACAGTTGCTAAGGGTAAAATTGTCTACATAGCACGTGCCAAATACTGAGCGCTCGGAGTGGCTAACAGGAGACCTTCCTCTGCACAAAATGAAGGGCACAGAGGGCAATGAAGCATGTGTCTTGTGGTTTGTTCTTGTCCACATTCGCAAGACGTGTCACATGTACTGAGGCCCCATCTCCTCAGATTGTCGCGAGATCTTCCAACTCCTGATCGTAACCTGTTGAGGGACTTCCACACCAACCAGCTTTCGTTGTGTCCGGGTGGTAGTTCTTCAGCTACTGGCATCCAACCGCAGGGGTGAGGGGTCGACTTCTTCCATAAATGCAGCCTTGCCTTCTCCGGTGAGACGGTAAGCATCTGAGATGTCCTGAGAAGGATTATATCCATGCAGTGGGTGGGCGCTGTTCCGCCTCTCCCTGTTGGCAGCCACCTCTCTGCGTACACAAGGTTATCTGTTGGGGTAGGCTTTAAGCAACCTGTTATCAACCTGCAGGTTGAGATGACCTGTACCAGACTGGGGAAGCAAATCAGCAGTAGAAAAGCACTTCAGATAAACAGATTTCTACAGCGGTATGACGGAACATTTCACCTGAATTATAACTCTATTAGCCTCCTCGACTTACAAGGCTGCTAACCAGTGTTGCCAAATCTTGAAATGGGATAGAATAAAACCCTATGCTTTAAAACACTAGAAAAGCACCAGCTGGACTCGATGATTCAAAACACTAGAAAAACACCAAATATTATAAATATATAAACGGCTCTTTACTTAAATTTCTTTCATTATAAATCGTCTTCTTCACTTGCGGAGTCTGCTACCGCTATTACATCTTTAGAGCAGGAAGGTGTAGTACTGCTGTAGTTCTGCATACTTCCAATTTTGGCCACTTCGGAAGTTCGTAGTCGTGATAGCATTTTCCCTCTGTTTTTAGTCCAAATCGCACAGACAGAATGGAATGCAATTTTTGAAGTTCCATTCGATTGCTTTTTCACCAATTAAACTTTGCTAAACACTCTCCCTACATCTGCATTAGAGGGAGGGAGCGAAAGTACATAAACTGCCTTCGCATGAAACTGGGAAATCCCCTGGAAGCTGTGAAGAAAACAGATGATAGGTCGATTTGCACTGAGCCCTGCATTGTTGCGCTTAAGCACGAGAATGAGAATTTCAGGGGCTTCCCCTGCTGGAGTGTTGACCTTGACACGTGTAAGGCTGAACATTGCCTATCTTAATTGATTAACTTTATTAAAACTATTACATGGCTTCCAGGATTTACTTATTTGTCATAGGAGAAAATTTCATGAAAAAATCCGTTAAGCACCAGATTTGGTACTGGTTTTATTGAAATAACACCAGCATTTTCCTATGGCGCTATTAGAACATTTCTGGCACCAGACGAACTTCAGAAATACCAGATCTGGTACTAGAAACACCAAATTGGCAACACTGCTGCTAACAAACAAAGCTTATAATAAGGTGAAAGAGGAACAAAAGACTAAGCTACACATGAATAAGGAATGAGTGGGCAAAGCGCAACTAAAGCACACGACCTCAGTTTCGCAACTCGTGGTGAAGAGCAAACGGGCGAATCAATCTTTGATCCACAAAGAAAATAAATCATTATGAAGCGACTGTGATTCAGTAGCAGTTATCGACAGGGAGCGTCGTATACAAGACCGAAGACAGTTGGGAAAAATAGAAATCAAGAGCGATGTGTCGGTCACACACCATTTATCGGCGGCCTGCGGAATCTCGCGAATTGAAAAAAAATATATCGTAAGATATTAAAGTTCATCCGCAAAATACATTGCAATTCCGTAAATTGTACGGGAAAACCGTAAAGTTGGAAATACTGCAACAATGAGGCCAGAGCGCGTGCTCAGCATAGGTTGGCTGGTTCCTTAGTTTACGGGCTGCGACAACGCGGTCATGTAGCCCCGTGTACTTTGGGTGTGAGTAGAATCTGTCTGATAATAATATTCCAATACAACTACAAGTTCAGAACGAGTTGGTCGTTGACGGTGGCGTTTGGGAAGCAAACGTAGGAACTACTTGAAAAATTGAATGTCTGCAGTCCTTACTTGAATTAAAAACAGATAACACACACTAATACAGTCATCACAATTAACACCGGTTATCAGACAGATTCTACACACACCCAAAGTACACGGGGCTACATGACCGCGTTGTCGCAGCCCATCAACTAAGGAACCTACCAACATAGAGGTAGATGATAGGGTCAGTAGATCAAAGACTATTACTCAGACAAATGGAGTCCTTCAAGGAGACCCCATAAGCTCGCTTCTATTTAATAATTATAATGACGGCAGATATTACGGAGATTCTTGAAGGAAAGACAGCCACCACATTAATCATGTAGCCTATGCTGACGATATGGCATTAGGATCCACTAACCGAGAAGTATTTCAAGAAACATTACTATTTCTAGAACGTTCGGTAACGAAACATCAACTGGACATGAATATCCAAAGGACATATTTAACGACATTCGTAAAGGGAGGGAGAGCGTCAAGGAAAGATATAATGACGCTTCAAAATGTTCCCCTAACAACTGTCAATAGATTTAGATATTATTATCACTCAAGACAGCCGCCAGACGTTTCGACGCAATATCCTCAATAGTCACGTATGGACTGGAATTAATATAGGACAAACTGTCGCTCAGTGACTTGGAACGCATTGAGAAAGTGAAGGCACGGTTCCTAAATTATGCACACAAGGTGGTAAGTAGGCGCCATTTGGCCAATATAGAAGATTTACGAGTCAGTTTTCCATCTACCGGAGCCAGCAATAAACTACTAGAACGGTCACGGTTGAACAGAGCGGAGATAGACATCAACTTTTACGGGACAACTGCAATGATTGACCGCAATTGGACCAAAGAGAACCAGGTGCAGAGCCATACACGGCTCCATTATAAAATATGCAACATTTCATACCCCGAATGATGACTGCGTCTGTGAGATGTGTGGGCAGAGATGCACACCATATCACATCACCGAGTGTCGTCACAACAGAACAAAATCAATTTCCGATCAGCCCCTTCTCGTTCTACCAGGCTCAAAGATATTCTGCACATTCCATAATCCAAAGATCCTTCCAAAACCACACATCATCCCTGTACAATAGCATTGCAAGTAAACGCGAGTTGGACAAGAGGACGATCCTGAAGCAAGGACATTCTACAGGCTCTTGATCTGGACTTGTTTTGTTTTGTGATTTGTTAAATTGTATCTTATATTTTATTTTAAAATGTTATTTGGTTGTTATTTGTACAAGCATGAAGGGCTAGCATAGCTGTAGTCTGTGCTTTGACTAATAATACAAATAAATAAATAAATAAACAAATAACTAACTAACTAACTAAATAAATAAATAAATAAATAACTAACTAACTAAATAAATAAACAAATAACTAACTAACTAACTAACTAACTAACTAAATAAATAACTAACTAAATAACTAAATAAATAAATAAATAAATACAAAAAATAACTAACTAACTAAATAAATAAATAAATAACTAACTAACTAAATAAATAGCTAAATAACTAAATAAATACATAAATAAACAACTAAATAAATAACTAAATACATAAATAAATAAATAACTAAAATGCATAAATAAATAACTAAATAAATAACTAAATAAATACAAAAAATAACTAAATAACTAAATAAATAAATAACTAACTAAATAAATAACTAACTAAATAAATAACTAACTAAATAACTAAATAAATAAATAACTACATAAATAAATAAATAAATAAATAATTAAAATACCCATTAGGGTAATCTTCCATCTATTGTATGTTTAGAAACTACAATCAATGATCTTACTATTAGGGACCGGACATTTATGCACTAAAACGATTAATATATGCATGCAATTATGCACTAAAATGTAGAAGATTTGCATTAAAAACTTAACAATATGCACTTAACAATAATTCAATCTTATTCATTCTTCTTTCCCTCATTAGCCGTAATATGTGCAGTCGTTTTTACATGTTTCAGTTGAAAATCTTTTCACATTTCAATTCCTTCGAGCATATTTGACAATAGACGACAACACTGTTATCTGACACCCACTGATTTAGTAAATACTTTCTGCTGCTCTTCTCTTTAGACATTTTGAGCAAAGCATATGCAGTAACACTGCAGAAACTCGTCACAAAACTAACCCCGGGCTACTGGCTCCCGGGGTGGTGAAAGGAATGTCTCACGCCATTTCCTTCTTCGAATAGCCACGCTTAAAATACTGTTATCTCGTTATCTGTTATTGTTTGAGTCTTCAGTCTTTTGACTGGTTTGATGCAGCCCTCCATGCCTCCCTGTCCTGAGCTAATCGTTTCATCTCTACATAGCTACCACACCCTACATCCGAGGCAATTTGTTTAACATATTCTAACCTTGGTCTACCCCTACAGTTCTTGTCCTCGACCCTTTCTTCCATAACTAAGCTTACTATTCCTGGGTGTCTTAGTATGTGTCCTACCAACCTATCTCTTCTCTTCATTAGCAGTCGCCAGAAACATCTCTCCTCTCCCACTCGTCTTAATACCTCTTCGTTTATAATCCTATTTACCCATCTGATCTTCATCATTCTCCTGTAACACCACATTTCAAATGCTTCAATTCTCCTCTTTTCTGCTGCACCAATAGTCCAAGTTTCACTTCCATAGAGCGCCACGCTCCAGACAAAGGCTTTCAAAAATGACTTCCTAATACCTAAATCTATATTCGATGTCAACAGATTCCTTTTTTGTAGAAATGCTTTCCTTGCCTGAGCCAACCTACTTTTTATATCCTCTTTGCTTCGTCCATCACTGGTTATTTTGCTTCTGGTGCTCAGAAAGTGTCTTACAAGGGATGTCCAACACGCAGGCAAAACCAATTTTGTTCGAGATGTTTTAGATTATACTTCATTTCCAATGTTTATGCTGTTATGATCAGAATATGCAATGAATCCAATAAACCCTCAAATATGCGCATACATATTTTCAAAAAAAAAATCCGGTCCCTACTGACTGTATTATTAGGATGTTTAGTTGGAGTAGGTTTCCCGGGACTTGATATCCTGGTAAAGAGTGAGGTCGTCAAAACTCTAAATTACCGAGAGAGAAGCGTGAGTTTATGCAATCTATCATGCACACCTGTTCGACGCGTTGCAGTGAGAAGGGTGAATGTTCCGTGGAATGGAATGGTCCTGAAAACCATCGTCACGGGTGACGAGATCTCGAAGGCAAGCGTCAACGTATGGAGTGACGGAGTCCAGGGTCACCGACAAGCCCTGAAGGGCCAGACGTTTTCGGACATCCAACGTCATGTGACGACCCTACTGAAGGCTATCCCTAAAAAAGACTATGTCAGGAGTTTCAAGGACTTGTACAGCCGTTCTAAGCAGTGCATAACCATCCCCGGGGATTACTGCTGGTTCAGGTAAGCCAACAATCCGTTCGTAATATAGACCGGACTTTTCAGACAAAGGGTGTAGTATATCTGCTAAGTGTAACAAACTACGCCCCTTAATGATCAATAGCCATCAAGGTCACAATTATAAAGCAGAGCAGTTAACGAGCCTCAGACCCCAAGCCATTCACAATGCGCTCATGTAAACTTAACCGTAACGTCGTTAAATTAAGAGCGTGTCAGCATCAACACATGCTTGGATTTCTGTTACTAGCCAGAGAGATTACGATTTCCTCCGTTTCCAATGTAGGGGAACCGAGGATAATTAGAACACTATTCCATATACCGGTATATATAGGCAACGTTACGTGATGGTTTGTCTGTATGTATGTACTTTGGGTGTGTGTAGAATCTGTCGAATAACCGGTGTTAATTGTGATGACTGTATTAGTGTGTGTTATCTCTTTTTAATTCAAGTAAGGACTGCAGACGATCAATTTTTCAAGTAGTTCCTACTTTTGCTACCAAATGCTACCGTCCACAAATGCTGCGAACTTGGCTACTAGATGCTATCGCAACCAGCAACTGGCGACGAGCGTTGGAACTTAGGGCGCATTAAATCTAAGCTAACTAATTTAAATGTAAACACGTTTCTTGTTGTTCCAAGTAGCACCCCACTAGGGAAGATTTTCACCCACGGAGAGCAAGTCGTTAATCTGTATACTATACAAGCATCTACAATAGCCATCAAGGTCACAAATGAAATTAGACCTCAGTCACAGCTACCGGCGTTTAGCAGTGCACTTGACCTTGGAAACACACTCATTCTTAGCCTATTTTGATTTATGAATAAAATAGTCTTATGCGATCTCCTGTTGTCCGTAAGTTTGTGTGCGTCTCCCCCCTAATAAAATCCAAACTTCGTAAGTGCATACTACTTAGGTAGTATCATCAATCCAATATGGCGGCCGCGCGAAATATTTCATTGGCATTCTACAGTCCTCACTGATGACCAAGACAGTAGGCCATTCGACATGCTTCCTGGTGTGGTTGAAGACTGTGGGGCACCCACTGGGCACACACTTTCCGTAAGTGCAGTCGTTCCTTCACGATGGTGTGCACACTTCCGACGCTCAATCCGACCACGGTGGCTATGGCGTTCACTGTCACTCGGCGGTCCTGGGTATTGAGTGCATCAACCAGCTGGACGTTGTCATATCGGTAATGCATGGGGGGTGCCCCAGACCGAGCATCATCAGCTAACGACACCCGTCCTTCCCTGAGCGCTTGTGCCACGCCTTGACCCTTGCAAGGGACATGCAGTGTTCGCCCTACACTTTTGATATTCGGCGATGAATGTCCGTTCCCCCTACTCCTTCCGCTGTCAGAAACCGAACAACACCTCTTTGCTCTTCGGTTGTCGCCTCCATGTCACTGTTTCCAATGCGACTGGCAGCGTTGGACAATTGATGCATCCTGCTGCTCGCTTTGTATCGTCACGTGACGAGTACGCGTGCCCTCTAGCGGAACCACACCTCGTTACACACGCCGCGATTAGCCGATGTCGTCACCGGTTTGCGCATTACAGCCTCCGGCTCGTTATTTTTTGACGCACCTTACATATATGTAACAATAATAATTTAAAAAAAGCAACAAACTGAAGCAGAAACAGATTAGGAAGCGCGGCGGATATTATACACAATCTTTCACCCAAAGTGGAGCCGGCCGCACGGCTGGCTCAGCACTGCAGGTAGAAGGTCGAGCCAAACGTCAGACGAGCACATGGCAACACAGAGCTGAGACAGTTATGACACAGAATTTGACAAGTATTTATTTATTTATTCGTGTTAGAAGTACAAAGTATGTGTTGAACATACGACTTCAAACAGTTTCTGCCCAGAACTTAGCCACTTCGATAGCACTTGAATTAGCTTCAGTCAAGTCATTCATTGTGCAGCTGTACGGGCACAATGGACAGGAGAAGAGGTGTTGTGTTGTCTGCGTTGCGCCACAATCACACAGGACTGTCTTGGTCGGAAAATGCCACTTATATAAGTTGTCCCTGGATCTTGCAACTTCCACCCTCAGTCTGTTCAGGGACTTCCAGATTAGCCAGTTCTCTGTGTGACCAGGAGGTAGAGATTCCTTTGGTTCCATCCATTCAGACAGACTGCTGGTCCTCTCCTTCCACACGGCCACTCGAGCTGTTGCTGCTGTTCCTTGTAATGGTTGAGTAGTTGTTAGGAAGCTCTTTCTCGATTTTAATCTCCTCTCAGCAGGTTGATATCCGAAGAGTGGGTGTGAGGTCATAACAGATGATTTACTTCTTTCGTTGTTTGCAGCCACTTCTCTTCTGATGTCAGGTGGAGCAATCCCTGCAAGATAGTGCACTTTACTGATGATAGTTGGCCTCAAGCAACCTGTAATAATCCTGCAGCTCTCATTTAAGGCTACATCCACCTGCTTTGCATGGGCTGACTTGTACCACACAGGACTGGCATATTCTCCTGCTGAATAGCATAAGGCCATTGCTGTTGTCCTTAAGTTGACTGCGTTATTTTGTTTATAGCCTATTTTAAGTTACGCGTGTTATAAGTTTATAACGTATGTACGTGGTTATTGTTTTTCAACATTTTAAAACGTAGTATTGCTGAGTGTTAAAGCCTATTGCTTCATTTTTTTTATAGGGGAAATTGAAACATAAGGTTTATGCAACAAACCATCGCACTCTAGAAGATGAACTCAAACTAAATATCACGAGAGAAATTGAGGCTATCTCGGTCGATGAACTAATACGTGTGAATGAACATTTCCTTAGAAGATGCCAGAAATGTGTAGCCTAGATGCAGGTGGAGGACTTTTCAACATCTTCTGTGACATGTGAGTGAAAGACACTGCATAAATCATGATTAGATTCGAGGTACACAAGAAACATTAAGAAGCCATACATCACATGATTCCCTGGCGCTCTCCGCCATTAATAAACTACTCTATACATTACCTTGAGACATCTGTCCATATTACTTCATATTCTTTCTTCCCTTGACGACGGCACAAAATCGACAGGGCTGCGAATCCAATCACGTTTCGCATCAATTACCCGGCAAGGCGATCACTCTCTCTCTCTCTTAGGCGGCTTCGGTGACGTAGTTTGTACCATGCTAAGCTTCTACGCCCAAGGTCACGGGTTCAAACCCGGCCGAAATCGCCGGATTTTTAACAGCGTTAAAAATTCATCAGTAAAGCCTGCGGTCCCATGTAATTGTCATAGATTTATGGCACTTCCACTTGGAAATTGTAGGTTCCAACGTTCGGCACCGGGTTGCGATGGCATCTAGTAGTGGCCAAGTTCCAGCTAGGTGTCGTGGACGGTAGCATTTGGTAGCGAAAGTAGGAACTACTAGAAATTATCGTCTGCAGTCCTTACTTGAATTAAAAACAGATAACACACACTAATACAGCATCACAATTAACACCGGTTATCAGACAGATTCTACACACACCCAAAGTACACGGGGCAGTCACTAAACAAAGGAACTAACCCACCAACTCTTTCTTAGGCGCAATGTCACAAAGGAGGATTTTGCTCAATAGTGGACCAATACACCAGCCTTTGGAACCACGTTTGTATAGATGAGGGTTGAAGGTGTGTTTAAAAATGTTGATGCTTCTGTTAAGAACACATCATACACCCTCGGTATGAGAGCAGCACAAGCAGGCTGTATTCTGACTAAGGTACTCAATCTGAAGTACTAATTTTACTCTTAATGCATGGCAGTTATCATCGCAACAGACTAATCTGATGACCCCTGATCTTTCGCATCAGATTTAGTTTTCTCCAGCAAACAGAAAGTAGCTTGCTTTGGTGATGATTGTGTCGAACTGTTTTATAAAATGGTGAATACCGCCCAGTAACTGTCGAGATTACCCTACACAAACAATATCAAAGACTTTATTTTATACTGTGTAGATTAAGACTTTCACGGCCCGGGAAACTAGTATAAGGAGCGTTCAAAAAGTAACGATCCGGAGGCTGTAATGCGCAAACCGGTGACGGCATCGGCTAATCGTGGCGTGTGTAACGAGGTGTGGTTCCCAACAGAGCGTTAAAGGTCACACCCTATCGCTAGAGGGCACGCGTGCACGTCACGTAACGATATAAAGCGAGAGGCAGCATGCATCAATCGTCCAACGCTGCCAGTCGCATTGCAAACAGTGACATGGAGGCGTCAAACGAAGAGCAAAGATGTGTTGTTCGGTTTCTGACAGCGGAAGGAGTAGGGGGAACGGACATTCATCATCGAATACCACAAGTGTAAGGCGAACACTGCATGTCCCTTGCAAGGGTCAAGGCGTGGCACAAGCGCTAATATGTAACATAGAAAGTTATAGTCAATACACAGGGCTTTTATGTCATATATAAAGGTGAACAGTATGGCGTGATTTATTGATAGGACAATATTTGTGCTTCTTTAAACATCATGAATCACAAGCACGATTTAACGAGAAATGTTTTTACGTTTTCATTTCTTCCAACAATCTCCATTCATTTACTGAGGCGACAGTTTACGAGCTAGCTAGGGGCGAGTCTATCCGCATCTACTGACATTACAATAATATTTTCAAATTGAATAAAATATTAAAGCAACAAATTTAGTTCTGAGGAGAAAATCGAACGATTAGCTCAGGGCAGGGAAAATAGAGAGCTGCATCAAACCAGTCAAAAGACTGAAGACAGAACACAACACAGTATAAAATAAAATGGTTATTTATTTCATCTTCTTTCCTTCGTTGTTGTGCCCATTCAAAGAGCGCGTTAGTTGGCAGGCCTGGTGGTTTTCGCCTTCTTATCTTCCCAAAATCTCTTCATGAATGCACTGTGTTCTGTCGTCCACTTCCTACCAGTTTTCTTTATGGGTTTGTCCCTAAATTTATGGTTGACTACCTTTGTCCTAAAAGCTCCACGATTGTCTATGATGTCGTCTGTGACATTCATTTCTTCTAGCCATTTTATCTTGACCTTCTTTGAGTTGATTACTTTGAATAATCTCTTAGTTAGTCTGTCGCTGTTCATTCTGTAGATATGGCCATAGAAATTCAGTCGTAGCTTCCTTACGGCATCAGTGAACCTGTTCTCCTCTTAATCCACATTCCATTTTCTGTCGTGGGTTCATAAATTTTCCGGAGAATTTTCCGTTCATGTTTTTTAATGTCTGCAATTTTATAGTGGCCACCCAGGTTATTTATTTATTTATTTATTTATCGTATGGCTTTTAGTGCCGGGAGTGTCCGAGGACATGTTCGGCTCGCCAGAGTCTGTAGCTACTTCCAGCGGACACCCATAGGGTGACCTACAAGTTCCGTTTCGCTACCAGATGTTACTGACACCAAGTGGTGAACTTTGGAACTTTGATAGAGCGTTCCGACGAAATCTAACCTAACAATTTAGCTTCACACAAGTTTAGTCTGTGGAAGGATCTTTTACATGCCATAAATCTATGACATGGGACCGCCAGCTTTACTTCCCCTCCAAAGGAAGGCACACTGAAGGATTTTGAACGCTCTTAAAAAATCGGACGACTTTCGCCGGGTTTGAATCCACTATCTTGGCCACAGCAGTTCAGCCACCGAAGCCGCAATAAAATGGTGAAAACCGTCAATAAAGATGTATGCATGTATCAAAGTCATATATTAACGGCAGATGACCTCGTAGTTCCGCCCCGTAAAACAACAATAACTAAGTTAACTGTCATATATTGTAATAATAATATCGTATGGCCCGGGTGCAAGCTTTGTAATTTGACACCCAGAGGGTAGCTTGCATGTCGAATTTCGTTGTTCCTTGAATCACTATGAAAGCCAAGGAGGTTAGATAATAGATATCTAAGCTCCTTGATACTAGAGAAATGAGGAACTTTGTGTTGGCGGAAACTCCCGAGATTGATTTTGCCATTATGAACACGGCCTACTGAATTCAAATGGGGTTTTTGACATGCCAACATCGTATGACATGCGTATCGTATTTTTGCCGCCTTTAAAAATCACTTTACACGGCCAGGGGCGAACCTGCAATCTTGGGGTTAGTAGACCGACACGCTATCCACTCACCCACATTTTATCCAAATTGTTGGCAATTTTTTTTAGCCGTGTAAGAGACGCTATTGGATTTTGAAGCCGGATACGCGACTGTGTCAGTGGGTTGTGGTCAACAGTGGAAGATGTAGCGCACAGGTCAACTCAGGTTAGCTCGAGTGATTAATGGGATGGTCATGGCCGGCCGCAACAAGTGACCGCGCTCATCTTTGGGCAATAGTTGTTGTTGCATCATTCCTGACATGTAGCGGTTAGCATTCTTGATCCACTGTAGTCTTTAAACTACGTTTAAAATTTTGCACAAATGCCTTTGTTGTTTGAGTCTTTTGACTGGTTTGATGCAGCACTCCATACCTCCCTGTCCTGAGCTAATCGTTTCATCTCTACATAGCTACCACACCCTACATCAGAGGCAATCTGTTTAACCCTGGTCCACCCCTACAGTTCTTGTCCTCGACCCTTCCTTCCATAACTAAGCTTGCTATCCCTGGGTGTCTTAGTATGTGTCCTACCAACCTTCTCTTCTCTTCATTAGCAGTCGCCAGAAACATCTCTCCTCTCCCACTCGTATTAAAACCTCTTCATTTGTTACCCTATGTACCCATCTGATCTTCATCATTCTCCTGTAACACCACATTTCAAACGCTTCAATTCTCCTCTTTTCTGCTGCACCAATAGTCCAAGTTTCACTTCCATAGAGCACTACGCTCCAGACAAGGCTTTCAAAAATGACTGCCTAATACCTAAATCTATATTCGATGTCAACAGATTCCTTTTCTGTAGAAATGCTTTCCTTGTTTGCGCTAACCTACTTTTTATCATCATCTTTGCTTCGTCCATCACTGGTTATTTTGCTTCCTAAGTAACAGAAGTCTCCTACTCGTACTTCCTTCAGCTTTTCACCTGCCAATTTGATGTCCACAGAAGTTACTGATTTATTTCGGCTGCATTCCAATAGTTTTGTTTTACATTTATTAATTTTCACCATGAATTCTTTCCGTAAGACGGAGTCCATACCATTCATAAACTCATTCAAATCCTCAGGCGTGTCGACCAAGATGACGACGTCATCAGCAAATCTCAGAGTTGAAATTATTTCTCCTTGAATATTCACTCCCACTTTACATTTTTCTCTAATTTCCTTCATTGCTTGTTCAAAGTAAAGATTGAATAGTATGGGTGATAAGTTGCAGCCTTGCCTTACACCTTTCTGAATACCAGCTTCTCTCTCATATCCTTCAGCTCGAATGACTGCTGTCTGGTTTCTGTATAGATTGTAGAGCACCCTCCTATCCCTGTACTTTATTCCAATCGATTTCAAAATGTCTTTAAAAGAGGCAAACGTTTTCGTATTTAACACTAAGCGAGAACCGTTGAACCCTATCTGACCTCATCAAATAAGTTGTATACTACCAGGGCTGGATTTACCAACAGGCCCCATAGGCCGAGAGGCGCAAAATTAATCCGCAATTTGTCAGACAATTTCCATAAAATTTTACAGATTAAAATACACGTATTTCGTATATTTTTATGATTTAAATTAAATTTTCCAAAATTTTGACACTTTTCCAATTTATATTGTGGCCGTTTAATTTTCCAACAAATGTTTTGCAACAGCAGATTTTTCGACTTCAGATTTATAACAGGAATGTTTAATGATTTAATAGGAGAAAATGTAAGACTTGAACATTAATATCAGTTTCATTTGCATAATTCATTATGCATAGTTGTAGGTTGTATGATGTAGATGTATATCTGAATACCGTACCTGTAAGTGTATAATGAGTCTTAAATGGTTTAAACTTATTTTAATAGCCCGTTTGCCTATTTATAATTTATATATACAAATGGGTAATGAATACAACATGAAAATAAGTCAGTCAAAGACGAAAGTTATGGTCTGCGATAAAAAGCAGACTCAAGTATGAAAATAGTGGTGGGCAACAAAACACTACAAAATGTTCATGAATTTAAATATCTCTGAATCAAAATTACCAAAGATGGAAGAAGCAAGAAAGAAATCAAATGTAGAATTTTACAAATTAGCATTTCACAAAATGAAACGTTAATTCACTACAAATTCCATTGATCTTAAAACCAGAAAAAGATTACCTCTACTGCATGAATTATTTATCATTTGCGTTTGGTGTGCAAAATTTCAAGCTTCAATATTCAATTGGCGTTTAGTATCTTAGATTTACTAACAATTTTTAATTGGCGCTAATACCTTAACACTCGTATGTGATGTGGAATGCCATAATGGAATATATATATATGACCTTTTGCGATTCCTACGCTAAGCTTTTAACTCTCGAAGACCGAACATTACTGCCTACTGGCCATGGGTACGTATTGCAATGCGCAAGTATACTTGCACGACCATAGGTCGGCAATGCCTTTGAGATTGAGCCAAAGGTACTCCAGAAGCCTGTGGTAACTGGATGGGGAGGACCCACGGAAAAATAAACGGTGGTTGGTACGCGTGGATGTTGACGGGGTGGAAGGAGTACCTTTGGTTGTCGGGCTGTTTTGTCGTATGTTATGTAAACAAAAAAAAACAACAAGGCATCACTGGTATGTGTGTTTGAATGAGTGCACAATTGAATGGACGTTGATGGTTTGCCGTAAAACTTCCTCTGCCGCTACATACATAGGTGAAAAGTTATATGTTGCCTTGTGGCAACACTATGCAGTAAAGGGTTAGAAGCGTATGTTTGGAGCATTGCCCTTTATGGTTGCGAAACGTGCACAATTGGATAAGAAAAAAGGAGGTTAAATTCTCTTGAACAATGGTGATATAGAACAGCGTTTCCCAAACTGTGGTACGCAGTGATGTTACGAAAAATATGAAGAATATTAGATACGTTACGAAAAATAAAAAATAATAAAATACAAATTTTAAAATATAAAAACATTGATATGTTGCCGGAGGACTTTAAGGCCAAATACAAGGAGCAGTTTTATGAATTAATTTGTGATTCAAAACTAAGGCAAACTTTTTCAAAAATGGCTGTTGTGAACTTTTGGGTTGAGAGGCGTGCACACTATGCAGACATAGCTGACAAAGCAGTTAGATTTTTACTGCCTTTCACTATTTCGTACTTGTGTGAGACTGCATTTTCTTCACTTGTTTATCTCAGGATTAAATACCGAAATAGGCTCCTTACTGTGGTAAGCGATCTTCGTTTGAGACTCAGCAATCTTAAACCAGACATTCCTAAGTTAGCTTCTAATCTTCAAGCTTACCCTTCTCATTGAAGTTGTTAGTTGGACTTCGATTTTTATGTTCAATTATTACGAGTTCTTTTATTAATATTATTGTAATAAATAATAAAACAACTGGGCACACCTTTCATTATTTGAACTTTGACTCTAACAAACACAATTTACAATCCGTCTTTTGGTCTACTACGTAGTGGTGGTGGGGTTATAGTTACTGTATCTCCCAACCATTAGGTGGTACGCGAGAGATTCTCATCTCCTAAAGTGTTACACACACACAACAGTTTGGGAAACACTGTTATAGAAGAATGCTAAAAATTAGCTGGACAGAAAAAATAACGAATGCTGAAGTATTTAAAAAGGTGGAGGCAAATTATACCTTATGGAAAAGCATAAAGAGGGAGAGGACTAGACTGATAGGACATATTTTGGGACTCGATAGCCTGCTGAAAACAGTACTGGAGGGAATGGTTGAAGGCAAAATATGTGGAGGAAGACCACGCCTACAATATGTACAGCAAATCATGTCTGATGTAGGATGCAGAGATGAAGAGGAAAGCTATAAATAGAGCCGACTGGAGAACTGCCGCAGATCAATCCAAGGATTGAATACTTAAGAAGAAGAAGAAGAAGACTTAAGAAGAATATACAAATGTAGAAACAGTCGATTCTCTCATTATTATAATTTATTTAATTGATTTTACTTCACGATACATTAGAATAAAATAAAAAAAATACCTTCGCAAAGACCTTTCTGAGGAGGAAATTCCCCCTCCTTCACGATGCCCTGGGAGCGCATAAAATCTAAATTCGGCCCTGATTACTACTACAATCTAGTTCTAGCGGTGAGCGTTAGAAAATTGGAAAGATCTTCCGAGGGAGAAGAGAGATATTTCCCGAAAATATTCAATAAAAATACCTGCCATTTTAAGAAATGTCAATAAAATTCAGGAAATGCAAAACACCGTTGATATTGAAACACGATGGAGTCATGGTAACGCATGTCGGCATTCAGGAAGACAGAGGCTCTCCTTGAGTGAATCATTCGGAATTACAGTTGCACGCCCACAGTCAGCTGTTGCAGTTGTAAGAAGCTCGGTAAGTTTCATCATTCCTGATTGGTTGGTTGGTTGGTTGGTTGGTTGGTTCCTTAGTTTAGGGGCTGCGGCAACGAGGTCATGTACCCCGTGTACTTTGTGTAGAATCTGTCTGATAACCGGTGTTAGTTTTATTGTGATGGCTGTATTAGTGTGTGTTATCGGTTTCAATTCAAGTACGGAGTGCAGACGACAATTTCAAGTAGATCCCACTTTCGCTACCGTCCACGACACCTAGCTTGCGGACTTGGCTACTAGATGACATCGTAGTCAGCACCCGGCGGCAAATGTTGGAACTAATAGAGCGTTATAAATTCTAACCTACAAATTTTGGCATCACACAACTGTAGTTAGTGGAAGGTTATTTTTCATACCATAAATCTATGACATGGGACCGCCGGCTTTACTTCCCGTCCGAAGGAAGGCATACTAAGGGATTTTTAACGCTCATAAAAAATTCGACGACTTTGAACCCACGACCTTGGGCGTAGAAGCTCAGCATCCGAACCACAGGACATGCTGTTTCGCTTTGAAAATCTCGCATGCATTGACCGGGGATCGAACCCGGTCCGTCTTAGTGAGAGGTAAACAGCTTGACCGCTGCGCCACCACGCCTTCATGCCGGTAGGAAAGAAACACAAGGAAATAGGAGGGACTAAATTGGAGCAGATTAACTATCTTAAGTACGGTACTTAGGCTGTTCATTCTCTCAGGTTGATAGTATGGGGAAGGTGCAGTGAGTTCTCAGTCGCGATCTACAGTATTCTGCAAGAAAGAAGCTCTCCCTACATAGACTGACCTCTGTGTATGGGAGTGAGAGCTAGAGGTAACTGATATGGGCGTAGCATGAATGATTTCTGGGACAAATTGAAGGTACTTGTAATGAAGCCTTGGAAGGTTATAGTCTGCTTGAGCTTTTAGTTCTCGCAGATAAGAGGCGCAGGTGCGCTTCATAAAAAGGGAGGTAGCGCGCAGTTCGTTACTCCTGTGGGGGTCCAGACGGGAACATCAAGAGCCCGCTGATGAGCCAGCTTGGCGAAACCCCACACAAGACACAGCACAAACCTAGAAGAGTTGATGCGTTTTAGATAAAGTCTAAGTTAGAAATGAACACGCTAGATGAAGCTGTCTGTATGAGCCGAATCAGGTGGTGGGGTCATATGGGGGAGGAGAGATTACCTAAGAGGTTAATGTGTACAGCGGTAGAGGGTAAGAGAAGTAGAGGTGTACCTAGGAGGCGATGGTTAGATTCAGTACAGAACGATTTCAAAGTATGGGTATAGAAACAGAGGGGGCCGCAGTGCTAACTGCTAATAGGGGATCACGGAGGCTTGCAGACTAGAGAGCAAGACTGTGGAGCCTTATGGCGACAGTGTTGCTAACTCTAGGCAGAGGTAGCGCTGACGTCATACGTTATGTTCACCCGCTTCGAGTACTGCAATTTCATAAGTTAGCGAGACAACACAACCCCGGCAGCTACCTGAAAGGACGGAGCAGTTTTGCAGGTGTTAACGGATTGGACCAGTCGCAGTCGAATATTCTAGTTGTAAAGAGTACACTTAGCAAAATCTCAATCATGAATGCTATGACTGATTTATCCTTGGTGTGAATAATCAGACTTTATCAATTCAGCTAATGGTGCAGTGGTTAGGGGTTTGTCATTCCTTCACAGGTATATCAGAGCGAAGTTAGTTTTCTGGGAATATCACAGACTGTTAATTTAAGGGCCTTTAAATGTGGTTTACGGAGACCCTTTATAGTCGGGTGAAAAATACCTTTTGTACCACACTCACACGTGAAAATTGCGTGAACAAATTCTAGAGTGCCCTTTGACTCCCTTAAGCGCATTATACTGTATGTATTGATGAATTTTACAGCTTAATTTGGTTCCGTGATAACCTGATAACCGTGTGGAAACTTTCACAGTAATGTAATAATTGGAATTGCATTGCGTCTTACAGAAATAGATG
Organism: Meconema thalassinum; assembly: GCA_946902985.2. Lineage (NCBI taxonomy): Eukaryota > Metazoa > Arthropoda > Insecta > Orthoptera > Tettigoniidae > Meconema > Meconema thalassinum. The sequence goes on from OX336390.1 coordinate 8,984,930, forward strand.
GACCTGTGAGATTCTGTTACCATGGTTACTGTGTTGCATTCTTTCATTGTAAATATACATGTTTTAAGGTATTTATTTAATTGTGAGGCTTTTAAAGAGTAAGTGAGTGCGTTTCGCGTACGCATTGGGTTATGCTGAACCTGTAGGTACCCCATATGTGTAGGTTGGTGTTAATGGAACCTTATTTTCGGTACAAAACTGGAATGGGACCTTAGCAGAATAATATAGGGAGGGATACCGTACGCGAAGAGAACCAATAACGACATTCATTCCGTTGTGATATGACGCTTTACTGATTGACAGATGTCGAGAGCACAACCCTTCTTTCCTTCTCGGATGTACTGTATGCTGACGATGATAACAATTTTTACGTCAGCAATACTGTTTATCATCACTTTTGTTGTTATTAGTTAGGCTATAATTTAGTCTCTTTCAATTTTATTCTCGTGGTTTTGTTTAAATTAATATTTGTAAAATTGTAGTGAGTTAGCCGTGAGGTTAGCGGCGCGCAGCTGTGAGCTTGCATTCGGGAGATAGTGGGTCGAACCCAACTGTCGGCAGCCCTGATTCGATCGAACAGAAAATAAAACAGACACAACAATAACACCAATGACGAATAGTGCATCAGAACTTATGTTGCCGGCGAAACTGAGCACGTGCTCCACTCCGGGCGAGTTTGCAGCATAGGACGAGGCTCTTCTTTCCAGCGTGCTAACCTCGAAAATATTTAAATTACTAAGATTTAATATAAACGATACGTGTGTGCAAAAACAAAGGTAATCAATTGGCAGATAATTGTAGGAAGCTATTATGACGAAAAATATATATGTTCCGAGTTCCTTCATGATAAAAGGTGAGGTAACAAAACAGTGTAGAGGGGTGTTCCGTTAAAAGTAAAAGCCCATAAGACCCACAGTCTTTTCTAAACGCTGGGCGCTGAAAGGCATAACGTCTCAGATGAAAATGTAGGTAGAGTAGAAACCCTCTCCGGTTGATCCGACCAGGCTCGAGCCGAACTTGCCCCGACTCGCAAGGATGATTTAAGTATAAGAGATTCGTCACTTTTGGTTATAGAATTTCCGAGAGAGAGAACCGCCTGAGGCTATGTACTGCTCGGGCAAGTCTGGCAACATAAAAAAGTAAAAAGCCATATGAAAGTAGCCTTTATTACACGTAATTGAACAGTATGTTCTGCGATGAGTTATTGATTATTGATGAAAATAACACAAACATAACTGCGCCTTTCGCTAGGCGCTGAAATATACGTCCAGGTAGGAAAATAATGCATTTTGATATATATCAATGTTGGCAATAGATTTGTCACGAAGGACACAGTTATGCCTTTCTAGAGATCAATTCACCTTTAGGCTAATTAAAAAGGCTCTCGTACTCTACAGAATTGTTGGGATATTCGATGAATATAAAGAAAACTGTCCAAATGCACACTCACTTTTTGCCTAGCATGCCGGCTGCCACCCACCCCTCCCCGTAGCCCTAAACCACAAATTTTATTGCAACGCAAAGGAGAATGGGTAAGAAAATAAACAAGAGATGAAATGCACACATTTATTCTCTATATTTTTTTTATTCGAGAGTAGTCCATATTGCCCACTAGTTTTACATATGGTCAACACCAGGAGGATGAAAATCGCCGTATTGTTCTTACTATCATTATAATTCTTACATCCCGGTGCTTGGCAATTTTTCCTCCCTTGCAGTGGCATGATTGACTCTCAATTCAATTCAAATAAATAATCAAAATACTGAACAAATCAAAACAACCAACAACACCTGGAGGAAAATCAATCCAAACAGACTAATCCCGCTTCCGCCAGTCGGTTTGATATGAGCGTTCATGAGTGCCAACTACGGAACCTTGGTGCTAAAATTAACTCTTCATTGGTTGGCAGAACATCCAGTACAGGGCCTTACCCCGACCCACGCGCTCCCTATGATATGTCATCCCCTTGCCCGGACTCGTAGCGGTGACTCACTACCCGTCGCGCCACTGTTGTTTACAGGTACTTGTTATTCGCGAACTCAACCGAATGTAGGTGGCAGGTCGGTCGCGACAAAATGGTGGACGCAAGGGTTATTGACATCATATATGTATTGCCTGTTGTTGGCAATTCTAGGCAATTTTAAATGCCAAACACATAATTATGTGCGGTAAAGTACTAGAAACGAAAGATTTTTATCATTTTAAATGATCTTGTCGACTTCGTCGTTACGCTGGGGTCTGGCGTTACGTTACGATGACGCGACGAAATGTACCCAGATGCACTGAGGTGTGTGACGTCATAGTACCGCTTGGTGCATGTGTTCCCCGACAATCTCTACTTCGTTAGTTAAGACAAAAATCCCCGATTCTTGGATGTCACGGGTAATCTCGAGAACCACTGGATGGATTTTGATGCGGTTCTCACCATTCTGTAAAGGATATATCGAGGAAAGATTCTGTAGAAAATAATTTGTTCAGGAATATGCAATGAGCGTGCAGTTGGTACATTGCTTTACATACTTCAGTAAGTAGATACATTTAAATTTGGAAGATATAACTTAATACTGTTGAAGTCGATAAATCAAACACTGTACAAGTTGACTATAAAGATTTTTAGAATTTTAATAGGCACCTGATTATAAACTCAGGAGACCTGAGCTTCACAGTTTTGAAGCAGCAATGGGGCAAGTTAAAGAAAGACAACCATGATAAAGCGACCACAAAAAGTAATGTTTTGCACATGGGAAAAACAGCTGTCAAATCGACCTTACCAAGTCGCCTAGTTTGTAGTGCAGGGGAGAATCTAGGGTACTGGGTATTGTAAGAAATTCATTAGTATTTATTAATAATTAAATCTCCTTTATAAAATGCCAGCCGCATACGATCATATTTTTCGAAATTGGCTTTGCGACGCGAAGTAATTGACTCCATTCCGTCTGAAAAGCATTCTTGATATCGCAATTGTTGCATTTGAAGAACACAGCGGGACTGAACAACTATCTAGCCTCAATTATTATGAAAATAACTGAGAAAACGAGAGAAGAGCACACCCATCAACTCAAATCACATGTTGTAGTACCGTATCTGTTTGTTTATATTTCTATCACCCGTTTAGACGTCTCGGTCGCGATCCCGATTATCTCCGATCTGGATAATGTCCAATCGCGATCAACGGCATTTGTCATTGGTACGTGTTTAGACGCCCCTTCATGAAACAACGGGATAAACGAGTAAAACAACATGGCATCGCTAAGGTCTGCCAACTTTTGAATTCCAAGTGTTATAGCAGAAATTTACAGTAGTTTGTTTCCTGCAGTTTTGAAGTATTTCAGTTCTTCTGTATACATAATTCAACCTGCTAATGTATATTTTTAAATATATACAAATCCTGAGGAGTCGTGTAGGCAAGGCCTACACTTGATGTGGAAATAAAAATATTTTGAAATAATCATGCACAGGTCTAGGCTATTTATTGCATAAATACTTCTTGTTCGTCCAGAGTTATTTGTCCCTATCGGAATCCCTTCTATGTCTATGACAGTAAATTTATGTCTTTATTAATCGTCTTCATCGACTTTCCCCAATGCTAATATATTTTTTCAGCGTTTAAACACTGGTATGGTTGTCTCCATCCATCATTACGTGTCTCTCAATCTTCATTTACGGTATCTGATATCAGCCAACATAAATACAACCATCATGGCCAACATTACGTACTTCTCGCTTTCAAAACACAAGATAATACAAAATGGCCATCATTTACACTGCCTACTTCACTCACACAGCAGGAGGATAGAACACACCGACTATCGCAATGGCCGCGAACGCGATTATCTCGTTGTGGGAACGGGATCGGGCTGATCCTGTTGGAGGGAAAGTTGATCGCGATAATGTTATCCTGTTGCGTTTAGACGTCCCAACTTAATCTGGATCGGCACCTGATCGCGATCGCAACCGGGACGTCTAAACGGGGTATTACGCTAGTTCCAGACAACGGCAGCACCGTCGCTTGAGTTCGCGAATTGCTTGTCCGTTTTAGTGCTCCGACATCTCTCGTATCGTTTCTGTCGTCCACGTTTTGTACAGAACTTACTGCACTGTGAAGGTTTTAGTGTTTGTTGGTTTTGCGACCTTGTTCTTCTGTGTTCGTTACAGTACAGTTGTGTGTGTTTTATCAAGATGTCAGGAGTGAAACGTAAACACGTCACTCTTTCATTAAATGAATTATTAGTAGTGCTACGAAGACTGGACAAAGGGGAATCAGTCCAAAAAAAATGTCGAGGAACTCAATGGAGGCGTTACGACAATAAAAGATTGGAGAAGAACTCAGAATGACATTGAGTCATATACAGTGACGATGAATGGTGAAAACGCTCTTAAGAATCGCAAAACATTGTAAAAACCTAAAGTTGAACTGCTTGACAACGCATTGTGGATGTGGTTCTACCAAGAAAGAAGGAAAGGAACCCCGATATCTTGATTTTAGAGATTGTTTATTTCAATGTAAATCCCTGTTTTTCTGTAATTTCTGATAATCCGACCCTTTTGGCGTTCCGACCATACCCTCAGTCCCAAAGGTGACGGATTACAGGGATTTTACTGTATTAAACTGGCCTGGTTCATCAACCCAACGGATTAGAGTGAAACATTTGCGGTGATGCACCGCGTGACCTACAGAAGCGACATTGCCGTCTAATGATCGTCTCTAAGACTGGATAACTATCACATGACAGTTTCAAGGACGATATGCTGGGAAGAGCTCCCGGTCAACGCACGCCACATTTCCGAGATATAGTCATGACTAGGGTTCGGAAGTTTAAGACCTAAAGGAGTACAAAATATGCCCTAAACTCTAGCTAAATATGACTTAAAACTATAAAATATGACCTAAAAAACTATGAAATATGACATGAATTTTTGGGATAATTACTTCTTAGCTAAATATATCAACTGGAGTGACATCCTAATGAAAGACGGAAGCACACTATCGTCATGTTCCGTGACCTCATGCCTATAGTGTCGCAATCTAACTTGTCCAGAAAGATGTGCTAAAAGACGTCCGTAGAGGAGCGCCTTCCTGGAATCAGGTCTTCTAAACCTGCTATCTGTCTGTTCCGGGAATAGAAAGAAAAATATATCTACTACACTATTTGGCAATCCTGTGTTTGACACTCGACGCAGATAACACGTACTCGACGCAGATAACACGTACCGTGTTAACGACAGCTCAATTTAAACACAAATGCTGCAATTATAACCAAGTATGACCTTATATCACTAAAATATGACCAAAACAATAAAAATGGCCGAAATATGCATTTATAGGCAACATCAAATTGCTTCAAACGTGGTCAGGGACCCGTCATTCAAACTTATTTTTCATATTTCGGGTAAAATGAGCTCAGGAAAAAAATATGACTTTTCCTTTACATCCGAACCTTAGTCATGACCCTGTGGTTCCAGTTCTACTTAAAATTTGTTGGCGTCGTCCGTCAGGATCGCTTGCAAACTTACTTACTTCATTGAACCAGCTGACAACCCCGCCTCAAAACGAAGATTTGCATTCGTTTGGCTCTGAGTGTGTTTGGACTATCACTGTAACGTCCCTGATGTACAGTTGGAACATCTCTAGAGAGGGCAGTGGATGGGCGCAACGAGCGGTCTCGTCCTGTATTTTGGAATACAGTAAGAAGTTACGCTTTGCGTTCTACCCCTACACACCATCCACCTATGGTGTGTGGCAAAAATGAGTACAAGCCAAAGGGATTATAAGGTGCGTTCAAAAAGTAACGAGCCGGAGGCACAATTACAAAAACCAGTACCTGTATGTTAGAAGTATTGGCCCTGGCTGTTGAGGCACTTGTCCCACTGTGACACGAGGCGGTGAATGGCTGTCTCATAAAATTCCCTGGGCTGCGATGTGAACCAGTTCCGCACGTACAGGTGAATCGTTGGCCCCGCAGAGCCCTTTTCAGGGGACCAAACATGGCGTAATCACAGGGAGAGAGGTCTGGACTGTATGGAGGGTGGCCGAGAACCTCTCATTTGAATTTCTGTAGGAGTGCCGCGACTATGTTGGCCGTATGAGGTCGTGCATTGTCGTGGAGCGACCACGGCGGCTATGGCGTTCACTGTCACTCGGCGGTCCTGGGTAATGAGTGCATCAACCAGCAGAGGGGTGCCTCAGACCGGGCATCATCGGCTAACGACACCCGTCCTTCCCTGAAGCGCTTGTGCCACGCCTTGACCCTTGCGGTGTTGTCCGTACACTTGTGACATGCGGCGATGAATGTCCGTTCCCCCTACTCCTTCCGCTGTCAGAAACCGAACAACACCTCTTTGCTCTTCGGTTGACGCCTTCATGTCACTGTCTGTAATGCGACTGGCAGCGTTGGACGATTGATGCATGCTGCTGCTCGCTTTGTGCCGTCACGTGACGTGCACGCGTGCCCTCTAGCGACGGGCTGTGACCTTCCACGCTCTGGTCGGAACCACACCTCGTTACACACGCTACGATTAGCCGATGTAGTCACCGGTTTGCGCATTCCAGCCTCCGGCTCGTTACTTTTTGAACGCATCTTATATTATAGTCTACTCGTTTTACCCCTGAATATGTGTAATGTAGGTAAAAAAGAAGACACAAAAAAGAATTAAGAAGTCGTATTTGACTACAAAATAGAAATGGCTCTTAGATTTAGGCGAAGAAAGCACAAAGCATAAACAATAATAGTGGCAGATACAGTTAGACAAATCTCCCATGATACCAGATGTTTACAATCGTCTCGATCAATTGCAGTTTTGTTCTGGGCTTCCTTTCTCTAATTTTCTTCTTCAATATTATCCACAAATTTTCTATGGGATTAAGATCTGGTGAACTGCCAAGCCAAGACAGTGCTGTGACACTTCCCTGTTTACTTAGGAAGCTGAATTGTCCTGATAAATGAATGGTTGTCCTGTAAATAAATCCCGTCCTGACGCCAACAGCATTATACCCATTTTACCCCATGTTTAAATAATAATAATAATAATAATAATAATAACATAGAAATTATCACACATAAAATCTGAAATTAATGAAACCTTTAAATAGACATTTGTAATGTATACATACCTAGATTTGAAGCTTCAATCTTATCAGGTTCACTTTTCACAATGTCTTGTATCTTCTTGTTTCATTCACACTAGACACATGGCAAGAACCACCTTTCTTTTTTTGAGAAGCCTTTATCAATGTGTCAACGTGCTTTTAGCATGAGATAACATGCAATCATGGAATAAACATATGATATTTTTTACAATCTATACAGAAACCAGACAGCAGTCATTCGAGCTGAAGGACATGAGAGAGAAGCTGGTATTCAGAAAGGTGTAAGGCAAGGCTGCAACTTATCACCCATGCTTTTCAATCTTTACATTGAACAAGCAATGAAGGAAATTAGAGAAAATATTCAAGTGGGAGTGAAGATTCAAGGAGAAATAATTTCAACTCTGAGATTTGCTGATGACATCGTCATCTTGGCCGACAAGCCTGAGGATTTGAATGAGTTTTTGAATGGTATGGACTCCGTCTTACGGAAAGAATACATGATGAAAATTAATAAATGTAAAACAAAAATACTGGAATGCAGCCGAAATAAATCAGAAACCTCTATGGAGATCAAATTGGCAGGTGAAAAGCTGAAGGAAGTAGGAGACTTCTGTTACTTAGGAAGCAAAATAACCAGTGATGGACGAAGCAAAGAGGATATAAAAAGTAGGTTGGCTCAGGAAAGGAAAGCCTTTCTACAAAAAAGGAATCTGTTGACATCGAATATAGATTTAGGTATTAGGAAGTCATTTTTGAAAGCCTTTGTCTGGAGCGTGGCGCTCTACGGAAGTGAAACTTGGACTATTGGTGCAGCAGAAAAGAGGAGAATTGAAGCATTTGAAATGTGGTGTTACAGGAGAATGATGAAGATCAGATGGGTAGATAGGGTGACAAACGAAGAGGTATTAAGACGAGTGGGAGAGGAGAGATGTTTCTGGCGACTGCTAATGAAGAGAAGAGATAGGTTAGTAGGACACATACTAAGACACCCAGGAATAGCAAGCTTAGTTATGGAAGGAAGGGTCGAGGACAGGAACTGTAGGGGTAGACCAAGGTTAGAATATATCAAACAGATTGCCTCGGATGTAGGGTGTGGTAGCTATGTAGAGATGAAACGATTAGCTCAGGACAGGGAGGCGTGGAGAGCTGCTTCAAACCAGTCAAAAGACTGAAGACTCAAACAACAACTGGTGCATATTGTCAATACTGTAGTTTAGGATTTATTAAATGAAATGTTGTTTATACCTGTTTCACCCCACTATACCCATTTTTCCCCAAAAGATCCTACGCAACTAAAACATGTTTGCATATTAGGATAATAGCTCAGTACCCTCATCTAGCGACATTCATATATGTCAGTGTACAAGAACATTCTTGAGACAGAAATACATATAGGTCAGGATCATAGAGACCCCAGTGTGGTATTTACGCTTGTAATTTCTTGGGGTGCCACTGGTTCAGTTCTTGATAGGTAATTGACGAGGTGAGATGAACTTCCTTGGTGTTAGAAAAGGTGTGTGAAGTGGCTCATTCCAAGAGAAGACTGTCTGATTGCAATATCAGGGAATTATTGTCAGAAAATACTGGCAGTGATCAGAAAATAGGAGGTGACTCAGATTTCGAATCTGACAATATTTTTGAAGATATTGAACACGAAAGTGAATTCAATGAAGAATATGAAAGCGACACCGACGTTGAAATCTAAGTCCCGGGTTCAAGTCGTAATTCTGTCAGAGTTACCGAGCCATGGCGTGCGATTGCGTCTCATGTAAAAGATATCATTACCCTTCATTAAGAGGAACTGTCAGTGCTATTTATTCCAAGCGACTGTTTATAACTATTTTATAAACTGTAAATTTATCCCAAAACTTGAGAAATATTGTCCACAGTAGAACAAAAATAATAATGTACCTCTGCAATAAATTGCTTTCACTGTGTTCATAATTTTATTAGGCATCAGACTAATCATGTTCCGGTATCCTCTAACTATAAAGTACACAGCGAGAATAATAACAATCTTCAGAAACGATAAAAATGTCTACAATTAGACTGGGTCGGACAGACCCCACTGTGATATTTACGTATGCACTTTATGAGTGTGGTGTTCCAGGGTTTTAAAGCAGTACGCCTCAAGTTCCGTAACTTGCAACTTACTCCGCCGTGAAATGTGCAGTGTGTCAAATGGTGCCGTGACGTTGCATACAGACATGTGGATGGACAACGTCCGGTGGCCGTCTTGCAGTGCGTGAGTGCTCCTTGCAGCTAACAACGAGCCTGAATTACAAGAGTGAAAAATACACTGACCGGGGAAAAAAATATATACAGTCAATCTGAAAGACTAGACGTTATATCATTTCAAATGACGCATGCTACAAATGCTACACATGTTAGAAAGGCTCACGAGGACACTTTCAACAAACGCCATTACCCATTAACTTAGGCTTCCCGCGCGGGCATCTCTTTAAGGGCCACCCTGTATTTGAGTCTGACATCTTTTACAACTCTTTAAGGGTAACCCATTATTTGAATCTGATATCTTGCAAACCTCTTTAAGGGTCACCCTGTATTTGATTGAATCTAACATACTGTACACCTCGTTAAGTGTCACCCTGTATTTTGCTCTGACATCCTGCACACCTCTTTAGGAGACACCCTGTTTTCTTATCTGGCATCTTGTATCTCTCTTTAGAAGTCACCCTGTATTCCTGTGTGACATCTTGTACACCTCTTTAGGAGTCACCCTGTATTCTTCTCTGCCATCTTGTACACCTCTTTAGGAGTCACCCTGTATTCTTCTCTGCCATCTTGTACACCTCTTTAAGAGTCACCTTGTATTCTTATCTGGCGTCTTGTATATCTCTTTAGGAGTCACCTTGTAATCTTATTTGGCATCTTGTACACATCTTCTCCCTTCGCTCGAAGCCCCAGGACTCTTTCAACATACTCCATTAACCATTAACTTACGCTTCCCGCTCGGCTGCATGAAGCCACAGTCTCCGTCTCCGTCCCACGTAACGTTAAACCCAAAGCATAACGACGAAGTCGACAAGATCATTTGAAATGATTTAAAAAAAAACGATCACTTGAAAAATTCATCATTACTTTCATTCAAATCATAAATATGAACGGTATAGGGCTAGTACAGTACATACTGTAGTTATAGCATGGAATGTTAATGGTTTCCTGGATGCATTATCATTCTTCATGTCATTGTGTCACTTAACCATAGCGATTCATTGAGTGCGCGCCATCGCTATCGTCAACAATGCAATGTTTTATTATTTTGCCACTTGTTGGCATAGGAAAGAACATCCATATCCTCAGTTCTTGTGCAATTCAGAAACGAATATGCGCTTGAGGCCTGAAGATGTTGCCAGAGGAGTGGCTGTGATCGAAAATGGTGGTGCGCACGTCTTTCCGCGGGAAACAGCATCATGTGTTATTGTCAAGTGAAACAATGGCTTGAACAATGATAATACATCCAGGAAAACAATTAACCTTACTTCCATGCTATAAACAGCGTGTTTCACTTGAATGCACAACAGGTATGTGTGTTGCCTACCACCTGCAATAGAGTCGCGCTAATTCGTCTATCCCTGGTCCCAATGCCCTGGTGGTTTCTGTCCTTTCGTTTCAAAGACTGTCTCAGACGCTAGCGCGCGAGACTGCGGAGCCTATGGTTCGGGGTTCGAATCTCGAGCCTGACTCCAATTTTCTTTTCTTATTGGCCTATTGTCAGGCATTGCTCAACAGTTTGTCTTCTTTCTTTTACGAACACTGTTGATTTTTATAATAGTTACATCAAGCTGTAACGTTTTAGTACGCCACGTTTTTTTTTTGCTAGCAATTCTTAATTAAATAAAAACCGTGTAATTTATAGGGCAACTTTGCCCTTAATTTAAAAAAAGAATTACACGGAAGAAAAAATATGGCTGTCCGACTCATCCTTGTAACATTTTGATTTGACCGATGCATTCTTTATCCCAGGCCTCCGTGGCTTAGGCGGCAGCACGCCGGCCTCTCACCGCTGGGTCCGTGGTTCAAATCCCAGTCACCCCATGTGAGATCTGTGCTGGACAAAACGGAGGCAAACAGGTTTTTCTCCGGGTACTCCGGTTTTCCCTGTCAAAATTTCATTCCAGCAACACTCTCCACTATCATTTCATTACATCTGTCATTCATTTAATCATTGCCCCAGAGGAGTGCGTCAGGCCTCGGCAGCCGGCACAGTTCATATCCTCGCCGCTAGATGGGGGCATCATTCATTCCATTCCTGACCCGGTCGGAGACTGGAAGCAGGCTGTGGATTTTCATTTCATTCTTTATCCCAGAAATCATGACGAATAGAAGGACCTAGTGTGAGGACTCCGCCAATTTAGCACGGTAGTTTCTGGTCCCGCCGCTACAAGCACTGCAAGCGATTATGTCCAACACGTGCTGTGTTTCCGGCGAGCCGGGGCATAGAAAGTGCGCGAGAAGTTACTGTGTGAGATATTTGTGTGAATTAAATTGAATTTTCTTTGCTTTCAGTTCTTAAATTCAGTTCGTTGTGTCTTGTGTACATCAGCGTTTTGTGTTTTGTGTACTTCAAACATATTTCTTATGTGGCTTGGTTCATTTAATAGTTCAACATGCCTTATTGTTTTGTACCTGGCTGCAAGTCAGGGTATGGTCGAGTAGTTGACGATATACGATTTTTTTCACCACCGAAGGATACAAATCAATGTGAAAAATGGGCCAGAGCTATTCCACGAAAGGATACGAAGTTAACGCGTAGTAGTAGAATTTGTCAAATTCATTTCTCGGATGATTTGATAGTAAAATCAGATAATTTTATAGTGAATGGTGAAGAAGTGAAAATCTCTCGTATGAGGTGGAAGTTACGTCCTGGAGCAGTGCCTCATATTTTCCCTAATTTACCGAAGTACCTGTCAAGTGAGAATAAGTCCCGTAAAGCTCCTAACAGGAAAAAGAATCTCGATACCACCAGGAAGAGAAGAAAGAAGATTGAAGATGGGAGTGAAGCAACGAATGAGGCATTAAAAGGTCAGTCTAATGTTGATAAGAATTTGGGTCATTCTAGTGTACTTACCGATGCTGAAAAGACTATAATATTGCTCAAAAGGCGCCTAAAGAATGCTAACCGTAATTTAATTCGCGTTAGATCCTGCCTCAACTCAGCAAAATCGAGAATTAATTTGCTGGAGAAGCAGGTTCGACATTCACAGGCATTTAATTACAAAGATAACAAACACCTTAGCAAGAAGGAAAAGATGATAATAGACACTATGCTCAAGAAATGCCAGGTAAAATCTCCCAATGGTATGAGGTACAGCAATGAATTCATTTTAGAGAGTTTATTGTTGAGAATAAAATCACCGAAAGGATTTCGTCATTGTCGGCGACATAATCTCTTGCCTCTGCCCTCAGAAAGTTACTTGAGAAAACTTTGTAAAGGACTTAAGTGCCCTTATGGAGTTAATACGCATAGTATAAATGCTATTTCAGACTATTTTAAGGAAGAAAAGAATGATAATTCACGTTACGGTGTTGTAATTTTCGATGAAGTGAAGCTACGAGAAGAAATCCAGTTTAATAGTTTTTCTCATAAAGTAGATGGATTAGTTGATTTAGGTGAACACACACCTGACCTCCAGAAGAACGTACTTGCAAATCACGCTCTAGTGTTTATGTTCGTACCATTCATGCATAATTGGGTGCAGCCAGTTGCTGTTTATGCAAGCAGAAATGCTACTCCAGGGGACATTCTCGCAAAAATTTTAATACAGGTGATTTTGCAGTTAGAAGAGGCTGGGGCGAGGGTGGTTGGCTTTACTTGTGATGGTAGTCAGACAAATAAAAAGGCCTGGAGATCGTTAGGAGTTAGTGGCAAGACAAGCTCTCTACAACCTCACATCCTTAATCCTGCAGATGTTACGAGAAAGATCTGGGCTTTCTCCGACTTCGTTCATGTATTGAAATGCATAAGAAACCACTTTCATGATAAAGTAGAACTTCTCTATAATGACAAAATTATTAATTTCAATTTTTATAGGGAACTGTTCAAAGAAGATCTCTCAGGGTATGCTGGGCTTAGAGCATGTCCCAAGCTGACAGTTGCTCATTTAGACCCATCATCTTTCCAGAGAATGAACGCTAGGCTTGCATTCCAACTTTTCAGTGACAGTGTTGCCAAAGGTATTAAATTTTATCGAGAAATGGGACTGGCAGGATTACAAGGTAGTGAGGACACTGAGACATTTACCAGTGATATAAATGTTGTTGCTGATGCACTCAATGCATTCATTCCGTCTCAGGCTCTTCGTAAAGGTTCACCTTCTCATACAGCTATTGTTAATTTTCTTCAGACCGTGATATCTACCAATAACACCTTTGCCTCCAATAGAACCTTGGAATCACTAGTAGTAACCCTACAGAGTACTTTGGAGATGTGTGAATGGCTTTGGGAGAAAGGTTATAAGTATGTGTTGACAGGAAAGCTCACCCAAGATCCCTTGGAACGGCACTTCGGAATTATGCGGTCTTTCAGTTCAGATGATCATCCATCGACAATAGATTTCCTTCATTTGCATCTACTTCAATGTATATACGTCCCTATAAAACAGGCTTTAAATGTTGGTGGAAATTGTGAACCTAAACGGGAGCAGATCTTGACCTCGTATGTTAATCAGATGCGTATATTAGCCCGGAATGTGGAAGTGCATAACAAGACAGTGAAGGAATCAGTGGAAACTTCCATTAAGGAAAAAATTGTGGTTCGAGATGCAGTAAATATCGAAGACTGGGAAAGCTCTGTACCTGAATTTGACAGCGCAGTTCGAAACTCTTCGATTGATAAGTGTTTAGTGTACCATTTGGCTGGCTATGTTGTTAAGCACTCTTCTAAATTTATTAAGTGTTCGCCTTGTGCTCATTCTCTACGTGACAATAATCTAAATAAATTTTCAGTTCTTACCGAAATAAAGGACTACGGCTCAATGAACAATGAAGTGTTTCTAACACGTCCTTCGAGAAGTGTATGTGACATTCTTTTCCAGGCCGAGAAAGTAATTACCGGAAAATTAAACTCAAAATCGATGTGGAGCGAAATATTTTTTGATTGCATCGATTCCATAGAAACAATTTCAGTTGATCCTTCAGGAGCTGGCTGTTGTCTTCAGCATGTCATGGATGTTATCCCCAGACTTGTTTATCATTATTTAAAGTGCCGATTTTTCTTCAGAACGAAGGAAATCCGCCGAGATTTGCAATCTCGAACATCCGCCAAGTCTTCACGCAAGCTTTCGAAAGTCCAGTAGCCGACAAAATGAATTGGTAAGTAGAGTGTTACTTTAAATAGTTTATGAGTGCTTGTATTAATATGCTGGGGATTATGTTCTTTTTTTAATCTGTGTCTGTATACTCCAGGAATCTGTGCTTTTCGTAACATGTACTGAATATCGTAGTTCTTATTTCCGTGAATTATATTTTCCATTGTGCCTTGCCGTGCTATTTTAATTGTAATCGCTAATTACTTTTTAAAAGAGTATTAGTTACAAAGTCATTCGTTTCCCTTAGCAGCATCCCTAAGACCAGCTGAGCTGACACCGGCAGCGTGGAACTTGCCCCCTCCAACGCTGCCTGGCGGGGCGTGCTTGAACTTGATGAGTTTTCTCACTTTCTCTTTCATTCGTCATGCAGAAATGTAAATATTATATCTCAGAAAACAGTGTCATAATGAGGGTCATTATAACACTATTTTCCATTATGAAACAGCTTCTCCCACCAATCATAGCTCAAGAAACAGTTGTTTGACCAATTAGGTGAGGATATCATCGCACCTGCGCTGAGTTCCAAGGCCTTCTAATTCAAATTTCACTGCGTGGCCTAGTGTCACAGTGGGGTAATCGAGAAAGCCATGGTCAAATACTAGGTATTCTGTGCGTCCCAAGCGCTCTGCTCAGTACATAACACTACCGAAATCTCGACAGATATTTATGAATATTTATGTACGAACATAAAATAGTTATAATAATTATCGTCGAACATAAACAGTCGTATGCAACTCGCCTATAATGGTAATTAAGACACTCGTATGGAAATTATAAAACTCACATACTCTCGTTTTATAAACATACTCGTGTCTTAATTATTGTCATTATAGGCTCGTTGCATAATGTACTATTATATGAAAGTAATGTTGAATTTTTCAAGTGTTTTTTTTTTTTTGCCGGCCAGGGTGCATACTGTACGTGTAATTCATAAACATTGCACATTAACAAAGAGTAAGCTAGCGAGATCTGATGATGATCGCTTGACGATCAAAACGTGAAATCTAATTAAGTACCCCCCCCCCCCCATTTTGTACATAAAAACGTGTTATTATGTGATAAATATCGTGTGATTTTTTTCAGGTTACGGTACATAAATACTTGTTTATGTTCGACGATGTCGAAATGTAAATATTATATGTCAGAAACCTGTATCATAATGAGTACTATTCTTCATTATAGAACAGTTTCTGCAGCCAATCAGAGCTCATTCATTGACCAATTAGGTTAAGGATAGATTCGCGCATGCGCTCAAAATCCAACATGTCGGACATGAACTAAGCTTACATGATTTGAAAGTTAATTGGATATCGGATCAACCATTGTAGTTACAATCCCAAACACAAAATCAGCACGAACCTTTACGGTAACAAGAAAATACTAGTTAGTTATTGTTGTTTTAAGGGGCGGAACTACGAGGTCATCTGCCCCTAAAAGAAAAAGAAACACTATGACATATGCAAGAAATTAATGATTCTACGTCCAGAAGTTAGCAACACAGCATCCTTCTACATAAATTACCGAGATGGAAACTGCACCCTCCCATATGTTCGCGTAAATAAACTGGCGAATATGAGACAACAAATAGCACTGTACCTTAATATCCCCATCCCCAATTTCTACACAGCGCATTGCTTTCAAACGACTTCGGTGACAATATTAGTGAACGATAGTTCTGATCGGCACTAGACGTCATGCAGGCTGTAAACAATGGTGATTTGACCCACGCTTGCGCTCTGTTCAGTCAGCAAACCACCCAGCGCGCTCTGATCACTAACTGAATCCCACAGATATTTATGAATATTTATGTTAAAACATATAATAAAGTTATATTTATCGTCGAACATAAACAGTCGTATGCAACTCGCCTATAATGGTAATTAAGACACTCGTATGGATATTATAAAACTCGCTACGCTCCCTTTATAAACATACTCGTGTCTTAATTATTGCCATTATAGGCTCCTTGTACAATTCCCCGCCCAATGTAACTGTGTTGACCGACTGTGGACTAGAAATGCAGAGGTTATTCCACAAAAGGTCCTCAAGGGAGTTGATGCGGACACACTTCCTTGCGCTCCGAAATAATAACAGTTAGGCTTCTTGACGACGTGCTCATGTGTACATTCCACAGTGGAAAGTAAGCCACACATCAGGTCAGCACGCAAACCGATCATTAGGAAACTGTGACGCGCACAGTAACATCTCTGGGCTGCACAACACAATTACTAGCGGACCCGTGCGAGAAATCTCGCATGTTCATAAACCACACTTTCCTCAATAGAGACATTGCAAATCGCACACTTCGTACAAAAATAGATATTTATGAAATTAGAATTCAATTCGTCACTGCTAATGTAATTTGTGTGCTGAGTCCATTGATTGACAGCTTAGCCATAACACTCACTGGTTATTCAATATTTATAAAATTATACGATTTGAGTACTCATTCCTTTGATTTAGGCTACTGTTTCTGAAGTCCATGCAAAATGATAAAGGGAAGACCTCAGAATGTTAAAATGATATGAAACAGGCGTCACAGCGGCCAAAATGTGAAGTGGACAGCAATTATGGAGCGTATTTTCCCACAGCAACAGTATCCGCAAATCGCACACTTCGTACATATTTTAAAAAAGTTATTTTTTAAAGAAATTGTAGTGCAATTCGTCACAGCTAATGTCTATTGTCTTTCATTTGAATGCTCATTTGTCAAGATCGGTCGCTTGTGAGCGCCGCAGGATGTATCTATACTACTGAAATAAGATATATGATAGATCCCTCCTGCGGCGCTCACAAGCGACCGATCTTGACAAATGAGCATTCAAATGAAAGACAATAGACATTAGCTGTGACGAATTGCACTCTAATTTAATAAATATGTATAATTTCTTTAAAAAATGACTATTAAAGAAATGTACGAAGTGTGCGATTTGGAGATACTGTTGCTGCAGGAAGATACGCTCCACAATATTGCTGTCCACTTTACATTTTGGCCGCTGTGACGCATGTTTCATGTCATTTTAACATTCTGATGTCTTCCCTTTATAATTTTGCATGGATTTCAAAAACAGTAATTTGGTTGGTTCCTTAGTTTAGGGACTGCGACAACGCGGTCATGTAGCCCCGTGTACTTGGGGTGTGTGTAGAATCTGCCTGATAACCGGTGTTAATTGTGATGGATGTATTAGTGTGTGTTATCTGTTTTATTAATTCAAGTAAGGACTGCAACTTTGCACTTTTCAAATAGTTCCTACTTTTGCCGCCAAACGCCACCGTCAACGACTATTAGGCCAAGTTTAGAACATAGCTACTAGACGCCACCGCAGTTGGCTCTTGACAACGAACGTAGCAACCTAAGAGCGTTGTTTACATTCTTAACCTATACAATTTAGTTTCACACAGGTGTAATTAGTGGAAAGTTCTTTGACATGCCATAAATCTATGACATGGGACTGCCGGCTTTACTTCCCCTCCGAAGGAAGGCAAACTGAGGGATTTTTAACGCTCTTAAAAAATCCGACGGTTTCGACCGGGTAAAACAGTAATTTAAGGAAGTGAGTACTCAAATCGTATAATTTCATCAATATCGAATAACCGGTGAGTGTTACGGCTAAGCTGTCAATGAATGGACTCAGCACACAAATGACATTAGGAGTGACGAATTGCATTCTTATTTCATAAATGTCAATTTTGCACGAAAATACGCGACATCATTGCTGTTCAGGTCGCATTTTGGCCGTAGGGACGCCTGAAACGTAAATAGTGTTCTATAATAATTTGGTTCAAATAAAAACATAACCTTTCTCCTTAAGTCTCTTATTATAAACCTATTGGGGAAAGTGTGGTTTATGAACATGCGAGATTTCTCGCTCGACTCTGCTAGTTTTACTGTAATAGAATAAATTTCCATTTTGGCAATAATCTGGTTTATCTCCAATGTTGAATTAATTGTAGTATAACATCATTTATTCGGACACACCCCACTGAAATCTAATTAGGCAAACCCATAGCAAGAAAGGCAACAAGCAATATTTATCCCGGCAGTCGCTTGGAGGAAGTAGGCTATTGAGGGTAGCCGAGATCGGAACATCTCATCTCCAGACCACCTGCAGCTGTCCAGCGGGGTTTTCTAAAGAAGATGGAAAAGTCATTTGATTTGGTGCTGAGCTTAGTTTAAACTGCATCAGCCAAGGACTCGTGTAGCACACACACACCAATCATTTCAATGAAACCTACTACATTGTGAAGTATTTATAAAATCACATGTGTTTCGGTGATGTGTTAGTGGCAGTAATGAAGTGACTTTATACAAGGTAGCACTTGTGGTAAGGCTAGTGATATAAAATGTCTAGGCATTTATAAGTCGGGGCAAATGTCTGGGCAAATGCCCAAAACCCATAAATGCCCAGGCATTTTGGGCATTTACCTCTTTTAAAAACATATTCATAATGCAACGCTTATATCAATATTCCAAGATCATAGCACAATGGCTTCCCAGGGCCTAGCCCACACACCCTCCTCCCAAATCCACTATTCACACCATAATCAAACTCATACCTAATTTTCCTAAATATAAATGAGTAGGCCTGCAGGCCTAACTCAGTAATACAATGTTTTATTCAAACCAGATATACATAATTCCTATTTAGATGTTATTGACGACATTGACACGACACAGGATACTTAAATTATTATTAGCAATATTCAGGCATTACTAGTTTATCCATGAAATGTACCTTTGATTAATAGTCTTTATTATGTTTTAGATGCTCTAGTAACAATCACAAGTAGTAAAAAGTAAAAAAAGCATGTTTTTTTTAAATGCCCAGATTTTGGGCGCTTAAAACTGCTTTGGGCAAATGTCCATTTATAGATGTCCTGCCCACTGGGCATTTGCCCGGCCCACATCACTAGGTAAGGCTGAACAGAACCAACATGATTCATAGAACCTTCAACAATGCATACATTTCCTGTACCTTGAACCAGATCAGTCTTACCTGCTAATTAACATAACGCGGCTGGAAATTAATTACATTAATGATTTGCTGCGACAGCCTCCGTGGCTTAGGCGGCAGCTCACCGCTGGGTCCGTAGTTCAAATCCCGGTCACTCCATGTGAGATTTGTGCTGGACAAAGCGGAGGCAGAACGGGTTTTCTTCGGGTACTCCGGTTTTCCTCGTCACAATTTCATTCCAGCAGCACTCTCCACTTTCATTTCATTTATTTAATCATTGCCCCTGAGGAGTGCGACAGGCTTCGGCAGCCGGCACAGTTCATATCCTCGCCGCTAGATGGGGGCTTCATTCATTCCATTCCCGAACCCGGTCGGTCGACTGGAAGCTGGCTGTGGATTATTAATTGCATAATTCCTTCTATTTACGGTATTCGTATGGCATACACTGCTATAATAGTCACGGTGACAGCTTTGGTTTTAGGACAGGGCAATTTCCCACATGACACTATTTTGCTTTCTTAATGCGTATTGGGGCAGATGACCCTGTAGTTCCGCCCCATAAAACAACAATAACTAACTTAATGTCTATTGCATAACAGGCAATAAGATAGAAGTTGTTTAAGAGTTTAAAAAATGCGTAGGCCTAAATGTGTACAATGTTGGTTCTTACAGCAAAAAGCAACAAAGAAAGGTCCTGCAGCCTGAAATGGAACACTCCGTTGCAATAAGGAATTTGGTTTTATTCATGTTTGACACAATAATTTGGTTACTAGAAAGTTACTAAGTTAAATACACATTTCTTTGACAGTGTTATTAATTGATTCAGACAGTCCATGCCCGATGAAATTGTATCAACTGAATTTGTCACAAATATTATGTAGTCATTTAATTTCTATGTTGATTTTTTGAAACTCTTTCCCATAATTTATCATTTTTAGCATCAACCCTTTAATATTGCGGACGAAGCTAAGTCTCAGTTACTGTCATTTCATTAATGACCACATTAAGCCACATTTACTCGCAAAATATGCACACAGATTCCATTTACGGATAATTTTGTTGCTGCTTATTTTAGGGGCTGCGACATCGTGGTTGTGTACTTGGGTGTGCCTGATTTGCATAAGGTGAACTGAAATGAGTGAAACAGAAGTACGAATAGGCTAGTACCGGTACGAATAATTGTAAAAATGTCTCCACTTTCACAGTCAGGGTCAGCATCTGTACTATCACCACACCGGATGAATGTTGCCACTTCCACATTCAATGGTTTCGTGCGTTACTTTGGGAAAGGGACAGAGTTCTTCATTGTTCTTTCTCGCATATTTTAATTTTATAATTTTAAATGATCTTGTCGACTTCGTCGTTACGCTGGGGTCTGGCGTTACGTTACGGTGACGTTACGGAATGTACCCAGATGCACCGAGGTGTGTGACGTCATAGTACCGCTTGGTGCATATGTTCCCCGACAATCTCGACTCGTTAGTATAAGACAGAAATCCCCGATTCTTGAATGCCACGGGTAATCTCGAGAACCATTGGATGCATTTTGATGCGGTTTTCACCATTCTGTAAAGGATATCTCGAGGAAAGATTCTGTAGAAAATAATTTATGTATGATCAAACTAAGCCAAGCAGTAACGATTTCAGTGAAAAAGTCGAAAACAAACTTGGCGTCCGTGCGCTTCTTAACCTTACGCTGGGCAAACCGTAAAAGATATCAATATACACACATCAAAAAAAGTTTTGCATCACCTCGGTTCCAAGAGTTCCGGAACCGTTAAATACAAAGGGAATAGAGATCAACACAAACAACATTTCAGCTCGTTTTATTGCTCATGAGACCCACACATTGCATGTTGTACCATCATACAGCTAGACTTTCAGCATTTGTGGTCCAGATTGCAGTACACACCACTACCTCTAATACCCAGTAGCACGTCCTCTTGCATTGATGCATGCCTGTATTCGCCGTGGCATACTATCCACAAGTTCATCAAGACACTGTTGGTCCAAATTGTCCCACTCCTCAACGACAATTCGGCGTAAATCTCTCAGAGTGGTTGGTGGGTCAAGACGTCCATAAACAGCCCTTTTCAACATATCCCAGGCATGTTCGATAGGGTTCATGTCTGGCGAACATGCTGGCCACTGTAGTCGAGCGATGTCGTTATCTTGAAGGAACGCATTCACAAGATGTGCACGATGAGGTCGAGAATTGTCGTCCATGAAGACAAATGCCTCTCCAATATTCTGCCGATATGGTTGCACTATGGGTCGGAGGATGTCATTCAGGTATCGTAAAGCCGTTTCGGAGCCTTCCATGACCACCAGTGGCGTACGTCGGCCCCACATAATGCCACCCCAAAACATCAGGGAACCAACACCTTGCTGCACTCGCTGGACAGTGTGTCTAAGACGTTCAGCCTGACCAGGGTGCCTCCAAACACGTCTCCGACGATTGTCTGGTTGAAGGCATATGCGACACTCATCGGTGAAGAGAACGTGATGCCAATTCCGTGGGGTCCATTCAGCATGTTGTTGGGCCCATCTGTACCGCGCTGCATGGTGTCGGGGTTGCAAAGCTGGACCTCGCCATGGACGTCGGGAGTGAAGTTGCGCATCATGCAGCCTATTGCGCACAGTTTGAGTTGAAACACGACGTCCTGTGGCTGAACGAAACGCATTATTCAACATGGTGGCATTGCTGTCAGGGTTCCTCCGAGCGGCAATCCGTAAGTAGCGGTCATCCACTACAGTAGTAGCCCTTGGGCGGCCTGAGCGAGTCCTGTCATCGACAGTTCCTGTATCTCTGTACCTCCTCCATGTCCGAACAACATCGCTTTGGTTCACTCTGAGACGCCTGGAAACTTCCCTTGTTGAGAGCCCTTCTTGACACAAAGTAACAATGCGGACGCGATCGAACTGCGGTATTGACCTTCTAGGCATGGTAGAACTACAGACAACATGAGCAGCGTACCTTCGTCCTGGTGGAATGACTGGAACTGATCGGCTGTCGTACCCCCTCCGTCTAATAGGCCCTGCTCATGCATGGTTGTTTACATCTTTGAGCAGTTTTAGTGACATCTATGAACAGTCAAAGGGACTGTATCTTGGATACAATATACACAGTCAACGTCTATATGCCGGAGATCTGGGAACCGAGGTGATGCAAAACTTTCTTTGATGTGTGTACTATGAGCGTAAGAATTGGTCAGCATGAAAAGTTCTACAAAAAAGGTCCGCGAGAGCATATCTCTTTATCTTCAATACATCGCCAACTATAAGTGTTTTTAGACTGGATGGAAGGGGCACGTCCCCACGCGCTTGACCTTGCTTTGCCCTTGGTTTGCACTTGCCGTTCGCGAGTAATTTGAAACAAGATAAGCAAGATAAGTATAATGCAGATAATTTTCTAACATGTCAAGAGCCTTTGGCTTAAAGCAAAGCGAGAAGCCTCCAGCCTTTCTAGCATTTGTAGGAATTAAAATGACTAGCGGACCCGTGCGAGAAATCTCGCATATTCATAAGTCATACTTTCCCCAATAGATTTATAATGAGAGGCTTAAGGAGAAAGGTTGTTATGCTTTTATTTCAACCAAATGGTTATAGAACACTATTTACATATCAGTTAGCATTCCAAGCTCTACGTTCTCTAACTTCAGAAGGCAATCACTGAAAATTGGTTCATCATAACAATCACTAGTTACTCGATATTTACGAAAGCATCTTGGTCAAGATTTCCTGCTTGATCTTGTTGGCTGAGGATCCTCTTTCTCCCTTATCAGCACAGCCCTCGTTGGAAATCTTCTTCACGCCCCACTTATAGTGAGGCTCCCTTGTTCTCAAGTGCTACGATCAGTGTTAAACTCCTTCATACACTGCCGGCAGGGCAGCTTTCCCGTTCCTGTGTGAGGCGCTCTGCGCTAAACTCCTTTGCACGTTACCTACAGGTGTGCTTTCGCTTTCTTGAGTGGAGCGTCAGCTTGAGAGCGTGCTTTGGCTGGTTTCATTCTGTGAGCATTGTATACTGCTTCCTTGATCTGATTTTCCATGTTTTCCTGAAGTCGGGTTTTGATGTATTGTGTTAGGTTCTCTACCTTTGTAACCTTATTTTGAAGGGTACGATAACGCCACTGACGTTATGTCAAAATTTGACATTCGTTATTTATATCATGTGTTATTTCGGCAGTTAATTAGCCACAAGTTATTAAGTGTATGTTTAGTCCATATAATGTATTATCATGATTAGGTTTTATTACGGTATTAAGTTGAGAGAAGTCAGAGGCTGTTTTTGTAATTAGCTAGCGCTTGAACACTAAGGGTCATTTCATGAGCTTACGTCTTCTCCCAGAACAGCACTATGTGATGAAATACTTACCTGTGTACTCAACAAAAGCTGCGTGGCGAGCCCACGCTAATGAGTAAGGGTGCGGCGTATGACAAGGGTATGCGAGTGGAAAGGGAAGGCCTGAACAATAGATACGGTCGCGGAGCACCTTGGGACGAGACTCCTTTATGTGAAGGAGGGACAACTCAACGAGACCTGGTTCAAGACAGTATTGCAGGAGATGTATTCAGGACATATGCTTGTCCGAGACAGTATGGTGTTAGCAGTGTCTGAGCTAACATCGTAAAAGTGGTTTAAGGACTTTCAATCCACCACCATTATTAATTCTGAGAAATCTAAATACCTCAGAATTAATAGTAGCCTGTCATTTAAAATAAATTCCACGCATGAAGATGGACTACTACCGCCTACAACAGCAGCTTTCTCTTGGGGAGAAACACTTCAATAAAGCTGATTCATCGTTTGGTAAGCTCATTTGACTTTAATGCACAAGCTCTCTTTCTTCATTCTTGAATAAATCAACCTAAAGTAATAAATTCAGATCTAGATTAAATTAAATTCATAACGCCTCCGTTTTCTTGCAACTTTTGCCTGTCTTAAATTCTTTTGTTTACTTTCTACGTTACCGTAAGTCATTAATTAATGCATCTTCCTAACTTGTTTGTTTTTGATGCCATTAAATTTTTATTTAAAGTAAATGCAGTCTGTCTCCTTTCTAGATGATAGAAATAGATATAATCCATCCTCTTTTCCCCGAAGTAAATGTTATTCAGGTTAATGACTAAGTCATACCACGACTTGAGTCGATGGAGTCTGGTGAATGTTCTACCTGAGCTAGGACGTAGAGTTATTTATTATTTATTGGGTTATCGCTCTCAGATCGAACCCTTGGCGCCCAACACTCTTACATATAACTTCAGATCCAGTGACCACTGATGGGTTATATCAAATGGTAAGTCAGGTAAAAAAATTGGATACAGAAATTAATAATCTGGCAGGTTTTGGTCTTATATATTGTTCCAAGATTTACATACACAACCAAAAAAGAACCGTTACATTGTCGCCATAAACGTGGGACGAAAACCTGATAACATTTGTGGAGGGAAAAGTGACATATTTCTGTACCTGCATTTTGGGGGATTTTATATATCAACGTGAGTCAGAATGAGTGATTCAGAAGACGATATGTTACTACGTAGTCAAAAACAGCTAGGGAGTAAGATGACGAAGGAGAAAGAGGATGAAGCGCGTAGTAAGTTAGTAGAGGAAGGTGAAAGCAGCACAGGGATGATGTCGGAGGTAAATCCCAGTAATGATGGTGAGAAAGAAAGTCCGGGAGATATGAAGAGCATGTTTGCGAGTCTTATACATGTATTAAATACGAAATTTGATCAAAACAGTAAAGAAATTAGTAGTAAACTAAACGATAAATTGGAGGAAAACAGTAGGGAAATTAAAGAAAGTAATAAAGAACTTAACAGTAAATTGGATCAAAACAGTAAAGAAATTAGTAGTAAACTAAACGATAAATTGGAGGAAAACAGTAGGGAAATTAAAGAAAGTAATAAAGAACTTAACAGTAAATTGGATCAAAACAGTAAGGAGATGGATAAAAGATTTGAGCAAATTAAGGGTGAAATCAGGGGTGTGATGGAAGAGAAGACGAAAGAAATCCTAGCTGACATGGAGAGTAGATTGAGGAGGGTGCAAGATGAACTTGAGAGTAAAATAAGTAAGCAAGCTGAGGAATCTAAAGAGTTAATACAGCTAGAGACGAAGCAAATTAAGAAACAATTGGGAGGAGAAATTGAAAAAGTTCAGAGTACAGCTATGGAGGTTAAAGAACAGCTGGGGGGAGAAATTAAAAACCTTCAGGGAGTAACAACGGAAATTAAAGAACAGCTGGGCGGCAAAATCGATAAGGTTCAAGCAGAAATTAGTAA
The DNA here is from genome assembly GCA_946902985.2 of Meconema thalassinum. NCBI lineage: Eukaryota > Metazoa > Arthropoda > Insecta > Orthoptera > Tettigoniidae > Meconema > Meconema thalassinum. The sequence goes on from OX336390.1 coordinate 9,010,595, forward strand.
AGAAGTTGAAAATTTGAAGAAACAGAGTAAGGAAAGTATAAGTAAAATTCAAGAAACACAGGATAGGCTGAATGATAAAGTTGAAGCAACAGATGGGAGCATAAACGCAAAAGTTAGTAGTATGGAGAAACGAGCAGAGGAGAAAATTGTCGAGCTTGAAAATAAATTAAAGTCTAGAATAAGACAAGAAGCAGGTCAGAGTCGAACGACATATATGAATAGTACGCATAAAGAAATAGAGTTAGGGAAATTTAGCAATCGGCAAGGATGCCCCATGGAGTTTCTAAATACTATTGAAGTGAGGTTTAAAGAAAGATTGGAGGACGGAAACATCGAATGGTGTAATGTTGTTGAAATATTAGAACAGGCCTTCGTAGGGGAAACCAAAAACTGGTTTGAAGTTTATAGGGACGGTTTTGAAGATATCACAGACTTCAGACATAAATTTTGTGATAAGTTTTGGAGTGAGAGCATACAATCACGGTATCGTGAGGGAATCGTGTGCGGAAAATACAACGCAAGGGGTAATCTCAATATGACGGAGTATTTCCTGGGGCAAGTGTTGGTTTGTAAATACTTGGATGGACTGAGAGAGGAAAAAGATGTGGTAAGGCTCCTGTTAAGGCATTTCCCTTACCGAATCAAAGAGGCGGCATGCATACAAAATGTAAAAACTGTAACGCAAGTAGAGAGCCTACTAGGTACCTTTGATGCGCTAGGGAAAGGTTCAAGTGAAGAAACAGTCACTAGAAACCAGGGCAATTATAACAATCAGTCGCAGGATGCAAGAAATCAAGGAACGCAGGGAAACAGTGGCGAAGGAGGCAATTATCAAAATAGGGGTCAGAGTGGAAACAATTACCAAAACCGGGGTAATAATTTTGTGACCCCCTATCAAAACAGGAATAATTACTCGCAAGGCAGGAATTATGATTCGCGAGGAAATCAAGGTAGGGGTAATGATGGACGCAACGGACACGGACAGGGTAACTACGGTAATAACCCTAATGTTAATCAGAACCGAGGATATGGGAGAGGTAATCTCGTAGGTAATAATGAAAATAGTAACCAACAGAATGTGAATAGTAATAGCCAGACGAGCGTTGCGACCACTTGTGAAGGTAGAGACAATAATAGTAATTTAAACGCGAGCCAGACTGCATCATAAGGTCAGGATCTCAGTCTGCAACGTGCCCTGTTTTAACCCTGATACAGGAACACTATGACCTAAACGTAAGGAATGATTTGTTAAGTGAACTATGTGACGAAGCAATATTACCAGTGGCGGGTAATATAAGTCCGATCATTAAGCTACACGTGTCCGGGACGTGTACGAATGTGTTAATAGACAGTGGGTGTGTAAGGAGTTGCATAAGCAATGCTTATTATGATAAATTAAAGGGAACTGGGGTAAACTTTGAAGAAATGCCAATTAAGAGTACGTTTGTAATCACAGCCGTGGGTAGGAAGTCTAAAATTATATCAAAACAGGTGTTAATAGAGATAAATATAAACAGTCACGTAGAGAAGCAAGTGTGCCTTGTAATTCCAAATCTAGTGTACGACGTAATTATGGGTTCTGATTGGCTGACTAGGGTGTCAGGAAACATATGTTATGAAGAGTGCTGTATTACATTTAAATTTGGTGGTGCTGAAGTGGTGATACCGTTCAATGAACAATATAGGAGTAGTGTAGTAGGAGTGATGTGTACGTTAAATGAGATGTCTCAAGCTATAGAGCAAGGGTCAGTTACTTTTGTAGGCAGTGTGGTTACGAACGACAGTCTAGATGACTCGTTACGTGAAGCTGCGTTTCTTGGAGATGTAGATGAAGATAAGTGTATGCTTCTCTACGATGTTTTGTCAAATAATAGTAGGGTATTTGAAGATCGAATTGGTAGAGCCAATTGTTATGTCCACTCATTGAACGTTGTTGACAATTCGGTATTTACCGGTCACCGCTATCCTGTGCCTTTTGTCTATCAGAAAGCCGTAGAAAATCAGATGCTTCAGGATGGTATAATAGAGTATTCTAACAGCCCCTATGTAAATTCACTTATTACAGTACCTAAGGCAGATGGAAAAGTCAGGATATGTTTAGACGCGCGTTTAGTTAATGCACACATTTCATCAGACCAATTAAAATCAATGTCTATAGAGGAACTAATGCAAACTTTTGAGGGAAAAGAATTTTTTACGTGTGTTGATTTAAGTTCTAGTTTCTGGCAAGTTCCTCTTAAAGTTGAAGATAGAGCCTTTACCGCTTTTAGTCATCAGTACAATCTGTACCAATTTTGCAGGGTACCCTATGGATTAAAGAGCAGTTCAGCAGCGCTGATAAGAGCACTGAACATAGCTTTAGGTGATAACACGGGTGATTATGTAACTATATATATTGATGATCTTGTAATCAGTTCGCGTACTTTTGAAGAGCATTTGGTTCACTTGGACACGGTTTTTAAGAGACTAGATAAGGCAGGGTTCACCCTGAAATTGTCAAAATCTACGTTTTGTAAGTCACAAGTAACTTTCCTGGGTCATAGTGTGTCACGTTCAGGGGTAACTCCAGAAGAAAGTCGGATTAACAAAATCCTCGATGCAAGTGCGCCACAAAATGTTAAACAGCTGAAGACGTATTTAGGAATCTGTAATTTTTTTAGACGATTTGTGTTAAAATATTCTAAGTTAGTAGAACCATTCAGGGAACTCTTAAAGCAAGGAAGCAGATGGAGATGGGATGTGACTCATGACGAGGCATTCCAAGCTCTGAAACGAGGTTTTGAACAAGCAGTTGTTTTAAAATATCCAATAAGAGACCAGGAATATGTGGTGATGACAGATGCCTCACATATAGGTATAGCTGGAGTCTTGTGCCAGAGAGATACGGAGGGAAATTTACGGATTGTATCCTTAGCCTCGCGTGGACTTTCTGCCGCTGAGAAACGCTACACCATCACAGAATTAGAGCTACTTGGGATAGTATTTAGTTTAGGGAAATTCCGTATGTATCTACTCGGAAGTAAATTTGAGATCCACACAGATCACCACGCATTGTTGTACATGAAAACATGCAAATTAAGTTCAAATAGAGTAAGCCGTTGGATTCTAGCATTACAAGAATATGACTTCACAGTTATGCACATTAAGGGTAAAGATAATATCCTAGCCGACATGTTATTACGTGACTCCAGTCTAAGCAGGGATAACTCTATTATTAAAGCAGAAGAAGGGATTTTATTGTGCGCTTGTCTAGATCAAGGCAATAAGGCATCGTTACAGAAACTGAAAGACATGCTAGTGGAACAGCGTGATGATGTAATCTTGGGTGAGGCACTCGCAAGGTTGGAAGGAGGCAACTCAGACATAGTGAAAGTGGGAAGGTTCGCATATAAAATGCAGGACGGCCTTCTCGCAAGAAGATGTAGGAAGGATCGCTGGGCAATATGCGTACCGGGCACTTTGAGGGAGGAATTAATATGGTTTATGCATAAGGAGCTGGGACACTTTGGAGCCAGCAAAGTACTTTATGAAATTGCTCATGACTTTATCTGGGAGAAAATGGGAAGGGACATTAGAAAAACCATAGCTAAGTGTGACACCTGTCAGAGGAGCAAGTATCCAGTAAGATATCTAGTTGGGGAAAGACAGGCAGTTCTCACAAGTAGTCCCGGCGAACTACTGTGTGTGGACCTATTTGGCCCAGTCATTCGAGGTCAGTACGGCTACGAATATATATTCATAGTTATTGATGCATTCAGTAAATACATCAAACTGTATGCGCTAAGGAAAGCCACGGGACTCGCATGTAGCCGACTGATCATTAACAAGTATATACCCGAGTTTGGCGTTCCGCTCAGGATATTATCTGACAGTGGACCACAGTTCACTGCAAAGAAATGGAGAACCAGTATGCAGGAAGCTGGTATCACACAAGTTCATTCCTCTGTAAGATACCCCCAAGGAAATTCTGCAGAGAGACCGTTAAGGGAAGTGGCTCGTCTTTTTCGCACTCTGGTGAATGACAAACATTCGGCTTGGGTTGGACATCTTCCCAAAGTCGAGACTTGGCTGAATTCTGTCCAGCACGAGAGCACGAAGATGACACCGTACGAAGTTCACTTCGGTAAAAGACCACAGAATGAACTAGCTAGAGTATTGGGCTTAAATGAGGGGAAACTACCAGGGATGGATTACATTGTCCAGTTGGCGAAACATAATTTATCGAAGTCAGCTGCAAAAAGAATTCGCCAACAAAAGCAAACGAAATTCGACCTATTCAATCCGGGAGACAGAGTCCTGTTAAGAGTACCAAAGCAGTCGAATAAATTAGAGAAAGTGATGAGCAAGTTCTTTTTTTTATATGAAGGCCCTTACACGGTTACCAAACGTATAGGCAATACTGCCTATGTACTAGAAGACGATACGTCAACCCGATTGTACGGCACGTACAACATAAATAGCCTTCGGAGGTATATATCTTAAGTGAACCAGAAACAGGCAATATTGCAAACATTATGCTGTTGAGAAGGTAAATCAAAATGGTAAATACCTAGGTATTAATGAGGTATCAGATGTGGTCAGTATCATTGATCTGTGTGAGATTAACTGTTAAAGAGGAGAGGGAATCGAGATGAAGGGAGAACTGGTATGGAGTTTGGGACTTAAAGGGAGTTTTATCTAAAGGGACAAACAGGACAGAAATATGATGGATTATATGTATTTCTAGTGTTGTTCTTTTTTTTCAGTGATATACACGTAATGACATATGAGAGAGAGTTTGAGTGATAGAGTCATATAGCACAACCAAATTACTAGTGATCGTGTGTGCGTTTGACCTTACACAAAGCACCCAAAATGGGAATTCCAAAATCAACGAACTTGCAATACAAGGCGGTTTGGGAAATCAAACTGTACATCACAAAGTGAACTCGTGTGATTTGAAATAAGAGAATTGGACAAAGGGCAAATAAGAGAACACATATATGTCTTTTTTTCTTACACATATAGGTAAAATAAACAATGAGCGGTAATGACCGCAGGACAATAAAAAGAAAACAATAAGCTATATGCGATTGAGACATAATAGCCTAAGCAAAAACATTGGTGTTAAACCAAAAGAAGATATGTTGATTGTATATATAAATGTCTATAAGGGTAATGTATTATGTGTTTTATGTTATATTAGGGATCTATGTTAATTTACACGTGTCTTAGGAAGATCACGCGGAATATAGTAAACAATAGTCTGCGTGATTTTCCGGGACGAATGTAACCTTATTTTGAAGGGTACGATAACGCCACTGACGTTATGTCAAAATTTGACATTCGTTATTTATATCATGTGTTATTTCGGCAGTTAATTAGCCACAAGTTATTAAGTGTATGTTTAGTCCATATAATGTATTATCATGATTAGGTTTTATTACGGTATTAAGTTGAGAGAAGTCAGAGGCTGTTTTTGTAATTAGCTAGCGCTTGAACACTAAGGGTCATTTCATGAGCTTACGTCTTCTCCCAGAACAGCACTATGTGATGAAATACTTACCTGTGTACTCAACAAAAGCTGCGTGGCGAGCCCACGCTAATGAGTAAGGGTGCGGCGTATGACAAGGGTATGCGAGTGGAAAGGGAAGGCCTGAACAATAGATACGGTCGCGGAGCACCTTGGGACGAGACTCCTTTATGTGAAGGAGGGACAACTCAACGAGACCTGGTTCAAGACAGTATTGCAGGAGATGTATTCAGGACATATGCTTGTCCGAGACAGTATGGTGTTAGCAGTGTCTGAGCTAACATCGTAAAAGTGGTTTAAGGACTTTCAATCCACCACCATTATTAATTCTGAGAAATCTAAATACCTCAGAATTAATAGTAGCCTGTCATTTAAAATAAATTCCACGCATGAAGATGGACTACTACCGCCTACAACAGCAGCTTTCTCTTGGGGAGAAACACTTCAATAAAGCTGATTCATCGTTTGGTAAGCTCATTTGACTTTAATGCACAAGCTCTCTTTCTTCACTCTTGAATAAATCAACCTAAAGTAATAAATTCAGATCTAGATTAAATTAAATTCATAACGCCTCCGTTTTCTTGCAACTTTTGCCTGTCTTAAATTCTTTTGTTTACTTTCTACGTTACCGTAAGTCATTAATTAATGCATCTTCCTAACTTGTTTGTTTTTGATGCCATTAAATTTTTATTTAAAGTAAATGCAGTCTGTCTCCTTTCTAGATGATAGAAATAGATATAATCCATCCTCTTTTCCCCGAAGTAAATGTTATTCAGGTTAATGACTAAGTCATACCACGACTTGAGTCGATGGAGTCTGGTGAATGTTCTACCTGAGCTAGGACGTAGAGTTATTTATTATTTATTGGGTTATCGCTCTCAGATCGAACCCTTGGCGCCCAACACTCTTACATATAACTTCAGATCCAGTGACCACTGATGGGTTATATCAAATGGTAAGTCAGGTAAAAAAATTGGATACAGAAATTAATAATCTGGCAGGTTTTGGTCTTATATATTGTTCCAAAATTTACATACACAACCAAAAGTACCGTTACACCTTTTCGGCAAGAGCGGCTAATACCACCCTACAGGATTTATTCATGTTCAGTGCCTCAGGTTTACACATTTCACACAGCCATATCAGATTCCTGTTCTTTCTTTCAAGGTCTTTGACTTCCTGACCAATGAGGCCAGTACAGTTCTCGTGGGTCTTTACTCTGCACCTATCGCATTCGATTGTGCTGTCCTCATTAGTGCATTGCCTCTGACATATCGGGCAGAATTAATTTTTGTTGCTTCTGGGTGCACTACGGGCAGAAAGCATCTTGGTCAAGATTTCCTGCTTTATCTTGTTGGCTGAGGAGCCTCTTTCTCCCTTATCAGGACAGCCCTCGTTGTAAAACTTCCTCACGCCCCGCTTATAGTGAGGCTTCCTTGTTCCTAAGACCAACGATCAGCGTGGCTGGTTTCTTTCTTTGATATTTATGAAATTAGAATGCAATTCGTCACTGTTAACGCCATTTGTGTGCCAAGTCCATTGATTGACAGTTTAGCCGTAACACTCTCCGGTTATTCGATACATTAACTTTCAGTCAGAATTCAAAGTAGTACGTTCCCTAACTGAAGAAGGCAATCACTGAAAATTGGATCATCATAACACCGGTTATTCGATATTTATGAAATTATACGATTTGAGTACCCAATCCATTGATTTACTAATTCTGAAATCCATGGGAAATGATAGAAGATAGAAGAAAAGCCTGTAAAAGAATTAATGTTTAATAGTTCTAATGTTTTAGACGCCGTAACACTCGCCGGTTTTATGATTTAGAGTAGGGCCTACTCAATCCATTGATTTACTGTTTCTGAAATCCATGCGAAATGATAGAAGAAAAATTGTAAGGGAATTAACGTCCAACAGCACACTCCTTACAAAAACTGGTAGGCCTTTTATGAAATTAGAATGCAATTCGTCATTGCTAATTTATGACGCCTATATGATGATAATGATGATAGTTTTAAGGTTTTAGACGACAACTTATATTATAGCATGATACAGCAACAGTATTTGCAAAAAGCACACTTCTTACAAAAATCGATATTAATGGAATTAGAATACAGAAGAAAAACCTGTACCCAAGCCATTGATTTACTGATTCTGAAAACCACATAGCAAAAAGCACAATTCTTACAAAAATCGATATTTATGGAATTAATGCAGAAGAAAAAACCTGTATCGCGGCATATTAACAAACCTGGAATTTAATAAATCCATTGTTTAGACGGATGGGCTTAAATCATGTGTGTGCTGAGTCCATTGATTGAAAGCTTAGAAGTAACACTCGCCGGTTATTCGAATTGAGTACCCAATCCAATGATTTAGCCGACTGATTCTGAAAACCATGGGAAATGATAGAAGATAACGTGTAAAAGAATTAACTTAATGCTTAATAGTTCTAAGGTTTTAGACGACGTATCACTCACCGGTTATACGATTAGGGTACTCAATCCATTGATTTACTGTTCCTGAAAACCATTCGAAATGATCGATATTTATGAAATTAGAACACAGAAGAAAAACTTGTAAAATAATTAACGTTTGATAGTTTGAAGGGTTTAGACGACAACTCATAATTGCAGCTTGTTAGAGCATCAGTATTTGCAAATCGCACACTTCTTACAAAAAACAAATGATATTTATGAAATTATAATGCAATTCGTCACTGCTAATTTATGAAATTATACGATTTGAGTACACATTCCTTTGATTTACTGTTCCTGAAATCCATGCAAAATGATAAAGGAAAGACTTCAGAATGTTAAAATGACATTAAACAGGCGTCACAGCGGCCAAAATGTAAAGTGGACAGCAATTATGGAGCGTATCTTCCTGCAGCAACAGTAACTGCAAATCGCACACTTCGTACAGTTTTTAAAAGTCATTTTTTTAAAGAAATTATAGATATTTATGAAATTAGAGTGCAATGCGTCACTGGTAATGTATATTTTCTTTCATTTGAATGCTCATTTTTCGCGATCGATCGCTTGTGAGCGCCGCAGGAGGGATGCATACTACTGAAATAATACAGTATATATGATGATACAAAGTCGAGTCTTTGAGACTGACTGTCACTTTTTTTTTTTTTGTCTCTGGCTTCTTGGGCCCACCGATAAATTGCTCAGTTCATTCGACTCCACTCTACATATATTTTCATAACCTTTACTACCTGTTCCGTTGCAGGTTCGTATCCTGGCACAGTCAGCTGGCATTTGAGGGTGCGCAAATGCGAGGGAGCCGTGTCCGTAGATTTACTGGCACGTTAAAGATCCCCTTCGGGGCAAAATTCCGGCACCCCGGCGTCTCTAAAAGCCAATGTAGTTAAAAGGGACGTAAAACCAATAACATTATTATTATTATTATTACCTGTTCCTGTACCACAGGACTGTTACCAGTTTCCCTGCACTTTTCTGCAACTTATGCTAAGTCAGTATGAAGAAAAATACACTCACCGGCACAGAAAGCGAAACACTTCGAATTTCAGACTAAATTCAATGTTGGACCGTTCCAAACCTTGTATTAATCATATACTATGAGTCTACGACATTACAAGAATATGAAAATGTATCATTACCCTTTGATCAACACAATCAAGCTTGCCACGGTGGGTGAGTGGTTATAGTGTCGGACTACCAACCCCAAGATTGCAGGTTCGCTCCTGGCCATGGTAAGTGATTTTTTAAGGCGACAAAAATCATGACACTCATGTCATACGTTGTTGGCAAGTTAAAGAACACATTTGAATTCAGTAGGCCGTGTTCAATGGCAAAATTAATCTCGGGATTTTCCGCCAACACGAAGTTCCTCCATTCTCTACTTGAAAGCGCTGTAGTGTCAAGGAGTTTAGATATCTAACGTCCTTGACTTTCATAGCGTTCAAAGGAACGACGAAATTCGACATGCAAGCTACCCTCTGGGTGTCAATTAACAAAGCTTGCACCAGGCACCCGAGGCCATACGATATTATTATTATTAACACAATCAGAACAGTGCACAAACGCGAATTTGGAAATGGTTGAAACCTGTAATCCATCGTAGGCTACTGTCCTCCGACCTGTTGCGCTGTAGGCTATATTGTAGACAAACCGTAATGTTCACCAAAATACGAGGCACGAGAATTCACAGCTAATTGTGTTTATCGTTGTCCAAAGGCGGGAAACGGTAACATTGGTGTTGCGATTGTTGCGCTGAAACTTCCCAAATGAGCTAATTAAATCACGGCACATTGCCATATCGCTGCAGTCACAGCATTCAATTCATACCGGGTATGAGACGGTCAAACATTCAGTTTTGTCTGATATTCGTAATGTTCCGCTTTTTATGCCGGTGAGTGTATAAAGTAAATATTAAAGCGTGCAACATACGCACCACGTGCCTTGTTGAGTATCTTAGCTTCAACACAGCAATACACGAATGAGTGGAGTAAACTCACTTGCTTGTGTAGGTTTAAGCATGTATCAATGTGAACAATTTCGCTTGTTCATATCAATCTTGTGTTCTTATAGCAACGTATAGATTCATATTCATTCATTTATTTGCATATGTATTATTTCGGTATATATTAACTTAACTTACTTTTGAAACTTTTTATCATTTTATCATTTTAAATGATCTTGTCGACTTCGTCGTTACGCTGGGGTCTGGCGTTACGTTACGGTGACGGTGACGGGACGAAATGTACTCAGATGCACTGAGGTGTGTGACGTCATAGTACCGCTTGGTGCATGTGTTCCCTGACTCTACTTCGTTAGTATAAGACAAAAATCCCCGATTCTTTGATGTCACGGGTAATCTCGAGAACCACTGGATGGATTTTGATGCGGTTTTCACCATTCTGTAAAGGATATCTCGAGGAAAGATTCTGTACAAAATAATGTACGTATGATCAAAGGAATCCAAGCAGTAACGATTTCAGTGAAAAAGTCGAAAACAAACTTGATGTCCGTGCGCTTCTTAAGCTTACGCTGGGCAAACCGTTAAAAATATCAATATACTGTGAGCGTAAGAATTGGTCAGCATGAAAAGTTCTACGAAAAAGTCCGCGAGAGCATATCTCTATCTTCAATACATCGCCCACTATAAGTGTTTTTAGACTGGATGGAAGGGACACGTCCCCGCGCGCTCTGGTGAGCGTGACGACATCCCGCGCGCTTGACCTTGCCTTGCCCTTGGTTTGCACTTGCCGCTCGCGAGTAATTTGAAACAAGATAAGCAAGAAAAGTATTATGCAGATTATTTTCTAACATGTCAAGAGTCTTTGGCTTCGAGCGAAGTAGAAGCCTCCAGCCTTTCTAGCATTTTTCAGCATTTGTAGCATTTAAAATGATACAAAGTCTAGTCTTTCAGACTGACTGTCACTTTTCGTGCTAGATTGTCAGTGTGGAGCACTTCCAGTCAGAATCAAGAAAGAACATAGCTCATTGAGATAGTTATGTTGTCACCCAATCAGCTGTGACAACATGTAGCCTAAGTGAACGCTTGGATGACCACGCAACAAAAGCCCAGTTATGGGAGTAACACACAATGGAGCGGTAAAAGCCACATTACACTTGATAATCAAATACAATCGCCTTGTTCTCCCGTACACCGGCAAACATTTGAGCCACACCTACACAATATTCTTATTTAAGTACCGAAGAACACGACACCTTCCTAAAGCGGAATGCAATAGTTTTCACAAGTTTCCGTTTTACAGGATGGGTTGAGCTTTAATAACAGAGAGATACTGTAATTGCTTAGAATTACTATGACATCATTTGAGTTTTCCCCACTTTAAATAACACAGTTAATTCTTTAGTCGGACGTTTGTTTTTCTCGTGTTCTTCAATAACTCTCCTCCAGTGAAAGTGTCCTCTGTTTAGAAGTCATTGTCACAGTACGTAAATAAATGCAGTATACAGTAAAAAGAACACCTTTAAAGATCACTCAAGTTCACTAATTTCTTCTACTCTCATTTATCGGATTATTATTATTATTAGCGTATGGCAAGGAAATTATATACATAATATATACAATATCTACACAATAACAAAAAAAAAAAACATTGATTCACTTCAGGCATTAGTGTTATCCGTTATAGCTGAATGTCCAACTTTTGAACCCACTGCAGTGCTTCCGCTGTTGGTGATAGGAAGTCTTCCAATAAGCCCGTAGTTGACACTCGCTTAAAATGTGGGGAATGGTCTGGCGAGGGGCTCCACAATCACATTCTGGAGATGGTACAAAGTTCCACTCATAGAGAGATACCCTGCACCTTCCATGACCTGTCCTGATCCTGTTCAGTCTGGACCAAGTTGCACGCGGTAGTTGGAATCCGTTAGCAATTTTTTCCCCTCTGAAGATGTTATGTAGGGGCAAATCAGTGGAGTTATTCCAGCGCACAGTGGGTCAAAATCGAAATCTAGGAGGACAAAATTATTTATTTTCATAATTAAAAAATCAAAATTTATTACTTCTACAGCATTCTCATATAATATAAACGCATCTTAGTGTAAATCTGTCACCACTGTTCGAGCAGTCTGAATTGGAGGGTGAATGTAAGTGGCTGTGGTTTGGTTGTCTTTGTGGTTAGTGTGATGATTTAAGATGGAACATGCAGCTGAAGGTATGATCTTTGTAACGTGTTTCCGTTATTAATGGGCGTAATTGTTACGTAATTTTAGCTATATTTGCATTATATAATATTTAACTATTATTTTTAAAATTATATTTTCACTTACATTTTTAGTATGTCGCGTCACTTTCTACTTACCGGTAATGTTAAAATGTACATAAAGTCTTGTAGTTTACGCCTGTTATAAGATTTTTCGCATCTTTTTGCAACTTACTTAGTTTTTTACGTTTTAGAAGATGCCGCGCAACCAGTTCTCACACGTTTACAACGGTTTGAAACACTGGGTTCGACGATTATGTCAAAAGTGGAACTTTGTGACTTTGTTAAAAGTAAATTAGGGGTAGAAAATTGTTTTGAAGAGATAACTGAATGCTCTATCCAACTCCTAGTCATAGACAATTTCTTGCATGTGTAGACAGCTTAAAAAAGGTCTTATCTGATGTTTATTATGAGGTAAACAAATTATATATGTTGCTTTCACTCTAAATTGATGATTAAAACGTAAACTTAATTTTGTCTCCCTAGATTTCGATTTTGACCCACTGTGCGTCGGCCTTTCCATTCCTCCAAAGCATCGAAATTGGTGGATGTATTCAGAGCAGCATCACAAAGAGGTGGATGTCGTGATTTCAATCTTTGGAAACTAACAGCTGGTAGCCTATGTCGCCTAGAACAGGTAGCAGAGGATTCATGCAGATCTTGTTATACTCTCGAACAAGAGCACTGAATCTTCGTAAGTCAGGTGGCATTATACGTAGGCTTGCCATATTTTTGGTGAGTGAAACCGGGACACATTAATATGAGATGGACTTACCGGGGGGGGTCTGCAGGGTATAGAATACCCCCCGGTAGAGCGGGGGGTCCGAGAAATTTTTGAAAAATTAGAAGCAAAATATTGAGTTTTAAGCCTCGCAAGTGACGGGAGGGGGAATCTGGCACCCTACATTGTTAGTTCGACACACCTTTAAAAATAAAAATAAAGATGATGATGATGATAATTGTTGTTTTAAGGGGCCTAACATCTAGGTTATCGGCCCCTGATAAAAATAAAGAATTTTTGCTACATAAAGAGATATAATTTTTCCTTTTTAATGATAATTTTTTCTGGTCTACCATCTAGAAAGAAGTGTTAATAAAATACAATTTAAAATACATACTTCATAAAATTGTTTGTTTGAATAATTACTAAGTCTTATTATCTTTTGAAAAACTGCAACTTTTTGTCTAACTACAAAAACAATTACAACAAAAAAAAACTTCTTTTGTCAAACAAACAAAAAACCAATTAAAGAGTTAACATTGTTAATCTTTGCTTTCAAACCACTCATATATTTTTTACTTGAATGTACTGTTTTTCAAAATGACTTTCTTAAGCTTGACCTTTTCATAAAATTCATAGCAAGAAAGGCCTAAGTTGATACTTTTTACGTCTTACAAACGTTTTCCGGGACATTGATAAACCCGGGCGGGACACCGGGACAAGAGCAAAACACGGGGACTGTCCAGTTCAAACCGGGACGTATGGCAAGCCTAATTATACCAGACAACAGTGGGAGCCAGTGACTGGAGTTGGTCTGATGTCGGAAATTGCGTGTATCACAAGAGGGTTGGAGGAACTAATGATACAGATGTTGTGAAATGTAGCAAACCTGCAGCGTCCTCGAGAAAAAATTAGCGGTAATGTTTCCTACAACTATGGCGCAAGTACAGTTGCGCTCAAAATTGAGTACATAGCTTTGTATTATGGATAAGATAATCCGTCTTAGTCAGATTATTTACGCCTACAGTTCCGGAATTTCTTCTCGTTTCCGCGTTAGGCAGTTTTCCGGTTTACTGTGTCATTTTACATAAGAAATACAGTATCTCCGTTCCGAATTTTGTTTTCCGTTTGTCCAGTGACCTGAGACCTAAGTAATGCTCTAAATTTTCGTTTTGGTCAGCCCTCATTTCCTGTCGCCTGTGGTACCTTCCTTTCTCGCCTTGTTTTACATTTATGTACCCAAGTTATTGCTGTACCAGACCTCACGGGACTATCATCGGCTTACGATCGTCGGGACTAGGGCCGATATACAAAATAACAGACATTCCACGTCCTCGGTGATCCACATCTTGGTCTTCAGTCCCGGTATTCAAATACCGGTAAGTTTGAGTCCTGTAATGAAGTTACTCTTGTTTCCTATGTCCCCAAGGAAAGGTTATTGTTTGATATCTTGATATTAGGTGACTAAAATTGAAAGCTGCAACTTATCACCCATACTTTTCAATCTTTACATTGAACAAGCAATTAAGGGAATTGGAGAAAAAATTAAAGTGGGAGTGAAGATTCAAGGAGAATCAACTCTGAGATTTGCTGATGACATCGTCATTTTGGCCGACACGCCTGAGGATTTGAATGAGTTTTTGAGTGGTATGGACTTGAGGAAAGAATTCATGATGAAAATTAATAAATGTAAAACCAACATATTGGAATGCAGCCGAACAAATTCAGAAACCTCTATGTACATGAAATTGGCAGGTGAAAAGCTGAAGTAAGTACGAGTAGGAGACTTCTGTTACTTAGGAAGCAAACTAAGCAGTGATGGACGAAGCAAAGATGATATGAAAAGTAGGTTAGATCAAGCAAGGAAAGCATTTCTACAGAAAAGGAATCTGTTGACATCGAATATAGATTTCGGTATTAGGAAGTCATTTTTGAAAGCCTTTGTCTGGAGCGTGGCGCTCTATGGAAGTGATACATGGACTATTGGTGCAGCAGAAAAGAGGAGAATTGAAGCGTTTGAAATGTGGTGTTACAGGAGAATGATGAACATCAGATGGGTAGATAGTGTTGCAAACGAAGAGGTATTAAGATGAGTGGGAGAGGAGAGATATTTCTGGCGACTGTTAATGAAGAGAAGAGACAGGTTGGTAGGACACATACTAAGACACCCAGGAATAGCAAGCTTAGGTATGGAAGGAAGGGTCGAGGACAAGAACTGTAGGGGTAGACCAATGTTAGAATATGTTAAACAGATTGCCTCAGATATAGGGTGTGGTAGCTATGTAGAGATGAAACGATTAGCTCAGGACAGGGAGGTATGGAGCGCTGCATCAAACCAGTCAAAAGACTGAAGACTCAAATAACAACAAAATTGAAGATACTTGGTTTCAAGCCACAATCAAGGCCAATCATAGTGTTGCGAACATTATTGTCACTTTTCTGAATGTTAAATTCGATAAAAGTAAAGGAGTTGGTCAGCCCAGTAGTCTGCCGACCCCGAAGAAACCTTGAATCTCATCAAGTGAACCGTAGTAGTGTTTGGACTCCCACATATTGCAGCTGATGTAATTAGGAGTTATCTTGAGGCCCCTCGGCTAGTGACATACATCCAATAGCACCCTCCATGCCTTGCTGTGTCCGCCCGGGGCGCCGTCACAGCCTCGCTATCAACCCATTAGCACATTCCTCTATGGTGCGGCGCGATACGTAACAAGTGTCCTGGGATACAGCGTGGATCGAAAGTTCCTTCATGCTCGCAACACCACCATTTTGGTTCTTTCGCTCCCATCAAACTTTGAATCTTGTTGTTGTTATTATTATAACCCGCTTGAGTATTATTTATTTAGCGTATGGATTTTAGTGCCAGGAGTGTCCGAGGACATGTTCGGTTGGCCAGAGGCTTCAAGCGGACACCCATGGGGTGAGCTACAAGTTCCGTTCGATTTCCAGTAGTTCCAACTTTCGCTATCAGATGTCACTGACATCTAGTGGTGAACGTTGGAACTTTGATAGAGCGTTTCAACGAAATCTAACCTAGAAATTTAGCTTCACACAAGTTTAGTTAGTGGAAGGAACTTTTACATGCCATAAATCTATGACATGGGACCGCCAGCTTTACTTCCCCTCCGATTTATAGGAATGGGTCCCCCTGGAAATTTCACTCGTAACCTTTGTCTTTCCTGCACTTTATGTACGTATTGTGCAGATATACACGTTCAAGTAACAAATATTTCACATCAGGCATTACAGCACTATACACAATCACAATAAAACAACTGGTTAAGAGATTCAAACGTACAGGTTCAGTAAACGATAAAATTAGACGTACCGGTAAGTTAAAGGTCGTTATTTCCTTACTGAAGCTAAATTAAACGGAGTAACCGGAAACTTCATAAGGTGATGCCGATTATGGGTGGCAGCGGATGGGGAACATTTTCAGTATCTACTGTAAGCATGGTGAGTAAAAATGCATGATACTGATTTTAAGCACCCGATTCTGACCGGCAGCCGTCACCTGAGGCGTCACTGGCGGACCACGTGAGCGAGAATGTCCTTACCAAGCAAATATAAAGACCCTGTGAGTTATTAAATAATAATAATTTAGTCATATTATGACAGTGTTGCCCTGCGCGGATAAACAAAACGTTATCCGCATCCGCAAGACTTTTTTCCGCATTCGCTCGATTGTTATCCGAATCTACTGGCAGTACAATAATATTTCTAATTGCAGCAGATAAAGCATAAATTACTAAAGCAACATATTTAGACATTTGAGGAAAAAAGTCGTTCTCTTAGGCTTTGTATGAAATGTGCAATGTTACACAGCCAAAATCGCAAAACCCTTTCCTGTTCGGAGTGTTAATTATGCTTAATGACAATTTGAATGAGATTAGCTTAAATCATCATCTTACATTATTTTGTCATGAAAGAAACATAACGGATAAATAAACATCTCGTTCCTAATAATTATATTAAACAAGATCGGATTGTATTCTAAAAACTGTTAATTTCCTCCAAACATTATCCGCAACTTATCCGCACAGCCATGCAAACTATATCCGATGGCGAAATATTTTGCGGATATCCGCGCAGCGCTTTACTGATAAGTTCAATGTTTAACTGCATGTAATATCCATATTTTAGATGTCAATCAAATTTCGTATGTGCTTTTTATACCTAACAGATAGGCTATGACTACATATTCTCTCAAGTTCCAAGACTGCCAACTGTTGATACATGCTCTCTATAATTTTGAGCCCTAGTCTCAACACATCAGAAAATATGCAGGCCAACAGCTCTAAACTTTGCACACGTATAGAACATAACATTTCAGATTAATTTAGTAACCCACACATGACAGTGTTGCTAGGATGATTCTACACATCCTGATAGGTTCAATGTTTACTAGATTTACTGGCACGTTAAAGATCCCCCTCGGGGCAAAATTCCGGCACCCCGGCGTCTCTAAAAGCCAGTGTAGTTAAAAGGGACGTAAAACCAATAACATTATTATTATTTTCAATGTTTACTGCGTGTAACTTCCATACTACCGTAACAAATGGATATCTTCCAAAATTGGCACATACCTATCGATAATATTTAGATTAATTTTGAGCAACACATACATTACAGGGTCGCCAAGGGTCAAGTAGAGATTGTGAATACGATCCTCTGCATGTTGATATGTTCAATGTTTAACCGCATGTAACGTCCATACTATCTATTGGACTTAACCACATTTTGTATAATATTCAGAGTTGCCAGGGCTGCCAAATGTTGATATGAGGGTCTGAGAGTGCAAGTGATAACTGATAAGCATGGGGAAATCACCCTTATTGACATATCTTTTATCAGCACTTGCACTGGTAACTTACCACTCGTACTCCCAGCCCCTCATAATTACATATTATGCACTCTACAGTTTTGAACCCTGGTCTCAATCTAGGCTATATCAGAAAGTTTACAGGCTAACAGATAATTATAAACTTTGCACACATAGGTCTACAGATTAAGTTACAGGTATATTATTGCAAATTGATTTTGAGTAACCTTCGCATGACAGTGTTGCCAACACGATGCAAAGCACGCTGAAACTATCAATGTTTAACTGAAGGTAACTTAACTTCCATAAGTTACTGACGAATGGATTTCGTCCAAATGTTTTTCATGTGGAATCTATGATTTAGAACAATAAAACTTTGCTTAGTCACCAAGACTAGGCTACCAACTGTGTGTTAATGATCTTAAGACTTTTGGACCCTGGTGTTAATATGTGTCTAACAGACACAAGTATGCCTATTTACAGAGTCCAACTGTCCAGTAACATTCTGAGAACATTTGAGCACCAGATTTAATATTGTAGAATCTGCCCTAGGCTATACTGTTTGAAAATCTATATATTTTAAGTTAAGTTAACTTAATGTTTTAATATCACGGATGGATTTTGAGCAACACGCAGATAAAAAAGGAAGATTGTAGTTTAACGTGACCGTTAATCTCGTGATCATGAGCCACGGGATCTCATTTTTACGTGGAATCCAAACCACAGGTCATGGCATTTCACTTCGAAAATCTCGCATGCATTCGTCGGGAATCGAACCCGGTCCACATTGGTGAGAGGCAGACAGCTTGACCGCTGAGCTACCAAGCCGATATATATACAGATACACGTATGCCTATTTACAGAGTCCAACTGTCCAGTGTTATCAACATAAGTTAGTTGTAGTAGCGTTTGTATACTCCATGTTGACTCTCTTGGAAACCAACAGCAAACGCAGCTCGAGCAAAAAGAAAAGACCATGAAGCTTGGACAACAAAGATTCCCGATTGGATACAATGGATCATCTGATTGTTTCGCAAGGAAAACAGACACGGTGTAGGTTATGCCACAAAAAAGTGTAATGTCAGTGGATTTTCCTTGCATCACACTAGGAAATAGTCGTATTTCACTATATGAATGTAACCTCATCATAAAACGGACACTTTCATTGTCAAAAACACCGGCCAAGCCGGGAATTGAACCTGGAGCCTGTTGAACCGACAACTAGGATGCTGGTCAGTTAGCCTGAAAGTCAAACAAACTAAATAATAATAATTAGTAATAATTACTTTAGGCAAAAGTAAACATGTTAATTTAAAATTAATTAAAATATATTCCTACATGCCCATTATCCTTCTAAACGGACATACCATTGGAGAAAAACTGGTTCTTTTAAACGTTGATACATATCAGCTATTAGTCTTGAGTTAATGACATTTTCACAAGAAAATTGAAAGAAAGCAAAAAGAAAAAGAAAACAAAACATCTCTTGAGCATAAATGGCTTAATCCCAATGGTAAGGAAGTTCAAAGGTATGATTTCGAAGAAAAAAATCGCAATACTGTTTAAACAATTTAGCCCACTAAATAAAAAGATCTGGATAGAGATAAAAACATCAAACTATTTCCCGTCGTGATGCAAAACAACTGATTTTGACAGGTTCACTGTCACTGGTTCAATGGAAACATCTTGGGAAAGGGAGAGGCAGACAGAAGAAAAACACTTCATGAAACAATAATATCGAGTATAGATAATAATAGACTAATTACCACATTATTTACTTACGATATGCACTTGAAGATGATGAAAACACTTAATTTTTGATACCGGATTATAATCCACACACAAACTGCAACACACTACTACTGTCGAACTCACTTTATCAAACACGTTCACAATAAAGATGTACCACACTTTTACCCGTAGGTGTGTACAAGTTTCAGTGAAGAAACGATTATTCAATAATACATATAAATGAAAACTGCAGAACACATTCCAACAAACAATACTGAGATACAAGTTCGAACACCTCCCCAGCTTTTCAGAACCATTCGCGACGAAAACTGTTGGACATAAAATTCAATGTTTGCGATCATCGTTCGCCACTAGCGGTAGAAATATGAACAACAGACATACGAAGAGCGGCGCGGAGATTGTGAATCGTGAATATATTTCAATTTCTATTGTGTGACAAATAATCTACAATTCACTATTTGAGATGAATGCTGATTGCACAGACGAAGTGAAAATTATATACGGAGCTTATCATACGCAGTCATGCAAGAATGGAGGAGTGAGTCGTCCCCTAACCCTACTTCGATCTTGATTTGAGGTTATGTAATGTTATTGAAGTCTTGTGATTTCACGTGAAGGAGGTCATTCATAATGGATCTGCGAAAAATGTGTCCTATTTAAATCATACCAACGTATGTCTCCTGCTTTACAAAATGGATAAGAAAACGTTAAACTTGAATGTTGGAGTACTTGGTCATGTTGACAGTGGAAAGACATCCTTAGCTAAGGTCCTTAGCACAATAGCTAGTACTGCATCTTTTGATAAAAATCCGCAGTCACAAGCAAGAGGAATAACTATAGACTTAGGATTTAGTTCTTTATCACTTGATACACCTGAACCTCTGAAAGAAACTTCAGGCTTAAATAAGCTTCAGTTCACTTTTGTCGATTGCCCTGGACATGCATCATTGATTCGTACTATTATCGGAGGTAAGTTGAGTTAGTTTATATTAGTCATCACAAAATTGTCTCTTCAATGGTAATAGGCTACTTTCGTAAAGAAGATATACACTTTATTTGTTCTTCCTAGGAGCCCAAATCATCGATATGATGATCCTCGTTGTGGATGTGACGAAAGGAATGCAAACACAAACTGCAGAGTGCTTGATAATAGGAGAGCTGTCATGTGATAAAATGATTGTAGTTCTGAACAAAATTGACCTGTTGCCTCCAGACAAGCGGAAAGTGATGATTCAAAAGGTATTCAAATTATTTTTGATATATTCTTAGAGCGCTTGTCTTATTGACGATTGATATTGGGAACTTGTAGCTAGTTAAAATAAATAGTCAAGTTATTTTCCGGATGCTTAATGCTTTAGCAGTCTATGTAGGCTACTATACTCTGTAGCCTATTACCTACCAATAATGAACGCTGACGTCTGTCAAAGCTAGCACGTGGGAAAATGCTGCGTTGCCACTGAGACTCATAACATTCCAAGAGGCTTGCAGGAAGACACAAATACTGGGGAAGTAGCCCCCTGCCTAGCGGTCTAATGACAGTGACGTGTCAAGGCACCGTAGAACATGTGCTCACTGCTATGTCTGCATACATTGCAACACTGCTCGCTGTTGCCTTGGATACCGTTACCCCTCTTGTCTCCACTCCTCACCTCACCCTTCAAGCGGATGATAGCCTTCACCATTCACCTTTTATAAATCAGAGTAAGTTTATAGCTTTGCCCCGTGGAATGATCATGAAGTCTCCTTAGCTCCTTGGTCAGTTAACACTCAAGTGATCTTCATCATCATTTTGAGCAGTTTCCGACCGCTGGTCGGGTCTGCTTGGAACATAAGCCTCTCCATCGTTTCCTGTCCATCCACCATCTCTCGTCTTTCACTGTGTTCCAGCACACTCCTCTTTCCTCCACACTCTTCTTAACTCCTTTTGTCCATCTGTCCCTTGGTCTTCCCCTTGGCCTCCTTCCCTTCATTTCCATTCCAAACATCTTCTTCGGTATCCTCTCCTCTCGCATCCTCCTCACATGTCCATACCATTGTAGCCTGGATCGCTTTATTCTATTTTGCAATGGTTCCTCTCTTACCATCTCTCTGACTCTCTCATTCCTTACTCTGTCCATTCTTGTTACTCCTACCCTACTCCTCTGGAACTTCATCTCCACTGCTCGTATTTTACTCTTCTCCCTTTCCTTCATCACCCATGTTTCTGAACCATACGTCAAAATTGGCACAAAGTAGGTCTTGTAGATGATTCCTTTACATTTTTGTGGTACATCTTTATTCCATTTCATCCCCCTAACACTCTTGAAAAATCCATCTGCGCACCTTCCCCTTTCATTTATTTCCATCCTATTGCCTCCCTTTTCTTCAATTATGCTTCCCAAGTACTTGAAGCATTCTACTTTCTGCAACTGCTGTCCTCCAAGTGTTATGCCCATATCCAGTCTGTTCTTCCTCCTCGTGATGACCACTTCACTCTTTTGTGCTGAGAACTTCATCACATATGATAACACTACCTTCTCCCACTCATCTAATTGCTCTTGTACTTCTTCCTCATCCTCTCCCCATACCAGAAGGTCATCAGCAAACAACATTGCCTTCATTTTCCTTTCCCCAATGCTATTTACCACTTTTCAACCCTTGCCAGGGTTATGGTGAAGCTACGTTAGGCCTAGCAAGCCAGTAGTGGATATGGAACTGTTTTTAAAACGGGAACAGGCCTCGGAAAGGACTCAAGTGATGATTTATATATATTTATTTATATTTTGAAAGGATGATAATGTAAACTGAGTAGCAGTACACTGACATTTCAAACTTAAAAACTCGTTGAAAAAAAGAAATGAATTGTTCAGTATTAGAAATATTATTCATTTCAGGTTCCGTATTGACAGTAATTATCGGACTGCCAGCTGGATGTACAATTGAAAATGTGTGTATTGGAAACGAGGCAGTGTGTGCTCTGTAGCGCAAGAATGTTATGGCAATACAGTAGGAAGTGCATTTAGCAGGCACTGGTTTGAAGAGCACCGTGGCAAATGTTTCACCGACTTTCATTTGTCATTGAGCAGTTTATGAAACTTCACGTTCAAGGTTGAATATCACATGGGGTAGGACAAAGACGACAAATGACATTTAAGTAAGCGGCATTATTGTCAAGCTGTGGATGAGTAGTCAAATATTAAATGCGTAACAGAATGTTGTTATATGAGTGTAATAAAAGCTGTATTTTCATCATATGTGAGACTAGGTCATTTCATGTTTGTAGGAAGCCATGTTTTGATTGTTTACGACGAACTGTATGAGAGCCTTGAGAATAATGAATGTTATAGATACTGAGGAATGTGCTCACAGTATTTGAGAGTACTGTCGACGTTGTGTGCCACTTTGTTATTATGAATTACTAGCAGGTACCCGCGGCTTCACCCGCGATCAAGACAATGGGGACGATGCATTATTGCTGATAATTGGTTTATTCTTTTACAGCAATCGCGGCTATAGGTGTGTCCATTCTAATTCTGAATATTCTGATACATACAGTATATTGATATGATCAGCAAAGAGGGAATTTTATAGAGTTGTGAAAGTCTGCAGGGTTCGATGTAACATTATGTTAACACATTTTAAAATTACGTTTATGGTTTTGCCATCTTCTGCTGAGCCATAACGACATAACGATGTTGTTGTCCGGATGCTCGCGAGCACGCCACATACAGTTGGCCATTGGAAAAAATGGTTTTGTCTAAATGTACACGTGCTACTGTTAAGTGTGTGTCATTGTGCTTTGTTAAAGAAATTGTGAATATTGCGAATACTGTATTGCCATAACATTCTTGCGCAACAGAGCACACACTGCCTTGTTTCCAATACACACATTTTCAATATTCGCAATATTCAATATTGCGAATATTGTGCACTCTTGCACACTGGAATGGCAAATCTATCGGAATATGGGGAATTAAAAGTATTCTTACTTAAGCTATTCTGGATGTAATTTGGCCATACTAATTGATGATTTGAGAGTTAACATATCCCTATTAATAGACCTATAGTTAAATATCGCTCACCTTGTCCGCTGATGTACATTATGCAGTCTCTTCCAGTGTTACATCCCAGGGATTGAAATTCTCCGACGACCCTTTTGCCCCACATGCCTCTCTAAGTAATTAAAATTCCTGATTGTTGTTGTTTGAGTCTTCAGTTTTTTAACTGGTTTGATGCAGCCCTCCATGTCTCCCTCTCCTGAGCTAATCGTTTCATTTCTACATAGCTACCACACCCTACATCCGAGGCAATCTGTTTAACCCTGGTTTACCCCTACAGTTCTAGTCCGCGACCCTCCCATCCATAACTACTGTCGACCAAACTATTATGTGTACTCGAGTTTGAAGTTTGTTTGTGAAGTAACCGATAGACCTTTATAAAATCCAATAACATCATCATTTTCGTCGTTCTATTTTACGTTAGATCATTTAGGTTTGTGGTGTTTGAGGCCATATTTTCAGTGTTGCTTTAGTAAACAAGAGTTTAGTGCTTTTCAGTCGGTCAACACGAATGTACCCAAAAGAGATGGGTTATGCCCTAATCCTGAAATAAATTACATGAGATTATTAAAACACTAGAATGACCAGTTTCGATCGTCAAGCGATCATCATCAGATCCATTACACTTAGGCTACAAAATCTATGTTTGAAATACAGGTGAAAATATTTACAATATGTACAATTATTTAGTTGCAGTATTGGTACTGCAACTGTCAGTGTATGCTAAATGCAGTATATATGTTAGGTGAAATGCTAAATGGTGATAGCTATCCGGAGATTGTACGTTAGAGAGATTATATGGTTGTAAACTATGGTTAAACTATAAAATTTGTGGCTAACTACTTATCTGATTGTCTTCCGTATTACAGCTACTCGCAGTTTTCGTGCTCACTGAAACTCGCTGTGTGGTCGACTGCGGTGGTTATCTTAACGACTGGTTTTTCCCCTGCCTCCTCCCCCCTGTCCCTACGTGCTGTGGGGAGTGATAGCGATGTGTTTATGTGAGGTGTTGCCAACCTAGATAAGATGTATGTTATTGAATGAGGTGGGTCCACAACTATTAAAGACCGTGGATTGGCCCTCGCCACGCGTGGAGCATAACCCATTCGAACTAAGCGTTGACGGTCTTATGAGGACGTCCCGGCATCTTTAATACTGCCGCGAATATGGGCCTTGGTTTATTGCAGAAGCAAAGTACATCGTACACCTGATCCAGATAACATTTACCTATTAAGAACCCCCTAATTTCCCCCCTTTTTTTTATCTAGCTTGGCTGTGTTGCTAAATTGTGTTTTGTTTCCGACAGGGTGTGTTTTTTAGTAGCGTGAAGAGGGGTGAGCTCTCCATGAACGTGTGTTCATTTAGATTGTTGGGATTGTTTCGTTTGGCTAGGTGTATCTCGATTGCTTCCTTTATGTCAAGAGCTCTGCCTTTCGATTCGTGATGGATTATTTTAAGGTCCGACTCTATGTTGGTAAAGCTGTGCCCTGCGTCACACATATGTTCGCACACGGCTGAATGTGTTCCGTATCTTATCGCATTCCTATGTTCATTATAACGTGTGTCTACTCGCCTTCCACTCTGCCCGATGTAATTAGCTTGACAATCGGTGTCTTGGTACGTTATAGAATATACCCCTGACCTTGAATACGGGTCACGTTTATTTAGATTACTATTTAGGAGGTGCCTAGCGGTTGTGTTTTTCGTCGTGAAAGCTATCTTTATGCCTTGTTTTTTGAATAGGTTAGTGATTTTATATGTATTCGCATTCACATAGTTGAAACGCGCAAATTTTTTCTCATTACTGTCCGGTTTGGGAATCGTTTTATCTTTATTTTTATGTTTGGCTATAATTTGATTTATTTTGCTTGGCCAGAAGTTGTTTTCCTTTGCTATTTGCATAATAGTTCTTATTTCCTTATTATAGTTGTGTTTTGACATGGGTATGTTTAAAGGTCTGTGCACCATTGAATTGAAACCCGCTAGTTTGTGCGTACTGGGGTGATTAGACTGATTGTCGATTGCATGCGAGGTTTGTGTTGCTTTCCGGAATATGGAATATGAAAGGTCGTTGTCTTTACGTTCAATAGTTATATCGAGATAATTTATTTTCCGGTCTATTTCGGATTCCTTAGTGAATTTGATAGAGTGGTGAAGGCTATTAATGGATTGGAGAATTGTTTCTTCGCTTGTTAGTTCAGTATCGTAGATGCAAATTACATCATCTACGTATCTTTTCCATATTACTATTCCCTTTGTTGAAGTATTTTCTAAGAACGCATTTTCTAGTGCATTGATGAAGATGTCAGCGATTAACCCACTTAGTGGCGATCCCATTGCTAGGCCTTCTCTCTGTGTGTATATTTTATTGTCGAATTGAAACACGTTTTGGGTGAGAACGACCCTCAGTAATCTCACAATCTCTTCAATTTCTTTTACCGAATTGTTGGATTTTAAGTTGTTTTCGATAGTGTTGATTGCTTCAATAATCGGAATATTGGTGTACATGTTAGTTACGTCGAAGGATACTAGCCTGAAGCTAGGTTTCATTTGTAGGGTGTTCAATGCTGTTACTAGTTCTGTTGTGTTCTTTACAGAGTTGGTTTTGTCGTTGGAAAGACGGCATTTTAAGATTTTTAGTAACTCTTTGCAGATTTTGTAATTAGGGGCATTCCTACAATTGACTATTGGTCTCATTGGGCATTCCTTTTTGTGTATTTTTGGTTGTCCCCTCAATGACGGTATTTTCGGGTTCATGTTTATTAGTTTTGATTTTTCGGCTTTGGTCAGTATGTATTCTGTTTCTTTTAGCGCACTTTTTATTTGTTTTTGGAATTTGTTGGTGGGGTCTTTTGTTAATTCCTTGATTTCGTTGTTGTTTAGGAATTCGACTGTTTTTAATGTATTCTGTTTTGTTCAAAATTACTGTAGTGTTTCCCTTATCTGCTTTTGTGATGATTAAGTCATGTTCTTTTATTTTTTGTTTCAACGACTTTATTTCTTTGATTTGTTTGTTGTTTTGAATGTTATTGCTATCGCCCTCTCGTTTGAGGATTTTTTTGGCTTCGTTGGTGGCGAGATTTTTGGTTAATTCCCTGTCTTCTGCTGGGAGCTTGTGACTGGCTATCTCAATATCAGTGATCAACTGTTTTATATTGTGGTTCGTGTGTGCGTCTGTGCAGTTGTATTTCAAACCTTTGTCTAACATATTCATTTCACCTTGAGAAAAGGTTACGTTCGTTCTGTTGTTTACTCTGCTGTGGAAATTGAATTCATTGTTATTCGTGTGTTGTTCGTTAGATTGATGGTTCTGTATTTCTCCTAGTTTTCTTAATTTATTTTCTAGCGTTTCATGCTTCCTCATTGCTCTGATTTTGATGTTGTCATGTAGGTGCTCGGTGAAGCTGTCCCATTGGGCCACGTGCCAGAAATTACTTAGTTGCAATTGAATGTCGTATAATTGTTGGTTAATTTTTTGCTTTCTTATGTATGCAAATCTTAATTCGTTTTTTATCCAAAGCGCTTTGGCTTGTTTAGTTGAAATGATCGAGGCTGGTGTGTTCGGTACGGTTTTAATTGGTACGTATTTAGGGGTGAGGTTTAGTTCTATACATTTTTTGTTGAACCAAATTGACTTGTCTAAATTCATGAGTTTAAGCCTGAGTGATTTGAATTTCTTGGCTTCACGATTTGCCTGACTAGCCGTGAACATTGTGGTGTTTGAAGCCATATTTTCAGTGTTGCTTTAGTAAACAAGAGTTTAGTGCTTTTCAGTCGGTCAACATGAATGTACCCAAAATAGATGGGTTATGCCCTAATCCTGAAATAAATTACATGAGATTATTAAAACACTAGAATGACCAGTTTCGATCGTCAAGCGATCATCATCAGATCCATTACACTTAGGCTACAAAATCTATGTTTGAAATACAGGTGAAAATATTTACAATATGTACAATTATTTAGTTGCAGTATTGGTACTGCAACTGTCAGTGTATGCTAAATGCAGTATATATGTTAGGTGAAATGCTAAATGGTGATAGCTATCCGGAGATTGTACTTTAGAGAGATTATATGGTTGTAAACTATGGTTAAACTATAAAATTTGTGGCTAACTACTTATCTGATTGTCTTCCGTATTACAGCTACTCGCAGTTTTCGTGCTCACTGAAACTCGCTGTGCGGTCGACTGCGGTGGTTATCTTAACGACTGGTTTTTCCCCTGCCTCCTCCCCCCTGTCCCTACGTGCTGTGGGGAGTGATAGCGATGTGTTTATGTGAGGTGTTGCCAACCTAGATAAGATGTATGTTATTGAATGAGGTGGGTCCACAACTATTAAAGACCGTGGATTGGCCCTCGCCACGCGTGGAGCATAACCCATTCGAACTAAGCGTTGACGGTCTTATGAGGACGTCCCGGCATCTTTAATACTGCCGCGAATATGGGCCTTGGTTTATTGCAGAAGCAAAGTACATCGTACACCTGATCCAGATAACATTTACCTATTAAGAATCCCCTAATTTCCCCCCTTTTTTTATCTAGCTTGGCTGTGTCGCTAAATTGTGTTTTGTTTCCGACAGGGTGTGTTTTTTAGTAGCGTGAAGAGGGGTGAGCTCTCCATGAACGTGTGTTCATTTAGATTGTTGGGATTGTTTCGCGGCAGTATTAAAGATGCCGGGACGTCCTCATAAGACCGTCAACGCTTAGTTCGAATGGGTTATGCTCCACGCGTGGCGAGGGCCAATCCACGGTCTTTAATAGTTGTGGACCCACCTCATTCAATAACATACATCTTATCTAGGTTGGCAACACCTCACATAAACACATCGCTATCACTCCCCACAGCACATAGGGACAGGGGGGAGGAGGCAGGGGAAAAACCAGTCGTTAAGATAACCACCGCAGTCGACCGCACAGCGAGTTTCAGTGAGCACGAAAACTGCGAGTAGCTGTAATACGGAAGACAATCAGATACGTAGTTAGCCACAAATTTTATAGTTTAACCATAGTTTACAACCATATAATCTCTCTAAAGTACAATCTCCGGATAGCTATCACCATTTAGCATTTCACCTAACATATATACTGCATTTAGCATACACTGACAGTTGCGGTACCAATACTGCAACTAAATAATTGTACATATTGTAAATATTTTCACCTGTATTTCAAACATAGATTTTGTAGCCTAAGTGTAATGGATCTGATGATGATCGCTTGACGATCGAAACTGGTCATTCTAGTGTTTTAATAATCTCATGTAATTTATTTCAGGATTAGGGCATAACCCATCTCTTTTGGGTACATTCGTGTTGACCGACTGAAAAGCACTAAACTCTTGTCATGTAGGTTTGGAATTTTTAATTTATATTTTAATATTTTTTATCACAGTTGGAACACAAGAAGTGCCCGTTTTTAAGCGTTTTTCAACCATGCGTCACATTTAAGAATTATTATCTCACAAACCCGTCATCAGATCGAATCCAAATTTTAACACAATATACATTGGAATGTTGTGTAACAGGTTTATTAATTTTAAAATTTTGTGTGTCCAAGAAACAAAGTTGTTATCATTTTTGTAAGGTAACTTTTCCTCGGCTCGGGATGGTTTGAAAATGTAGTTCTTGGTCGCGTTGTAATCCTTATACATCAAAACGGTATGCTGTATGATTGTGAAATACGTAAATTAATTCACTTATTTTATATCGGTTTGTATTTGTACGGAGAATTAAGACATGGTTCACCAGTTAGCCGCTCCGGTGAAAGCAGTACATCATTGCCAAGATGGGCTACATCACGCGTCATGGCGCGTCTCGCTCGGAAGTGATGGGCTCCATATCAGCAACGCTGTACAGCATTTCCCGGAGCAGCTAGCTGGTGTACCATGTCTTAATTCTCCGTACAAATACAAACCGATATAAAATAAGTGAATTAATTTACCTATGTCACAGTCATACAGCATAACTTTTTGATGTATAAGGATTACAACGCAACCAAGAACTACATTTTCCAACGACCCCGAGCCGAGAAAGAGTTACCTTACAAAAATGATAACAACATTCGTTCTTGAACACACAAAATTTTGAAATTAATAAACCAGTTATACAACATTCCACATTATACAACATGCGCAAAGACATCGGAGGAGGGAATATCTACTAAAACATCGCTCCCTGATTTATTTCCCAGCGTTTCATAAGGTATTTTGGCTAATTCATGTGTTGTAGACAATTTTATTGCGCGTTCAACCTTCATTCACCGCTACCGATGAAAGTTGCTTTTTGCAGACGATATTGTGGTGTGGGGAACAAACAGCGAAGAAGTCCAAGAACCACTGGATGTATTACGAAATGGCGTTCAGTGTGGATAAGAGTAAAACAATGGTTATAACGAGGGTTAGGATTTTTAGTTGCAAATTTCAGATGAAAAAAGGATGGGAAAAGGTGCTCAAATAAGGTAAAAAAAGGGGCAGAAAGGTGGTGGTTTATTCAACTAATTTTCTCTTTCCTCTATTCTAGTTTATTAAATTACAAACAAGTACATCAAATCACTCATCAAAAGAAGGAAAAAGCATGAAGCTGTTGTCAAGACATTAAGCATCTCTACATTTTTAAAAGTAAGTCCGTTTCTGTTAGGAGATGGAATGTCTTTGTAGATACTAAAGCTTCTTTCAACATCCACAGAAACCAGTGCGGCAAACCTTGTATTCACTCTGAATGGCAACTCGACAGATGTGGCGAATTCCACAATGTCTGGATTCTTCTGAAGACTATACTCAAGTTTGTATTTGGGAAAGTCATCTAACTGCTCCCTCACAGAAGTAAAGATATCCCATTGTTTTTCCTTTTCCAGACCTTGTTCTTCTAATCGTTTAATGACTGCAGTCAGGCTCTTGTAACTATAGTTAGTTATTGAGGTTTCAAGGGGTGGAACTATGAGGTCATCTGCCCATTACTTGTAACTATGGACACAATATAGTTCTGTCTGCAAACTACGTATTTTCTCCGGTGACAGAAGTTGCTGTGCCTTAGAAATTGCACCTGCATCGCCTGGATCCAAAGAAAGCACAAACTCTCTAATTTTCTCACACAACATAGCAGCACACTGAATCCACGATCCTCAGTAAGTAATGACCGGGGAATTGGTGGTTTCCCTGTAGGCAACAACACGACTCGTAGCTTCCAGTAGAATCTTCTTCAGGGCAGAGATATTGATTTGCGATGTTGTATTCGTTCCTTATGGATTCACAAACCTTGTGAATGGCATGAACCAAGCATGTCACATGCTCCAACTTAGGAAATAAAGATTTCAATTGGTTAACAGCTGAAACCATGTATGGTGCCTGGTCCGTAACCACATGAAGAAGTTTTTCAAACTCTATACCAGTAGGCCAGAGTTTTTGGCAGAAGTACATAATTGATTGCATTACCGTACTGTACTGGCATTGGCTTTCTGCAGCTCATATATTTTTAACAACATGGGCTTAAAGTTCTCTGCTAAGGGAGAAACTAAAATTTTCTAAACATAACTTATCGTTTCATTGAGTCTATGGTTTCATCCACAATAATTCCCACATAGCAATCAGACACTTTCTCCTTGATTCTTTGTATGGTTTCTCGGTAAACAGGCTCCATGTAGTTTTTTCTTAGGGTACTTTCATCGGGCATTGACATCTTTGTACTGTATATTTTTCAAGAAATCCCTTGAAGGCTGGATGGTTCACCTTATTGAGTGGAATTCCTGCTTGTGTAAAAGCTGCACACAAATCAATGTTTCATTCTTTCAAATTTTGGCTTTTTGAAGAACTCTGTTGAAATAGAGGTTGCCACGATTTGTTTGCTTGAAGAGTCTTATTCATTTGATGCGATTTCGCTGGTGTTTTTCATCTAACAAAATTCTTGAATCACAAATAGTACATCGCATAACAGTTCCATCAGTGTCTATGAAATCTTGTTTGAATTCCTGAGCCAGAGCAATAAATCGGGCACTGGACACTTTTGGCATCTAGTACTACACTCGTTTGGTAATGTAACAAAGTGCTAACACACAACTCACTCTTGTGCTTACTCACTCACTTGCTGTCCACACTCTCTTATAACTCCGCGACAATTACCAGAATGTTCTCATTCATGCTGGACTGCAGTTTCCGAGATTTCTAGTAGCTTCGAGCAGAACTCAGTCTCAATTCTCGGAACTACGCGGGTGCAGTTGCTGACATCTCTGCGTCAGCAGCCTCCGCCTCCATGCGAACAGATGACGTCTCTCACACTAACAAACTCACATTCACGAACAGCAGGCTTCTGATTCTGGTGGGATAGAATCACTCATTGTCAATTACATTATAGCGGTAAAGCGAGAGAAAGAGGTTTTGTTGAACACACAATTATTTTCCTTTGTTGGAGGTGTGCTTTCAACTCCTGCGCGGTGTTTACTGAAAGAGTTAGGGTACTATTCGCAAGCTGAGGAGACGTTAATTGAAAGTTAAATATTTTATATTGATTACCTTACAAATCTTAGAGAATAAATTGGAATTAAAGTTAAAAGAAAAAGGGGAGAAAAGGGGATTATGGGCATGGTTGGGGGAAAAGGGATAAAGGTCCCAAGAAAGGGAATAAAGGTGGGTGAAAAATGCCTCATTTCGCAACTAGAAACAAAATTTCACAATATGATATCTTTCCGAACAGCTTTAATTTCTTCTTCTGCTTCATGTGCCGTCTCCTCTAAGAAGGTTGGCGATCTTCACAGCAATCCGGTTTATGGGTCTAGCAGCACTGAAAAGTTCCCTGGAACTACACTTGAACAAGAGATCCTTCTTCTTCCTTGACTCCTCCTGCCCTCAACCTTCCCTTGAATAATTTCTTGTAGAAGACGATACCTGTCTCCTCTCATTATATGAGACAGGTAATTATCTCCTTATCTTTACCTATCCTGCGCAATATCTCAAGATTTGTGATTCTATACATCCAGCTTACTGTACTAGTAAGATCCTTCGATATGTCCACATCCCAAACGCCTCTAGTCTGTTATTTATTTAATCGTATGGTGAGTACAACGAGGAATTCATACGTCCAGGTCCAAGTTCTTCAACCACAGAGCAGCACTTTCTGATAGATCAAACACGTCGCTGGGGCTTCCGGAGTAGGCATGAAGAGGGCAACGCAGGATGACATGGTCCATGGTCTGCTCCTCTTCACTGCATTCACACATTGGAGAATCAATCCAGCCCCACTTATGGCGCAAGAAATTACAGCGCCCATGCCCAGTTCTCAGTCTGTTGAGGCGACACCGTAGTTTTCTTGGGAGGTCAAATCCATTCATTTTCCGAGTTGAATTTATCTCATGGGCATTAGTACCAGATGTTGAATTTGACCACTCTTCCTGCCAGCTCCGGTTTAGGTTGAAATTGTCCCTCAAGAGTCGGCCGGCCAATACACTTCCTGGTCTCCTCGATCGAAGTCGTTGTGGCGATGGGTAACAACATTCCTGGTGAACTGGTAAAGAGGGAGATGACCGGATCTTCTTTGCTTCTCTCAGCAGAGCTTCCTTTCTCCTCAGGTGGGGTGGTGGGATATGGCTAAGAACGGGTAACCAGTGGCGAGGTGTAGACTTGACAGTACCAGTTATGCAGCGCATGGTTTCATTCAGCTTAGTATCTACTTTATGCACATGTGCACTTTCCAGCCATACAGGGGCACAGTATTCCGCTGCAGAGTAGACAAGACTAATACCCGTTAATCGTAAGCAGTCAGCCGAGGCTCCTCATTAACTACCACAAAGCTTGTGTAGGATGTTATTCTTTGTAGTGATTTTGTGAGAGAGCTTGGTGAGATGTTCTTTGTAGCTTAAAGTTCTGTCCAGGGTGACTCCTAGATATTTCGGGAAAGGGTTGTACTTTAGTTTATCACCAAGGAATAAAACAGATGGCTCGTAGTTTGCGAGTCGGTTGCTAAGATGGAAACATGAAACCTCAGTCTTAGAAGTGCTTGGGATCAATCGCCAAGACTTGAAGAATGTAGCCATTTTCTCCAAGTCTGCTGAAAGAATGCCTTCTCCATCCTCAAAATTTCTGCTTTGAGCTACCAGTGCAATGTCATTTGCATAGATAAACTTAGTAGCTGAGGTTGATGGCAAGTCATGGATGTAGAGGTTGAAGAGAACTGGGGCCAATACTGATCCCTGTGGAAAACCATTATTTAATTTTCTTTTATGACCTTCAGAATCACCTAGGAATACTACAAACTCTCTCTCACAGAGCATGTTGGAAATTAGGTTTGCAATTTCCAAGCAGGGAATTACTTCCAGCAATTTAAGAATTAGTCCATGTCGCCAGACAGTATCATATGCACTTGTCAGGTCAATAAACACAGCTGTTAATTTTAACTTCTTTTGGAAGCCTGCCTCGATGTGAGTGGTAAGAGCCAAAACTTGATCAGTACAGCTACGATTTCTTCTGAAACCAGCTTGTTCTGGAGGGTGGTGCAATGAGTGGTGCAATCCTAGTGAGGAGGACTCGTTCCAAGAGTTTATAAATGCAACTAAGAAGTGCTATTGGACGGTAGTTTTCAGGGCTCTGCTCCAACTTTCCAGGTTTCAGAATGGCTATCACTTTTGATCGTTTAAACTGCTTTGGCAGTTTGTTAGTCTGAAGGTTGTAAGAAAAAAGAGAAATGATCCACTTTATATTATATGGACCCATATATCGAAGGAATTCGTTGTAGATATTATCTGGGACAGCAGCCTTACCGGTCTTCAGCATTTTGATGACCGTTGCTCACGTCCGCAGGATCTTACCTATTGATTGCCCTGCACGTGTCCCCTGGGTGGTGCTAAACGAGCAACAGCGACATAAGGTGATACAAGTGAATGACATAATGTCTATCTGTTAATCATATCTTATTTGAATGTCCAAGCTTCCATACCGTAGGAGCAGGCGCGTGTATTCCATGGATGTAAGGTAAGCATTGCTTACCCAAGTAAAATAATGACGGGTACAATAATTATTTACTTTGGTTATAGTGATATTCCAGTCTCAGTGCCCTGTATTGTTTTAATGAAACCCATTCACACTTCGTTGTTCTTTGATGACAACAGCGAGTTCCTGGCGGAGTCGCTTGCAGCAGCACAATAGCGTGACATGCCCTCTTTTGGTATTTCTTGGTACTGCAGGGTGAGTGAAAGTGAAAGCTAGGAAGCAATTCCTTAAGTTACATACCTTAGGCCGAAAAAAAGGAGTGGCCAGTTTTCAAAGATAGTGTGATTACTCGCTCATTATAGTTTGAAAAAGCGTGTCAGTGTTTGTGTAAAACAGCTTTTTATATGCTGTGTTAAAACGTGTGATTGTTTTACAGTGGTAGGCCGTCATTTTTATAGTTCAGCAATATAATGTTGTCTAATGCAATATAAGGGAGTAGGGTATGCTGTAGACGTTTTTGTCGTACCAATGTGGATTTCGCTCTCATAGGTCCACCACTGACCATCTGGTGCGACTTGAGAGCGCCATACAGGAGGCTTTTTTCCGAAAGCAGCACCTAGTCACGGTTTTCTTTGACCTCGAGAAAGCCTACGACACCACATGGCGCTACGGGATCCTTTCCACCCTTCACAAGTGGGGACTCCGTGGTAACTTACCGACTTTTATTGCGAATTTCATGTCCGTCCGACTCTTCCGTGTAAGGGTCGGTAGGACATTATCGCAATACTATACCCAAGAAAATGGAGTTCCTCAGGGTTCAGTGCTGAGTGTCACCTTGTTCGCGATTGCCATTAATGGCATTGTTGCCGCCGCCGGGTCCGCGGTAGTTCCATCGCTGTATGTAGACGATTTAGCTCTGCATTACAGCTCTGGAAGTATGGCGGTCGTGGAACGGCAATTGCAGCTAGCTATCAACCGGGTCGACAGGTGGGCTCACGACCGGGGTTTTCGTTTTTCAGCAGCGAAAACCTCCGTCGTCCATTTTTGTCGGCTACGGAGGCTACATTTACACCCTGAACTACATCTCAGGGATGCTGCGTTGCCGTTGGTTGACGCTTATCGCTTCCTGGGGCTCCATTTTGACAGCAAGTTAACGTGGCAGCACCATATACGGCAATTGAAAATGACATGTCTCAGGAAACTGAACATGCTCAAGTTTCTTAGTGGCACTACGTGGGGGGCTGACCGTGCGGTGCTGCTACGGTTCTACCAAGCCCTCGTCCTGTCCCGGCTAGACTATGGTTCTGCGGCATACGGTTCAGCAAGGCCGGCAACCTTGAAAATGCTGGACAGTATCCACCATAGTGGCGTTAGGCTGGCTACCGGTGCCTTCCGGACCAGCCCGATACCCAGCCTACTCGCCGAATCATGTGTTCCACCTTTAAATTATAGACGCCAACATATGCTTTTAGCATATGCTGCCAATGTGCGTCAAATGCCGCAACACCCGACCTATCAAGCTCTCTTCGGTACCCAAAACCACCAGGGGTACGCCAACCGGCCTCGTGCCACACGGCCGGTTGGTATTAGACTTGATAGCTCGTGTACTGAAATAGGAGTGGCTGTAGGTCCCTGTATGATCCGGACATCTAGCGAGGTGCCTCCGTGGCGGGTCCCGTGTCCGGAAATTCGGTTAGATCTTCACCGAGGTCCTAAGGTGAACACGGATGCGTCCGTTTACCGGAGGCAGTTCCACAGCATAGTTCACCAATTTCCGGACGCTGGCATTCTATACACGGATGGTTCGAAGGTGGACAAGAAGGTGGGTTGTGCTTACGTTATTGATGGTGCAAATACCAAGATCTCTTTGCCTGAGGCCTGTAGTGTGTTTACTGCGGAGCTCGTTGCCATCTATGAAGCTCTGCAGTTTGCACTACAGGATGCACGAATACACTTTCTCGTGTGTACCGACTCTTTGAGTTCGTTGCAGTCAATTGCTACATGTTTCCCGCAACACCCCCTAGTGCAGCGAATCCACGACCTACTAGCCGGGCTGTGCCACGCTGACACTCGAATCACCTTTCTGTGGCTTCCAAGCCACATGGGAATTGCGGGAAATGAGTTAGCAGATCAAGCTGCAAAAGAGGCGGTATCACTACCACCTCGACCAATGGAGGTACCCGCTAGAGATATTCGCTCTCAGTTACGCCTACAAGTTCTGGCTTTTTGGGAGAGTCAGTGGCTAGCTGACCCACTACCCAGTAAACTGAGAGCGATCAAGGGAACTACTCGCGTGTGGCGGAGCTCCTTCCGGGCCCGGAGAGAGTCCGTCATTTTGTGTAGGCTAAGGATAGGTCATACAATATCCACCCACTCGTACCTAATGAGAAGGGAAGCCCCCCCACTTTGTACCTGTGGAGCCGTATTCACCGTGGCCCACATTTTCACCGAGTGTGTGGATCTTGCTGACTTACGAAGAAACCTTGGTTTGCAGACGATACTCAAACTTATATTAGCTGATGACGCGGTGGCTGCTGATCGCGTTATCCGCTTTATAAGTGAGAGTGAGTTAGGGCCAGCAATCTAAATTTTCCAGTGAGCATTGACTCAACGACTTGTTCGTTTTTGAATGATGATGTGTTTTTCCCCCGTAATTTTTGTTTATTTTTATAATTTTTACTTTTTATTTGTTTGTTTTTGTTTTATTAATTTTTGGTCTTTTTAAATTTAGATGTCCACCTCAAAATTTTAAATTCAATTCAAAATTTGTATTCTTTAATCAGTGTTAAGAGGGGCAGATGACCTCGTAGTTCCGCCCCTTAAAACAACAATAACTAACTAACTAGACGTTTTTGTTTACACTAGTAGGCGTGAGAAATCTCTATAAATATGGCATCGGGACTTGGGTCTAGAGATGACAGTGTGTGATTTGCGGTAAATTTGAGAACAAAATATTAATGTTATTAGGAAGTCGTCCAACTCCTCAATTGAGTAGGACTATTAACACGAAAGTGAAAGCTTGTATTCGGTATTTTAACTAAACGTATAACATTTATCATTGATTTCAATTGAGATAGATTTACTTTCTAAGTTCAAAACATCCCAAACTTCTACAACTGGGTCTTCAATGATTTTGAGAAGAAAACCACTACACGCCACTGCGTAGGAGAGTACCGAGAACACATAACATTTTAGCAACCTTATATTAAGGTCTCTATTGCACAATAAATTTCTCATTTGATTGAATGCACTTCTGGCTTGTCCTATCCTTGCCTTAATTTCTTGAGAGCAATCATTGGTATCATTAACTATGGTTCCTAAATATCTGTATTTCTGAACTACTTCACCTTTGATTATAAAATTTTCTGGATTATTCTCTTTCAAAATTACTGTGAAACTGGTTTTCTTAACATTTAGAGCTAAACCACTCTTCTCGCTTTAACCCTAAGAAAAAAGGTGCGCACCTAAGAATCCTAAGGCCGGTATTGCACTATCAAAGAAATTTGTCAAAGATCTTTGATAAAATATCTTTTATAAAAGATATGACAGTGTAATGAGGAAATCTTTTATAAAAGGTGGTTTTATAAAATTTCTTTTATAAAATGTATGAGCATCATGCTATCTTTGATAAATGATTCAAACCAAAATGGCGGATCATAACAGCTGGAATATTACCACAACAAATATGCTCATATCAGAGTGTGAAATGCGTGAAATGTTACAAAATATGTTACATAACTAATGGTATACAATGTAAAACATAAATAACTGATAGAAACTGTAGCTAAAAATAGCCGAGGCTATATCCGCTGCACACAAAGGACGTGCATTTCAGGATATAAAGAGGAATTGAATAGTTAAATAGCCTTGAATAGTAGTGCATTATATGTTATAACATTTGTATTATAATTTCTCAATTACACTTAAGGTAACATAAACGAGTGTAAATAAGCACTTTATCCTTACCGGTACGTAACGCATCTAACCAACCATGATATGGCAGTGACTAGTTAGCGGAATGGGTAGAGCGCTCGACTGAGGTTCGAGGAGACCTGGGATCAAATCCCACTTAAGGTGTAATTTTTTACTTCGTTTGTTTCAATTTTCTTTGCTCGGGCAGTGGTTTTTTCGAACGTCACCATCATTCATTTCATCATAATTATTAATAATAAAATATTAATGTAATTTTTCAAGTGCTCGTACTGCAGCTCGTTCACCAAGATTTTACTCGTGATACACTTTCATATGGGCGACCCATGGTTTAACCCATAGACGTTCACTTTATCTTTCGGTTTCATTTATATACCGGTATTGACACCACAGAATTTCAACTATGTAATATAGTAAAGTGAACATGAAACTGTCCTTCATCCATTTTGCTGAACTATGATAAAATTTTGATGTAGTGTAATGGTGTGATTATTGCTTTGCATAACTTGTATAAAAGTTTAGTTTTATAAAATACTAGCTGTTACCCGCGGCTTCGCCCGCATTAACATTTGGAATCCCGTTATAACATTAGTTAAATAGATAGATAAGCATGGGTCTTAGTGGAAAATAATTCTATCACCTGAAACCAAAAATGCATGGGACGAAAAAAAACCATCAAAATATCATGTTGGTTTCGGTCCCTAAAAGACGTGAAAAATGTAATAAAAGTATAAAAAAACAACTATTTTTTGAAATTTCATTCGAATCAATTTTTATGTCATTCCTGGGACTTAGAAAATTCCGGCCAAAAAGTACAAAATCATTAATAACTCCCTAAGTATTCGTCGTATGATGAAATAGCAAGAGACAAAAAAGATGTAATGTGTTATTGTCTACAACATAGGCCATGTATAATTTTACACTCAGACATATTACGCCCCCCCCCCCCCCCCAAAAAAAAAATTCACCTCTCCCCATGGGCCCCTTAAATTGGATTTATGAAAAAACGGTCAAACACCTATTTACTTATTTTTTATGCTTTTTTTTCCCGCTGAGTTCCAAACTCCTCGCCTATGTCGTTTAAGAGATACACGCTCCGTTAGGAATCCTTCAACCTCCACTTTTCACCCCTTTCACCTCATAATATACACTACATCGAAAAACCCTCAGACACGTGTCTTCTTATTTTTAATGATGAGTTTATATGCCGAGTATCACATCCCCCAATGAAACCAATCGGGAAATGCAGGTTTATCCCCTTAACACCCCTTTAGAACCTGAATATCCAAAAATCCTTCTTTAATGGGCGTTTGCGGCCCTTGAGGAAGCTGCATACCAAATTTCATTCCAATCCGTTCGGTGGTTTCTGAGATTTCGTGATGAATGAATGAGTCAGTCAGTCAGTGAGTGGTATTTGAGCTTTATATAGTTGATTTGATGACATTTCTTTGACAAATTTCTTTGATAGTGTAATACCGGCCTAACCCTGGTGATAACTAGAGGAGATACATGGTAAGAATCGTGAAATTGTGGACAGCTTCAAATATCTAGAAAGCAAATTAATGTACAGCTTAGCAAAATGGTACAACAGAGTAATGCATTTTATCAGACTGTGAGAGAGTTTGCAAGCAGGACGTTCTAATTAAATGTAAACGAGTGATGTGCAAGAAGTACTATACGATTACTCCTATAGTGACCTATGCAGAGGAGATCTGGACAGTGACAAGAAGAGGGGAGAGTAAACTTCAGGCCAGTGAAATGAAGTGGGAAATGACCAAGTCAGGACGCTTATTGGAGTAGAAAACTTGAATAACGGTATCGATAGGAACAGGTTAGAATGGTTTGGACATGTCAAACGAATGGAAGATGGAACAATTCAGAAACACATGTTCGAGAAAAAAGAGCAAGAGGAAGACCCCGAGCTTGATTAAGTCTAGCGTAAGTCGATGGAACAGAAGAGTGGAGGAGTACCATAAACTGGCTAAGGGGGAAGGGTGATGATGATGAGTACCATAAAATTGCCACATTTTACGTGCTTTTTTGTTTTTGGAGGGCAACATCCGTTTGTGGGGAGCATTGTGGTTGTAGGGCTATTTTGTGTTGTTTATTTGGATTTGATGATGCAAAACATCCCATCTGATAGTTTTCTCCCTTTTCTCTAGTCCATAACAAATATGTGATGAAATTGCATCATTGGGCAGCAAGTCTTCTCCAGTGATGTCAATCGATCGCAACAGCTTCGGCATCATCCCAAGATATGCCAATGGTCCTGAGATCTTCTCTCATTGTTGGACGCCAAGTTCTTCCAGGCCGGTCTTTTTTCCTTTTTCCTCCCAGTGGTGACCATCTTAGTGCAGTTCTTGGGTGACGGTATTGGGGCATGTGGAGGTCGTGGCCAGCAAGTTGCATCCGACGCTCAGGTACAGTCATTGACAGGCGTACTGACTCTGATCTTCTTAAGACGTCTTCATTTGTGACATGATCACGATAAGAGGCTCCAAGAATTCGTCTAAGGCAACGTTGTTGGAAAACATCGAACCTTTTAATTACCTTAGCCGTGAATTTCCATGTTTCACAAGCATATAATGCAGTAGGTAGGACAATATTGTTGAAAAGGTTCATCTTTGTGGTGACGCTTACGACTGTTGCTGACCAGATAGAGTGCAAACGCTGAAATATGCCTGATGCCATTCCGATTCGACCGGTGCCTCCATCAAAGGAGGTAATCCTACCAAGAGATGTGAATTGTAGCATTTGCTCTATAGCTTGACCACGAACTGATATGGGTCTGTTATCCTGGACTCCACCAACCTGCATGTATTTAGTCTTTTCATTATTTATATGGAGGCCAATTTTACTGGCTTCAGTATCTGGGCTAGTGGTCATTTCTTGTAAGTCCACTATTGTTTCCCCAAGCAACGCGATATCATCTGCAAAATCTAAAGCTGGTCAACGATTTGCAGCTTATGACAAATAATGACGATCGATGTAGGCTACTGTAATACTTGAGTGCTTTTATTTGAAGTTGAATTCAGTAGCCTACATTATGTGCTGTCAGCCCAACACAGGCGAATCGATAGCAATCTGATTTTAAATGGCCAAGTTTATTACAGAAGTAACATGCCCGTGTCTCTTTGCCACCTTTATTTGGTTTTCTGATGGAATTTTCAATTGTTCCATTGCTATTTCATATTTTTAATCACATGCAATTTTGTGAGGTTGTTTTTTCGCACATGCCAGTAATTGAGATTGTGCTCTTGGCTCAGATTGTGCGGGCTCAAGTTATGTAGGCTGTCTCTTACTTTTTACAGATGACCAAGAAAATGACAGTTACCCTGTCGAGCACTGTTTTCAAAAACTGCCCAATTGTAGGTGTAGCAGCCAAGCCTGGTGGTGGTGAGGAGGCTGACAAGAAACCAGAAGGTAACTTAATTCATCTGTTTCATACTCCATAGATACGTTTGAAAGGCTATCTCCATACCTTTGAATCGACCATGATTGTTTTCTCACCTCCCGCTATTTCGTTTTTCTCCTTTGATTTCATTTCTCATGAGCAACGTCATGAAACACATCTCAGTACCATAGGAACATGAATAATCTCACTTGAGATGCAACAAAATCCAATGTAGGGAAGTTTCTATAATGTCCCATAAGACCTAAAATAAAACCAAACCCTGTGGCCTAGGCCTGCCATTTGGCTGTGACCGGGGCGCTGCCTCACTGTCAGACAGCTACTTGCGAGGCTGAGTGCAACCTGCCCTCACGTAAGATTCTAAAATTCCTTACGGGGCTGGGAATCGAACCCGGGTGCGTGGGGCTGGCCCATAAGACCTATGGCTGCTTGCTTTCTCAGTGCTATAGTGTTTGTTTGCTAATGTTTGTGTGTAACTGTGTTGTTATGATTGGTATTGTATTTTGTTGAACTGAGCTGAGCTCAACCAAACTATGCGCATCATCTCGGGGACAATTAGATGTACTCCGACATATTGGCTGCCAGTGCTAAGTCACATTCCACCTCCAAGTATGATACGAGAACGTGGACTTAAGAAGGTCCATCAGCAAAAATCCTCATCTTCCCGTGCACCATGATTTTCCTGATATTAGGGGCAGATGACCTCATAGTTCCTCCCCTTAAAACAACAATAACTAACTTTCCTGATATTAGTAGGAACATACTTCGCTCTCGCCACCCTCCTCTGACTACTGCACGAAGGCTCGTTTAAAGTGAGTTCAACGTGACTGCCTGTTGGAAGCAGTTCTGGCCGATCTCTGCCTCACCGGAACAACAAAGCCTCCAGGTTTTGAGCTTCCTAGAAGAATTTGGTCCACCCTAAATAGAATAAGAACAAATTGTGGCAGATGCGCGGACTCTCTTGACATCTCCGAAATGTACCTGTGGTGCTGATAGACGAACTATTCAGCATATCACACACAATTGTCCACTAACAGCCTCCTCATTAACTATAAAAAGAAAAAGGACTATTCTAATATCTCAAAATATGAAACTTGAACAAACTTGTTAGCTTAATTCACGTGGTTTAAACCAATGAAGGCCGACATAAAGCAAGAACCTTGCCACATCAAGAGGAATAAGATTGTTTGAGTTTCCACAAGTCGTCATGGGTTGGTCAAATGGTGTTCAACAAATTGGTCATGACACACCTTCACCGTTTTATGTGTGTGGGACGGTGAAGTCTGAAGGAAGCAACTACAAAATGTTATTATAAACATTAGATGTCTCCTGTATAACGATGTTAATTTTTACTATAGCTGTGCTAAGTTTTACCATAGTCAATTTTAATGAATATTGTTAGATGAGTATGTTTATGAACTTTGTGTTTTTTATTATATTATGAAGGCACCTGGCTGATGAAGAGCTCGAAACATGTCCCGAAAGTGAAATAAGTTAATTTTAACAATAAATTTGCAAATGTGCAATTTAGTCAAATAGGAATATCAGTCAATACGGACCAATATGATGTCGAATACTCCTACATAAAGGATGTAAATCTGACATTGTGACCCTTATCTGAGTTCAGCCTTGTATATACAGGGTCTTTCATATAAAATAAGAGCGGCAAGCGGCGACTTTGTTAACCGCTGCTGCGGTCACCTTGGCCGAGCTTTTGGTGCGCCCTGCTTTAAGCGTGTGTACAATTCTATATGATGCAGCGGCCTTGCTAGCGTGTGTACAATGCTGAAATCTTACTTTAGTTATTTAGTTAGGTAGTTATTGTTGATGAAACCGAAACCCCTACTTGTGCTAATTTTGTGAGTGATTTATTCGGAAACCGTTCAAGATTCTC
This sequence comes from Meconema thalassinum, assembly GCA_946902985.2. Lineage (NCBI taxonomy): Eukaryota > Metazoa > Arthropoda > Insecta > Orthoptera > Tettigoniidae > Meconema > Meconema thalassinum. The sequence goes on from OX336390.1 coordinate 9,054,300, forward strand.
GCCAATGTCATCTAGCTCATCCTCTGTTAAAATTGTTCGTGTGCGGGCATGTTTTTTATTGAGCATCGAGCCAGTAGTGTCAAACTTATTTGCAATTACGTGAATCTGTGCTAGTGAAAGTGGCACTTCATCAGGAAATTTTTGAACAAATGCATCAGGTACCCGCCGAGCCGACTCGTACTTAAAATAAGTTTTACATAAAAAAAATACGATGTTGCAATGATAACTGTCTCACTTGAGGTTTAGACTGGCGACTGAGCAATTGCAATGTCAAGTTTGGTAATGTCAATCTGTTATTTTTATACAGTCCATCGGAACTTATGTACTATATTTAAACACAAATAGTGCTAAATGTTCCGGCATAACTCAACAAGATGACAGTGTTTCGCCCCGGTGTGCTATTGGGCTCTTCAGTTGGTTAAAGCACACCTCACCAAGACACTGTCTAGTGCGCACTGGGAAGGCCATTGCAAGACGTATTTGATACATGTGTATCCGCGTCACGAGCAAGCCAGTGCACTATGGGAGTCGAAACTCCATTCCAAAGCAATTATAACCTTACCTTGGCAATGAATATACAATTTTCATAAGAAAATATGCATTGTCCGTTGAGCCATAATATATTTAAACACAAATAGTGCTAAATGTTCCGGCATAACTCAACAAGATGACAGTGTTTCGCCCCGGTGTGCTATTGGGCTCTTCAGTTATGTACTATGCGCGTGCTTTCAATACTATAGGGGTTTCGGTTTCATCAACAATAACTAACTATAGTAAGATTTCAGCATTGTACACACGCTTAAAGCAGGGGGCCTTGGCGCGCCAAAAGCTCGGCCAAGGTGACCGCAGCAGCGGTTAACAAAGCCGCCGCTTGCCGCTCTTATTTTATATGAAAGACCCTGTAGTTATTTTTTATTTTCAATGCTCTTTTAATTATCTTTATATTATAATATGTATTGTGATGTGTTTTGTACTATAGGCTAAGTAAAATTAATTTTGTTAGCTAGGAACTTGACTTCATTAATTCTTGACGAGAGCAGAGCCTGTCTCTTGGATAATATATGATTTTCATCTCGTTTCATATTCCGGGAGACATTAGACGGTCCGTTAATCACTACTGCACTGGGAATATGTGTTGTTGTTTTGGTAAGAGTGGAATTTAACTGAACCAAAGTAAAAAATTCTTAGACAACTGAAATTAGCCAAGATACCTGCAGTAATGATATCTGGAGACGATATTGTAATAGTTGTTGACTCCTCCGCTAAATGTTACCCGCCCAGCCATCCCAAATAGGATCACGACTTGTAGAGGTGAAATTCCAGCTGACTCTGCCATTTTTAGCATCATGTACAGTATTGCCAACCCCATGCATTCGGTACTATATCGCATCCGGGAGACCAATGATTGTTAGGTGCCGCACAGTGGGGGAGTCACAGGTGGACATAATCCTATTTGCTGATGATGTTCTGATTTAGGGAGAAAAATATTGAGAAACGGAAAATGAAGATCAGTGTAGAGGAAAGTAAAACAGTGGTAATGACAAGAGGAAAGTAAAACAGTGGTAATGACAAGAGGAAAGTAAAACAGTGGTAATGACAAGAGGAAAGTAAAACAGTGGTAATGACAAGAGGAAAGTAAAACAGTGGTAATGACAAGAGGAAAGTAAAACAGTGGTAATGACAAGAGGAAAGTAAAACAGTGGTAATGACAAGAGGAAAGTAAAACAGTGGTAATGACAAGAGGAAAGTAAAACAGTGGTAATGACAAGAGGAAAGTAAAACAGTGGTAATGACAAGAGGAGAGAAAGAAGAAAAAGGGATGTAGCAGAGCACTTCAAATATGTTGTTGTTGTTGTTGTTGTATCTTATGGCTAGCCCGGATTCCAATCCATCAGCTTTCTTGCGTTCCAATAGAGTTGTGTGAGGTTTCCTGAAGTTCTAGCAGTCACATCAAGTTTGTTGCAATGTAGCAGGTGTCCCTTATCCATTTTACTTCCAGGTTCGTGACCAAGTGTGCATTCTTCAGATATCAGGATGTTGATTCGTTTCAGGCAGTCGTGGCCAGTGTTAAGTCTGAAGAAGGCTATAGCTTCTCTTCTTGGTGTTAATTTATAGTGATCCCATTTAGCATCAATGTTTCTGCTGTTTTCTTTGCCATTTCTTCATACCTGTTTTTGATAGTATTTTCCAAGATCCTTTTTGCTGACATAAAATCAGTCTGACTGACAGGTTGTTGTAGTGTGGTACCTTTTTTTGCTAATCTGTCTGCCTCTTCATTTCCTGCTATTCGAACATGTGAAGGGATCCACTGAAATGAGATCTGTTTGTGGAGTCTTTGAAGGGTTTTTATCATACAAAATTTTTTATTCAGTTCTTTATTTTGAGGCTTATAATTTGACGAGACGGCTTGGATGACTGCTTTTGAATCTGTAATGATAACGCATTTTTGATAATCAATGTTTCTGCCTAATAACTGTTGGAGTGCATGTGAAATTGCTCTTATCTCAGCATCAAAGTTTGTTTTGTTTTGGCCTACTGGGAAGTAGAGTGAGAAGAGGGATGAATGTATTCCTGCTCCAGTTCTATTTTCTTTGTCTTGTGAGCCATCCGTAAATATTTTTAGCCATTGATTTGACGGATATCTTTCTTCTATTGTACAGAGGGCCAGTTGTTTTAGATCATGTGGTGAAGAGTCTTTCTTGCAGACCTCTTCTAGCAAAGTAAGATCTGTAGTCACTTGTATATATTCAATGGGATTGACTGGCATACAGAGTGGTTCAAGTTTTATTTGCAGATTGCTCTTATTGATATATTCTTTGGCGAGACTTAAGGGATCTTTTTGTGTTTTGAGATTGGGGCTAGAAACTGGTTTTTTGATCCATGTCATTTGAGGTAGTCTTTGTATACTGAGGCATTGGCTGTTTGATGTTTCATCTCTTCTTCTATTGGTAAGTTGTGGGTATATAATTGCAAGGTCGTTATAGGTGTGGTTTTTATTGCGCCTGTTATGATTCGTAGGGCATTATTCTGACACCTCTTGAGGCGATCAATGTTTGACTGGGGTGCTGTAGAGAGTACTTCACTGCCATATTTTATGATAGGTTTGATGTAAGTATTGTAGGTTTTGTTGAGTGTGTCTTGAGTGCTCCCCCAAGTAGCTCCTGCTAGTCTCTTCAGTAATTTCATCCGTTTGCTTACTTTATCCTCCACAAGTTGTATGTGTTTGGTCCAGTTCAGCTTCTTGTCCTTGATGTTACCTAGGTACTTTGTACTTTCACTTTTTGGAAGGTCTTGATTACTAAATTTGAGACTAAAAGTTGGATTGTGGTGTCTCAGGGAGAAAAACTGGTATACTGTTTTGGTTGTATTGATTTCCATATTATTGTTTTCAGTCCAGTTTTTGAGTTTTATAAGTGCCTGGTTCATTCTGTGTTCAAGAAGCATTTGCTGATTTTGGCTGTTACGTGCTGTGGTCCAAATGATAACATCGTCTGCAAACATGCTGATATTCACATTACCTACTTCCTTTATTGTTTTTGGAAGATCATTGATGTACACATTGAATAAAGTTGTGCTTGATACAGCTCCTTGTGGGAGGCCTAGTTTTGATTGCTTGCAACCTGAAGTTTTGTTGTTGTAACGAACATGGATCAAAAAACCAGTTTCTAGCCCCAATCTTAAAACACAAAAAGATCCCTTAAGTCTTGCCAAAGAATATATCAATAAGAGCAATCTGTAAGTTTGGATGTGGAAATCAACATGAGACTACAATGTGGGAGTGTTTTCTATCATCAGTTAAAGACATTCCACTCAAGTGATGCACAAGACCTATTACTTGCCACTTCTTACTAAAGAAAATGGGAATCTCTTATAGAGATAGAAGAATAATACATAGTTTGTATAAGAATGAAAGGGGAATAATAAGATCTGGCAATAACCAGGAAGAGGTTGAAATAAGAAAAGGAGTACGACAAGGATGCTCGCTATCTCCTTACTTATTTAATTTGTATGTCCAAGGTGCCATAAATAGGATAAGAGAAGAGATTCAAGTTGGAGTAAATATACATGGGGAAAAGATTGACATGCTCCGATTCGCAGATTACATTGCTTTAACAACAGATAATGAAGATGATCTTCAACAGATACTTCATGTAATGAATAACATCCTTAAAAACGAATTTAACATGAAGATGAATAAAAATAAAACAAAAATACTCGTATGCAGTCGGAACCAGGAAGATCATAGAAGAGCACCAGCAATTTATATCAAGAATGATAGAATACAACATGTGAAGGAATATAAGTATCTGGGAAGCTTGATAACGTATGATGGAACCAGCAAACGAGAAATTTGGAGTAGAATTAGTCAGGCAAAGAACGCCTTTTATAGAAAGAAGAATCTCTTCACATCCAGAAGTATAGACCTAAAAATAAGGAAAAGACTGTTGAAGACATACGTGTGGAGTGTGGCTTTGTAAGGTAGTGAGACCTGGACAGTAGGGAAGTTAGAAGAGAGGAAGTTGATGGCTTTTGAGGCTTGGTGCTGGAGAAGAGTGCTTAAGATCGGTTGGATACAACATATGACAAATGAAGAGGTATTCAGAAGAGCAGGAGAAAGTAGAAGCTTTATGAAGAGCCTGAAAACAAGAAGAGCAAATATGTTGGGCCATATTCTCAGACATAATAGCCTGCTAGCAAGAGTCATCGAAGGGATGTTAGAAGGGAAAAACACTAGAGGAAGACCACCACTTGCATACATCACACAGTTAATGACAGACACGAACACAAAATCATATCGTGAATGGCGGAGAATACAGAAGATTGGCGAGTTGCTGCAAACCAGCCCCAGGGCTGTTAACTTAAGAGAGGAGCAGAATGTTGGCCGATGACGAGGAGAGATCAAAGTAGAATACATCTTCAGCTTCTAAAGGCTAAAAGCCTTGTCATTGCAGCCATTTCTTCAGCAGTTCTCTTCATATTGCCATACGAATCACATTCCATTTCCTTGACAATGTTCTTGAGATACGATTGTCTTCGTCATCCTCTTGGTTTCTTCCCCAAAAATTTTCCTTCAAAAATTACCTGGAGTGGGCCAGATGATACTATTGTTGTTTCATATTAAATATTGTTTTATATTTGGCATTCATTGTTGCCAATATTGCCAATATCATAATTCCACACAATACAACATTTGAAACAAGTTTAATAATTAGTTGATGCATTAAAAACTGTACTCACATTGCTCTTTATTTACAAATATACTGTATTCTCTCCTGTGCTTGGATGAAGCAAATTTATCTATCAGCTTGGTTGATGAGGTCATAATTATTTAATTTCTAACTTTGTGTTCAGAGCTATAGAAGAAAATGGATTTGTTAATAAATATTCCACTTTCATTTTCCTATGTCGCATACAATTGACATATTAAGTAACTATGTAGCGTGCCCCAAAAGTTAAAAACACATTCATACAGTAGAAATTAACTTCAGAAAACTGAAAATGCATGAATATAGTTTGGTCTAATGTCAGAAAGCTGCGAACAATGGCTGAATACCTGTTCAAGGGCGTGGGGTGGACCCTTCTCCCATAGAGACAGAAGCAGAAAGTGGAATGAAGCTACGCTATGGGCCCAATCTGCTGGCCCTTGAGAGAGAAAGAAAGTTCCCTTCATAGCACTGAAGAATTCGCGTGCAAGACAGTGCTATGTCCACTGTTTCCTCACCTGGCCCATCAAGCCATATACTTTACATGGAGCTTTCTGTGGACCGGCCCTCGCTATGACGATGCACCGTACGAGCCTGTCAGGATCTTAACCTAGGGATGAGTTATTTATAATGAATTCTCTTTAAAGATTCTAGAAGGGTAAAACACTTATTTTAAGTTGAGTACCTGCATTATAAAGTAATTTAAAAAAACATTAATTAAACAAATTCTTTGCATTGCTGCCTAACGGCCTTGGGTGGGCAGGGCCCATTCGGCCCTTAATGACGCACCGTCCCTGGAGGAGAGTGTCATATCGAGTATGTGTCCCATGAATTATCTTTCCTTTTCTTGATGGTGTTCAACAGGCATCGATTCTCCTGAATTTGGTTCAGAACAAGCTCATTTGTCTTTCCTTCCATCCAGCTTGTTCGGGTCATTCGTCTCCAAAACCACATTTCAGCTGCCTCAAGTTTTGATTCTTCTCTTTTCCCAAGTGTCCATGTTTCACAACCATAGGTCAACACACTCCAAACAAAGGTCTTCCTTATCTTCAAGTTGAGGTGCTCATTGAGCAGCAAATTCTTCTTATTTTGAAAGGCTTTCTTTGCCAACACTATTCTTTTCTTAATTTCTGAGATGCATCTGTTGTCATAATTAATCACAGTTCCCAAATAACAAAATTCAGTTACTTGTTCAATGGCACTAACATTTAACATTATATTAGCTAAAATTGGCAGTTGAAATGAAATTCCTGAGGAGTATGGTACAGAAGACTAGGAGAGAGATAGTGAGATGGAGAGACGGATGACTGGAAAGAGAGGTTGAGCAAGAGGGGTGCTCCAACCTGGCCCAAGCTGGATGATGATATAATACCAACTAATCACATGTGCCATTTTTAGAGTGCGCGACAAACCATTGGAAGCCTGAAGGTCAAGGGGCCCTCCGCTCCGCTCTCCTCCCTGCGCCTGGTGATGTTGCCATGCTATTGCATGCGAGAACGTACATGACGACACCGCACCGACTATGCGTGACCTTCAGGCTTCCAATGGTTTGTCCCGCACTTTAGCCTATTTTCATTTATGAAAAAATAGGCTTATGAGATCACCTTTTGTCCGTGTGTCTGTCTGTGTGTGCGTGCGTGTGTGATTCGTGTGTGTCCCTAATAAAATCTAAACGGCTGGAGCGATTTCAATGAAACTCGGTAAGTTCATAGCACTATTCCGGACGACCCCGACCGTGCCCTTCAAATTTTGTTACGTCTCACCAATCCATCATGGCGGCTGTGCGAAATATTTCACCAGCATTCAATATCTCCGAAACTATTACCGATATCACCCTGGAATTCTTTACGGTGATAAAGGAAACGACTAGAAGTTCACCTGTGTGACTTTTCAAAAACTGGTAACTACAAAACCAACATGTCGGCCAAGCGAAGTTGCGACTTTTAAATATACGTTTCTCGCGATTTAACCAACCAAACGCAATGAAACTTGCTACACTATATGTTTATACACATTGTAATGCACCGACATCTAACTTCGTTAAATTGTTTACATAACCACAAGATGGCGGATGTGCAAAATATTTCACCGGCATTCTATATCTCTGTAACTATTACCGGTATCACCCTGACATTTTGTACGGAGATAGAGGGCACTACTGGAAGTTCATCTACAAGACTTTTAAAAACCGGTTAACTACAAAACGAACATGGCGGCCAAGCAAATTTGAAAATTTTAAATGGACCTTTCTCCTGATTTTATGTTCCAAACGCAATGAAACTTGGTACAGTACATGTTTATACATATTGTAATGCAATGGTATCTAATTTATTTCAATTGTTTGCATATCCTCAAGATGGTGGCTGTGCGAATTTTAAAATTAAGTTGTTATTTCTTGTGTCGTAATCGTGCGATCGAAGTGAAAGTTTGAATAATGAACCTACGCAATAATTTTCCTTCAATGGTACATGACTCTATCGCCTATACATTTAACAATCAAACATGGCGACCATCCGAAATATTTATACGGCTCTCAATATCTATTAATCTACTACAGCAATCAAACCGAAATTTTGTATGTTGATAGTGGCAATTAACATAAGTAGGATATATGAAAATAGGCTGTATAGTTCTTCACGGAACTACTTGTTATTAACATCAAATTAAACTATTTTTCATAGAAGTATTAACAGCAAAGCTTTGCTCGTAATTACTTTAGTTTGTTCATAGCAAACCCCTGAAGAAGGCCGAAACATAAAGTTGTTAAATATCCATTGGTATTCGTTGTTTGAGTCTTCAGTCTTGAGACTGGTTTGATGCAGCCCTCCATCCTTCCCTGTCCTGAACTAATCGTTCGATCTCTACATCTCCGGGATTGCTTGAATCCATGTTAGGTCTGTATTGGTTAAATTATCTAACAAATTTATAACTAGTCCATATTTCCGCCCAATCAATACTTTATTTTTGTGAATACAGTTTTGTTAATAACTTGGGTACATGTTTCGGGATCCTCTACGTGTCCCATCTTCAGCCTTAATTGTTGTAGTTAACAACAATGATCCAAATTCATGCAACACTGTCTCTACATAGCTACCACACCCTACAACCGAGACAATCTGTTTAACATATTCTAACCTTGGTCTACCCCTGAAGTTCTTGTCCTTGACCCTTCCTTCCATAACTATACTCTGTATTTCGAAAGAATGAACGTGAAGGAAATGGCGGGGCTTGGAACAGCTGAGCTGTGTTGCCAAGTTTTTATTGTTGATGTAGAACAGCTGATTCGAATAATACACAGGGCTACACTTCGGATATTATTTCGGTACTATTATGAGCAATATAATGCAAATGTCGATCCTGAGTCAACGCCGAGGACATTCAAATAGAGAAATACGGTATAAAATTAATAAATAACACACCGAAGCTATGCTACCTTTGTCACCGTTATTCAATAAATACGAGAAAGAGGCCAAACACTCGACAGCTATACAAATATAATACAAAATACAAACACAAAGTAATCTGACGATGAATATATCAACACTCACCATGCAATGATTATATCCATCAAGACGAAACAAGAGTTTGGGTGAAGGTTGTTCACAGTTTACAGCAGTTAACACAGAACGCAGAAATAACATCATGACAGTACAAAGCACACTCACTCACTGTATCGCGACTCTGTAGGGTTAATAATAGCCTCCACATACGTAATGTTAAGGTAAAGTATTTAGCACCAAGCACACAAACAAGCTGTTCTGTGGCGATATTATTGCAGTGATTTTACATTGTCGATTTGTAGGTTATTGAATGACAAGCGTTAATTTGAACACTACGGTATGCAATGAAACATTACTGGATACGTAAAAATTAAGACTAAATGTACATAGCCTATTTTGTACGTCACGCATGCATTCCAAATTAAGTATATTTAAATTGGAATTGAACAAGGCTAACCATGAAAATAGTTTGATGTCGAAATGAAAGATAGCCGGCCGTTACAGGTCTCCAGCTGTATTTCCTGCATTTTTCCACGTTCTTCCTGCGGTACTATTTACAACTTACTGACTCGAAATGATGGCAATGAAACAAACTCCGACACAGGCGACTGAATGAATGACAATAAGTATGGTATTAGTTGTCAAAATCCAGCCAATAGGAGCCCGCGGCTGTTCCAAGCTCCCACCATTTCCTTCATACAGAGTATACTGTAAGCTTGCTATTCCTGGGTGTCTTAGTATGTGTCCTACCAACCTATCTATTCTCTTCATTAACAGTCGCCAGAAACATCTCTCCTCTCCCATTCGTCTTAATACCTCTCATCTGATCTTCATCAGTCTCCTGTAACACCACATTTCAGACGCTTCCAATTCTCCTCTTTTCTGCTGCTCTGACAGTCCAAGTTTCACTTCCATAGAGTCTTTTATAAGGACAGCTTTTAGATATGTCACTATGTATTGTTTTTCTTTTAATGATCTATTGATTTGAAATGTACTAATCATTTTCCGATCATCATCAACTAGAGCAGTTTCCTGCTTGGAGCACAAGCCTCTCCATCCACCACTTCTCTTCTGTCACTGTTGTCCAATTAACTTCTTTTCTCTCGACACTTTATCCAACTATCCCTTGGTCTTCCTCTAGGTCTCTTTATCTTCCACTCCATTTCCAATATTTTCTGTGGTATTCTCTCTTCTCCCATTCTTTACACGTGTCCATACCACTGTAGCCTTGATTTTTCAATCCTATCCTGTGGGGGTTCTTCCTTTAATATTTCTCTGACTCTATCATTTGTGACTCTGTCCATTCTGGTTACACCTATACGACTCCTCTGAAACTTCGTTTCCACTGCTTGTATTCTGCTTTTATCTCTCCCCCTCATCACCCAAGTTTCTGATTGGCACAAAGTAAGTCTTTACGAGAAAGTATCAAATTTAAAAACATTAGGATTTGATTGGCCAAGTACAAGCTATAGGCTACCTGGCTCCCAGTTTGCTAGAACTAGAGATATATAACAACCTTCCTGAGTAACTTGACGCTTTAAGGGATGTATTCATATCAGAAGCAAATATTGTGCAAAAGTAAAACTGGTAAAAGCAAAATCCATCACATGAAGGTAATTAATTTGACAAAAAAAGTGACAGTCAGTCTGAAAGACTAGACCTTGTATCATTTTAAATGCTACAAATGCTGAAAAATGCTAGAAAGGCTGGAGGTTTCTCGCTTCGCTCGAAGCCAAAGACTCTTGACATGTTAGAAAATTATCTGCATAATACTTATCTTGCTTATCTTGTTTCAAATTATTTGCGAACGGCAAGTGCAAACCAAGGGCAAAGCAAGGTCCAGCGCGCGGGGACGTGCCCCTTCCATCCGGTCTAAAAACACTTATAGTGGGCGATGTATTAAAGATAGAGATATGCTCTCGCGGACTTTTTTTTGTAGAACTTTTCAGGCTGACCAATCCTTACGCTCACAGTATATTGATATTTTTAACGGTTTTCCCAGCGTAAGCTTAAAAAGTGCACCGACGCCAGGTTGTTTTTTCGACTTTTTCACTGAAATTGTTACTGCTTGGCTTCCTTGGATCATAAATACATTATTCTCTTCAGAAACCTTCCTCGTTTTGAGAATGGTGAAAACCGCATCAAAATCCATCCAGTGTTTCTCGAGATTACCCGTGACATCCAAGAATCGGGGGACTTGGTTTTATACTAAGTAGAGATTTCATTCTGTAATGTGTTCCCCAAGCCACTCTCTGCCTCTGCTGTGTGTGAGTTTCTACCATTAAACCAGCAATGTTCAGTATGGACATTGCCATGAATTCACTAACTCTGATAGACTGGGTTTTTATAAGAGTCTCATTCATACTTGATAAACTGTCGACACACTTGGCTCGCACAGCGCCAGCGCCCAGAATGCAACAGTTTGTCTCCTTTAGCTTGAGAATAGGAAGCAACATTGATCATATTGTCTGCCATAGGGATCGAGGAACTGGTGAAAGCGTTGCAGGAGATCGTCTTTATTCCCAAGAGGGACGTGAATCTACCCTTCTTGTTTGCTGTGGATCATTGCTTCAGTGTCCGTGGCCAAGGCACGGTTCTGACGGGAACAGTACTGCAAGGCACCATCAGCATAAACGATGTAAGTCACCACTACTGTCCCTATTGACGTCCGAAACGGGGGAGGAGCTTACGGTCAGCTGTTTGCAATATGGCGGCGAGATAGTGACGAGAAGTGTGCGTTTGTTATGGCTTCTAATTTATGATGGCAAAATACTACATATTTTCTTTCATTGATAGAAATATTTTTATAATCAATTTAAATGCCAAGCTTAATTACTACCAGTTAAAAATATTACCCACATGTAGATAGTTAATTTACTGTCTGCTGTTACATATATGAAGCCTGTACTTGGGAGCCTAGCGGTATCGATGTTTTTTATTAATTTCACAATATATATATCTCACATAACACAAAGGACAACTCCCTGATAATAAATTGAATCAAGCGACCCTGAATTTGCATGAATGTTTTGTGTTCAAAGAAGTGTTACTTGGGATGTTCAAATCATACTTCAATATTGCAAATATTGACCTACATACTTCCTGTTCAAAGGCAAGAATATAAATTTATTAATCTCTTGCCACAGGCAAGTTAAAATGGAGGCATCCTCTTTATCAATATATTTAATTAAATATTTAAAATACAGATATTTAACAAAGCTGGAGTCTCCATTTGAACTTGTCATAAGCAAACGGAACAGATCAAAAACTATACTTTGAGCCAAATCAAATTCACTCCTCAGCTCGACATAAACCATAATACCAATTAAAACCTATACAAAACATACTCTCCTTACTGTTGTACAACTTTCAAACCAACTATTCGCACTCAAAACTGTAAAACCCTGAAATGGGAACTAATTAAAGTTAGAATAGCCTAGGCCGATCCGGTCTCCTGCTACATTACCGCATATGTATAGGCCTACTTAACATCACTATAACTTCAAAATTACTGCTTAGTGACCTATCTGCCTGAGTAGTATAGGTGTTACCGGCCTGCCTGGGATGATGGGTCACCAAACCGGTACTTAAAACTAAGATTTTACACATTAATCAACTAAATTCAACAGTAAGGAGATCATAACCAAAAACACAATTTAAGCCAAATCATACTTCAATATTACAAATATTGACCTACATACTTGCAGTTCAAGGGCAAGAATATAAATTCTCTGGCAAATTAAGGCTAGGAACAGCATTTTTCTTAAGTTTTCTAACCATTCGGCTATTGTCAATCGGAAGAACCCCTAAAATAAGTTTACGAAGAGCGGATTACATTCTATGTACGGCACAGAAGTAATAGGCTACAAGTTCATCAGTATTTTTGATGTAGCTAAATCCTTGAAATGAAAATCCACAGCCTGCTTCCAGTCTCCGACCGGGTCAGGAATGGAATGAATGAAGCCCCCATCTAGCGGCGAGGATATGAACTGTGCCGGCTGCCGAGGCCTGACGCACTCCTCTGGGGCAATGATTAAATGAATGACAGATGAAATGATATGATAGTGAAGAGTGTTGCTGGAATGAAATTTTGACAGGGAAAACCGGAGTACCCGGAGAAAAACCTGTCGGCCTCCGTTTTGTCCAGCACAGATCTCACATGGAGTGACCGGGATTTGAACCACGGACCCAGCGGTGAGAGGCCGGCGTGCTGCCGCGTAAGCCACGGAGGCTTCTTAGCTAAATCCTTGTGAATACAAATTAGAGACAATAACTATCAATAATCAACAGTACCGGTGGAAAGAAGTCTTCTTTACAAAAATGCAGACTGCACACTGTCATGTAACATGTAACACGTTTTCCAATTGACAGCACCGAAGCCCATCTTTCTCTCTGAACTTTTTGTACAGGAAAGTAGTGAAGATATTTCGTACCCGTTTAATACGATTTGCAACCGTATACAGAGCAGTACCTCCTCGAATTTGACAAATTTCTTTCTGTTTCCATCACGACGTCAATGCTTCACCATCTAAATAAACCTCACCAGTCACAATGTTACAGCTTCAACATTCTACCGCGTGGCTGCGCCATCCAACTTCTCTGACGTCAATAATCTCACTGAAGTTGAAGCACCCCTTTTTAAAAATTTTATTTACTGTTCATACTCTCTGCATGCTCGTCTAACTACATGCACTTACAATCCATTTTTACAAATCAACAAAATAAAGTACATTTTAAAAATTAAATTTCTAGATGACTGTTAATCTTAACAATATCAAACAATATTAGTCTTTGTTTTTCCTAAGTGCTTGAAAAATCCAGAGCATTAACAAATTTAGAAAATTCCTTTAAATACTCTTTTAATCGCACAGATATCTGCATTGGCCAGTTATCGTCTCTATTAACACTTTCAATCAAGAATTGCCTAATATCTTTCTCTTCACTGCACTCAAAAATTATGTCACCGTGGCCCACATTTTCACCGAGTGTGTGGATCTTGCTGACTTACGAAGAAACCTTGATTTGCAGATGACACTCAAACTTATATTAGCCGATGACGCGGTGGCTGCTGATCGCGTTATCCGCTTTATAAGTGAGAGTGGGTTAGGGCCAGCAATCTAAATTTTCCAGTATAAATTGGCTCAACGACTTGTTCGTTTTTGATTGATAATTTTTTGTTTTTCCATAATTTTTGTTTATTTTTATAATTTGTTTTGTTTTGTTTTTGTTTTATTAATTTTTGGTCTTTTAAAATTTAGGTGTCCACCTCAAAATTTTAAATTCAAATCCAAATTTGTAATCTTTAATCTGTGTTAAGAGGGGCAGATGTCCTTGTAGTTCTGCCCCTTAAAACAACAATAATTAACTAACACCTATAGTCTGAGGGCTGCTTTTTCAGGATCACTCGGGAATACGTATAATTTTAATCTACCTGCAACTGTTGGAAGGAATTCCTTTTCATGTGTGCCTTTTGAAGTTAGTTCGCATTTTTGCCTTCATTCATGAATTTCTTCTTTGAGATTTGTTTTTAATGTTGAGATGGGTATTCTATCGAAACAAACCTCACTTTGCAATTTTATCAGCCAGCTCATTGCCTACAACACCTTTTACTATTCACCTTCTTATACTCTCAATTAGTTGGTTATGATTTTTGAAGTACCTTAATAAACATTTACGTAGTTTAAAAGTGCCACCAATCTTTGTGCAGAATATTTTGGTGAATGTTGGTGCGGTGATTACAGTAGAGGAAGTTCCCATCCACCTTACGCTGCTGCGATCTGTACAACATTTTTGTACCATAGCTATCAATTAATTGTTGAGCAAATCATTGCACAACATTATTTTAAAACTAACCGGGTGAGTTAACCGTGGTCGTTACGGCATGACTGCTGGCAGTCGCTCACATCCGGGAGGCGAGGAGGTTCGAATTCCCCGCCGGCAACCTTGAAGGTGGTCTTCTGTGGTTTCCCATCTTCCTTCCAGGCAAATGCCGGGGTTGGTCCCTAACTATAGGCCACAGCCGCTACCTTCCAACTCCTTGTCCTTACATTCACACTTCCACTGCAGACAACACTCCACACGTGATGGTACTTGTAGCTCACCCCATGGGTGTCCGCCTGGAAGCAGCTACAGTCTCAGGCGAGCCGAACATGTCCTCGGACACTCCCGGCACTAAAAGCCGTACGATAAATAAATAAATAAATAACCATCTTTTAGCGAATGTAACTCGCAAAATATCACGAAATCTAATTTATTGCATGAATTGTGCAAATTATTACGAAATATACTCCACTATGTACGATAACTACTAAATATTATCGCCAAAAGCTCTCCAATAAACATTTAAATGCTTCTGAGGAATTGACCGTCGTGGTTTCCTTCTCGTTTGATTGAGTGCTGCACACAAATGCTCACTAAGTGTATCCAGTTCCGCGATTACATCATATGGCGTTGTGGTTGATTTACCCCAGACTATAAGGAAGATTGCAGAATAAACAACAATAATTATGACAATTTATTTCGCGAAATATCCACCGAAATAGCGTCAGTTTTATCACCAAAATCAACAGTTTTGTTTTACCAAAAAATAAGGCCCTTACTTATCTCTAGGGCCCGGATTTTGATGAAAAGTGTATTCTACATTAAATATGTTAGATATATGGGGTTTTTAAAAGTCATTAAAATGCATTTTTCCTACTTTTTGCAGAATAATAGTACATTATGCAACAAGCCTATAATGTTAATAATTAAGACACGAGTATGTTTATAAAACGAGCGTATGCGAGTTTTATGATTTCTATATGGGTGTCTTAATTACCATTATAGGCGAGTTGCATACGACTGTTTATGTTTGATGATAGTTATTATAACTATTTTATGTTCGAACATAAATATTCATGAATATCTGTCGAGATTTTGCCAGTTTTATGTACTGAACAGAGCGCATGTGACGCAGAGAATACCTTGTATTTGACCATGGCCTCCTCGATTACCCCACTATGACACTAGGCCACGCAGTGAAATATAAATTAGAAGGCCTTGGAAGTCAGCGCAGGTGCGATGCTATCCTCACCTAATTGGTCACACAACTGTTTCTTGAGCTCTGATTGGTGGGAGAAACTGTATCTTAATAACAAATTGTACTATAATGAGCCTAGTACAGTTTTCTGACATATAATATTTACATTTCGACATGGTTGAACATAAAGTAACATTTAGGTGCATTTTTCATGTGTTATATGTTTATAGTTTTTTTATTGAATATGTGAATATGGATAAATGCTCACTTTAAAGTTATGTTTTTAGTATCTGTATTTCTAAACATGTCAGCGTTAACATTCTTGCACTAACCCATATACTGTAGTTCTGCAGTGCTCATCTGTTTTCATTACCCGTTTCTTATCTACGCAGCTGATTTAATTTTTCTCGACGATGCATTTGTGTGTACAGTTTGCGTCACTGATTTCTTCACATGCACGTGAGTGTTGCGTCAGTCTGAGAAAAGAAATGGGGTAATCCCCTCAGCGCCATGTGGTTTGTGTCGAGTCTTTCTTTATTAGAAGTGTTGACAGCTCTGACGCAGCTCTGGCCTCTGACCGTTGACCGTTCACTCACCAGCTATAGAACTGTAGGGGTGTGTTTGTGTCGTTTTGTTGTGCAGTGCAATTGAAATGCCAAAACAGAAGCAGTCAACTGCAAGCCGTTTAAAACAGTTTGTGTCGGATTTCGGTGAAAACATATTCTCAACTGATGGAACTATTTTGTTCTATAAAGTGTGCAAAATCAAAGTCGTACAACAACACGTCAGGCGCGATAAACATTTGCGAGGTTTTGAAAATGTGTCTCAATTACTTTTAAAAGAAACTGCTTCAACATCAAATAACAAGTCATCTTCCTTTTATAAAGAATTATTTGAAGTGTTTTTTAGTGCTAATATTCCACTAGGAAAACTAACCAATCCTAAATTAAGTGATTTCCTCGAACGCCACACTGGTCATACTATTCCAGACGAATCAACATTGTGTAAAAACTACCTATCAAAATGTTACGAAGACACGTTAAACCGAATGTGTGTGTGTGTATGGGAAAAATAAAAACAACGTATCAATTGACGAGACTACAGATTCAGAGGGACGTTATGTAGGAAATGTAGTGATAGGGACCCTAGAAACAAACAGTCCCGGGCAAACTTTTCTGCTGACCTCGGAGGTTTTGGAAGCGGTTAACCACACTCAGATATGCCAACTGTTCGATAAATCCACTTGTTTAATATGGCCTAGGGGAATACAACATGAGGATGTGCTCCTCTTCCTATCAGATGCAGCACCTTAAATGGTAAAGGCAGCAAAATCTATCAAAGCATTTTACTATAAGTTGGTGCATGTTACTTGTCTGGCCCATGCTTTTCAACGAATTGCAGAAGAGATCCGATCAAAATTTTCAGTAGTAGATAGACTAGTTTCCACAGTAAAGGAAGTCTTTGTCAAAGCACCATCAAGCACTAAATATTTCAAAGACAAGGCCCCCCTGATGTAGCTTTGCCCCCCGCACCAGTTTTAACACGCTGGGGTACCTGGTTGACAGCATGCATATACTATTGTGTCAATTTTCAGATAGTGAGAGAAGTAGTGAATGGCTTTGATAGGGCAGATGCTAAGGCTATTGGGAGTACACAGGACCTGTTTTCTGATCCTCAAATGGAAGGTAAATTGGCTTGCATAAAATCAAATTTTTCATTTTTGCCAGAAACCATAACCTGCCTATTGGCCAAGTCAATAGAGTTAGTCAGGAATGCTGAAGGTTGTATAAAATATGTAAAAGGTGAGATTGGAGACACAGTCAGACAGAAAATAAAATTTGTATTGGACAAGAATAAAGGTTATCAGACAGTGTGTCAAATAGCCAGTATTTTGCCAGAAGAAGACTTCAGAATTGGCATTTTTGAAGAGGACTTACCAGCCAGTGACATGGTGTTCTTCAAATATTACATCAGTGGAAGTGGAGAGAAGTTTCTCGAAATATAAAACAGTATTAGCTGACAACCGCCGTTCCTTCACTTTTAATAACTTGAGGATGACGATGGTGGTGTATTGCAACGCTAACTAAGGCATGTTTAATTAACAATATATATTTCACTTTGTAGTAGAAATGAAAATGACATATTGTTAATCTATTGATAATAGTTTAGTGGTAATACACTAATTCTGCTAAGAATGTTTGTTATTCGAACCGTTATTTGTACAAGACAATCTTGAAATTGATCATTTTTGGTCTTTTTTCTAAATTAGGTCATTTTAAGAGAATTTTAGGGGCATTTTATCGATCATTTTTGATAATTTTAAGGTCATCAACATCCGGGCCCTACTTATGACCAACACCAGTGTCGATAGTAGACATACTGCACCAACTCCTGGTCCTTACAAGAAAACATTCATTTGTTGAAGGTCAACTTGCTAAAATCTGTTCTCTCATGTGAGAAATGTCATTACTAACGAGTCCCCTTCGCTTGTTCCAGACCATAGAGATCCCAGTGCTGAAGACGTCCAAAAAGGTGAAGTCGCTGCAGATGTTCCACGAGCCGGTGAACCGTGCGGGGCCGGGGGACAGGCTGGGTGTCTGTGTGACCCAGTTCGATCCCAAGCAGGTAGAGAGGGGACTGTTGTGTGCTCCGGGCTATGTCAGTTCCATCCGAGCGGCCGTGGTCTCCATGAACAAGATCAAGTACTTCAAGGGCCCCATCAAGTCCAAGGCTCAGTTCCACATCACCATGGGGCACGAGACGGTGATGGCGAGCACCACGCTGTTTGGGCTCGTAGATGGAGAGTCAGAGGAGGCGTTGGATATGACACGGCAGTACCTGTACCTCCCGGAGCTGTCTGCGGAGGAAGGTACGGAGGTGCCCGTGAGGCAGTACGCCCTGCTCGAGTTCGACCGTGCCGTGCTGGCCGTGTCGGGCAGTCTGGTCATCGGTTCCAAACTGGACATGGACATCCACTCGCCAGCGTGCCGGCTGGCCTTCCACGGCCGCCTCCTTCACGCCTTCGAGGACAGAGACTACGGCAGGAATAAGCTGAGCCAACTCCAGGTGTACAAGGAGAAGTGCAAGACCGGCACTGTGGAGCGTCTCCTCGACAACACGGGTGTCATCGTCAAGAACCTCTTCAAGAAGGAGACCACTCTCCAGTTGTTCTCAGGCATGAGAATGATTCTGTCCACCGGAGAGCACGGCTACATCGACAGCTCTTTCGGACAGAGCGGCAAGATCAAAGTCAGGATACCCAGTAAGTTGGACTCTTACCATATAGCTGCCCTTTCTACAGCAGGATCCTTCTTCTTCTTTTCCCCCCAGGGGCTCACATCTTGTGGCGACCACGGGACCCCAGCTGAGTCCAGCATTGCTTCCACTTACTTGTGCCGGACTCCTCTCCGTCTTCTTTCCTGTCGACCTCCCTTGGTCAACTCTTGTTCTTTTCCGACCCTGACGGTATTAGGGTATCCAAGGCCTTAATTGGCCCTTGTCTCATCTTTCCTGATCCCTCCTTCTTCGAGGGGTCAGACCTCTTGTTTTCTTTTCATTATATTTCCTTTTCTCTTTAAGATTCCCGCACTGTTTTTGTTACTTGGCTCCCTGTATATCTAACTTTTTTTTGCATCTACACTACATTTTGTAGGTATTTTTAATCTACGTTGCATTTTGTAAGTTTTTTCGATCTAAATTGCATTTCGCGATTGTTTTCAACCTCAATTGCATTTTGTAAAGATTGACAATCTAAATTGGTTTTTAGTAAGTCTTTCAAAGTAGGAGCTGGGCATTTTAGTGAGTATTTTGAATTTCAATTGCATTTTGTAAGGATTTCGACTCTACATTGCATTTCATACGTATTTTGAACCTAGCCTACATTTTGTGCGTATTTTTCTATCGCTTTTGTGAATCTTTTCGTTCTAAATTCCCTTTTGCAAGAACATTTTGTGAGTTGTTCCAATCTGAGTTCCATTTTGTAAGTATTTTACATCTCGCTTAATTTTCGTTCTCGTTTCCATTTCACTGTCATTTTTGCTATCACCCAAACCATTAGGGGCCGATAACCTAGATGTTAGGCCCCTTAACCCTTTGGGGTCCAATTTTCAGTTCCGGTCCTATGTCGGACCTAGTCCGACACAACTTTAAGGTTATATATTTCGTATGCTGGAGCAAAAATGGCACCGAGCCTTTCTCTGGTACCTACTGCCATCTGCTGTTTAATTTCTTGAAGCTGAATTGTGTTTTCTTTGGAGATAGTTACTCACTGTAGTCTTGCGCATAATAGTTCGCGGCTGGGAGCGATCAGTTTAGTTCGCAGCTCGTTTGCGAACTAGTTCGCTCTTTTAGTTCGTTAGTTCCCATCTCGAAGAGAGATCGTTCGCTCGCCTTGCTACTGCCACTCCACGCCCTCTTGGTTTGCTATAGCAGTCTGTCACCACTCATTACTCGTCACCAGTGATTGCTCATTCACATTGCTCTCGTTTCATGCAATACTGTAACAGTTACTGTGGTCGCTGCACGTGCAGTTCGTGTATTAGATATTGACATGTTGCGTGTGTAGTAATGTGTTTTACATTTTGATATTCGAAGATAAAAAAAATACAAAAATATGAGTATTGAAACATTAGTGAAATTCCTTATTCCTTCCTTATTTCCTTTTATTCCTTGTAGGAACATAGGGTAGCTACAAACTTCTTCCATCTCACTCTATTGCTGGCCATCCTTTTGATTAGGGTCCATGTCTTTCCTTCTGAGAAAACTTCTCTTTCTATTGTTTATAAAGCCAAAAGTCGTCATTTTTTTAATCATTAGTGAAATACCGGTACCGTACCTAAAGGAATAACAGTATGGACGATGTGTTCGTAGAAGCATGCACTTATTATTCTCTTTATTTTCTTTCTCGCGTTGGGCCGATAACCTAGATGTTAGGCCCCTTAAAACAACAATTATCATCATCATTTTTCGCGTATATCAGCGCGTCAACATCCGATTCCATTTCCTACTCGTCACTAGGTGATAATAAGACGTAACTCCCCCCGTAATTTTCGTTTCATTTCTTACTTGCTTCGTGATATTCATTATTTGCCTGCTCTGAAACCGTTGGGTACATTATCATTATGGCATGAATGGGAGGAATAGGTTTTTTAGTTCAGAGTGTTTGTCCATAGAAGTTCGCTTTTCTTTGTGAATCATCGTAATAATGTTCATTTCTTAAAAACAGGTAAAAGTAGTTGTATCACCATGTATCGAGAAAAATAAATATCAACCAGTTCATTGTGTGGTTTGAAGCCATTTTTCAGTGTTGCCTAAGTAAACAAAAGTTTGGTGCTTTTCAGTCGGTCTACACTATCAGGAACTTCAATTTATGAACCGCCACTGTATTACATTCCTAATATAAGGTAGTTATTACCTATTAGCGTGTTAGCACTAGTAGTGTGTTATACTGTTATTATTATAAACCAACATTGAACATTCGCCGTGCCAAAACTTGCCAATCTTGGCATCAACAATAGATACACTCAATCAACTGAACTGACTGAACGAAAGAAAGCGCATGTGATTGTGCAATGAGTGATGACGTGACGAGCTGACGATCTACGGCGGACCCGCGTTCTCGCGCTGTTACAAGTCGGTCAGCGGAAAAAGAGCGAACGAACTAACAATCGAGGGATCTGGGAACTAGTTCGGTAGTTCGTCTGTGGGACCCGCTCTTCCGAACTAGTTCGTTCGCGAACTACACAAGACTAACTCACTGCCACAGCTGTGTTTACGTTTGTTAACAACATGGCGTCCACAAACCGCATGGAGCCCGATGATAATTACGAACAGTTATGTGACAGTGGCGATATTGATGATGATGATGATTTGTTTACGGATTCTGTTAGTGACATTAGTATTCCCGAATGTGAGAATGATATATTGAGAGAGGAGGAGGAAATTGAGGCGGAAGTTAGTGATGAAAGCGGTGATGCAGGATGTGACGAATGGAAAGTTTATGAACAAGGTGACTGGTTTTGTAGTGAAAAGCCTGACGTGGTGGAGGAAATTGTATTTCTGGGTGTTAGAGGTTGCATTGTTGAACAGTTTTCACCTACATAATTTGCAACGAAAGGCAGAAAATAAGTCCAAAGTGAAATATAAGCATTTCAGGGACTAAGTTATCATGGGGCTTGTTGGGGACGTTAGGAACAAAAATGCCCGTAAACGCGGCCGACGGAGCAGCTTTGACGAAGAAATTCGACTGCACGGGAAGCTACACATCATAGATGCTCGTGAGGACAAGAAAACCAAGGACTGTGCCGTGTGTCCCGACAGGAAGGTGAAAGGTGGCAGAAAGGAGACATAATTTTATTGTGAGACCTGTCCAGGGAACCCAGGACTACACCCAAACAAATGCTTCCGGAAGTACCATACTTTGAAAAAATATCGCTGATAATGTAATTAACTTGACTGATAATAAATACATTTGCTGTTCATATTTTTAATGTAAATATTCAGCTTTTTACTTATGTGAGTATTTCCTTCCCATACTTGCCTAATGTTAAATTGGACCTGTGCAGGATACAGGCGGGAAATCAATTGGACCCCAAAGGGTTAAAAGAACAATTATCATCTTCATCATCTTCTGCATTTACGGCCTCATTGGACCACTTCAGTCAATCATTTCTTGGTCCTCTTCTTCAGTAAGTTTCCTTTCCGAGTTGCCCAGTAGCTCTTCATTCGCTCTGATCTTCTCAGGCGTTCCTCAGCTGTAAATACCCTTTTTACTGTTTGACGTTTGTCTATTTTTGGTCAAAATCTTATTTTAAGTCTTTCAGTTTTTTAAATTTTTAGCCTACTTTTCACATTTTGCAAAAATGAGGAAAAAGTAGACTTATGAGATCGGGCAAATGTGTGTCTGTCTGTCCTTCTGTCTGTCTGTCTGTGTGTGTGTCCCCCCCCTATCAACTCCTAAACGGCTGCAGCAATCGCAACAAAATTTGGTAGGAGTAAAGATCTATTCCTGAATATCTCACAGCCATATTTGAAAATTATGTCAGTGCTACCAACTGCTGAAAAATCGGAATTGAAATTTGAGCTCCATGTTGGATATCTTGGAAGGTATGAATGGGAGCTATTTCAAAATTGGCACACGTATAGATAATAATACTGCAGATTAATTTCCAGGAGGCCATACATGGCAGTGTTGCCAAAATGATTATAAGCCTGCTGATAGGTCCAAATTTTAAATGCATATAACTTCTACAATATCATTTGGATTTCAACCAAATTTCTTGTGTGCTATGTGTACCATAACAGAATGGCTATGCCGATTCTTAAGAGTAACCAGAGCTGCCAACTGTTAATAAATATTGTCTTTATTTTTGTTACCCTAATATCAATAGATCAGAAAGTATGCAAGTCAATAGCTCTAAACTTTGCACACGTGTAGTACCTGGCATTCTAGATTAATTTGGAGTAACTAATATACGTCAGTGCTGCCAACTTTATTCTAAGCCTGCTGATAGATCAAATTTTAAAATGCATGTAACTTCTATACTAACTAATGGATTTCATTGAAAATTGGCACAACAATAGATCATATTATTTCAGATTATTTCTGACCAATACATATGTGTCATTGTTGCCAACATGATTTTACGCACGCTGTTTGATCCAATGTTTAACTGCATGTAACGTCCATGCTATCCATTGGACTTCAACCAAATTTTGTATCCTGTACCTTAAGAGTTGGAACTAAGAATATATTCAGTCACCAGGGCTGCCAACTGTAGTTCTCTATTAGGCTATATTATGCCAGGTATACAGTATTTCGAACTAATTAGAAATTTTGATATTACCAATTTTGTCATTATTCTAGATAGATCCATATAGATTAATCATTGGCATGAATCTTAGATTTTAAGAAAAGTAGGCTCTTTAGTTCGTCACGGAACTTCTTGTTTTGTTTTGTTATCAAGTCATCCAAGGTTATTTCTAATGATTTGCCTTAAATTCTCAATGAACTGCTGTGCCCAAGATAGCGGGTTCAAACCCAGCCGAAGTCGTCGGATTTTTTAAAGAGCGTTAGAAATCCTTCAGTATGCCTTCCTTCGGAGAGGAAGTAAAGCCGGCGGTCCCATGTCATAGATTTATTGCATGTAAAAGATCCTTTCACTAACTAAACTTGTGTAAAGCGAAATTTGTTAGGTTAGATTTCGTCAGAACGCTCTATCCAAGTTCCAACATTCACCACTAGGTATCATTGACATCTGGTAGCGAAAGTTGGAACTACTTGAAATTGAACGGAACTTGTAGCTCACGCTAAGGGTGTCCGCTGGAAGCAGCTACAGACTCATGTCCTCGGACACTCCCGGCACTAAAAGCCATACGATAAAACAATAAATCTAATTCTCTCATATCTTCTCTAACTCCCTTAATCCATCCTACTTGTTGTTTCGTATTCCAAAGTTTCTCAACCTGGTTTCTGGTGTCCTCATGATGTGACCCAAAAAAGAAAAAGAAATCCGTTTCTTCCGAATAGTATCAGTGATGGGCTCCACTTCATTTGGTACTATCCGCCACTGTCCATCTCTCTGATATTTTTTATTTATGCATGTTCTAGCTATTCTTCTTTCTACTTTTAGAATTTTGTCGATTCTGTTTTTCTGAGTAACTTGAAGAGTTTCGCTTCCATATGTCACCTCTGGTTGAACCAACGTCTTGTAATGTTTTAATTTTGTTGCGATTGATAGACATTTTCTTTTATACGTAGACCATGTTCCTTTTTTGGTCTTGTATCATTTTATTAGTTCTTTCTTGCCATGCAGCTTTCTCATCCAAGTTGTAAGTTATAATTTCTCCTAAGTATTTAAATTGCTTCACTATTTTATCTTTCTTGTTATTTACTGTTATGTGGTTGATTACAAGTGGATTTGCTACCATTATCTCTGTCTTTTCAAATGATATCTGAAGTCCAATATTTTGTGCTATATTTTGTAGGCTTATTATTTGATTTCTGTCTCCCACAAGTCCAACCCCTCCTCCACGTGGTGGGAGACTTGCAACGGCATGAAGTAGGGGTGAAGTACAGTGGGGACTTTGTGTGCCCCGGGACCGCTACGGTAGCTGTGAAGGCTCTATGGGAACCCTGAAAAGTTACGGCTGACTTGTAAAGCTACGATAGGCCTAGCAAGTCAGTAGTGGATATCATATTTGCTTTCAAACCAGGAACAGGCCTCGGAAAGGACGGATGCAAACGACGACGACCCGGATATGCTAATGGACTACGAGTTGGGACATTAAACATACAGACACTGACAGGAAAAGTGGAGGAGATTGTAGATGTGATGGAGAGAAGAAAACTGGATGTACTGGGCTTGGCAGAAACAAGATGGAAAGGAGAAGGTCGCAGAGAACTGAGGAAAGGGTACCGGTTGTACTGGAGTGGGAACAGTGAAGGAAGGAGCAGCGGAGTAGGAGTAGTTGTGAGAGATGGAATGAAGGAAGAGGTAAAGGGAATAAGTGACAGGATCATGAAGATCAGAGTAACTGTAAAGGGAAGAAGCCTGGAGATAGCCCAGGTATATGCCCCTCAAGTTGGATGTACAGCTCAAGTGAAGGAAGACTTTGAGGAGGAGCTACAACAGCAGTTGAATGGTCAGAGCATCATTGTCATGGGAGATTTGAATGCACATGTAGGAAGTGAAAGGCAAGGATATGAAAATGTATTGGGAGCAGAAGGATGGGGTAGCAGGAATGAAGAAGGGAGAAAGTTGCTGGATTTTTGCAAGAGAAACGGTTTAGTGGTAGGCAACTCCTGGTTCTGGAAGAAAGAAAGCCACAAGGTAACGTGGTACAGCAGTGATTTAACAAAGAAATCTTTGGTAGATTACATGCTGTACAACTGGGAAATGAAGAGAAGTGTCAGAGATATAAAGGTAATACCATCAGAGGCCTTAGATAGCGACCACAGAATACTTGTAATGAACCTGAGAGTTGTTAAGGATAGCAAGAGGACAGAGTACCAGGAAAGGAGAATCAAAGTATGGAAACTCAAGGAAAAGGAAGTCAAGGAAGAATTCCAGAAGATAATAAGGGAAAGGATGCCAACAGACAATCCTAAAACAGGGGAAGAGGAATGGAAGCAATTCAAAAACACAATGGTGGAAGCTGCAGTGGCAGTATGTGGAAGAACAAGCAACAGAAAGCGGTGTAAAGAGACACCATGATGGAATGAGAGAGTAAAAGAAGCTGTGGGAAGGAAGAACAAGGCTTTCAGAGTGTGGTTCCAGGAAAGAACTGATCTGGCAAGGGAAGATTATAAGATAAAGAAGAAAGAAGCAAACAAGATTGTCGCAGAGGATAGGAAGAAGTGGATGGTAAAGTGGACAGAGATGATGGAGGAAGACAGCAGAGGAAATAAGAAAGTACTTTATGGGATGGTCAAAAGTAAGAGAAGAGGTCTGCGAGAGGATGTGGTAATGATGGACAAAAACGGAAATGAGGTACACAAGAAAGAGGCACTCAAGACAGTGTGGAAAGAGTACTTTGAGGATTTGCTGAATCCAAATGGTCATAGGGAGGAAGACAATGTATTGGAAGATGGAGTAGACTACACAGGAATGGAAAAGGACCTGACTTGGAGAGAACTGGAAATGGCTATAGACAAGATGAAAGGAGGAAGGGCACCAGGTGTGGATGAAGTGAGTGTTGAAATGGTGAAGGCAGCAGGGGAGGTTGGGAAACAGTGGCTGTACCGTGTGATGAGGGTGATATGGAAGGAGAAAAAGACCCCAGAAGATTGGAAGAAAGGATTAATTGTCCCAATATTTAAGAAAGGAAGCAGAAAGGAGTGCAGAAATTACAGGGGAGTCACACTCGTACCTCACTGTGCCAAGATATATGAAAAGATATTAGAAAGTAGAATACGAGCCAAAGTGGAGAGAAAATTGAGAGAGGAGCAGTATGGATTCAGACCTGGGAGATCAACAGAGGATCTCATATTCTCAGTGAGACAGCTCCAGGAACACCACTACGAATTTGGAGAGGATCTGTTGATGGTCTTCCTGGACATCGAAATGGCCTATGATAGTGTGTGTAGGGAGAAGGTTTGGAAAGCACTGGAAAACATGCGAGTGGAAAAAGAGACTGTAGGCAGAGTGAAGGAGATGTATTGTGGAAGTGTGAGTTGTGTGAAAGTTGGAGGGGAAAGAACAGACTGGTTCAGACAAATGAGTGGCCAGAAACAGGGTAGTGCACTTTCACCCCTTCTCTTTATTGTGGTTATGGACGAGGTAATGACACGGATAGCAGGAAAGATAGGAGAAGGTAAGATGAAAGCAATGGTGTTTGCAGATGATCTCATGGTCTGGGGAAACAAGGAGGAGGAAATTCAGGAGCAACTGAAGGCTTGGGAAGAAACAGTTGGAGAGTACGGATGGAAGTTCAACATCAGTAAATGTGAGATCCTGTTAACGACCAGGAAAAAGGACAGACCAATGAGTGGGATAACACTTGGAGGTGGACAGCTGAAGAAGGTGGAAAGTCTCAAGTACTTGGGAAGTATAGTGGAGGAAAATGGGAGAAATGACAAAGAGATTACGGAACGTGGCAGACAGGCAGAAGCATTTCTGAGAAGCATTAGGAGCTTAGTGTGGAATAAAGATGTCCCACAAAAAAGCAAGAAAGTGTTATACAGAAGCTACTATATCCCGATACTGACCTATGCTTCAGAAACGTGGACAATGAAGAAAAGAGACATAAGCAGAATACAGGCAGGTGAAATGAAGTTCCTGCGAAGTAGGATCGGAGTAACATGAAGAGACAGGGTGAGGAATGAAGAGGTCAGGGAAATGGTGAAAGAGGAGCCCCTTGTAAGGTAGGTTTGAGACATCAAGACTGAGGTGGTATGGACACTTAAAGAGAATGGATGAGAAGAAGATTCCCAAGAGGATACATGAGATGCAGATGCAGAAGAAACGACCAAGGGGAAGACCAAGAGATCGATGGCTGAAAGGAGTGGAGGAATGTGTCAAGAAGAGAGGCGAGGACTGGACCAGAGTGACAGCGGAGAGGTGGTGGGAAGAAAGGACTAAGTGGCGAGGCTTATGTTCCAGCCTGGGGCTGGAAACTGTACAAGATGATGATGATGATTATTTGATTTCTGGCTTCTTGAATATTATTAGCCAGTAAAACTGCGAATCCCAAGCAATTTAAGTCTATTTGATCTTTCAATTTGTTTCTTTGTAATATTCTTCTTGTTCCTAGCGTTTTCCTGCTGGTGCAGGGGCCGCTATTTTGATCTTGCCTCACCATTTTGTACGATCTTGGGCATCTTGTGTTGAGGGTCTTCATGTCAGCATTTCCTGTGTCAAGCCAGCGCTGCTTTGGACATTAATTTCAAACGAGTGGGGGAATTGGCAACTGTTCCAGGTGAAATGACCATACCATTGGAGACGCTTTTCCCGCGCCTTCTCAGTGATGGGGGCGATGTCCATTTTCTGGCGAACAGTGTCATTCTTGACGTGATACAGGAGTGTGATGTCCATGGACCAACGGAGCATATGCATTTCGATCTTGTGTAATTGGCGCTCCCGTGTACGCCTGTGACATCCTTACATGCTGCCTTTATCCTACTTCGCACTTCATCAGCTATCCCACCATCAGTGATGTATCCTTCTCTGGGAGTTATGATCCTAATTTCTGACTTTGAAGCGGGAGGCAGAGGCTCATCCCTTGTTCTTGCCACTGCTGCTTCGGAGTACTATAATGTACCATTCTCTGAATGGGAACTGCGCAGTGCGCTTGCACTGGGCAGGGATACGGCTCCTGGACCGGATAACATACATAATCAAATGTCAATACATCTGTGCGAATCCTGTATAAAGCAACTATTGATCTTCTTCGATCGTATATGGATTGAACGGGAGTTTCCTTCTCAATGGCGAGAGGGGATCGTGATACCGATTCCTAAGGCTGGAAAGGATCCCAAGTTTGTAAGCAGCTATAGGCCCATTTGTTTGACAAATGGCCTATGTATGCTGGAGAAGATCGTGAACCATCGACTGGTGTGGTTCTTGGAGGAGAGAGGTCTCCTGTCTGAGTACCAGTGTGGATTTCGCTCTCATAGGTCCACCACCGACCGTCTGGTGCGACTTGAGAGCGCCATACAGGAGGCACCTAGTCACTGTTTTCTTTGACCTCAAGAAAGCCTACGACACCACATGGCGCTACTGGATACTTTCCACCCTTCACAAGGGACTCCGTGGTAACTTACCGACTTTCATTGCGAATTTCATGTCCGTCCGACTCTTCCGTGTAAGGGTCGGTAGGACATTATTGCAATACTATACTCAAGAAAACGGAGTTCCTCAAGGTTCTGTGCTGAGTGTCACCTTGTTCGCCATAAATGGCATTGTTGCCGCCGCCGGGTCCGCGGTAGTTTCATCGCTATATGTAGACGATTTAGCTCTGCATTACAGCTCTGGAAGTATGGCAGTCGTAGAACGGCAATTGCTGCTAGCTATCAACCGGGTCGACTGGTGGGCTCACGACCGGGGTTTTAATTTTTCAGCGAAAACCTCCGTCGTCCATTTTTCTCGGTTCCGGAGGCTACATTTACACCCTGAACGACATCTCAGGGATGCTGCGTTGCCATTGGTTGACACTTATCGCTTCTTGGGGCTTGCCGCATTCACTGCCTGTTTAGCGCTGTCTCGCCACAGAGCATGTTCAGGTTAAATGTATTTCGTTTTCACATTTCCCATCAGCTTTTCTCAAAAGGGCTTTGGACCTTCAACGGCAGCTTTAAAAATTTGTGTTTTTGTTTTCCCATTTTTTAAAATTTTCTGTTCATAATTTCATTTCCAAAACCGACAGACAAGTTGAGTTTCTCAAATTTACAACACAAAATTCTGACTCTACGCCACCAGATGTAAACGAAGTTAAAGGTATTATCAACTCGCTTAAAAATAATAAAGCCTCAGGCGAGGATGGGATAATTGCAGAAATGTGGAAGCTTGTAGATGATGAATTTTTAATAGCGACAACAAATCTATTTCAGAAAATTTGGATTGAGGAAGCAATTCCTGAAGACTAGATAATCGCCTAAATTCATCCACTACATAAAAAAGGCTCAAAAATTGATGTCAGTAGTTATAGGGGGATCTCATTGTTGTCTGTCACATATAAAATATTTGCCAAATTACTTCTAAACAGACTTGAACCACAGATCGAACCACAGCTTGGCGAGTTCCAAGGTGGTTTCAGAAGGAATAGATCATGTGCAGAACAAATTCTTAGTTTAAATTTGATATTAAAATATTACAACAACAGGCCAAAGAATATCTTTATCTCATTCGTTGATTTTCAGAAAGCGTATGATTCAGTGGATAGGGATACTGTTTTTGACACATTGAAGGAATACCAAGTTGATCAAAAAGCCATAAATTTAATAAAACTTACATTATCTAATACGATTTCCAGGGTCAAATTTTTAAATGAAGTTAGCGAGCCCTTCGAGGTAAAAACTAGGCTAAGACAAGGGGACAGTCGATCACCACTGCTTTTCAATTTGGTCTTGGATAAAGTTATGAGGACGTTTTGGGAGAAGAACGATTCAAGAATCAGAACCTCAAAGTCAAAGGTTTAGCATTTGCTGACGACGTAGCGTTGTTTGCTGAATCAGAACAAGAAGCTATTAACCAAATTGATCAGTTAAAAGAAACGGCGGAAAGAGCGGGCTTACAGATTTCGTTGGTAAAAACAGAGATGATGACAAGTGATCAGAAATACACTAAGAAAATGATAAAAACAAATTATGGGAGCATGAGGGTCACTGACCGATTTAAATACCTTGGAGAAATAATTAGTAGCAATGGGGCAGATACTTTGGCAATTGAGAACAAAAAAGGGAAATTGGAAAGATTAATTTTTGTACAAAAAATATATACAATAAAAAGAACCTGTGCATCAATGCAAAATTACGACATTTTAATACAGTTGTTAGACCAGTCATCTTGTACGGCATGGAAACTACAAATATAATCGGAATGGAGAATTTGCTCAAGATAGAAAGAAGAATTTTAAGAAGGATTTATGGTCCTAGGAAAACACAGGAAGGTTATAGACTGAGATCCAATGCAGAAATTTATAGTAAAATTGACAACCTTGAATTGATCAGAGAATGGTGACATATGGTCCGCATGGATTGCTCAAGGTTAAACAAATTTTTGGTAAAATCTGGAACTATAAAGGGCAAGGAGGCTATGTAAAACAAATGAAAGAAGAGCTTCAAAAATTCAAAATTACTGAAGAAGATTGTCTAAATCGAATAGAGTACAGAAAAAATGTTTGGCCTCAAAATTCTTGTCGGGGAGAAGAGTCTCAACAGAGGAGTCGACCAGGCTTTCAGAAGGCATAGTGTTGGTTTTAGAGGGAGCAATATTTGTTCCCTGACCTTTCTCCCAGCTCTTGCTAGGAAACATGGCTGGTCTCACATTATGTCGATGTCCTAACAGAATTGAATAGAAGCGATGTTAGCAATTCAGAAAGCTTGTTTGGAAGTGATTTTCTGTGTGATTTAGATGTAAATGATAGTGACAGTGATATTGATTAGGATACAGTAAACCAGCGTACTGTAAATGCCGGTGGCCTACAACCAAGCATTCAACCTTCCGTGCATTTTACTGGCAATGGGAGTAGACTAAGGACTCCATGAAGCAGGCTACCAACATTAGCATATTTACATTAGGATTTGACAATTTTTGTAGTGTGGGCCAATGTGACTAACCTTGGAAGAAATAAAAAGATGCTGAAGTGGTTCTGAACCAGGGATCTCCGGATATAAAACGGAAAACAATGTAAAAATGTGTTCAGTTTGTGCAAATTCCATTACTCACGCATTGTTTTAAACTTAGTTTCATAATTGGTTATGTGGCCAGATCACATAGTTTTAAAATCGTGACCAGAATATATGAGGGCAGACTTCAAACCAAGGACCCCAGGTGAGTGTTGGTAATTCAGGGTAAAATGTCATTTTATTTAAATGTAGGCTACTGTATTATATAGTTCCCCTGTTATGTGCAAGAGTGTTCATGTCCATAGTACTTCATATTCTAAAATAATAGGCTGATTTCTGGGGACATAAAACCTGGAAATGCAACAAGGTGATGGATTTTGCCTTGCCAGTGAGCTTACGTGCTTTTTCTCCTGTAGGTAAGATGAAAATGGTTTGTGTGTAGCTTAACACTTAGAGCCCGAGCACCGTAATATTACGTTCGAAGGTAACTTTTTAAAACTGCGGCGAGCGTAATATGACAGCTCTAGCACTCGCGTGTGGGTGCCAGTAAGCATGGAGTTGCACATACTATCGCTAGATAGCACCACATCACTGTTCAGCGGAAGAATATCGATCTGTTCGAAGGCAAGCGATGCAAGTTCAAGTAGGTCAAATCTGTTTTCCTTTCCTTTAATTTTATTCTCTATGGACAGACTTTTCTCTCGCAAAAACGTTAATTTTATTCTGTGACTAGTATACGAGTATATTTGGGGTTATAATTCGCATTACAGATTCTGAATCTGACGCAACAGAAGAGACAGTTCTCCCTTCTACATCTGCCAGCGCGCCCGCTTGTTCCAGGACGCAACAGTTGTTTATGGCATTTTTTTTCTTTTTTTTACATTATGGTTTAAAATTGAGACTGGACTAAAGCAAGGAAGTGTGTTGTCACCATTATTGTTCTTAATGGTGATGGATGACAACATGAAGGCAGCAATGAAAGACTATAGTAGGGCAAAGATGAAGGTAATGTTGTTAGCAGACGACGTTGTGATCTGGGGCGAGGATGAGAGGAGGCACAAGAACAGTTAGACGTAATAAATGAAAAGATTGAGCAATGGGGATTGAAGATAAATGTGGAGAAGAGTAAAACAGTGGTGATGAGTAGAGATAAGAAAGAAGGAAAAGGAGTAATCAAAGTGGGAGATAAGGAATTGGAAGTGGTGAAACACTTCAAATACTTGGGAAGTGAACTGACTGAAGATGGAAGACTAGATTTGGAAATTAGCAGAAGAATACAACTCGGGAGTGGTTTCTACCAACAGGTACGGGGACTAGTATGGAACAAGGCTAAAGAAGTTATGTACAAAGCATATTATGTTCCTATAATGACATATGCAGCAGAAACTTGGACAATGACTAAGAGGGATGAGGCAGCTGAGATGAGATTCCTGAGAAGTATGGTCCAGAAAACGAGGAGGGACAGAGTGAGAAATGAAGATGTACGGAAAGAACTGGGAGTACAGAAACTAAATGACAAACTCGAGAAAAACAGATTGAGATGGTTTGGACATGTCAAACGGATGAATGAAGTAAGGCTACCAAGACGAGCACTGGAACGACGGATGGCAGGGAAGAGAGGACGAGGAAGACCAAGATTGCGTTGGATGGACTCTGTGAAGAATTGTATTAGAAGATGGAACCTGGATTGGAACACTGTGTCGGAAGAGGAATGGTGCAACGACAGAGCAAACTGGAGAGGAACCATATTTGCCCCCACCCAGTGTCAACTGGAAAAGGGGAAATGAAGATGATGATGATGAGTTTACATTATAGTTTTATTTTAGTTCAATCGTGTCGGATTTTTATTAAATTTGTAGTGTAAGGGTTCGGAAATCGAACGGACCTGCTCCAAGGCCCCTGGGTCAATACTTCAAAGCTCCGACCGATCAAGTATAGAGCATCGACTAATGAAATGTGGCGGTAGAATAAGTTGCGAGATTAAAAGACCTTCTGGCGGGAACAGATGATGCCTACCTCTCACGTTTTCCAACGTTTGCTTTGAGCGATTCCCTCTTAAATGATACCGCAGACTCTACCTGCCGTGTTGTAACCTTTTCTCCTCGTTGGGATGACAAGTGATACGGTTTCTACTTGCTCCACGTTGAGCGTACAAGTGAAACGGTTTCTTTTGCCCTCACTGTTGCGTGACAAATGTAATGTTTCCTACTACCTCTGTCTTGCACTTTGAAATATTTACTCTGACTAAGATATGTTGTTTTAATGGGCGCCAAGACCTCAACGCTATGTTGAAATCTAAATTTATATTTAACAACACCTAGCTCTGGTAGAACACCAAGAATCTTTTCACTCAAATCGTGGTATGATTTGATCATTAACCCAACAAACAATTGAATCAGGAGAAGGAATTGGTCTATATCTAATGCTACCTACTGAAAGCAAAGATTGCATGGTTAAAAGAAATGAATTTATTATATAAAACAAGTATTGCAAAATTAATAATAATAATAATAAGTTTGAAATTTAAATTGGAGCGTTGCGATTTGAATATTACTGCTAGAAAATTACGTGAAAACGGAGTCGGATAAATTACTGATTTTACTCTTATTCCCAAGCTATGAAGTTACTGAATTATGGAATATGAAACAAAGAAACGAGAGATTGCGTAGTTCTGAGTCATTCGCGCTTACCACTGGAAATTGCCGTAGCATTTCCCTCGTACTGGATGTTGAAGAGAGCTTCCCACAGCCTCCTGGACGACGTCATCTTCTTCGTTTGTTGATGAGATACTTGTAGATATGATAACTTATGGTCCGAACATCGGAACCAACCACACGTACAACCACACTGGTTAAGTTTTACAAAGATAGTCGCCTTGCCTCCACGGCGCGCAAACCATATATGCACTCGTCGCTTCCCCTCCCTGGACCCGGCTTCTTCTCGCCCGCTCTCCTCTGATTGGCTGGGCCACCACGCGCTACCCCTCTCCTCAGGGTCATTACACACGGCGCGAGGATGATGTCGTTTACCGTTCCAGACTATTTCGCCTTTTCTTCAAGCAGCAACCCAGCTTGCGTCATGCTACTCGACAAGATTAAGCCTGTAGCCGAATTCCCCGTGACTCATCTCTCTCAAAATACCCTAACTGACAAAACTCCGTAAAATTCCGTAATCATATAATTTTCTATGATAATGTTGTTCGTAATAATTTGCTTGAAAGTGTTTTCTATGACATAGAAAACCTATCTGTATGCTTATAATTTTATAAAATGCTCCAAAAAATACCTTAATAATAATAATAATAATAATAAGTTAATCATCATCATCATCTTGAGCAGTTTCCAACCGCTGGTCGGGTCTGCTTGGAGCATAAGCCTCTCCATAGTTTCCTGTCCATCCACCATCTCTCGTCATTTACTGTGTCCCAGCACACTCCTCTTTCCTCCACACTCTTCTTAACTCATTTTGTCCATCTGTCCCTTGGTCTTCCCCTTGGCCTCCTTCCCGTCATTTCCATTCCAAACATCTTCTCTCGCGTCCTCCTCACATGTCCATACCATTGTAGCCTAGATCGCTCTATTCTATTTTGCAATGGTTCCTCTCTTACCATCTCCCTGACTCTCTCATTCCTTACTCTGTCCATTCTTGTCACTCCTACCCTACTCCTCTGGAACTTCATCTCCACTGCTCGTATTTTATTCTTGTCCCTTTCCTTCATCACCCATGTTTCTGAACCATATGTCAAAATTGGCACAAAGTAGGTCTTGTAGATGATTCCTTTGCATTTTTGTGGTACATCTTTATTCCATATCATCCCCCTAACACTCTTGAAAAATCCATCTGCGCACCTTCCCCTCTCATTTATTTCCATCCTATTGCCTCCCTTTTCTTCAAT
Source organism: Meconema thalassinum (assembly GCA_946902985.2). Taxonomy (NCBI): domain Eukaryota; kingdom Metazoa; phylum Arthropoda; class Insecta; order Orthoptera; family Tettigoniidae; genus Meconema; species Meconema thalassinum. The sequence continues at coordinate 9,089,701 of OX336390.1, forward strand.
TATGCTTCCCAAGTACTTGAAGCATTCTACTTTCTGCAACTGCTGTCCTCCAAGTGTTATGCCCATATCTAGTCTGTTCTTCTTCCTTGTTGTGATGACCACTTCACTCTTTTGTGCTGAGAACTTCATCCCATATGATAACACTACCTTCTCCCACTCATCTAATTGCTCTTGTACTTCTTCCTCATCCTCTCCCCATACCAGAAGGTCATCAGCAAACAACATTGCCTTCATTTTCCTTTCCCCAATGCTGTTTACCACTTTTCGTATGATTTCATCCATCACCACTATAAATAACAGGGGTGAGAGGGCACTTCCCTGTTTCAGACCACTCTCCAGTTGAAACCATTCCGTTCTCTCTCTTCCCACCTTTACACAGCTTTTGCTTCCCTCGTACATTGCTTTCACACTTGCTACTGTCTCCTTGTTCACTGCTTTTGCTCTCATTGCTTCCCATACCTTGTTTCTATTAATACTATCATATGCTTTCTCAATATCCAAGAAGGTCATCACCAGATCTTTCCCATATTCATAATGGTGTTCTTGTAGCTGTCTTACTGCAAAGATGAGGTCAACTGTTGACCTTCCTGGCCTGAATCCATACTATTCTTCCCTCAGCCCATCTTCAACTTCTGTCCGAATTCTTCTCTCCAGTACCTTCTCAAATATTTTGGCGCAGTGGCACATGAGTGTAATTCCCCTGTAGTTCTTGCATTCCTTCCTACTTCCCTTTTTAAATATGGGTATTATTATCCCTATTTTCCAGTCCTCTGGTATTTTCTTCTCCCTCCATATCACTTTCATTACTCGAAAGAGCCACTGTGTTCCTATCACCCCTGCTGCTCTCACCATCTCCACACTCACTTTGTCTATTCCCGGTGCCTTTCCCCCTTTCATCTTCTTTAATGCTTCCTCCACTTCTTTCCATGTCAATTCCTTCTCTGAAATGTCTTGGTCACTGTCTGTTTCTTCCTCCACAATGTCCACTACACTGGTTTTAGTTGTATTTAGGAGTTCCTTGAAGTAATCTCTCCAGATAACCTTTACTTCTTCCATATTTTCGACCTCCTTTCCATTCCTGTCCACCATTCTGACATTTTCCCCTGTATCTGTTCTCTTTGCCTTTATCATTCCATACTGCACTTTCTTACTGCCATCACAGTCCTCCTCCATCATTTCTATCCATTTCTCCAGCCATTTCTTTTTCTCTTCCTTCACTACTTCTCCTGCTTCTTTCTTCCGCTCTTGGTATTCTTCTCTTGTTCTGTCTGTCCTCTGTTGGAACCATTTCCTGAATGCTTCATTTTTCTTTTTCACTGCTTCCTTAGTTCTGGGGTTCCACCATGGTGTTTCCTTCCACCTTTTCTTTCCACTAGTTCTGCCACACACGACTTCCGCTGCTTCTACCAACACGTCCTTGAACCTATTCTATTCTTCTTCACCTGTTTTCGGATCATCCTTCGGTAATTTGTTCCTCACTAATATCTGGAACTTCTCCTTATTTCCATCCTCCTTCAGCTTCCATGTCCTTATTCTTCTTTCTTGGTTCTCAGTTCTCCTCTTTTCCTTCAGTCCTCTCACCTTGGCGACCAGCAGATGGTGGTCACTGTCCAGGGCTTCTGAAGGTATTACCCTTATATCCATGATACTCTTCTTTGTCTCCTTCCCGCATAGAATATAGTCCACCACTGATTTCCTAGTCAAATCCCTGCTGTACCAAGTAATTTTATGGCTCTCTCTCTTCTTGTACCATGTGTTTCCAACCATTAGCCCATTTATCTTGCACAGTTCCAACAATCTCTCTCCTTCCTTATTCCTGTTTCCCCATCCTTCACCACCAATCACTTCCTCAAAACCTCTTCTATCAGTTCCGACATGGGCATTTAGGTCTCCCATGACTATCAGTACTCTCCCCACTAACTGCTTCTGCAACTCCTCTTCAAGCTCGTCCTTCTCGCCTTCTGTGCATCCCACCTGTGGTGCATAGACTTGCAGAATGTCCAGGTTTCTACCTTTCACAGTGATTCTGGCTCTAATTATTCTATCACTTACCCTCTTTACTTCCTCCCTCAGCCCTTCTCTCACCACCATTCCCACTCCATTTCTCTTCCCCTCCTCATTTCCTATCCAGTATAGCTGCAAGCCATTTCTCAGTTCTTTTCTTCCTTCCCCTCTCCATCTGGTCTCTGCCAGTCCGAGTACATCCAGTTTTCTCCTCTCCATCATATCCACAACCTCCTCCACTCTTCCCGTCAATGTAGTTATATTCATAGTTCCGATTCGTAGTCCATTTCCATAGCCAGGTCTGCTTCCTTTAGATCTGTCCTTTCCGAGGCCCGTTCCCGTTTTAAAAGCAGTTTCATATCCACTACTGGCTTGCTAGGCCTAACGTAGCTTCACCATAACCCTGGCAAGGGGCCTGTTTTTGGTCCGCGAGAGGTATTTTATTTCCCTCAAACCCTCCGGACAAGTCCGGTGAGCCCCCCTATCCGCCACCTGGGACGCGCCCGATAGAGGAACAGGCAAACCCCCACGGGTTAATAATAATAATAAATTAACATGAAAACTTCTCTTGGTTGAACAATTTGCCGCATAAATAAATATAGAATGGCTTTCTACTGACTTATGCCAGTGGCGTAAAATCCCCTCGAAAAACACGTTACATATTCGCCTCGGATCATCGGATGATTTACCGTGACGACGGTCTATTATCCGATTATCCCAGACATGTTAATAATCCCCATCCAAAATACATATTACATAAATGAAATCACCCTAAAATACATATATATACACTCATAATTTTCTTTACGCACTTTGCGTCAAAGTTTGTCGTCATTATGGATTGCACTTTGCAACCAGTCCAATGTTTTTCATATAGAATAATGTTCCACGGATATTTCCGCCTCTCAAATTTCTCTATGTTGGAAAAATAGACATAAATAATGCGTGAGCACTATGTATATAAGATGTCACATCACACGCATCAAAGGTGTTCTGATATATTTATCACCACAGAACTTCCTAATTTCACTGGAGGTCCCTTCCTTATGGTGAAATTTAATCTCACTTATCACTGAGCACACGATCACACTATTGTGGCAGCGCATCGTGACCATTATATTAGACGAAATTAATATTGACTTCTGAAAAAAAAAAAAAAACAGCTAGTGCGCATTACATATAACACCAAATATTTCTGTGCCGTAAGTTCCCGTAGACCAAATTCTACTTATTACTAGTTCTCAACTCAGACCAGTTCTCCTCACACAAATAATACCTTTGTACAAATTACCTTAAATTACACACTTACAAATCTTACATGGCGAGGCCGTAAACAGAAATCGCGTGTGCTGTTATGTATGAGTTTCATGAAGGACTGTCTCGCCTTCTGATGGCCCATCTTTGTCTCGTGGACGCCTTAAGCAAAAATACCCTGTTCAAGCGCTCACCCATCTCTTGGAGACAAATGGGAATTCACCAGCGCTGCCAAATTCTGGCCTTGGTGTATCGAGACATTTTAGTGCTCAAGAGCATCCGACAATCCCGTCATATTTCCCTGTACCTTAAAAACTCTCATTTACTTACATACTACCCCCCTGTGTGACTTCTGATACGCCTGCCTGGAAGACTAGATCTTCCTCGCACCAAATACCACACTTACTCATTTGATAGGCTGGCTCGCCAGCTAAACACACTTACTTTATGACACATACTTTCGTAGACTATGTATATTATACGTCCCGTATAATCTGTTTCCCTTACTATCCGCCAGCACATATGCTGTTTTGCCAATACGTTCGGAAACTATAAATGTTACTGCGTCACCTGCTTCCAACCTTGCCAGTGGCTCTCTTAAATGAACGTCATCACGTTACTCTACCTACCTATTTCTCAGTGTCTGTAACGATGCCCTGTTGCTACTGGCCACACATGCTAACCCTACTTTCCTATGGCGTCACACCTCTACTCGACACTCTATGACCTAAAAATGTCACTTCTGACTGACAGAATGACGACTTCTTCAGCTTCAAAGTGAACCCTGCCTGATCTAACTTCTGAAAAACTATATCTAAATGACGTAGATGCTCCTCAAAACTGCGTGAACTAATTACCATATCATCAATGTAAATGGTTACAAACTCTCCTGTGTCATCCCCTAATGCGATGTTTAAAGCCCTAATTAAAGCTGCTGAACTACTCTTTAACCCATAAGGTGTTCTACAAAATTGATAAAGGTTATATTTATGACTAAAAGCTGTAAATGGTCTATCCTCGTACATAAGTGGCACTTGCCAAAAACTCGAACTCAAATCTATACAAGTGAAATACTTCTTCCCCTCAAATGTTTGCATTAATTCCTCTATTGACATAGATTTCAGCTGATCTGAACTAATTCTACTGTTAACCAAACGAGCGTCTAAACAAATACGAACTGTGCCGTCGGCCTTTGGTACCGTGATCAAAGAATTAACATATGGACTGTTAGAGTGCTCAATAATCCCATCTTCAAGCATCTGGTTAATTTGTGCCTCAACTGCACTCTGATAAGCGAAAGGTACAGGATATCTATGTCCTGTGAATACTGACCTATCAATAACGTTCAATGAATGTGTATAGCAATTGGCCATACCAATGCGATCCTCAAAAACTCTCCTATTACACAATAACACCTCATAGAGCCGAACACACTGTTCCACCTCTATATTTCCCTTAAATGCAGCATCACGTAACGAGTCCTCTAGACTACCGTTCGTAATCACACTGCCCACAAAACATGGAGAACCCCGCTCTACGGCTGGCGATATCTCATTTAAAGTACAAATCACACCTACAACACTACTTCTCTGAATATGGTCATTGAACGCTACTTCTACTTCAGAATTACCCCATTTAAATTTCAAACTCCCTACATCATAACATAAGTTACCAGACACTCTACTTAGCCACTCTGAACCCAGGCTAACACTGAATACTAAATTTGGAATTACAAGACAAATCTGCTTTTCTATATGATTATTAATTTTAATGTCTACTAAAACTTGCTTAGAAATTACTTTAGACCTCTTCCCAACAGCTGTGATAACAAAAGTGCTTTTAATTGGCATCTCCTCAAAATTTACTCCAGTTCCTTTCATTTTATCATAAAATGCACTACTTATGCAACTCTTCATACGACCACTATCAATTAAAACATCTGTGTACGCCTCGGACACGTTAAATTTAACTATGGGGCTCTTACTAACCACCTCCTGAATAATACCTTCATCATTTAGTTCACGTAATAATTCATTTCTTACATTTAGGTCATAGGGTTCCTGTATAAGTGTATGGACAGGGCATGTTATAGACTGAGATTCTGACCTTACATCGCAGCCTGGTTCATGTTTAAAGCATTACTACCGCTTGGTGTAGTACTACTCACTACTGCACTGGTCTGGTTGTTCTGGGTTGTATTAACTGTATCTCTCTGTCCGTTATTACCATTGGGCTGATTCCCTCCTTGACCCCTGTTCTGGTTATAATTATTATTGTTATTATACCTCCCTTGGTAACCCCTAAAATCATTATTTCGGCCTTGATTTCCCCTGAAATCATTATTTCTACCTTGGTAGTTCCTACTATACCCATTTCCTCTGTACTGGTTTTGCTGATTATTATTATTATTTTGGTTCCCCCTATTTTGAACGCTGGCCCCTTCGCCACTGTTCCCTTGAACTTCCTGATTCCTATTCTCATTAGGCCTTTTATTATTGTTACCCTGGTTCCTACCGAAATTCTCCTCGTAACCACCTCTTCCCAAAGCATCGAATGTACTCAATAAATTCTCCACTTGTGAAATAGATTTAACATTTTGGATACAGGCAGCTTCCTTGATTCTATATGGAAAATGTCTTAGTAATAGCCTGACTACATCACTTTCCTCCTTCAAACCATCCAGATATTTGCACGTTAATACCTGTCCTAAAAAGTACTCGGTCATAGTGTAGTTGCCTCTCGGGTTATATTTCCCACACACAATTCCCTCACGATGCTGAGACTGACTCATTCCAAAATTTCTCACAAAATTTAGCTTTAAAATCTGAAATATTCTCGAAATTGTCTCTGTAGACAGCAAACCAGTTTCTTGTCTCCCCTACAAATGCTTGCTCTAAAATTTCAACTACCTGGCACCACTCAATACTACCATCTTCCAACCTCTCCCCGAATTTATTTTCTATTGTATTCATGAACTCCATTGGACAACCCTGTCGATTACTAAATTTGCCTAGTTCTATTTCCCTGTGTGTGCTATTCACATAAACTGGCCTACTCTGACTATTTTCCTGCCTAATTCTAGCTTTCAACTTCTGTTCTAATTCAGCAATTTTCTCCTCAGCTTTTCTTTCGATATTAGTTACAGTTAACCTAATGCTCCCTTCCGATGCTTCTACTTTACCACTTAATTTAGCTTGTTTCTCACTAATCTCATTAATGCTCTCCTTATTCCTCTCCCTTAAAGTATTAACTTCAGTGATTATTTCTGCATGTACTTTATCAATTCTTCCCCCCAGCTGTTCTTTAACCTCTTTAGTTGCTACTTGAATTTTGTCAATTTCTCCCCCCAATTGCTTTTTGACCTGCTGTGTTTCCAGTTGCACTAGTTCTTTAAAATTTTCAGCCTTTGTACTGATTCTAATTTCTAACTCCTCCTGTACTTTTCCTAATTTTCTGTCTACATCTGCAATAATCTCTTTAGCCTTCTCTTCCATCACCCCTCTGATCTCACCTCTAATCAGTTCGAATTTATCACTAATTTCCCTACTGTTTTGTTCAAGTCTAGCATTATTTTGTTTGAGTTTTGCATTATTTTGTTCAAGTTTAGCATTTAAACTATCACTCAGCTCCCTATTACTCTCTTTATTTTCCCTACTATTTTGTTCAGATTAGCATTATTCTGTTCGAGTTTAGCATTTAAAGTGTCAGTACTCTCTATTTTCCCTACTATTTTGTTCGAGTCTAGCGTTTAAAGCATCTGTGCTAATTTTATTTTGTTGCATAAACTGAAGAAGCAAACTCTCTAACCCTGTTTGACTGTTTTGATTACCCCCCTCAGTATCGGGATTTACCTCCGACATCCCTGTACTGCTTTCATTTCCAAGACTAGCCATACTGCTCGTATCTTCACTATCCAACTGGTGACCACTACGCAACTTCATCTCTTCCTCAACACTACCCATGCTGATAAATGAAAAACCCCCAAAATACAGGCACAGAAATATATACCCTTCTCCTTCCACAAATGTTATTAGGTTTTCAGCCCCAAGTTGGTAGCGACAAATGTAACCTCTTCTCCTCGTTGGGATGACAAGTGATACGGTTTCTACTTGCTCCACGTTGAGCGTACAAGTGAAACGGTTTCTTTTGCCCTCACTGTTGTGTGACAAATGTAATGTTTCCTACTACCTCTGTCTTGCACTTTGAATTATTTACTCTGACTAAGATATGTTGTTTTAATGGGCGCCAAGACCTCAACGCTATGTTGAAATCTAAATTTATATTTAACAACACCTAGCTCTGGTAGAACACCTTCAAGAATCTTTTCACTCAGATCGTGGTATGATTTGATCATTAACCCAACAAACAATTGAATCAGGAGAAGGAATTGGTCTATATCTAATGCTACCTACTGAAAGCAAAGATTGCATGGTTAAAAGAAATGAATTTATTATATAAAACAAGTATTGCAAAATTAATAATAATAATAATAATAAGTTTGAAATTTAAATTGGAGCGTTGCGATTTGAATATTACCGCTAGAAAATTACGTGAAAACGGAGTCGGATAAATTACTGATTTTACTCTTATTCCCAAGCTATGAAGTTACTGAATTACGGAATATGAAACAAAGAGACGAGAGATTGCGTCGTTCTGAGTCATTCGCGCTTACCACTGGAAATTGCCGTAGCATTTCCCTCGTACTGGATGTTGAAGAGAGCTTCCCACAGCCTCCTGGACGACGTCATCTTCTTCCTTTGTGGATGAGATACTTGTAGATATGATAACTTATGGTCCGAACATCGGAACCAACCACACGTACAACCACACTGGTTAAGTTTTACAAAGATAGTCGCCTTGCCTCCACGGCGCGCAAACCATATATGCACTCGTCGCTTCCCCTCCCTGGACCCGGCTTCTTCTCGCCCGCTCTCCTCTGATTGGCTGGGCCACCACGCGCTACCCCTCTCCTCAGGGTCATTACACACGGCACGAGGATGATGTCGTTTACCGTTCCAGACTATTTCGCCTTTTCTTCAAGCAGCAACCCAGCTTGCGTCATGCTATTCGACAAGATTAAGGCTGTAGCCGAATTCCCCGTGACTCATCTCTCTCAAAATACCCTACCTGACAAAACTCCGTAAAATTCCGTAATCATATAATTTTCTATGATAATGTTGTTCGTAATAATTTGCTTGATAGTGTTTTCTATGACATAGAAAACCTATCTGTATGCTTATAATTTTATAAAATGCTCCAAAAAATACCTTAATAATAATAATAATAATAATAAGTTAATAATAATAATAAATTAACATGAAAACTTCTCTTGGCTGAACAATTTTCCGCGTAAATAAATATAGAATGGCCTCCTACTGACTTATGCCAGTGGCGTAAAATCCCCTTGAAAAACACGTTACAGTGTGACCAGTGCTGCCGCTTTGTGGTCGAACAAAGAATCGTTGTTGATGATGATGATTGTTGCTTTAAGGGGCCTAACATCTAGGTTATCGGCCCCCTAATGGTTTGGGTGGTAGTGAAAAATGAGATGAGAATGAAAATTATAACTAATACTAACTACAGACTAGAAGAAGAAATGGTAAACAAATAAAGGATAAGGCAAATAAAGGACAGGAAGTGCCCTCAACCCTCGAAGATTGAGGATTGAGGGACTTGGTAGGAAGGAGAGCCATGAAAGGCAGATAGGAAAGGAAATGAGGAGTGGGTCCGCCCCAAGGTCAGAGGAAAAAGAGGACAAAACGGACCCTGCTCAGGAATCCCTCGGGGTCGCCAACTCCCAAACTCACCAGCTGTGAGCCCCTGAGGGTAGCACTATCCAGGGTGCACCAGATGTGGTGGGGCTACACACACCCTGCCTCCTTGAGGGCCTTGTGCAGAAGGCAGGAGATACTGTGAGGCCCTGAGGGTGTAGCACTATCCAGGGTGCACCAGAAGTGGTCGGGCTACACACACCCTGCCTCCTTGAGGGCCTTGCGCAGAAGGCAGGAGATACTGTGAGCCCCTGAGGGTGTAGCACTATCCAGGGTGCACCAGAAGTGGTGGGGCTACACACACCCTGCCTCCTTGAGGGCCTTGTGCAGAAGGCAGGAGATACTGTGAGCCCCTGAGGGTGTGGCACTATCCAGGGTACAGCAGAAGTGGTGGGGCTATACTCACCCTGCCTCCTTGAGGGCCTTGTGCAGAAGGCAGGAGATACTGTGAGCCTCTGAGGGTGTAGCACTATCCAGGGTGCACCAGAAGTGGTGGGGCTATACTCACCCTGCCTCCTTGAGGGCCTTGTGCAGAAGGCAGGAGATACTGTGAGCCCCTGAGGGTGTAGCACTATCCAGGGTACAGCAGAAGTGGTGGGGCTACACACACCCTGCCTCCTTGAGGGCCTTGAGCAGAAGGCAGGAGATACTGTGAGCCCCTGAGGGTGTAGCACTATCCAGGGTGCACCAGAAGTGGTGGGGCTACACACACCCTGCCTCCTTGAGGGCCTTGAGCAGAAGGCAGGAGATACTGTGAGCCCCTGAGGGTTTAGCACTATCCAGGGTACACCAGAAGTTGTTTGGCTACACACACCCTGCCTCCTTGAGGGCCTTGAGCAGAAGGCAGGAGATACTGTGAGCCCCTGAGGGTGTAGCACTATCCAGGGTACACCAGAAGTGGTGGGGCTACACACACCCTGCCTCCTTGAGGGCCTTGAGCAGAAGGCAGGAGATAACATGAAAAGAAAAAGAAGGTTGGGCGCGCATGTGCAATAGGCAGAGTTCATGGTTGCTGGCAATAAACACTGATCTGCGATCTGCACAGCCATTTCCAGATGCTGCGTCGTTGTGATGCCTTGGCTATTGTCCCAACAGCACAACGGAAAGGTTGGGCGCGCATGTGCAATAGGCAGAGTTCATGGTTGCTGGCAATAAACACTGATCTGCGATCTGCACAGCCATTTCCAGATGCTGTGTCGTTGTGATGCCTTGGCTATTGTCCCAACAGCACAACAGAAAGGTTGGATGCTCATGTGCAATAGGCAGAGTTCATGTTTGCTGGTAATAAACACTGATCTGCGATCTGCACGGCCATTGCCAGATGCTGCGTCTTGTGATGCCTTGGCTATTGTCCCAACAGCACAACGGAAAGGTTGGGTGCGCATGTGCAATAGGCAGAGTTCATGGTTGCTGGCAATAAACACTGATCTGCGATCTGCACGGCCATTGCCAGATGCTGTGTCGTTGTGATGCCTTGGCTATTGTCCCAACAGCACAACAGAAAGGTTGGGTGCTCATGTGCAATAGGCAGAGTTCATGTTTGCTGGCAATAAACACTGATCTGCGATCTGCACAGCCACTGCCAGACGCTGCGTCGTTGTGATGCCTTGGCTATTGTCCCAACAGCACAACAGAAAGGTTGGGTGCTCATGTGCAATAGGCAGAGTTCATGTTTGCTGGCAATAAACACTGATCAGCGATCTGCACAGCCACTGTCAGACGCTGCGTCGTTGTGATGCCTTGGCTATTGTCCCAACAGCACAACAGAAAGGTTGGATGCTCATGTGCAATAGGCAGAGTTCATGTTTGCTGGCAATAAACACTGATCTGCGATCTGCACGGCCATTGCCAGACGCTGCGTCGTTGTGATGCCTTGGCTATTGTCCCAACAGCACAACGGAAAGGTTGGGCGCGCATGTGCAATAGGCAGAGTTCATGTTTGCTGGCAATAAACATTGATCTGCGATCTGCACAGCCATTGCCAGACGCTGCGTCGTTGTGATGCCTTGGCTATTGTCCCAACAGCACAACAGAAAAGTTGGATGCTCATGTGCAATAGGCAGAGTTCATGGTTGCTGGCAATAAACACTGATCTGCGATCTGCACAGCCATTGCCAGACGCTGCGTCGTTGTGATGCCTTGGCTATTGTCCCAACAGCAGAACAGAAAGGTTGGATGCTCATGTGCAATAGGCAGAGTTCATGGTTGCTGGCAATAAACATTGATCTACGATCTGCACAGCCACTGCCAGATGCTGCGTCCTTGTGATGCCTTGGCTATTGTCCCAACAGCACAACAGAAAGGTTGGATGCTCATGTGCAATAGGCAGAGTTCATGTTTGCTGGCAATAAACACTGATCTGCGATCTGCACAGCCATTGCCAGATGCTGCGTCGTTGTGATGCCTTGGCTATTGTCCCAACAGCACAACAGAAAGGTTGGGTGCGCATGTGCAATAGGCAGAGTTCATGGTTGCTGGCAATAAACACTGATCTGCGATCTGCACAGCCACTGTCAGGTGCTGCGTCGTTGTGATGCCTTGGCTCTTGTCCCAACAGCACAACGGAAAGGTTGGACGCGCATGCGCAAGAGGCAGATTTCATGGTTGCTGGCAATAAACACTGATCTGCGATCTGCACAGCCACTGTCAGGTGCTGCGTCGTTGTGATGCCATGGATATTGTCCCAACAGCACAACGGAAAGGTTGGACGCTCATGCGCAAGAGGCAGAGTTCATGGTTGCTGGCAATAAACACTGATCTGCGATCTGCACAGCCATTTCCAGATGCTGCGTCGTTGTGATGCCTTGGCTATTGTCCCAACCACACAACGGAAAGGTTGGACGCGCATGCGCAAGAGGCAGAGTTCATGGTTGCTGGCAATAAACATTGATCTGCGATCTGCACAGCTACTGCCTGATGCTGCGTCGTTGTGATGCCTTGGCTATTGTCCCAACAGCACAACAGAAAGGTTGGATGCTCATGTGCAATAGGCAGAGTTCATGGTTGCTGGCAATAAACATTGATCTACGATCTGCACAGCCACTGCCAGATGCTGCGTCCTTGTGATGCCTTGGCTATTGTCCCAACAGCACAACAGAAAGGTTGGATGCTCATGTGCAATAGGCAGAGTTCATGTTTGCTGGCAATAAACACTGATCTGCGATCTGCACAGCCATTGCCAGATGCTGCGTCGTTGTGATGCCTTGGCTATTGTCCCAACAGCACAACGGAAAGGTTGGGTGCGCATGTGCAATAGGCAGAGTTCATGGTTGCTGGCAATAAACACTGATCTGCGATCTGCACGGCCATTGCCAGACGCTGCGTCGTTGTGATGCCTTGGCTATTGTCCCAACAGCACAACGGAAAGGTTGGGCGCGCATGTGCAATAGGCAGAGTTCATGTTTGCTGGCAATAAACATTGATCTGCGATCTGCACAGCCATTGCCAGACGCTGCGTCGTTGTGATGCCTTGGCTATTGTCCCAACAGCACAACAGAAAAGTTGGATGCTCATGTGCAATAGGCAGAGTTCATGGTTGCTGGCAATAAACACTGATCTGCGATCTGCACAGCCATTGCCAGACGCTGCGTCGTTGTGATGCCTTGGCTATTGTCCCAACAGCACAACAAAAAGGTTGGATGCTCATGTGCAATAGGCAGAGTTCATGGTTGCTGGCAATAAACATTGATCTACGATCTGCACAGCCACTGCCAGATGCTGCGTCGTTGTGATGCCTTGGCTATTGTCCCAACAGCACAACAGAAAGTTTGGATGCTCATGTGCAATAGGCAGAGTTCATGTTTGCTGCCAATAAACACTGATCTGCGATCTGCACAGCCACTGCCAGATGCTGCGTCGTTGTGATGCCTTGGCTATTGTCCCAACAGCACAACAGAAAGGTTGGGTGCGCATGTGCAATAGGCAGAGTTCATGGTTGCTGGCAATAAACACTGATCTGCGATCTGCACAGCCATTGTCAGATGCTGCGTCGTTGTGATGCCTTGGCTATTGTCCCAACAGCACAACAGAAAGGTTGGATGTTCATGTGCAATAGGCAGAGTTCATGGTTGCTGGCAATAAACACTGATCTGCGATCTGCACAGCCATTGCCAGACGCTGCGTCGTTGTGATGCCTTGGCTATTGTCCCAACAGCACAACAGAAAGGTTGGGTGCGCATGTGCAATAGGCAGAGTTCATGGTTGCTGGCAATAAACATTGATCTACGATCTGCACAGCCACTGCCAGATGCTGCGTCGTTGTGATGCCTTGGCTATTGTCCCAACAGCACAACAGAAAGGTTGGATGCTCATGTGCAATAGGCAGAGTTCATGTTTGCTGGCAATAAACACTGATCTGCGATCTGCACAGCCATTGCCAGATGCTGCGTCGTTGTGATGCCTTGGCTATTGTCCCAACAGCACAACGGAAAGGTTGGGTGCGCATGTGCAATAGGCAGAGTTCAAGTTTGCTGGCAATAAACATTGATCTGCGATCTGCACAGCCATTGCCAGATGCTGTGTCGTTGTGAAGCCTTGGCTATTGTCCCAACAGCACAACGGAAAGGTTGGACGCGCATGCGCAAGAGGCAGAGTTCATGGTTGCTGGCAATAAACACTGATCTGCGATCTGCACAGCCATTGCCAGATGCTGTGTCGTTGTGATGCCTTGGCTATTGTCCCAACAGCACAACGGAAAGGTTGGGTGCGCATGTGCAATAGGCAGAGTTCATGTTTGCTGGCAATAAACACTGATCTGCGATCTGCACGGCCATTGCCAGATGCTGTGTCGTTGTGATGCCTTGGCTATTGTCCCAACAGCATAACGGAAAGGTTGGGTGCGCATGTGCAATAGGCAGAGTTCATGGTTGCTGGCAATAAACACTGATCTGCGATCTGCACAGCCATTGCCAGATGCTGTGTCGTTGTGATGCCTTGGCTATTGTCCCAACAGCACAACAGAAAGGTTGGACGCGCATGTGCAATAGGCAGAGTTCATGTTTGCTGGCAATAAACACTGATCTGCGATCTGCACGGCCATTGCCAGATGCTGCGTCGTTGTGATGCCTTGGCTATTGTCCCAACAGCACAACAGAAAGGTTGGACGCGCATGTGCAATAGGCAGAGTTCATGTTTGCTGGCAATAAACACTGATCTGCGATCTGCACAGCCATTGACAGATGCTGCGTCGTTGTGATGCCTTGGCTATTGTCCCAACAGCACAACAGAAAGGTTGGACGCGCTTGTGCAATAGGCAGAGTTCATGGTTGCTGGCAATAAACATTGATCTGCGATCTGCACGGCCAATGCCAGATGCTGCGTCGTTGTGATGCCTTGGCTATTGTCCCAACAGCACAACAGAAAGGTTGGGTGCGCATGTGCAATAGGCAGAGTTCATGGTTGCTGGCAATAAACACTGATCTGCGATCTGCACAGCCATTGCCAGACGCTGCGTCGTTGTGATGCCTTGGCTATTGTCCCAACAGCACAACGGAAAGATTGGACGCGCATGCGCAAGATGCAGAGTTCATGGTTGCTGGCAATAAACATTGATCTACGATCTGCACAGCCATTGCCAGATGCTGCGTCGTTGTGATGCCTTGGCTATTGTCCCAACAGCACAACAGAAAGGTTGGACGCGCATGTGCAATAGGCAGAGTTCATGTTTGCTGGCAATAAACACTGATCTGCGATCTGCACAGCCACTGTCAGGTGCTGCGTCGTTGTGATGCCTTGGCTATTGTCCCAACAGCACAACAGAAAGGTTGGACGCGCATGTGCAAGAGGCAGAGTTCATGGTTGCTGGCAATAAACATTGATCTGCGATCTGCACAGCCACTGCCAGATGCTGCGTCGTTGTGATGCCTTGGCTATTGTCCCAACAGCACAACAGAAAGGTTGGATGTTCATGTGCAATAGGCAGAGTTCATGGTTGCTGGCAATAAACACTGATCTGCGATCTGCACAGCCACTGCCAGATGCTGCGTCGTTGTGATGCCTTGGCTATTGTCCCAACAGCACAACGGAAAGGTTGGGTGCGCATGCGCAAGAGGCAGAGTTCATGGTTGCTGGCAATAAACACTGATCTGCGATCTGCACAGCCACTGTCTGACGCTGCGTCGTTGTGATGCCTTGGATATTGTCCCAACAGCACAACGGAAAGGTTGGACGCGCATGCGCAAGAGGCAGAGTTCATGGTTGCTGGCAATAAACATTGATCTGCGATCTGCACAGCCACTGTCAGGTGCTGCGTCGTTGTGATGCCTTGGCTATTGTCCCAACAGCACAACGGAAAGGTTGGACGCGCATGCGCAAGAGGCAGAGTTCATGGTTGCTGGCAATAAACACTGATCTGCGATCTGCACAGCCATTTCTAGATGCTGCGTCGTTGTGATGCCTTGGCTATTGTCCCAACAGCACAACGGAAAGGTTGGACGCGCATGCGCAAGAGGCAGAGTTCATGGTTGCTGGCAATAAACACTGATCTGCGATCTGCACAGCCATTTCCAGATGCTGCGTCGTTGTGATGCCTTGGCTATTGTCCCAACAGCACAACAGAAAGGTTGGACGCTCATGTGCAATAGGCAGAGTTCATGTTTGCTGGCAATAAACATTGATCTGCGATCTGCACAGCCACTGCCAGATGCTGCGTCGTTGTGATGCCTTGGCTATTGTCCCAACAGCACAACGGAAAGGTTGGACGCGCATGCGCAAGAGGCAGAGTTCATGGTTGCTGGCAATAAACATTGATCTGCGATCTGCACAGCCACTGCCAGGCGCTGCGTCGTTGTGATGCCTTGGCTATTGTCCCAACAGCACAACGGAAAGGTTGGACGCGCATGCGCAAGAGGCAGAGTTCATGGTTGCTGGCAATAAACACTGATCTGCGATCTGCACAGCCATTTCCAGATGCTGCGTCGTTGTGATGCCTTGACTATTGTCCCAACAGCACAACGGAAAGGTTGGGTGCTCATGTGCAATAGGCAGAGTTCATGTTTGCTGGCAATAAACATTGATCTGCTATCTGCACAGCCACTGTCAGACGCTGCGTCGTTGTGATGCCTTGGCTATTGTCCCAACAGCACAACGGAAAGGTTGGACGCGCATGCGCAAGAGGCAGAGTTCATGGTTGCTGGCAATAAACATTGATCTGCGATCTGCACAGCCACTGCCAGGCGCTGCGTCGTTGTGATGCCTTGGCTATTGTCCCAACAGCACAACAGAAAGGTTGGGTGCTCATGTGCAATAGGCAGAGTTCATGTTTGCTGGCAATAAACACTGATCTGCGATCTGCACAGCCACTGTCAGACGCTGCGTCGTTGTGATTCCTTGGCTATTGTCCCAACAGCACAACAGAAAGTTTGGATGCTCATGTGCAATAGGCAGAGTTCATGTTTGCTGGCAATAAACACTGATCTGCGATCTGCACGGCCATTGCCAGACGCTGCGTCGTTGTGATGCCTTGGCTATTGTCCCAACAGCACAACGGAAAGGTTGGGTGCGCATGTGCAATAGGCAGAGTTCATGGTTGCTGGCAATAAACACTGATCTGCGATCTGCACGGCCATTGCCAGATGCTGCGTCGTTGTGATGCCTTGGCTATTGTCCCAACAGCACAACAGAAAGGTTTGGTGCTCATGTGCAATAGGCAGAGTTCATATTTGCTGGCAATAAACACTGATCTGCGATCTGCACAGCCACTGCCAGGCGCTGCGTCGTTGTGATGCCTTGGCTATTGTCCCAACAGCACAACAGAAAGGTTGGGTGCTCATGTGCAATAGGCAGAGTTCATGTTTGCTGGCAATAAACACTGATCTGCGATCTGCACAGCCACTGTCAGACGCTGCGTCGTTGTGATGCCTTGGCTATTGTCCCAACAGCACAACAGAAAGGTTGGATGCTCATGTGCAATAGGCAGAGTTCATGTTTGCTGGCAATAAACACTGATCTGCGATCTGCACGGCCATTGCCAGACGCTGCGTCGTTGTGATGCCTTGGCTATTGTCCCAACAGCACAACGGAAAGGTTGGGCGCGCATGTGCAATAGGCAGAGTTCATGTATGCTGGCAATAAACATTGATCTGCGATCTGCACAGCCATTGCCAGACGCTGCGTCGTTGTGATGCCTTGGCTATTGTCCCAACAGCACAACAGAAAATTTGGATGCTCATGTGCAATAGGCAGAGTTCATGGTTGCTGGCAATAAACACTGATCTGCGATCTGCACAGCCACTGTCAGATGCTGCGTCGTTGTGAGAGGAGTTGATACATCTCCTATTCTTTGACTGACGTCTTTTTTAATGCGCTGTATTTTATTGTAGATTATATTATTAAAGTAATTTATTCTCAAATAACACAAATTGCTGCAGCACTTAAGGTGCAGCCGCCCCTGGATAGATATATTTGTAGGTTGAAGCTGGGATTTTCTCAACTGCATGTTTGAAAAATAAAATTATAGTTTGAAATTTGAAAATACACTTATGTTCCATCTAGTCCATTGGTTCCCAGCCTGGGGGCGATTTGGGTTATCAGGGGGGCAATTAATAATTGGGGGGGGGGGGGGGGCGATGAGTATTCAATGGGGGAAATATTAAAATAGTACTGTACCTACAGTAGAAGTTGCCGGGTAGTACATGGGAAATGTGACAGGAGCGCCTCCCGTTGGCGGTTACGAGTTGGCAAGGGGGAAGCTTATGGACACTTATCCACAACTGTGGGGAAAAACTGAACCACTTCTCATATCGTTCGTGTCAACATATTTAGTTGAAAAATGATTTAGTTCTGTATTCCAGCTCCTCACAAAACAAAGAAGTAAGTTGCACATTTCCCTCAAAGGAGACTTGACGAACATAAAGGCGGATATTCAAGCTTTAACTGAAATCCACCAAGCACAAGGCAGCCATTGAAAAGGTAAAATAAAACAATAACGAAAGTTTTCAAACTCTCATCTATTTTTTCGAATTTTAACTGTCAACTTTCTTAATTTTTTCAGATTCCAATTTAAAAACGAAAACATGTACTACTGTTTTTTGAATGTATGTCAGTGATCATAGTTAATTATTTCACTTTTTTTTTCTTAAAAAATATGTAAGAAATGTACATTTCGATTTTTTAATCTATTATATTTAAGAGTGACCAGATTTAGCTGCATTGGTTGTTTTTCTATACGGTAATAAAATTGTTAAAAATAATAAAAGTGTATAAATAATTAATGTTTTTTGTGCTAATTGCGGTGTGTATTTAAATTAGAACCATACGTTTCGGAGAAACCTTGCCTCCTTTTTCTATGTGGCCAAAGAAAGTATATCAATGAGATTACAAAAAATATAGATAAATTCCTCTGTTCGTCACCTGAGAGCAGCTGCCAGAAATTACTGTATGGACCATGGTGTAACGGCGGACAGAGTAGTAAGTAAGGAGAAGGTAAAGGGGGCGGGGTGAAAATATAGACTCTCCTCGAAGAATGAGAATGTCCAAAAGAAAAAGGGGGGGATGGGGGGGGGGGGGGAGGTGTCTCTGTTAAAATTAAAGTGATACTTGGCTACCAGATATTAAGGATCTAGGAAGATAGTTCCTCTCAGTCTCTCTGTTCTTCACCTATTTCAAATTGTACTTTTTCCCTCTAAGGCTACAGAGCCTGGATTTTATCTCCTTTGTTCGTCACTAGCCGGCCCCGTGGTGTTGGGGTAGCGCGCCTGCCTCCCACCCGGAGGCCCCGGCTCCGTCAGTGATTTTGAAACTGACGTGAGGGTTGGAACGGGGTGCACTCAGCCTCGTGAGGACAATTGAGTAGCTGTCTGACAGTGAGACAACGCCCCGATCACAAATACCAAGATTAACGGCCGAGGGGACCCGACGCGCTGATCACGCGTCATCCCAATATCTGCAGGCCAAATGGCTGGGCAGCGGTCGCTTGGTCGGCCTAGGCCCGTCATGGGCTGTATAGTGCTAGGGGTTGACTTTTTTTTTTGTTCGTCACTGGAGAAGTTTCCATCTGTTTTTTTCGCCGTTGCCTGTATGAGGTTAGGTATCGTTAAGGGCCTTATTTTGTGGTGAAATAAAACTGTTGATTTCGGTGTTAAAACTGACACTATTTCTGTGGGTATTTCGCGAAATAAATTGTCATAATGATCAATGTTTCTTCTGAAATCTTCCTTATAGTATGGGATAAATCTAACACATTATGTGATGAGGGGGTTCTTCAACTTCTACGCGATGTGTAGAGTATCGCCGAATGTTATTTTCCGCTTAGAATTATGCTCATTTCCTTCTTTGTTCCGTTTGTTACGCGTTTCTGAATCCCTGTAGTGTTTATCGCAAGTGTCTTTTCGTTCCCACGGAATAAGAACATTGCAGTATTTACACATTAGAATCTTTCTTGCAGCGTCCAATACGTATTCCTCGGCCCTCGAAAAAACTGTTGTGACTTTAGTTTTCGGCATTTTTATACTTAAATGCTGGATGTTTGCCGATAAAGTTTTATCAGTCGCGAACTAGAACTGCTGTATCTACGACCACAACGCCATTTGATGTAATTGATAGCAGATATTGATTTTTATTGATAGCCTTAGAGATCGCAGAACTGAATACACATACTTCCGGTGCAGCACTATCAATCAAATGAGAAGGAAACCACGATGGTTAATTCCTTAGAAGCATTTAAACGTGTTTTGGAGAGCTTTTTCGATAATATTTAGCATTTTCGTACCAAGTGAAGTATATTTCGTGATTATTTGTGCAATTCGCGCAATAAATCATATTTCGTGATATTTTTGCGAATTCATTTTGCTAAAATACGCCAATTTAATTACCTAGAAGGCCATATACAGGGTGTTACAAAAAGGTACGGCCAAACTTTCAGGAAACATTCCTCACACACAAAGAAATAAAATATGTTATGTGGACATGTGTCCGGAAACGCCTAATTTCCATGTTAGAGCTCATTTTAGTTTCGTTAGTATGTACTGTACTTCCTCGATTCACCGCCAGTTGGCCCATTTGAAGGAAGGTAATGTTGACGTAATGTTAGAGCTCATTTTAGTTTCGTTAGTATGTACTGTACTTCCTCGATTCACCGCCAGTTGGCCCATTTGAAGGAAGGTAATGTTGACGTCAGTGCTTGTGTTGACATGCGACTCATTGCTCTACAGTACGAGCATCAAGCACAAAAGTACGTAGCATCAACTGGTTAGTGTTCATCACGAACGTGGTTTTGCAGTCAGTGCAATGTTTTCAAATGCGGAGTTGGCAGATGCCCATTTGATGTATGGATTAGCACGAGGCAATAGCCGTGGCGCGGTACGTTTGTATCGAGACAGATTTCCAGAACGAAGGTGTCCCGACAGGAAGACGTTCGAAGCAATTGATCGGCGTCTTAGGGAGCACGGAACATTCCAGCCTATGACTCGTGACTGGGGAAGACCTAGAACGACGAGGACACCTGCAATGGACGAGGCAATTCTTCGTGCAGTTGACGATAACCCTCATGTCAGCGTCAGAGAAGTTGCTGCTGTACAAGGTAACGTTGACCACGTCACTGTATGGAGAGTGCTACGGGAGAACCTGTTGTTCCCGTACCATGTACAGCGTGTGCAGGCACTATCAGCAGCTGATTGGCCTCCACGGGTACACTTCTGCGAATGGTTCATCCAACAATGTGTCAATCCTCATTTCAGTGCAAATGTTCTCTTTACGGATGAGGCGTCATTCCAACGTGATCAAATTGTGAATTTTCACAATCAACATGTGTGGGCTGACGAGAATCCGCACGCAATTGTGCAATCACGTCATCAACACAGATTTTCTGTGAACGTTTGGGCAGGAATTGTTGGTGATGTCTTGATTGGGCCCCATGTTCTTACGCTCAATGGAGCACGTTATCATGATTTCATACGGGATACTCTACCTGTGCTGCTAGAACATGTGCCTTTACAAGTACGACACAACATGTGGTTCATGCACGATGGAGCTCCTGCACATTTCAGTCGAAGTGTTCGTACGCTTCTCAACAACAGATTCGGTGACCGATGGATTGGTAGAGGCGGACCAATTCCATGGCCTCCACGCTCTCCTGACCTCAACCCTCTTGACTTTCATTTATGGGGGCATTTGAAAGCTATTGTCTACGCAACCCCGGTACCAAATGTAGAGACTCTTCGTGCTCGTATTGTGGACGGCTGTGATACAATACGCCATTCTCCGGGGCTGCATCAGCGCATCAGGGATTCTATGCGACGGAGGGTGGATGCATGTATCCTCGCTAACGGAGGACATTTTGAACATTTCCTGTAACAAAGTGTTTGAAGTCACGCTGGTACGTTCTGTTGCTGTGTGTTTCCATTCCATGATTAATGTGATTTGAAGAGAAGTAATAAAATGAGCTCTAACATGGAAATTAAGCGTTTCCGGACACATGTTCACATATCATATTTTCTTTCTTTGTGTGTGAGGAATGTTTCCTGAAAGTTTGGCCGTACCTTTTTGTAACACCCTGTATATGCAAGAAAGAATATATGATAAAAGTTCGCGCGTATCGCTATTACCAAAAAATCGGCCCCTAGGTATCGTTCAGATACACTTCCCTTTTGTTTATGTTTCCTTATATCCATCTAACTCCACCCCCCCCCCCCCCTTTTCTTTTGGACATCCTCATTTTTCGAGGAGTCTCTATATTTTCACCCCGCCCCCTTTACCTTCTCCTTACTTACTACTCTGTCTGCCGTTCTACCATGGTCCATACAGTAATTTCTGGCAGCTGCTCTCTGGTGACGAACAGAGGAATTTATCTATATTTTTTGTAATCTCATTGATATACTTTCTTTGGCCATATTGTTTGATTCCATTGAAAAAGGAGGCAAGGTTTCCCCGAAACTTATGGTTCTAATTTAAATACTCACGGCATTAGCCCAAAAAACATTAATTATTTATATAATCCGGGCCGTGAAAGCCTTAATATACTGCTTCATTATTTACACTTTACTTCAAATTAAAAATAGGCGTACAATGAAATGAAAAGTGGTCAACCTCCAGAAAGGGGAACCCTTCAGCAGCTATTGGCCAGTCATTGTGACATTATTGATGAAAAATGGATGGTGTGGATAAAATGTGATGTAAACATATATGTTTGTTGCACTGTGCGACTCTGTGGCGCTAGACTTTGGCCCGACGATTCCCGACCGAGCCATCAGGGATTTTAATGTCCTGGGGTTAATTCCCGTGGCTCGGGGACTCGGTGTATGTGTCGTCTCCATCGTCACTTCATCCTCATTACGACGCGCAGGTCGCCCACCTGCACTCGGCCTCTCATTGTTGCACTTACACGTTATAAAGGAACGTTTATAATGATTACAAAGAAAGCTAAAACACTGGAAGTAAAGCAGCAAACAATCAATCGTTGGGAAAACTGCTCTAGTCCATGAAACTTCCCTAATTGATATTCCTTTTGTTCATTGTACTGGCAGATGAAGGGGCAGATTATGCAACAAGCCTATAATGGCAATAATTAAGACAAGAGTATGTTTATAAAACGAGCGTATGCGAGTTTCATAATTTCCATACGAGTGTCTTGATTACCATTATAGGCGAGTTGCATACGACTGTTTATGTTCGACGATAATTATTATAACTATTTTATGTTCGAACATAAATATTCATAAATATCTGTCGAGATTTCACCAGTTTTATGTACTGAACAGAGCGCATGGGACGCAGAGAATACCTTGTGTTTGACCATGGCCTCCTCGATTACCCCACTATGACACTAGGTCAGGCAGTGAAATGTCAATTAGAAAGCCTTGGAACTCAGCGCAGGTGCGATGCTACCCTTATCTAATTGGTCAAACAACTGTTTCATAATGAACAAGTAGTTCCGTGAAGAACTAAATAGCCTATTTTCGTATATCCTACTAATATGAATTGCCTCTATCAACATACAAATTATCAGTTTGATTGCTGTAATAGATTCGTAGATATTGATAACCATCTAAATATTTTGGATGGTCACCAAGTTGGATTTTTATATTATAGGCCTTAGATTTTTGTACTATTACATGAAGATTATTGTGTAGGTGTTTTATTCAAACTTCAATCGCATGATTAAAACACAAGAAATAAAAGCGGGATTTTATAATTTCGCTCAGCCTCCATCTTGTGGTTAACTTTGAAAGATGAATAAAATTTCCGCCTTTCAATACTGTTTATTGCTAATTACTTACAGGGACATGTTTCGGGGGCTAATACTCCCCCTTCATCAGCCTGTCCAACAAAACTTCACAAAGGAAAAACTTTCCTTGTATAAGCACAGACAAATCACATGAAGAATTATGAATAATTATTTACAATTCCCGCTCGATGCTCCAAAAAAGATACTCTTATTGGATCACTAAGGCCTAGGCGCACCAGAACTTCTGAATTGGGCCGGTGCTGCGGTCCGCTGCCCCCACTGCGTCATCGTTTGTCCTACGGGGAGAGGGTTCAACACCAGATTTTTGGAACATGTCAATGCCATCAAACATAATAAATTTTCAGCGATGGGCAACCACATGGCAGAAACTGGGCATAAATTCACAACCATAGACAATGATTTAGAAATTTTACATCAAGAAAATAAAGGCACGCTCATGAATATTTTGGAACAAATAGAAATTGATAAAGCCCAGAGATTCAACCCTTCACACAATCTTAATGAAATAATATTTGAAACCAGCATTTTATACAGAACACTAATAGACGAATTATATAGTAATAGATAAAATTCCCGTTATATTCCACTATTCATACCCATCATTTTTCATAACATACTGAAGATTGACACCTCTCATTCTACGTAATAATCAATCACCATAACAGCAATACACGGCGCGTCAACAAACCTCACTCATTCTCATTTCCTTAGCCTCCCACCTCCCACAACCCTAACCGCCACCTTTTCCAAAGCACGTCACTAACACTCAGCTGTAAGAGTCTTCGCAAGGTGAATTCCGGTTTGTTTTTGTTCACGCCCTGCGCACTGCAGTTTTGGCGGCGCGTGACGCGGCCACAAGTTTTCTCTGCCTTGACGTTTGCCAGGAGCAACAGGGGGACTAGAGTGGCCCCACGATGACGCAGTGGGGGCAGCGGACCGCAGCACCGGCCCAATTCAGAAGTTCTGGTGCGCCTAGGCCTTAGTGATCCAATAAGAGTATCTTCTTTGGAGCGTCGAGCGGGAATTGTGAATAATTATTATTTCATTATTCATTATTCTTCATGTGATTTGTCTGTGCTTATACAAGGAAAGTTTTTCCTTTGTGAAGTTTTGTTGGACAGGCTGATGAAGGGGGAGTATTAGCCCCCGAAACATGCCCGTGTAAGTAATTAGCAATAAACAGTATTGAAAGGCGGACATCTTATTATTCTTTCAAAGTTATAGTTACGTCAATACGGACCTGAGTAATCGACATTATGAATCTTGTGGTTATGAAAATAATTTAAATGAATTAGATGCCAGTCGATTTAAAAAATTTGTATAAGCATATACCGTATCAAGTTTCACTGCGCTCGGATGGTTAAAACGCAAGAAACGTCTATTTGAATATTTAAATTTCGCGTCGCCGCGTCCCATACGTGAACTTATGCTTGTAGCCTCTATACACTTACAAAATTTCAGTTTGATTGCTGTAGTAGATTAATAGATACGGTACTGAGAACCGTCTAAATATTTCGGATGGTCGCCATGTTGTATTGTTATATGTATAGGCCATAGAGTTATGTACCATTAAAGAAAAAAAAAATTGCGTAGGTTAATTATTATTCAAACTTTCACTTCGATCGCATGATTACGACACAAGAAATAAAAACTTAATTTTAAAATTCACACATCTGCCATCTTGAGGTTTGTAAACAATTGAACTAAATTAGATACCAGTGCATTACAATGTGTATAAACATTTGCTGTACCAACTTTCATTGCGTTTGGATCATTAAAACGCGAGCAAAGTCTATTTAAACTTTCAAATTCGCATGGCCGCCATGTTCGTTTTGTAGTTAACCGGTTTCTGAAAGTCTCATAGATGAACTTCCAGTAGTGCCCTTTATCTCCGTACAAAATTTCAGGGTGATACCGGTAATAGTTTCAGAGATATTAAATGCAGGTGAAATATTTCGCACAGCCGCCATCTTGAGGTTATGTAAACAATTGAACGAAGTTAGATGTCGGTGCATTACAATATGTATAAACATATACTGTACCAAGTTTCATTGCGTTTGGTTGGTTAAATCGCGAGAAACGTCTATTTAAAAGTCGCAACTTCGCTTGGCCGCCATGTTGGTTTTGTAGTTACCAGGTTTTCAAAAGTCACATATGTGAACTTCTAGTAGTTCCCTTTATCACCGTACAAAATTTCAGAGTGATATCGGCAATAGTTTCGGAGATATTGAATGCTGGTGAAATATTTCGTACAGCCGCCATGTTGGATTGGTGAGATGTAACAAAATTTTAAGGACATGGTCGGGGTCGCCCGGAATAGTACTATGAAATTACTGAGTTTCATTGAAATCGCTCCAGCCGTAGAGACGTTATTAGGGGAGGGGGACACAAAAATCCATCACACACACGCACACCCAGACAGACACACGGACAAAAGGTGATCTCATAAGCCTTTTTTTTTATAAATGAAAATAGGCTAAAAATAGTGTTATAATGACCGTCATTATGATACAGTCTTCTGACTTATAATATTCAGGGTTGAACATAAATAAACATTCAAGTATTTACTAGGCGGAACATACTGTAAGTGTATTTTCAAATTTCAAACTATCATTCGTCAATTTGGACCAATCATGAACAATGTTAACCCCAACAATAAAATGATACTAAAGTAGTTAATTCCTGTCCGCAGATGGTTTGAAAGACTCCACTGTGGCTCGTCTGTCGCGCACCACCAAGAAGAACGACTCCGAGGCGGTGCAGGCGGTGCTTCACTTCAAGAGGTTCATCTTCGACACGGCCAAGAAGATGGTTCAGTGACCTCCAGCCTGAACATTACACTATGATTATGCTACCAGAAATTGAAATATATGTAACTTCTAAAAGAAACTGGAATAGCATACTGTCGGGTTGGTATGTGTAGTCTCAGTGTCTCCCTCTGTTGTGTGTGGCTGACCTCTGATGGTTTGGTCTCGAGAAACATCTCTGTCGGTGTGTTTAACGTGTTTCGTTCCGACTGCTTACTCTGGATTTTTGTTATTTAATTAAGGAGACTATTTTTGGAGTACCGACAGTAGTGGCTACGCGGGCTAAAGCGCTGCGTTAGGCCAAGGGGCCAAGCTCTCTGCTGACTCGGTAGACGCGTGGGTTCGAGCCCCACCGTCGGCTGTCCTTGAAATGGTTTTCCGTGGTTTCCCATTTTCAACTCCAGGCAAATGCTGGGACAGTACCTTCTGACAGGCCACGGCCGCTTCCTTCCACATCCTTGCCCAGTTTCATTCATCTTCATCAATTCCATCTCTCATCCCGGCGCGCAGGTCGCCCACGGGCGTCGATTAGAAAGACCTGCACTCGGCCTCTCAGGAGGCTACACGACAAAAAAAAAATTAAAAGAATTTGTTATTTAGTGTTGCACCTTTCAGTACAGTTTGTTGGTCTTTATAATAAACAGGAGAAGACCGAAATGCTCAAGATGAGAGATGAACTCTTGATTGACAGACTACTAAACATCATGGGAGAGTGGCATCATACCGGACGATTGGAAAACTGCACAAAAAGGGTGACGAGACAGATCCGAATAATTACCGAGGCATTCACTCCTGCCAATCGCCTACAAGCTGCTCTCACGTGCCCTCGTCCCCAGATTGGAGCAACAGACAGAACACACGATCGGTGAATATCAAGCGGAGTTTGGCGGTGTCGATCGTTCGCAGAACAGATCTGGAACCTCAACATGGTACTCCAACATCGCATCTTCGTAGATTTTACAAAAGCATACGATTCTGTTTAATAATACTTTGTGAATATGGTGTGGACAACAAAACAACAGAGATACAGTTTGAATACAATCTATAATTCTGATGAAACTCAGCAATTCTTCTAGGTTTGTGCCTTGTCTTGTGTGGGGTTTCGCCTAGGACACCAAGCTGGCTCATCGGCGGGCTCTTGGTGTTCCCGCCTAGACCCCCACAGGAGTAACGAATTGCGCGCTACCTCCCTTTATATTAGGTGCAACTGCATCACTTGATATAGGGAGGTTAAGGCTGCCTGAGTTTTTAGTTCTCGCAGTCAAGTGGTGCAGTTGCACCTAATATAATGGGAGGTAGTGCGCAGTTCGTTACTCCAGTCAAGGTCAAATTATTGACGATTTTGAAAGTTTGACTGTAGATTTTTTTTAATGTTTGAATTTAAAATTGTTAATGTTGTTAGAAACTTATGGTATTAATATTAGAACATAATCTGATTAACGCTGAGACCAAACGGCAAGCAAGCAATTATATCAGTCCTTTTCTCTAACGTGATTTCTACTGTTCGTTTTGCAGGAATCTCTCTCCTCATTAAAGTGAAAATATTGGCAACTAAGGGATAACGTATTATTGGTAAATAAGACTAGAGGAACCAAGTATTAGAACAATGATTAAAATAATTCAGACAGTAATGGATATTTATAACTTAAGTATCTTGTCAACGACAAAACAATGAAAAATGAACGTCGATGCAATTGATATTTTCATCACTGTAACTTCTAAAGTTAAATTTATGAGTGAAGTATCCGAAACTTTTCACTTTAGCACAGGCGTAAGATGGGTTGTCCCTACTTCTAGATAAGATCATCAAAACATGGGAGAAAGAAATACCTCGAATAAGTATGGGAACAAAAGATCAACGAATAGACATAAAATACTTTGCCTTTGCAATAATTACCCGGACTCCCGAAGAAACCAGACATGCCCGAGAAGCTTCATGAGATATCCATGAGAACCGGCCTCCAGATCTCTTATGAGAAAACACAGTACATGGATTCCAAGAGCACAAACCTGGTATCTCTTACAACCAAATATGGCCACATCGCACAAGTTAAGCACATCAGGTACTTAGGTGAAATTAACAGGAACACTGTCAACGAAAGAATGGCTAACAAAATACATGCAGAAAAATTATGCAAAGTCTACACAATCAGTTGGAATATTTGCAACAAGAAATCACTTTCCACTCAAGCCAAACTCCATCAGTACCACACGGTCATTCTCCCAGAGGCGCATCGTCAAGGGCACCACCAGAATTGTTTCCACTCAAGCCAAACTCCATGAGTACCACACAGTCATTCTCCCAGAGGCACATAGTCAAGGGCGCCACCAGAATTGTTTCCACCCAAGCCAAACTCCATCAGTACCACACGGTCATTCTCCCAGAGGCACATCGTCAAGGGCGCCACCAGAATTGTTTCCACTAAGCCAAACCCCATCAGTACCACACGGTCATTCTCCCAGAGGCGCATCGTCAAGGGCGCCACCAGAATTGTTTCCACTCAAGCCAAACTCCATCAGTACCACACGGTCATTCTCCCAGAGGCGCATCGTCAAGGGCGCCACCAGAATTGTTTCCACCCAAGCCAAACTCCATCAGTACCACACGGTCATTCTCCCAGAGGCGCATCGTCAAGGGCGCCACCAGAATTGTTTCCACTCAAGCCAAACTCCATGAGTACCACACGGTCATTCTCCCAGAGGCGCATCGTCAATGGCGCCACCAGAATTGTTTCCACTCAAGCCAAACTCCATCAATACCACACGGTCATTCTCCCGGAGGAGCATCGTCAAGGGTGCCACCAGAATTGTTTCCACCCAAGCCAAACTCCATCAGTACCACACGGTCATTCTCCCAGAGGCGCATCGTCAAGGGCGCCACCAGAATTGTTTCCACCCAAGCCAAACTCCATCAGTACCACACGGTCATTCTCCCAGAGGCGCATCGTCAAGGGCGCCACCAGAATTGTTTCCACTCAAGCCAAACTCCATCAGTACCACACGGTCATTCTCCCAGAGGCGCATCGTCAAGGGCGCCACCAGAATTGTTTCCACCCAAGCCAAACTCCATGAGTATCACACGGTCATTCTCCCAGAGGCGCATCGTCAAGGGCGCCACCAGAATTGTTTCCACCCAAGCCAAACTCCATGAGTACCACACGGTCATTCTCCCAGAGGCACATCGTCAAGGGCGCCACCAGAATTGTTTCCACCCAAGCCAAACTCCATCAGTACCACACGGTCATTCTCCCAGAGACTCATCGTCAAGGGCGCCACCAGAATTTTTTCCACCCAAGCCAAACTCCATCAGTACCACACGGTCATTCTCCCAGAGGCGCATCGTCAAGGGCGCCACCAGAATTGTTTCCACCCAAGCCAAACTCCATGAGTACCACACGGTCATTCTCCCAGAGGCACATCGTCAAGGGCGCCACCAGAATTGTTTCCACCCAAGCCAAACTCCATGAGTACCACACGGTCATTCTCCCAGAGGCGCATCGTCAAGGGCGCCACCAGAATTGTTTCCACTCAAGCCAAACTCCATGAGTACCACACGGTCATTCTCCCAGAGGCACATCGTCAAGGGCGCCACCAGAATTGTTTCCACCCAAGCCAAACTCCATGAGTACCACACGGTCATTCTCCCAGAGGCACATCGTCAAGGGCGCCACCAGAATTGTTTCCACCCAAGCCAAACTCCATCAGTACCACACGGTCATTCTCCCAGAGGCACATCGTCAAGGGCGCCACCAGAATTGTTTCCACCCAAGCCAAACTCCATGAGTACCACACGGTCATTCTCCCAGAGGCGCATCGTCAAGGGCGCCACCAGAATTGTTTCCACTCAAGCCAAACTCCATCAATACCACACGGTCATTCTCCCAGAGGAGCATCGTCAAGGGCGCCACCAGAATTGTTTCCACCCAAGCCAAACTCCATCAGTACCACACGGTCATTCTCCCAGAGACTCATCGTCAAGGGCGCCACCAGAATTGTTTCCACCCAAGCCAAACTCCATGAGTACCACACGGTCATTCTCCCAGAGGCACATCGTCAAGGGCGCCACCAGAATTGTTTCCACCCAAGCCAAACTCCATCAGTACCACACGGTCATTCTCCCAGAGGCGCATCGTCAAGGGCGCCACCAGAATTGTTTCCACTCAAGCCAAACTCCATCATTACCACACGGTCATTCTCCCAGAGGCGCATCGTCAAGGGCGCCACCAGAATTGTTTCCACCCAAGCCAAACTCCATGAGTACCACACGGTCATTCTCCCAGAGGCGCATCGTCAAGGGCGCCACCAGAATTGTTTCCACCCAAGCCAAACTCCATGAGTACCACACGGTCATTCTCCCATAGGCACATCGTCAAGGGCGCCATCAGAATTGTTTCCACCCAAGCCAAACTCCATCAGTACCACACGGTCATTCTCCCAGAGACTCATCGTCAAGGGCGCCACCAGAATTTTTTCCACCCAAGCCAAACTCCATCAGTACCACACGGTCATTCTCCCAGAGACTCATCGTCAAGGGCGCCACCAGAATTGTTTCCACCCAAGCCAAACTCCATCAGTACCACACGGTCATTCTCCCAGAGGCACATCGTCAAGGGCGCCACCAGAATTGTTTCCAGAGAAGGGCCAAGTAATATCTACCTGTCGCTAGGTCATGATGAGTTTCATTTCTAACTTGCTCTGAGACCGTTGGGGACATTATTATTTATTTATCACATGGTTTTTAGTGCCGGGAGTGTCCGAGGACATGTTTGGCTCGCCAGAGGCTGTAGCTGCTTCAAGCAGACACCCATAGGGTGAGTTACAAGTCTGTTCAATTTCAAGTAGTTCCAACTTTTGCTACCAGATGTCACTGAAACCTAGTGGTGAACGTTGGAACTTTGATAGAGCATTGCAATGAAATATAACCTAGAAATTTAGCTTCACACAAGTTTAGTCTGTGGAAGGATTTTTTACATTCCATAAATTTATGACATGGGACCGCCGGCTTTACTTCCCCTCCGAAGGAAGGCATCCTGAAGGATTTTAACGCTCTTAAAGAATCCGATGACTTCGGCTGGGTTTGAACCCACGATCTTGGGCCCAGCAGTTCAGTACTGAAGCCGTGTTGGAGACATTATCCTAATGGCATAAATGAGAGGAATAGGTTTATTTTAGTTCAGAGATTTTGTCCATAGAAGTTCGCTTTTCTTTATGAA
Source organism: Meconema thalassinum (assembly GCA_946902985.2). NCBI lineage: Eukaryota > Metazoa > Arthropoda > Insecta > Orthoptera > Tettigoniidae > Meconema > Meconema thalassinum. The sequence goes on from OX336390.1 coordinate 9,120,929, forward strand.
TCATCGTCATCACCACGTTTCGCTGATTTTCTAATTAACTGGAGATATTTTCAAATAATCCCAAATTAAAACTGTGGAATTCTCCCTACATCTAAATCAGTTTCAAGTTATGAATTAAACTGGTGTGACAATGTCTGGATTCCATGGGGAGGCCATAGCCCCTCCTTGCCCTCCATGTGGGCGTTAACCATTGAGAAGATCGAACAGCAGACTACTTACTTTCTCCTTGGAGCTACAGCCCTTGGTCTCCCGGACAATCTCTTCCCTGTTGACTGCCTTCTGACTCCATCTTGTCTTCCCCTCACACGCGCTCCTCCCATTGAACACCTTTCATTCTCTATATTAAGAACAAAGTTCCAAATGGTTCCGCCTCGTCAATACTGTTCATTAAAATTTCGTGATACAATCACTTGTCTTTTAACACATGGTACATGTTTCGACGTCTAACACTTATTGACGTCTTCATCAGCCTATTTTATTTGGGCAGCACTTAAAACATTCCCTTTATATACTGGATGAAGTTAAAATTTGTACATGAAAACACACATAGATCACTGTAACACATTAAAAAGTTGTTAAAACATTTTCTTAGGTTAAAAGCTCAATAAAATCCTCAGCCGGGCTTGGCTGTCTTTCTTGGTTTATTTCTAATGTTAGCTTCAAAAGCCCAAGCAAGGGGTGACCATTCCCAACTGGAAAGAAATGAAACTATGTATGAGAGAATGAAGTGGTAAATAAAATAAAACTTTAAAAACCCCAAATGTTATGTAAAGACTTACGATGTAATGCGGCAATGAGCTAACAGAGCCGTGCTGAGTCGGATGGAGACTGTGCTGTACTGAAATGGTGTGTCAACATGGAAGCTACAAGCAAGACAATAGGGGTGGAAGAGGAGAGGGGTGAGAGTTCAGGAGTGTTTTGGTTAGGAGTGGGGAGGGGGGGTATGGGGTAGGTTTAGGGAAAGGTAACATGGATCAACGGTTGTGGATTTACATCTATGGTGGTTGATATTTTGTTCTGTAATGGATTAACGTTTCATAGAGTACGTTGTTTTGGAAATGAATCTCGTTAAGATTCGTTAGGGGGGCGGTCCTTTGGGCTAAATCGATTTCAATTTCTTCTAAGATGTTCATTGTTGTTCCTTTATTTGCTCGATGTAAGATTCTCATATCGTTGTTAATGTCTGTAAACCCATGTTTGGTATCTTTCATATGATTTGCCATGGCGGAAAATTTATTGTATTTAATGGCCCTGTTCTCTGTCCAATTCAGTCTACTACTCTTTATTTCCACTACCATACAACTCTCTTAGCTCCATATTATTTCTGATTCGCCAGAATTCACCGTCTTTTACTGGTCCATATACTTTCCTGGGTATCTTCCTTTCCCATCTCCTTATGCCATAGTCCAGGTCTCACTACCGTACGATATTCAGTCAGCTAAAGATTCTTGCTTTTAATACCTTGCTTAACCTCTTAACTGGGTATTTTTGAGCGCTTGGTGTAACCTGCCGTGTATTATTTCCAGCCAATTGTTGTGATATAGTATAATAAAGACATTTCAATGTATTAAGTATAATTCAAGAGACATTTTTACAGTAACTACAAGGTCATTTACCTGATTAGAACTTAAGAGTTTTGTCCATATGACCTAAACTGTTCATTTCCGCACATTGAAAGATCAAACGTGTAGGTTTGCTTTCATTGATTGTCTGGTATTGCTCCCCGCACAAAGCAAAAACAAACACATGACCAAAACAGAAAGCAAAAAGCAGAAATCAAGCACAAAAAAAAAAAAGCAAAGCAAAATTCAAAAGAAAAGAAAAAGCAGAAAACTAACAGAAAAATCAAAAACAAAAGCAAATACAGAAAACAAACAGAAATTCAAAGACAAAAGAAAAAGTGCAAAAAACAAAATCAAATACAAAAACAAAACCAAGATACAGGAGGCGGGAAATGTCGTAACTGCTGCCAACGCATCAATTTTCTCGAAGACATTCGCCTTGCCGTGAAAACTCGACACGCCCAGGAGGCGTTAAGATGGAGTTCGTATATATATTCGTCCTGCCCATTAAATTATAACATTTAATATACCTCATACCCAGTTAAGAGGTTAAAGCACACAAGAACCTCGTTTATCCATATTAAGTGGGATAATCCTGAAAAAAATAAAAATAAAAAAAAAGTTGTAATACCTTTTTTTCAATTGTACAATAGTACATTATGCAACGAGCCTAGAATGGCAATAATTAAGACACAAGTATGCTTATAAAACGAGCGTATGCGAGTTTTATAATTTCCATACGAGTGTCTTAATTGCCATTATAGGCAAGTTGCATACGACTGTTTATGTTCGACGATAATTATTATAACTATTTTATGTTCGAACATAAATATTCATAAATATCTGTCGAGATTTCGCCAGTTTCATGTACTGAATAGAGCGCATGAGAGGCAGAGAATGCCTTGTATTTGACCATAGCCTCCTCGATTACTCTACTATGACACTAGGCCAGGCACTGTGATTTACATTAGAAGGCCGTGGAACTCAGCGCATCTAATTATCTAATTGGTGTAACACCTGTTGCTTGAGCTCTGATTGGTGGGAGAAACTGTTTCATAATGAAAAATAGTGTGATAATGAGCCTCATTATAGTACAGTTTTCTGACAGATAATAGTCTGGGTCGAACATAAAAAAGAACACTTTTCTTACATTTCTTGCACTAAAATAATGTGCGCGCAGCACGATCACGAAGATGTTTTACTAAAGCTCGCTCACACCTCATCCTCGGCCTTCCCGTGACTTTCTCAGTAACTAATTGCTTCTCCCATTCGCATCATATGTCCAGACCATTTTAGTTGACTGATCTCGATCTTGTCTTGTAACTTTGGGAATCATGTTTTCTCCCTAATTTCCTTGTCTCTGCGGGTCTTTCCAATTATACCTGTAAGGAACTTCATCTCTGCTGCTGCTGCCAAGATTCTACCTTCCTCCCGTTTAGTTGTTGACCACGTGTCTGCTGCATATAGGTGTGTAATATGTTGAATACAAGATCGGGAACTTCCTGGTTCCACACCAGACCCCTCACTCTCTTGTTGGATCCTCCATCGTCTGTGAGGACACTCCCTAAGATTCGAAGCTTTTCACAACTTGTAATGGTTTTCCATCCTCTGCAATATTCCCCCCTACCACCTCGTACATTTCGTGTCTGACTCTTCATTCCATCTCCTGGTTCCAAACATCCCCCCATATCACTATGTCATCAGCCTTAGTCCCTTTACTTCCCATTTTCCGTTTCACTCGTTTATGGATTCCATCCATGTCAGTGTTTTAAGCTATCATTGACCCTAAATATTTAAAATTTTTATGTTCGACCCTGACTATTTATTATATGTCAGAAAACTGCACTATAATGAGGCTCATTATAACACTATTTTTCATTATGAAACAGTTTCTCCCACCAATCAGAGCTCAAGACACAGTTGTTTGACCAATTAGATGAGGGTAGCATCTCACCTGCGCTGAGTTCCAAGGCCTTCTAATTTAAATGTCACTGCCTGCCCTAGTGTCATCATGGGGTAATTGAGGAAGCCATGGTCAAATACAAGGTATTCTGTGCGTCCCATGCGCTCTGTTCAGTACATAAAACTGGCGAAATCTTGAGAGATATTTATTAATATTTATGTTCGAACATAAATAGTTATAATAATTATCGTCGAACATAAACAGTCGAATGCAACGAGCCTATAATGGTAATAATTAAGACACGAGTATGTTTATAAAACGAGCGTATATATTCTTTCTCATTATTCTCGAATTCATTATACTTTCTCCTAGATGTTAACATCGTCAGTCCAATCTCTGCCCCATATTCCTCTAGTCCCTCCAGCTTCTCTTCCAAATCCTGTTTCCTGCTAGATAGTAAATCTATATCATCTGCATAAGCTAGGTCTTGCATCACTAGGTGTCGCCCTCTTGTATCCTTCGCATTACATTCTCCGAGGCAATGTTAAACAGTAAGGTGGAGAGAACATCACCCTGTCGTAATCCTTGGTTAACTTCAAATACCTTCAACCTTTGCTTTACCTGTTGTTCTTTCCGAAGTCATTTTTACCATTCTTGTTAATTAGGTATTCCTGCCTCTTCCATAGCTGATTCCTTATTTAAAATCTATAAACAGCTGCAATGTTGAACTAGTAACATTTTTTAAGGATCTGTCTCATGGTAAAACCCTGTTCTGTAGTAGATTTATTAATTCTGAAGCCACACTCTTAATCTCCTAGATATTCCTCTACATAATTATATTCTCAGCCTTATAGCTATAATTTTTGCTAATACTTTATCTGGCGCGGATCTAGAGTTTGGCTTCGGAGGGGTGTTAGAGATTTGAAATTGTTAAGAAAAGTGGTATCACTAAAAACGCAATCACAAAATAACCAAACGTACAAAACCAGACCATTTTTTTGCAAGCTACATGGATAGAAATTTGATGCGGTTAGCGCACCAAAAATATTCGTACAAATTGCAACGGCGTGTTTTGCGACTTTTACATCGAGCTTCGAGAAAAGTATCAAGGTACGTTACAGTTTCGGCAAGTCGAGTTGGTACCGACAAAGGGAGAAAGTCACAGCTTAAATTGCCAACCAAGCTTGCAGTTTGGACGTCGGCAAAATTTTTTGGTGCGAAAAAAGCCCCAAATTCCTATCCGTGCATTGCTGCACATTCATCGTGACATCACTATAAACATCGATTCGGTAATCACAAAGTTTGCTAAACAAAATAGACGAGTTGATTTTGTTATATAAATAATCGTTTTTATATAACAGGTATGAAGTTGTAAATATGTACAGTTGTAACAGAACATAATAATTGCAACAAAGATATTTTCAGTATTGAATAAAATGAAAGAAAACCTGTTTTTCAGTTAATAATTGTTATGTTTTATTTGTCTGGTTATTGTGTTTTCGGTTTTTGAGTTTGCCAAAAATGTTGGTCTCCGTTGGGGGGGGGGGAAGGTCATGACCCCCGTGACCCCCCCCCCCCCCCGCGCCTGTACTTTATACACAATACACAGCAATGCTGTCCTCTATAATTACCTCAGTCTGCTTTGTCATTGCTATGTTCCACTGCTCTACCATAATCTCATGCAACCGTCTTGTTAGTCGTTCCCTTCCATATTTTATCATTTCTGCTGTGATGTTACTGCATCTTCTCCCGGTGTTGTAACCGAACAATGGTTCACCCTTAGGTGCGGTTGGTGGTATTTTAGTTTGTTTTGTTTTATCGGGTTGCCAGTCGTGGCCACGGTTGGTAAGCCGCCATGGAAAATCTTGTGTGCTGTGCCTGGAGACTCGGTAGTCAAGTGGTGTGACTAGGTGGCCTGGCTGATAGCATGATGTGTTCCTTGACTTGGTTTTGGTTGCCATGGTGATGGGCTGTTGATGGTGTGAGGGCAGGCAAGATGGAGGCCAGTTGTTGATAGAGGAACAAGGATCATGCCAGGCAAGGAGAATATAGGCCTGCTCATATGTGAATAGTGATTATTATTAATAAATGTTTTTTTTTTAAGGAAGTGGTGTGCTGTGTCTTTGTGTGGATTCTTTTAAAAGCAAGTGGCTAGCTCAGTATTATATTTATTACAGTGCCTTATTATTTTACAGGGCCTCAATACCATCTTCAACTTCTTCCAATGTGGGTTCCAGGCCCGTCTCTACTCCATTTTGTTCCTGTCCCATCTCCTCCCTCTGTCCAACCTTACCTTCATATCCAATTTCCGCATTCATCAATTCACCAGAATACTCCACCCATCTATAACCTGTGACAATGAAGTTCGGTGAATAGTCCTGTAGGCCTACTATCAATATAGATGAACAATGCACGACAGTGACCCTACAGTCCTTCGAAATAGTCCCCTTCCGTAATTATGCAATGCTGAGATCGGCGATACATGTCCTGGAAACTTTGCAAGAAGGCGTCCTTTGGGATGGTGTTCAAAAGGCTCGTTACGTGACCGAAAAGTTCGGTGAATGGCTCCATATTACGAACGGATTGTTGGCTTACCTGAAACAGCAGTTACTGTACTTCGAAGTAATCCCCGTGGATGGTTATGCACTTCTGAGAATGTCTGTACAAGTCCTGGAAACTCTTTAGGGATAGCCTTCAGTTGGGTCGTCACATTATGTTGGATGTCCGAAATGTCCGAAAACCTGTGGCCCTTCAGGGCTTTTCGGTCACCCTGGACCTGGACCCCGCCACTCCATACTTCGACGCTTGACTTCGGGGTCATACCTCAGACACCAGGTCTCGTCGCCCGTGACGATGGTTTTCAGATAAGCTATTCTTCCATTCCAGAGAACATTCATCCTTCTCACTGCAACCCGCCGAACAGGTGTGCATGGTAGGTTGCAAAAATTCATCCTTCTAAACATGCCCTATGTCAAACAGGCTTTATACGTTGCGTTGTGTCTCTCCGCCAATGTTGCCAGGTCGACCGTTCTGACTTGATTCACCGAACGCAACGTGACAAGCCTTTTGAACACCATTCCAAAGGACGTCTTCTTGCAAAGTTTCCAGGACATGTATCGCATTGCATAGTTACGGGAGGGGACAATAGGGTCACTGTCGTGCATTGTTCATCTATGTTGATAGTACAGGACTATTGTCACAGGCTGTATTTAGTCCCCTCCTTATCTTTACAGAAAGCTGCTCTGGGTTGATATCCTTTCTTTATATCTTTGAACCCTTGAATAGAACTCTCTGGTTTCCTGAGCCGTGCTTCTCTCTTCTAACTCCTTAATCCACTGTTTCTCAAAATCTCTCTTCTTCTTTCTGCATTCCTTGTCCGCTTCTTTTCTATTCTCCCTATATTCCTCTACAGTAGTTTTTGTTCTTCTCTGTAACATTCTTCTTTTTGCCTCATTCCCGTCTTCAATCTTCTTTCTACACTCTTCATGAAACCAATCCTCCATCCTCAGTTGCTTCTTTCAGCTCAGAACAGTTTCTGCCGTGTTTTGTATTATATCTTTGAGCTCTCTTAATCTCTCTGTACTTGGCTGCCCTGGGTCTAAATTTAACCCTACGCGGGCGGACGTGTTTTATGTCTGTACGTGGACCGAAAATACGGCAAATTAAAACTCGTCCAGAATTATCGAACACTAGCTATAAACATAATACGAATGGCTTACCTTCATTATTGGATGTACTCCGTCTCAGAAGTGTGTAGGATATTATCGAAATTTGCAAGAGCATAAATGGCATAAGAGACACTACTTGAATATCCATCTTCGGACTCTTCAAATCAAAACTCACTTTCATCTATTATACATCCATGGAGTCCAACATTGAAGCAATCTCTTGCTCACTGATCCTCTTTTTACAGCACATGTCGCAAAATAACTAAGTTATATAAATCACAAAGAGCCGTTCTTAGAACTCGCGATGCAAGCTCGACTGAACACGATAATCTCTTACAGCTTGGGAGAAACTGTTCCCTGTTTGCCCAGACCTAAAGGTGTAGTTGAGTTGCCTTTTTAGCGTACCACTTGCGGTTTAATATATTAAATTCCGCCCTCCAAGAGTTAACTCTTCCCAGATAATGATCACTATCTACATCTGCTCCTCGACAGCTATCCACTTCTGAGACAAGCACATGATCAATTTGGGTTTCTGTGATACCATGTCACTTTCCTTATATCCATGTGCTTTAGATACGCATAGCAAAATCAATCAGTCTAATACCATTATCATTGGCAACCGCATGTAAACTCTATTTTCCTGCTGTACTCTTAGGCAATTTCTATTTCCACTTGTGCATTTAAGTCCACCATAACCTCTCGTGCTAGTGCTGTTCATAGAAAAGATCCTTTTCTTACTCCTTTGCATCTTCTGTTGGTGAGTATGTACATATGAAGGATATTTGAAGAAACGGGCTTTCACTCTTATTACCCACATCCTTTCATTAACAGGCTTAATAGTACATTATGCAACGAGCCTATAATGGCAATAAGCGTAAGCGAGTTTTATAATTTCCATACGAGTGTCTTAATTATAGGCGAGTTGCATACGACTGTTTATGTTCGATGATAATTATAACTTTATTATACATGGGTTGGTATTTTAGTTTTGGCACCTTAGTTATAAGTGGATTAATAACTCACTTAGATGGTTCCAAGTTTCACAGGCCCTCGATGTAGTCCCCACCGTTGCATACAACATGTTCCCAGCGATGCGGAAGTCTTTGGATCCCGTTGGCACTGCCCAATCTATTGATGGTACGAAGAGAGCGCTCGGCAGCCTGCTTAACGTCTTCAATGGAACGGAAGCGCTCCCCGCGCATTGTCATTTTCATCTTCGGGATGAGATAATAGTCGCAGGGACTGATGTCGGGAGAATATGGGGGGGGGGGGGGTGATAAAGGACCTCCCAGCCCCAGCGATCCAACAATGCCGACACAACGCCTGCTGTGTGTGCCCTAGCATTGTCATGCAGAACGATGGGCGGTGTAACCATGTGGTGGCGCCGTTTCCTTCTCAGAGCTCCTCGGAGATGGTCTTGCAGAAACGAACAGTAGTACGCCGCATTAACGGTTTGCCCTCGGGGAACAGTATGGTGAATGATCACACCATCCCAATCATAGGCAAGAATCAACATTACCTTCACATTGGTGGGGGTTGGTTGAACTGTTTGTTTCCGTGGTGCCGCCACTCGTTCGATTGCCGTTCTAACAGTGGCTCATAAGATCTGGCCCACGTCTCGTCAATGGTTATGATACGCCGTAAGAAGGCCTCTCCTTCGCGCTCATAACGCTGCAAGTGCATACGACAAGCGTCATATCGCAGCCATTTGTGCATGTCGGTTAAGTCATGCGGAACCCATTTGGACGCAATCTTCCTCATTTTCAGTAAGTCCTTCAGGAAGTGGAGGACAGTTGAATGCGCTAGTGCGGTATCTTGCTCTAATTGACGAATCGTTACGTTCCGATCCACCTCGACTAATGCGGACACCCTCTGTACATTGTCATCACTTACTGGTGGGTGACCAGATCGAGGCATGTGCTCCACACGTTCGCGCCCATCTCGAAAGGCTGCAACCCATCTCGCTACCGTTCTGAACGATAACATAGCTGCACCGCACGCTTCCTGAAATTCTCGGTGACACTGTTTAGCACTGCGACCCCTAGCGCACTGAATTTTTATCCACGTTCTCTGCTCCTGCTTGGAAAACATTGCGACAGTCTTTTGCGAGCGCTGGTCTCACACTACTCATCTAACAGGCGCGACTGCGCACGAGCGATGGTGAGGACGGGCGAGGTCATGTGCTCTGAGGGAGGGGGTGCAGGGCAGCAACCGTCGGTAAAAGTGGCAGCGCCCAACATTGTTGCAACTTGGCACTGAAGTATTGGTGCCAAAACTAAAAAACCAACCCATGTATGTTTTAACATAAATATTCATAAATACGGTATCTGTTGAGATTCAGTCACTACAATTTTGTGATCAGAGTGCAAGCGCTGGGTAGGATATCTCTGCGTTCCAAGTGCTCTGACTGACCGACGCATGCGCTCTGTGTACTTGGCAATGTTAACAGCCTGCCGATGTGCACCTGCATTCAGTCAATCTGTCACTGAAGTCGTTTGAAAGCAATGCACTGTGTAGAAATTGGAGTTTGGGATATTAAGGTATATACAGTGCTATTTCTGGTCTCATATTCGCCAGTTTATTTACGCGAACATATGGACGGTGCACTTTCGGTAATTTATATAGACATGTTGGATTTTGAGCGCATGCGCGAAGGTATCCTTACCTAATTGGTCAAGCAACTGTTTCTTGAGGTCTGATTGGTAGGAGAGCCTCATTATGTTACAGTTTTCCGACACATAATGTTTACATTTCGACATCGTCGAACATAAATTTCAGTATAACATTTGTATACTCATTAGTAGTGGAGTGATGAGAGTTCTAACTCGGCCTTTGTGACCTTTATTTTCTATAATAAAATATTTTTATTTTTTATGTTTTTTTGGAAACACTCGAATTTTGAAAATCCTATATTTTGGAAACTAGGAACTCTACAAAAAAAATTGTTTGACATAAATCAATGGTCCCTACCCCCTCTATTCCCAAAATAAATTTCAAGTCTCTAGGATACAAACCTGACAGTAGTGGGATGATGGGTAAGCTGCCCCACTTCTTTTTGAACCCTCCTCGTATCGGCCCCGAACCTGATATCTCGCTAACCAATGATGGGATTAGAACATACAGGGTGTCCTAGCACTCGTAGTGACGCCCCCTACTTTCCTATAGGCTCTTTATTTAATTAAATTACCAAAACTAAAAGGTCATCCGCTTTTAATATCTCGCGAACCAATCATGCTAGAGGCGTGCACGACGGGTCCAAGGACTCGGAGTGACGTCCTCTTTGCTATGGACCACTCGTTATATTTTTTTAAAAAATTGGAAACTCAATTTTGGGGTAAACACGTGTTTTTTGTGATTTTTGCTGATATCTCACGAACCAATTACGCTAGAGACGTGTACGAGGTGTCCTAGGACTCGGGCTAACGCCCCCTTTCAAATGTGGCAGATATTTTTTCCAAAAAATAATTCACAAAGGGCCTAACGCCGATATGTTGAAAAAACTTTTTTCTTTTTCTTTACCTGTTTATAATGTTTATGAAGCGTGGTGGTTGAGAGAGACGATACTGCTGGGTGAGTGTTTCAACGAACCTGTCGCTAACCACAAGGACCATGCTTAATAGAACAATCGCTATTTTGGAGGGTCGGTGTATGACAGAGCGAGCGTGCGTTTTTTTTTTGATATTTTACCTTTAACGTGTAAACGGTGATGAGAACTTGGTTCTATGTTGGTCGAAGGGAGTACAGAAAACAAACTTGCAGACGAGCAGGAGGTGAAGGTCATTTGAGCTTATTGGAAGGCGCTGATCTGACTTGACAACAGGTGCAATGGAAAAATGACAATGACGCTTGAAGGTGAAATAATCTGACCATCGTAGTGGCAGGGAAGTGTGAAATGCATGTGAACACATGTGAAACCACATGAGGGCTAAACAAGTTACATCCTGTCTTGCTTCGTACGTGACAAAATGCAAGTTCATGTGAAATTTGATCTACCACAGGTGTTCACCTTGGGTGTTAGCTGTCCACGTGCACGATAACTGTTAACAAGTCACATCCTGTTTTGCTTCGTACGTGACAAAATGCAAGTTGACGTGAAATTTGATCTGCCACAGGTGTTCACCTTGGACGTTAGCTGTCCACGCGCCTGATAACAGAATGTTCAAAGCGTGGGAATCGCTGAATCAGTAAAAAGTATGATGCAACTTGTGGGAATGATGTCACAACCAATAGATAGGCAAGAGCTGCGAACAGCAGTGGTGGGAGGTGAAGGGAGGGAGAGGGGGAGGGGTAATGTATGAGAGAACACAGGTGGAAAGAGAAAGAAATATGTGGAGCTGAGGACTGTACACACAGCTATAGGTGGTGTACAACATGTGTGAATAAATAAATTAAAAATTGCACAGGTTCACACAACATGTAATTTATTGATCCAAGAATTAAACGTAGAGTTAAACCCTAACCATTTGATATAGAGTTTATTTCCTTTTTGTTTCAACACTTTTTCCACAAGATAATGCTTAGGAAATGCTGTTTTCTGAAGTTCATGGAGATAAAATCTACCTTTTATGGGTTGATGGTTGAGGTCCTCGAGTAAATAGGTGACTGGATTGTCCAAGTTGACTCGACGAATTCGAAATAGTTCAGTCCCCCACTGTGGCGTGTAGCCCTTATTGAAGGCAGACTTAAATTTGCTCACACGAACAAAATCCCCAATTTTCAGTCGGTGACGTTTAGGATCAGCTGTTTTTATGGGGTTAAACAGTTTATCCAATCGCTGAATATTTTTAGTCACGAGGCGTGGCTTGGTCCCAATCGTTCTATGTTTGGTGTCATTGTAACGTGATACTAGCTCTGGTAACATATCCAACCAGCGATAACTGCCCTGAGCGGTAAACGCTTTCCACATATGGGTTTTCAATGTTCGGTTGAACCGCTCGACCACACTGGCTTTGAGATTGCTGTACGTGGTGTAATGGTGAATATCCTTAGATTTGAGAAAACTGGAGAAGTCCTTGTTGAAAAATTCTTTCCCCTGGTCGGTTTGTAGCAACTGAGGTTGACGTTTGGAGTGTTGAATAATATGCTGAAAGGCCTTGGTAACTAGTGGACCAGACTTGCGACGCACAGGTTCAACAAAGGCCATTTTGGAATAGACATCAATGACGGTCAACATATAGCGTACACCGTCGTTAACGCCAGCATAGGGTATCATTTCAACCAAGTCAGCCTGCCAAAGTTCATCCACACCACGTGAAATCACCTTGCGTCGCGGATAGTGACGCCTAGCTGGGCGATGCAACTCGTGAGCAATACCCATTTTAATGGGTGAGGGCTTAAACAATAATTTTGGCATTTCGAAGTTCTTGTTCAATTTCTTGAATTTCCCAATCGTGACCGGTATGGCCAGCTTGACGTGAGGCATGCAACAACTGTAGGCGTTGGACGAGCTTATTGGGATTGTGCCAGTAGGTAACATCCACAAGGGGTTTTAATGGTTTAAATGTCACTCCCGAAGCGGACGCTTTACGACGAGTACTTTGACTGGTGGGAAACATTTTTGCAATGATGGTTTTATATTTTTGAGATATATTGGCATTCACTTGTTGAGCTGGATCATACTGTCTTTTGTGGGCATGGGTATCCAATAAAATGGATTTATATTTGTCAAGATCCTCGGGTGTATAATCATGGGAAGAGGGGGTCCGAGAAAAAAAAGCAGCTTTAACAGTCCTGAAGTTAATTTATAGTTGATGTTTTTAATGACAGCTTTAGTACGAGCAAATTTAGTGGATGAATCGCCAATTTTAAAACTATCATCCTCATAGCGAACACCATACGTGGTATCTGTGTTTCCAATAAATAGATCGGTGAAATAGGGTTCCAATGTTGATCCATAATATTTTATTAAAATGGTTTTCAGTTGAGCTTTATGTTGAGGAGTGGCCAAGAGTTGTGAAAACGGAGACGCTTTGGAAGGGCAAGGTGTTTCGACCATGGCCAAGGATTTCTTTTTTCTCAAAAACTCTGCAAGGGGTGCGGCCTTTTTTTGAGGCGTAAACACTTGTTCCTCCTCATCCTCAACTTCGCTAACACTAGTCAAATCTTCCTGTTCCTCTTCCTCAGGGTTCTCGTGCAGCGTCTGCGTGGCTTGTGAAACGGTGGGTAGCGTTTTAGATGGCTTGAAAGAGGGTTTCAACATGGCTTTTAGTGGAGGTGCTAAATGTTGCTGAATAAACAAAGCATGATTTGGCCGTGATTGTTTCAATTGACGAAACTTTTGGCGAATAGTATTTTTTGCTCTAATAATATGCTTTTTCATTTGACTCTCTGCTAACGCCATGGTGTCTTGACAAATGACTTGCAGGGGAATGAGACAGGGCCTTAAATAGCAATAAAATGATCAAACCCTAAGCGATACCGTCCTTGGTTGAGTTCACTTTGTTTGTCAATCACTAAACAGGCATGACGTTGAGTGTTCCAGCACTTGGCACACCATTCTGTAAACATTTGAAAGGTCATATCCGGATTCACATGTTCATTATAAATGTAACGACTGTTCCTCTCGTCCTGGCGAAATAAAACAATGACATTGGCATTGTCACGAATCAACTGTTTGGACATTTTTGAATACGTTTGCCCAAGATAGAAGCAATCGATATGTTTGTGTCGACCCATGCTGAAATAGCTTTGAATGATGCCTTGACGTTCAGTGGATACATCATCGAAAATCATGAGTGAATCAGGCTTTACCTCATCCGGTGAAGTCACATTTTCTTGCATGGAAATTGTAAAATAACCCATATTCTCTTTTTGTAATCCAGACATGACTTGATCCAGCAACACGTAGAGGGGTTGGTAGAGAGATTTTGCAAAAATATAAATATTTTGAAAACGCAAACCATTGGGCGCTGTAATGGGCGTTAGGAAAAGATTAGTCTTTCCACAGCCGGAAGGCCCCACAATGATGCAGCGAATGGAAGATGGAAACAGTGAACCATGGCGTTGTTCACGTGATGTGGGACAGAGATGGGAAACCATGTCCCCCACTGGGAATGACTCTTGCTGCTTAATAATCTTCATTTCAACTAAGGCTTAGACAGGCTAGCAGGTTGTCTATATACAGGACACCTAGCCTTGTCATAGAAACAGTAGACTGGTACTACAGATTGACGATGGATGTCTTTGGACGTGCGTTGATGGCCAAAGCTAGGTCTGTCCCCATACATGATCCTAAACAAGAAACAGATCCTGCTAATAAACACTATGTGGATAGGTCAGTAGTGCCACGCACAAAACAGGGAGATTATGACTTTAAGGGAAAGCGGTTAACCCATGTAAAACATCCTCAAGTGTCTACAGACGTTACTACGAAAAAGTATGTGGATAACAAAGTGTATGAGTTTTATGACAAAGTGCCCCAGCTTACGGTGAATGGCTATAGCGCTAATCACCATCGGATTATTCACGTGGAAGACCCACAAGACGAAGACGATGTTTGTACCAAGCGTTACACGTCCTATGAAATGAAAAGGCTTTATAAATTTATCCCATCTGTATTTTTAGTGTATCTGACAAATGTAAAACCTGTGAATGAGAGAAACCATATACCGCTAGTTCATGACCAGCACTTGACCTATGTGCTTGCTTCGGGTTTAAGCCACTATCGATTACATTATGATGGAACCATTCACATCAAATACGCCATACCTGATGAGAACCATTTAGAAATAGAGATAAATGGTCATAGGATGTTGGTCCATAACCATGAAATGGTCAATGCAGGAGACGAATTATCCTTTCATCTCATGTTGACATGGGATGAAAAGCAAGCTGGAAAAACCATAAATGATTTCCCACTTTATGTAGAATTGGAATATACAACCATGAAATAACAATCTGACGTTAGTTGTGACTTAAACTTTCTTGTGAAAGGTTGTTGGTCATTATCATCATGGTGAAACAAAGATATGTGGTGATAAAGACTAAAAATATGACCCTGTCCTTGGCAAAGCCTGGGCTTAAGACATTCGTGGACAAGCCCTTGCGAAAGAAAAAAAGAAAAAATAATGTGTTGACCATAAGGAAAGCTCTTCGAGTAGCACAAAGACATGTTATTCCAAAACGTCAACGACAGAGTTCAAAACAAGGCCGAGTGATTCCCGTCCCCAAACGAGCGGGATTTTTACCTGCATTATTCGCTGGTCTGGCTGCTCTAGGTTCAATTTTAGGTGGCGCCAGTGCAGTGGCAAAAACTATTAAAGCCGCGGAACAGGGCAAGCAACAACTCAAAGAAAGTCAGCGACACAATGAAACAATGGAGGCAATTATTGCTATGGGGGCTAGAAATGTCAATTTGAAGCCAGCCTTTTATCAACAAGGATTTGGAATTTCACCTTTTCGAAATAAAAAAACATCTTTAACCTCAGCCATAGCAAGACATGCCCTGACGCATCAGCAAGTGGAAAGCTATCCTAAACAACTGAAGCTTTCTAATTTTCGAGGTGTGTTTATGCGAAACCAAATACCCTCACAACCATGGAAACATGAATGTGCTGTTGTCAATTTGGATGATCACCGAGGACCTGGAACACATTATGTAGCTTATGTCAAAGAGGGATCCACTGTATGGTACTTTGACAGTTTTGGGAATTTACCCCCGCCCATGGAACTAGTGGCCTATTTTAGAAACAGGATCAAGATATATTATAATGTGAAACGTGAGCAAACGTTTAACAGCCAACAGTGTGGACGTTTGTGTTTATTTTTTTTATATAAGACGCAACATAAGCAAAAACGTCAACAGTATGTCGGTGGAAAGTAAGACGTTTACACTGCATGGACGTGGACCTGAAGTGAGCCTAGACTTTTACCCACCTATCGAATTGAGTGAAAAACCCTATGGTTTAGGACTTGTTTCTCTTGAAACGTACAATCGAATATACAACATACGTGAAAATGTGAACAACAAGTTTTACTATGATGATTCTGTGCTCACCCTGAACTCTGGTGGATACACGATAGATGACATTTATGAACACATTTATGTGGTGTTGATCAATGAATATGGTTTAAAGTCATTTCTCGATGGAACGCACAAGTTTGAACTTGTAGGAAATACCAACACTCATCGCTGCAGTATTTTTTCTACATTCAAAATTGACTTTCAAACACACCCCGATTCCATTGGTCCATTACTAGGATTTAAACCACGCGTGTTGGAGCCCAACAAAAACATGAATCAGACCATGAAGTGAAATTCATTGAGGACCATCATGTGTCGGTGACGTGTAATATTATTAGTCAAGTGTACACCAATCAAGAACCGTCGCATTCGCTTTATGACTTTATTGTAACATCGCCCAATGGCTATATTATTCGTGATAACCCTCCAGTGGTGCTTTTTCATTCTGTGGCTGCCGATGGTATTAGTAATATAACATTAAGACTGATCAATAGAGAGCAACAACTCATTGATCTAGATTCTACCACACCAGTGACTTACAAGTTGGTGCTAAAACCACTATGAAGTTTGTATATAAAGCAACAGCACCGTCTAGGAATGGTGTTAGTTGTTTACCACGTGAATACACGTTAACATCTCAGAACAAGCAGATTTTACAGCATTTGGGTTACCACATCAACCCCCGCGATGAATTCCATCCTAGAGGTAGTGAACCACATCGTGGAGCAACCAGGAGTGGTAAGAATTGATCTCCATTCTTATCAAGCTCAAACACCTGGACTCAATAACAATGATGAAATTCAATTTGTTATCAACAACCAAGATATTTACACTCTACCGCATGAAAGTGTTATCCAGATTGAAGGTCGGCTCATCAAAGCCGATGGCTCTACACCCACCACATCCAAGTTAGCCAACCATGCTTTCGCCTTCCTGTTTTTTGAAGTGCGTTATGTGATTAACGATATCGTGGTGGATAGCACTCGAAATGTGGGTATTTCCAGTGTCATGAAACTATATCCCTCTTATAGTGAGGAAGAAGCTAAAACACTTTACATGGCGGGTTGGTGCTCTGACTCGATCAATGACTGGATGGTACTGATGGCACTTTTACTGGATATTTACCTCTTAAACTGATTTTAGGCTTTGCTGAAGATCACCAGCGCATTGTGGTCAACGCAAGGCAAGTGCTTTATCTGGTGAGAGACAGGAGTGATAATAATGCACTCAAGGGAGCCGACAATGCCCCCATTGATTCAAAAATTCAACTACAACGCTTGCTATGGAAAGTGCCTCATGTGACCCTTAACGATAGCAAAAAACTGGACATACTCAAAATGGTAAAGAGAGATATACCTCTACCCATGGAATTTAGAAGCTGGGCACACCATGAGTACCCGCTATTGCCTACCACCAACACACACAGTTGGTCTATAAAAACAGCCCGCTCTAAAGAGAGACCTCTCTACATGATTGTGGGTTTTCAAACAAATCGCAAGTATCAACTAACCAAAGATGTCACGCAATTTGATCACCTGCAATTGAGAAATGTACGTCTTTTCCTCAACGGTGCCGTGTTTCCCTATGAAGGGCTGGATTTAGATTTTCAAAAAATAAGTTTGGCCCCCTGTACGACTTGTTTTCTAAATTTAGATGGTCGTATTATCAAAAAGAGAATTGTCCAATGTTGTCACCCCAAGCTTTTAAGACAAGGGCGCCACTGATTGTCTTTGACTGTTCCTACTTGGAAGAGTCTGTCAAACCATTCAATATTGACATTCGACTAGATTTTGAAACGCATGACAATGTTCCAGCCAATACCACGGCCTACTGTTTGATTATTCATCACAAACAAGTCAACTATTATCCACTGTCCAACCAAGTGACAAGTGTATAAATAGCAGGTCAACACACATCAAACCGCTCAGTCATGTCTTGCTTTCAAGCCTCAAGAGAAGTTACATCCATGAATTTAAAATCTGAGGAACAACGTTTCAAGACCTTTGCAACGTGGCCGGTGCCATTTATAAACCCTCAAGCCTTAGCGGCCGCTGGATTCTACTATTTAAAAAGAAGAGATGAAGTGAAATGTGTGTTTTGTCCCATCATCTTAGACCAATGGCAAGAGAGCGATGAACCCATGCAGGAACATCAGCGCTGGTCACCTGCCTGCCCCTACCTATGCAGAATGGTGGTGGGTAATATACCCTGTCATTCAAGTTACCCCTCACTCGCGTCTCTAAGTGATGAAAAAAGTTATGATAGGTGTGGACTTTATGGTGTCAACAGTGCTTCAGTGAGCAGCTCACAGTTAAAAACATCCAGTTTAGAGACATTGGGATATCATCGGTGTTATGGACACTATTAACACAAAAGACTTTTTTGTTGTATGAGAAGGTACTGCCTCTATCCTAGAATGAAAAAGGAATGTAAAACTTGTTATGCTAATAAAATAATGTAATAAAAAATTGGTTGTTGTTATATTATTATTTCTTATGCCCCCCCCCCCCTGTCATATCCTAACCTCCATAGTGACTACTCGATGTTTTTATTTTCTTTTACTAGAATGGAATGTAAGTAAATGACTTGGGTACACTTTACTGAACAATTGTCAGTCTGTGGTCAGTTGGACTTGATCCAGACAAGAGTGAACATGTTGCGTACACTGATTGTCGACTGTCAAGGGTTTTAAATTGGAGATAACAAATTTATATTTAAAGAAGTGGCCAACATCGATTGTTCCACTTTTTGGATATCGCAAGCTACCCATTTGGTGTTTAAACCACCTTATGCGTTTGATTTGTTGTGTGATAAAGACCGTAAACAAACCCAGTGGATTGAAACTCATATGCAACTAGACTGGAAGCAAGGAACCATTTCATAAAAGCACCTGGACATGGTCATGAAAGCCCACTTGTCTTCTGCCCATGTAGTATTTGTGAAAGGTAGTGAAAAACGTCAATGGCTACAACCATTTTTGGCGTCTTACTGTCAATGTATCGATTTAATGGACATGGGCTGTCCCTCGCTGCAAACACTCATGGACCGCTGCCCCTGTGACAATATTACCCATAAAGCCCTGGCACAGGAGTGGCAGTTGTTTCATTGGCTAACCACCAATGCCTGCTGGGAGTTGTTAAATAAAATTAAAACTAAAGGTTTACCTGTGGATGACACCAGTGAGATTTCTACAAGCGACGTGTAAACATCAACGTGATACCATGGAGAAAGGGGATGCTACCGATAAAGCGATTGGAAAGTTCTTTGTGTGTAAAAAGAAACTAGACAGTTTTACCAAAGAAGAATTATTGGCTCTTCCAAAATCATTCATTTATTACGTCGCAGCAAATGCAGTGAAGGAAATCTGGCAACATGTACCAAAATCATGGACTCAAGACCCTGTGTTAAGTGAATTGCAACCATGTACGGATTATGATCACCATAAGCAAGTGGCTATGGCAAAAATACCCTCTATGCGGCAGTGTGCTACTTGCCAGCTAGTCAAACTGTATCACGGTCATAAAAGTCAGTGTAAAGACTTTGTTTCCTCATACCATGGGTGTGATGAAGAAAAAAGCAGCAACAACAAACATCATCCACAGAGGAGGAGGAAGATCAAACCTTTTTACCATCGATGGAAAAGGATATGCCAGACCTATACTGGCGATGGCGTCATTGACAAAGTAATTCAATACTTGACTTTCGAAATCTACCTACCTGGTTATTATTCATAATGTTGAATTTTGGGCTTATGCCGTGTTTTATTATATTGCAATTCGACGCGTTTCGAATGAAACCATGTCTTTCATCGTCAGGAATAATCTGGAATACGACAATGTTGCTAAGAGAAAGCAACGAAGAACATATAGAAGGTGCCCAAAGATGGACGCCATTATAGCCCCATGTTAGGGACAACGGAAAGCAGCAGTGAATTACTTTCTCAGGGTTCTGATAATAGGTAGCCAGGATTCACTGAGATTGTAGCCGGTGTCGCGGTTGAAATTATCTGGGTGTTTACGTATTTCAACCGCCTCCCTGATGATTCTGGGACGATATTGCTTTATACGGGCAAGAACATCCACCCCTTGGAACATTACATCATGGCCAGGTGTTAAAGCATGATCGGCAACAGCTGATTTATCAGGTTGAATGAGCCTGATACATCTATTATGTTCCTTAATGCGAGTGCATATTGTTCTCGAAGTCTGCCCGATGTAAACCTTGCCACAAGTACAGGGAACTCTGTAGATACCCGGTTGTTGCAATTTAGGCAAACTGTCCTTAGTTGGTCGCAGGAGTTGCCTAATCTTAACAGAAGTTCCAAATACAGTCCGTATGTTGTATCGACGTAGGATTTTAGCAATACGATCCGTTGTGTTATGTATGTACGGAAGGTAAGCAGTTCCTCTTACATCTCTTTTCTCAACTGACGTCCTATTATTATTTGTTGGTTTCAGAACCGTAGAAATCAAAGCCTTGCTATAACCGCTGCTTTCCGTTGTCCCTAACATGGGGCTATAATGGCGTCCATCTTTGGGCACCTTCTATATGTTCTTCGTTGCTTTCTCTTAGCAACATTGTCGTATTCCAGATTATTCCTGACGATGAAAGACATGGTTTCTTTCGAAACGCGTCGAATTGCAATATAATAAAACACGGCATAAGCCCAAAATTCAACATTATGAATAATTACACGGGCCGTGAAAGTCTAAATGACAATACCTGGTTATTATTTGTGTGGTCCTGGAACTTATCTTGAAGAACCTTTGCAGCGTGGTGATATACCTATTAATCCTTTGGATCAAGCATGCACCTTTCTTATCACCACAGTCATCCTGCATTAAGATGTGTAGTGGATAATGTATCGTTGGAAAGCTAAACAACGTTTGACATCCTGTGATGTCTCAGTGGGAGAGAGGATGGCAGCCCTCGTTGTGATTAGTGCTATATAAGAAAAGTTAATGATGAGTGGACATGAACATTGAAAAGGATTGAGGAATAGGTATTTCTTTGTATTCTATTTTTGTAAAGCTCAATTTGTTGTGAAATAAAACAAGGTTTACAAGATCACAATGTCTTTTAATTTTAAAAATGGTGATAGCCATTTCTTCATTTTCATTTTTTCTTACATGAATATTTACAATTTCCACTTTCCCTTTTTTACATTCCCCTTGTTTAGTTCACACATTCTGTTCATTTTTTTGTTGTGAAATAAAAATAAGGTTCACCAGATCACTATATCTTTTAATTTAAAAAAATGGTGATAGCCATTTCTTCATTTTCATTTTTTCACACATGAATATTTACAATTTCCACTTTTCATTTTTTTACATTCCCCTTGTTTAGTTTACACATTCTGTACATTTTTTTTGTTGTAAAATAAAAATAAGGTTCACCAGATCACTATATCTTTTAATTTTTAAAACTGCTGATAGCCATTTCATTTTTTTCACACATGAATATTTACAATTTCCACTTTTCATTTTTTACATTCCCCGTGTTTAGTTTACACATTCTGTACATTTTTGTTGTTGTGAAAAAAAAAACAAGGTTTACCAGATCACAATGTCTTTTTAATTTTAAAATGGTGATAGCCATTTCACTTTTCTCACACATGGATATTTACAATTTCCACTTTACATTTTTTACATTCCCTTGTTTAGTTCACACATTCTGTAAATTTTTTAAAATCTTTTCTGTAATATACAAAAGCAAACATTTTACATTAAAATGTATTACTTATCTTATTTTTTCTAAACTACAGTAGCCTAACATTATACATTCTACTTATAGTTTTTACAAAAAAAAAAAAATACAATATAAAACACACTACAAGACTTAAGTAAAGTAATAGTTGTCAATGCGACTGTTTCCCCAAGCAAGAGTATCAAATGTGTTGGGTATAATGAATCGTTTGTTGTCTTCATTACTTAAAGCAACTTTGTTCAGCAAATTGGTATGTAGCTGATGATTTTTACTTCTAAATACACACATTTTCTTATATAATACAGGTGGGTTACTAACTATACAGATTTTATAATCACTTATATCTAACTCTTTACTATTAACATTCTTTTTCACTCCTTTTAATTTTTTTACTACAACATCATCAATTGTCATATAGCTGTACGATTTAGATTTTGTGCCTACAAAGGTGTCTATAATAACACCAGCACATTCATCCTTAAATTTTCCAAGAACCTTTTTGTTTACTAGAGGTAAATGGTAAATATTATCCTCGGGATAGTCACTTGTATCAAACCTATTTAGCTCAGTTTTGATATCCTCATAAAAATTATCAGTTTTAAACTCATAAATAAAAGAATCTGTGTCTGTGTAGAGTAATTTAGCATTATCAAGATAGTTTTTCTTTACATAATCATAGTGAAATTCATACATAAGTGTTTTTGACAATTCCAGAATGGTGTAACCCACATATATGGGTTTGTTGTAAGTTACTTTAAGACGATTCATTTGTATTACAACTATATTCTCATGAATAATTGAACAGCTGTGAAAGTTAGGCTTGCTTATTAAGTTGCTCGCACCATACCTTTTACCATCATTCTCCCACTTTGTTATCAGCTTTACATCAACTCGTTTATCAACATTCTCCATAGTCTTTCCAAAAACACTATTATTCATGAGTTTATAAAAATCTTTTTCAAACGCGTTTGTTGACTGTGTTCTTAAATTATTGTTTAGATCAATATACGGTTTGAGCCATGCTGACTGATGAAATTGAAATACGCGATGAATTTTAGTTAATTTCAATCCATGCTGTAGACATGGTTTCAAGTTTTGATAATGTATTACATATTTACATTTATCATTTACATTAGCAATAAACATTTTTGTTCGTGATGTGATGTATGGAGATTTCATATTCTCAGGACAAAATGGTAAATCATTATGATCATCATGTTACTCTTTAGGGTACTCAAGATTTACCTCTAAAGTATATCCTTTATCATCGTTATCATTAAGAGTGTCAACATGTAAGACATCAATTTCAGGTTGTGTCAGCCAGCGAAAATCTTTCAGTGGTAGATATTGACTCATAGCCCAACCATATTGGTTATTTGCATCGAGGTAGACAATATACATTGACTCTTCACAAGGGTTGTAGATTGGCATGTATTTATTATTCGCTTTAGAGTACCGTCCACTACATTGGCTTAATCCACCTCGAATTGATGATTTTATAAAATTGATCATGTCTATATCAGTCATTAATTCTAAATTTACTTTCGTTTTTTTCAACATTGAACTGAAACTTAACCCAGGAGCAGTGAAATACTGACAAGGATCAAGGTCATAAGTTTTCATACAAACATTCCGAAAATTTTCAAAAACATCTGCTAATATCAACACATCTGCCTTCAAATATATGTCTGAAAATTCTTCTAAAGTTTGAATGTCAAACTGTGCCCATACACGTTGTGCATGTAAATATTCCTGATCACTGATATGACTTGTGTTTAAGGAACTGTAAAATGCATCTTTCGGTGGTAAAGAACACTCCTCAAGACGTTCCACACAGTTAATATATTCATAAGGGAATATGCCCTTTTGACGAATCAAATTAAAATCATCTTCATTAGGAAAGACACGTTGAATTTCATGAAACTGATCTGATTTTAAATTACTAGCCAGCTTATCAAGACTACTCGACATAAAGCGGAATGAATCTAAAAACGCAGTTTTAGAGTTTTTTTATTGCTAGTTTTGATGCATTTTGTGAACGATATGTATTGTTCCTTATTATTTGCAATAACATCAATTTTCACATCTGAAGCTCCAAATTCTTTAACGATAAAGTGGTTATCGTATTTGCTACCGTTGTGTAGAATGACCGGAATGAATTTACTTACTCTATAATTTAAATTACATTCTTGGTGAGCAGTACCACGATATTTTCCTGTTAAATGGTCATGATCGCGAACCCTGTCTGTATATAAACATTCACCACATATAAAACAATTAGTTTCAGTTTCAAAATTCATTTGCTCTAATGAAGTTAGTGGCTCCATTGGAATGATCGTATTTAAAATAGAGGATATACGGACGGCATCTTTCTCAAGTCTTTCCATAAAAACTTTAGGTGCATCAGGTCCTCTATAGAGCTCAAACTTATTTAAAGAGTCATCGTAACTACATTTAATATAATATGCAAAGCTAAAAGGTTCATGAATGTGAGTAGTGTTGGTGAAAGGTTGGGCTGGATTCGATGAACATGTATTAAATGGTTTTAGCAAAGCCTCGAAGTCAGCATATATAACAAATGGTACTCGAAGCTGTTTCTCATAATCCTTGAATTTTAGAATGTTATTTTTAGGAGTCGGTAATACCGTGCACACATGATTACACCCCCATTTTTGGTGTTGAATTAGTTGGTCCTCTTTCTGGAAATGTAGCAAACAGCCATCACACAACCACTTCTTAGATTTATGTTTTGATACTTGACTACTGACAAGTCTACTTAAATGTTTTATCCAACAATAGTGGGCGTTTTCACCTTCAGTTATGTATAGTAAATTTACATGAGCATCCTTTTTTTCCTGAGTATAATATAGAGGACCTACTATACTCTTATTTTCAATTCCATAAACATTAATACTTACATTGTTCAGCTCTTCAAAACGTTGAATGTCTTTTATCGCCATAGGAAATTCTATTTCTTTTAAATCTAATACTGAAGAATAGTGAGGATATGATGATGTTCTCATCGTGTCCCTCACTGCTGGATGGAGAGCTGAGGTTACAGCCCACGCAAAGCATGCGTCATCATTATTCATAACGTTTACACAAGCGTGCTTACGTTTGATCCATCCTGGCAAATCAACGTATGATGATGCTCGAAGGGGGTTGTATTTATTCATGTTGGTTTCTAAATAAAGTACTTCAACTAACGCCCAGCCTGACTCCCTTTCCTGGAACTCTTCACTCTTCACAATGATAGCACTTGAAATATTTTGGTATATATCACTAATATTAGTTGATTCGCTAACAATTATGTTTTTTGTATTAAAAGATTTGATATCCGTAATTTCACCTTCGCTCCCAGTTTTTACATAGAGTCCAAAAAGTTCAAAATTAATTTTAATTGTTTTATGCTCTAATAAAACATTTTCTACTAAGCCAAACACAGTAGGTTGAACACTTTTTTTAAATGATTCAATACTTTGAGTTTTTTCTTTACTATAAAGTCTATAACTAGCAATTCGACTTTTAAATGCACTACCAATTTGTTGAACATTTCCAGAATTTCTTTCATGGCAAGCGTTATTTTTATGATGAATACTGCGTAAATGTCCATGAATGAATGAAGAAGGTATATCAATATTACATGCATCACAATGTGTTATCGAAGGTTCACCATTCTTCTTTCTTTTTGTTGCACAACTATTTTCACAATCTTGAGAACGTTTACGCTTTTGAGCATCACATTCATTTAAAGGTTCCGTGCTAGTTGTTGGTTTTACAGTTTTTAATTCTTGTTGTTCCCCATGTACTTCAACCATGTGGGATTGATATCGCTTTACAGCAGAAAAACCAAGTTCACAAACTGAACATGAAAATGGTGCTGAACTAACATGCATTAAATTTACATGACGTGCAAGTTTATCTTGTCTGTTAAATGGGGTAGCACAATGACTGCACACAAACATTTTAATGTCATGTTTAACATTTGCGTGTCGTTGAATGCTGTCAGGTCTTGAGAACTGTTTCTTACAGTCACCACACTTGAACATGATGATCCCTTTCGAAATTACCTATAAAAGAAAGAAATCATAAATGTTAATAAATGATAAACAAAAGTACAATATAAATAGTTTAATTACATTCCAGTCAATGGTTATAGCAGGGTATTTAAATCGATCATCTGTGAACTTCTAGCAAGTCTAACTTCATGTAGTTCTAATTGTCACTGACACCTAGCGGTGAACATTGGAACTTGATAGAGTGGGAGAAACCAGTGATCGCCAGCTAAGTGAGCTAAGTGTGACGTCATAACCAATCTTAAAGCAAGTCTAAACTTGTAGAACATGTCACGTGATAGAAACCAGCGATCGCCAGTTAAGTGAGCTAAGTGTGACGCCATAGCCAGTCTTAAAACAAGTCTAAACTTGTAGAACATGTCACGTGATAGAAACCAGCGATCGCCAGTTAAGTGAGCTAAGTGTGACGTCATAGCCAGTCTTAAAACAAGTCTAAACTTGTAGAATATGTCACATATTGGAAACCAGCGATCGCCAGTTAAGTAAGCTAAGTGTGACGTCATAGCCAGTCTTAAAACAAGTCTAAACTTGTAGAATATGTCACATATTGGAAACCAGCGATCGCCAGTTAAGTGACATATGTGTGACGTCATAGTCAGTCTTAAAACAAGTTTAAACTTGTAAAACATGTCACATGACAAGGTTAAGTTAGGTAAAGTTAAGTGAACTGAGGTTAAGACTTTAAATATTCCCTCTGTCACTGACACCTAGCAATGAACATTCGGACTTAATAGAGTGGTAATCAAAATCTAACCTACAAATTTAGCTTTACACATCATGGTCAAGTAGTTCCAACTTTTGACTGCTAAATATACCATTTTCACTGACATGTAGTGGTGAACATTGGAAAATAATACTCTAGCTGTTTAAAAGTTATCAGAGGGGCACTTACCTTTTTATAATTGATCAACTGCTGCCACTGAATGAACAGCTTGTAGGAATCTGGTAACCTACAGGTACCCAATTATCTGTAAACAAATTAATCAATCAATCAATCAATCAATAAATACATTCCAATCAATAACTTCAACATCAATTAGTAATAAAAGACTACAATCCATTACTAATAAGTACTTACCTTGCAAAATCATTTAATGATTTTCTACCAAAACGGCTTTTTTACAACTCTTGAGCAGTAATAGGGCACTGTTCACTCAAAGCGAGTAATAAAGACTGACAGTAGGGAGATATATGACACCCCTCTTATATAAACTCTCATCGCTCGTGTCAGCAGTTTTTTGCAGATCATTGCAATTCCTTTCCCAATACAGCTGAGAGTCCAAAGCACACTAGGAACACCTGTGTGGTATCCAATGACTGCTGACTTTGCATAATCATCACCCATTGTCTTGATCAACACCTGAGGTTTCAAATTACTGCAGCATCAGTCATAGCAACAGCAGTGTGCGCCCTCTGCCATGTCAGCAACATGACACCGGAAGGAACACCTGTGTAATATCCAATAACTGCTAACTTTGCATGATCATCACCCATTGTCTTAATGAACACTTGCGGTTTCAAATTACTGCAGCGTTAGTAATAGCAACAGATCTGTGCGCTCTCTGCCATGTCTGTAATATGACACAGGAAATATAACAAGACGTCTTACTGCACATACCATCTCCTCAGTTTTAACATCTTAAGAACATGTATTATTCTCTTTCAACTACAAATGACTCGTTAGAACACATCCATCCACCAAGTTAGATCCCTTGTATGTTCACATGTATTTCGTCACTTTACTTTCATATCGTTATCACATTATAGTAGTGGAGGACTGGTGAACAACGTCAGTTCAACACACTGCTTTACACGCAAAATGTAGTTATACCCTTTGTTGTTTGAGTCTTCAGTCTTTTGACTGGTTTGATGCAGCTCTCCATGCCTCCCTGTCCTGAGCCAATCGCTTCATCTCTACATAGCTACCACATCCTACATCAGAGGCTATCTGTTTAACATATTCTAACCTTGGTCTATCCCTACAGTTCTTGTCCTCGACCCTTCCTTCCATAACTAAGCTTGCTATTCCTGGGTGTCTTAGTATGTGTCCTACCAACCTATCTCTTCTCTTCATTAGCAGTCGCCAGAAACATCTCTCCTCTCCCACTCGCCTTAATACCTCTTCGTTTGTAACCCTATCTACCCATCTGATCTTCATCATTCTCCTGTAACACCACATTTCAAATGCTTCAATTCTCCTCTTTTCTGCTGCACCAATAGTCTAAGTTTCACTTCCATAGAGCGCCACGCTCCAGACAAAGGCTTTCAAAAATGACTTCCTAATACCTAAATCTATATTCGATGTCAGCAGATTCCTTTTTTGTAGAAATGCTTTCTTTGCCTGAGCCAACCTACTTTTTATATCCTCTTTGCTTCGTCCATCACTGGTTATTCTGCTTCCTAAGTAACAAAAGTCTCCTACTTCCTTCAGCTTTTCACCTGCCAATTTGATCTCCAAAGAGGTTTCTGATTTATTTCGGCTGCATTCCAGTATTTTTGTTTTACATTTATTAATTTCCATCATGAATTCTTTCCGTAAGACGGAGTCCATACCATTCAAAAACTCATTCAAATCCTCAGGCTTGTCGACCAAGATGACGATGTCGTCAGCAAATCTCAGAGTTGAAATTATTTCTCTTCACTCGCACTTTAAATTTTTCTCTAATTTCCTTCATTGCTTGTTCAATGTAAAGATTGAAAAGTATGGGTGATAAGTTGCAGCCTTGCCTTACACCTTTCTGAATACCAGCTTCTCTCTCATGTCCTTCAGCTCGAATGACTGCTGTCTGGTTTCTGTATAGAATGTATATCACTCTCCTATCCATGTACTTTATTCCAATCGTTTTCAAAATGTCAAACAATTTAGTCCAATCAACGTTATCAAAAGCCTTTTCTAAGTCTACAAATGCCATGAACGTTCTCTTATCTTTCCTTATTCTACCTTCCGAAATCAGCCTAAGACTTAGTACAGCTTCCCTTGTTCCTACATTTCTCCTGAAACCAAACTGGTCTTCACCCAACTCCGTTTCTATCTGGCTTTCAATCCTCTTGTAAATTATTCGAGACAGGATCTTTGAAGCATGAGTAATCAAGCTGATTGTACGGTAATCTTCACATCTGTCAGCTCCCAATTTCTTTGGTATAGGGATGATAACATTCTTCTTGAAATCAGGGGGTACCTCACCTGTCTCATAAATCCTACACACCAAGTGAAATAACCTGATCAGACCTTCATCTCCTATGCAGTTAGACATTGAATTTATCAGCACGCGTGAAATCATGTTGGCAACAATGTAATGCATGTGTTGGTCAGAAATAATCTGAAATATTATGATCTCTTGTTGTGGCAATTTTGGATGAAATCCATTTGTTAGTATAGAAGTTACATGTATTTCAAAATTGGACTTATCAGCAGGCTTAGAATCATGTTGACAGCACTGTTGTATATTTATTACTTCAAATTAATCTAGAATGTCAGGTAATATACGTGTGCAAAGTTTAGAGCTGTTGGCTTTCATACTTTCTGATATATTGGTATTAGGGTAAAAAAATAGAGACAGCTGCCATCTTGAGGTTATGGAAACAATTGAAATAAATTAGATGCCAGTGGAGTACCATTCGTATAAGGATTTACTGTACCTAGTTTCACTGCACTCGGATGGTTAAATTGCGAGAAACGTCCATGTGAATATTTATACTTCGCGTCGCCACCATGTTGGATTTGTGATCACCAGGTTATTTAAAGTCTTATAGGTGAACTTAAGTTCATAGCCCCTATGAACATTAAAACATTCAGTATGATTGCTATAATAGACTCGTAGATATTCTGAGCCGTCTAAATATTTCGGATGGTAGCCATAGAGTCATGTACTATTAGTAGTGTGTTTGTGAGAGTTCTGGCCCCTCCTCCTCCACACCCTCCACACAAGATGGCGGCAGCCCAATAACTCCCGAACCCGTGGTCGGGTTTTGACGAATGAGGTGTCACTGAACTCGGGCTGATACCCCCTTTCCTATGAACAACATATTTCAACCCCAAAAATAAAACCTACCCCTACTAGGGGGTGAAATTTTATTTTTTTGAGAATCTCTCTTTCCAATTGCAACATGTGAGAGTTTGAATGCTAATATGGAATGAAAAGTTGTTCTACACAAGAGACATGTTGAGGTGGAAAGCCACTATGAATTAGCATGCCCACTCATGGCTTTTGTAAGAGGGTGGGGGAGCGGATCTCTGTGGACGGGTCATTGTTGACAGGTCATTGATGACAAGTCCTTGTGGACGAGTCCTTGTTGACAGGTCCTTGTAAATGAGTCCTTGTTGACAAGTCCTTGTGGACGAGTCCTTGTGGATGAGTCCTTGTTGATGAGTCCCTTTGGACTTATCCCTTTAGACCGGTCCCTTTGGATTGGTCCCTATGGACTGGCCCATGGTCCCTAATGCTATAATGAAATTAAACGTTGTTCCACATGAAACGCATGTGAAGAGCCGATTGCTACTATGAATTAACATGTTTGTTTTTTGTTTTTACGCATGCGCACTTGTTTTTTTGTAAGCGGGCGGGCTTTTTGAATAATGATTTATAGATGAGTTATTTTTTTAAAAATTACCAAAAGATCCAAAACTAATATCTCATGAATCAATAAGGCTAGAGACCGGTATGGGAGGTCGTTGGACTTGAGGTGACATTCTGTTTTTGAATATATTATTTATTTATGTCAAAAGGACCTAACTGCACTTTTGTTAATATCTCGCTAACTAATAATCAGAGAGGGTCAAGTGAGGTGTCATAGGACTCAGGACGGTCAACCCTTTTCCATGAGCAACGAATTTACCCAAAAGATCTAAGGTCATTAGCTTTTTAATATCTCATGAATCAATAAGGCTAGGGACCTGTATGAGAGGTCGTTGGACTTGAGGTGACATTCTGTTTTTGAATATATTATTTATTTATGTTAAAAGGGCCTAACTACACTTTTGTTGATATCTCGCTAACTAATAATCAGAGAGAGTCAAGTGAGGTGTCATAGGACTCAGGATGGTCAACCCTTTTCCATGACCAACGAATTTACCCAAAAGATCTAAGGTCATTAGCTTTTTAATATCTCATGAATCAATAAGGCTAGGGACCTGTATGAGAGGTCGTTGGACTTGAGGTGACATTCTGTTTTTGAATATATTATTTATTTATGTCAAAAGGGCCTAACTGCACTTTTGTTAATATCTCGCTAACTAATAATCAGAGAGGGTCAAGTGAGGTGTCATAGGACTCAAGATGGTCAACCCTTTTCCATGATCAACGAATTTACCCAAAAGATTCAATACAGCAAGGTCATTGACCTATGATTTTATAAACTAATAATCATAGAGGCTCAAGTGAGGTGTCATGGGACTCAGGATGGTCAACCCTTTTCCATGACCAACGAATTTACCCAAAAGATTCGAAAAACAGCAAGGTCATTGACCTAATATTTTATAAACTAATAATCGAATAGCTACATGTGAGGTGTTATAGGACTTAGAATGGTCAACCCTTTCCCATGGCCAGTGAATTTACCCAAAATACCCAATACATCAAGGTCATCGACTTGAGATTTTATAAACTAATAATCGGATACGAACATGTGAGATGTTTACCATGTGTGTGATGAAACATAGCTAGGTAGAGAAAGAATTAGTGTAGGCTACATGTATGGTGATTGACAAGTCTTTTACCATTGAAACTTGTTTCTCAGATCAAACTGCAGTATAGGGAGAGTATAGGTTGTAGATATGGGTTAATAAATGACGAACGGTGTACACACAAACTCTGATTTATCGATTCAAGAATTAAGAGTAGCCTATCTTTAATTGATTGGTTAAAGAGGATAGCTAAAACACAAAAATGCTCAGTGGTTACCGGGACAAGATGGTCGCTACACACACAACAAGCTTTAAATACTTGAGGCTAATAATCTATACACACACACTCGCTTGTTCTAAACTAAACTGTGTTGCTGTCAGTGCTCAGAGAGTAGGCTGATGACAAAAAATGCATTGCTAACAGAAATATAATCATTTCCGGTTGTCTAATGTTACCAGCTATCCATTTTGTGTTGCAGTGTTAAGCACTTTTAGCTCTTGTACTGGTGGTCTTAACTCGATTTCCAGGTCTGATGCCTAGAACGAGTCAAACTAAGAAACAAGGGTAAGGTGGTGTAGTGGTTAAGCTGTTAGCCTTTTCACCAGGGTTCGATTTCAGGCTAATATGCATGTCATAAACATATTAAGCAAAACAAAACAGAGATAACGTTCTAAACTGATTACATTTGTGTCTTTCTAAATTATTACTTGGATTACAAATACAAAGGTGAACTGGGTTTAATATACAGTTAATGCTGTCTATCACACACTAGACTGTAAGAAAGCCAAAAGAGCAAAAGGCGTAGGTAGAGCAGTGGTAAAATTGCTATATGTAGAGAACTACCTAGCGGTTTTATGAACTGACAAAGCTATATATCGCATAAACAGTGCAGGATACAATCCAGCATTCAAATTTGTATCTTGTGGAACAGAAAAAAAGCACTTTTACCTTGATGGATAGCAAATGAGTGCAGATGAATGACCTATGCATTAGCCTACCATAGGGTTATAACCACGAGGTGGAGGTGTGACTTCTATATTTTATTGTTTAGAGACATGGCTTTTTTGTAACCAGTCGATTTAGTATTTTGTAAATATTCATTTTTGTAATAGTAAAAATAGTGGAAACATTTTTTTGTAATAGTAAATGTTAAATGTATAACTAAAAGTTATTTGGGATAAGTGTGCATGTCAAGGATAAATAGCGTGGTTGTATTTGTTTTTCAAAGACAGGTATGGTTGTGTGAATGTATGACTATAGATAGAATGATAGAGAGAGAGAGAGAAAGTGTGTGTGTGTGTGTAGCATTGATTGTTCAACCAAAGCAAACACGGCAAGGTAGGATCGTGGGGTATTTAATGTATATAGCAAATGGTAAATAGTATACTGTAGTTTTTTTTAACACTTGTGTTTTTTTTAATGCAGCGGTAGATAGGTGTTATTTTCTAAAACAGTCTTACCTACAGTAGTAGTATTAGTAGTAGTAGTAGTAGTCCTATACGTTTTTGGAAACAAACAGAAAGAGAATGCACTATTGCCATGGCCAAGCACTTCCATTAAAATAATTTCAAGAAAATTTTAATCAGCAAATGTGTGTTTTACAAAACTAAACTTTCAGCATGGACTAAATCATAAACGTGTCGTCTGTGATATGGAAAAAATAGGAAATCCATGTTTCCATATCAACACAATTTAAAAACTTAAAACTGACATTTAAAAAATGTAAATGGGAAATTGACAAATGTGTAAACAACAAAATGGAAAATTCTTGTTTCCGTATCATGAAATCCAAAAACTTTAAACTGACATTTTCAAATCGTGTACATGGAAAATTGACAAATGGCAATGTGTGAAATGTGAAAATGAAAAAAAAAATGAACAAATGGCTATCATTATTTAAAAAAATAAAAAACGTCGTGTTCTATCGTTAAAGTGTGAATCAAACCACATCTACTTATTTGAATCACCCAGGACTGAGTAGACCTGCTTTAGTTCTAATATACTTTTAAAATTTTATGTTAAAGCTCGAATTGAACTCAAGAGCTTTAGAGTGCCAGCTAACTATTATAACCGTTACGTCACAAAGACAACTTTACACTGCTCTTAATGAACAATAATAATAGAAAGAATAATAAATATTGAATTTTTTTAAAGAATGAACATGGTGACACTGTTTCTGTTGCACTGTCTGCTAGCTACTAGCCAGCAGCTAGGGTCTTAGAAAACGATACAGTTGACATTTTGCAATGAGATGTGACATGTTTCAAAGTATAGTATTATGGGTTGCTGTTGAGTAAAAACTAATCCTGTACAAGGAAGCAAGGGTTCGAACCCCTTACCTAACATTACTATTGCCTGAACATGGCTTGACGACACTGTAATATTATGATACTCGGTACACAAACCATAGATAGAGTGTATTGTTTAAGATCACTTTCTTTCTGAACATAGGTGGAGATTGTTGATGGTTAACAATGGCATTAATATAGTAGGACGTGGGTATAGCAATTAAGAAAAAACAGACAACACCCATACAATATTTGTATTTATTTAATATAAGTACTTGTACAATAGTTACATTCAAAATACATTTCTTTTTTCTCTATTACTATTTAGTCCTTTTTGATTCTCTTGCATATGAAGGGTAGATAACCTTGTAGTTCAGCCCCATAAAACAACAACAACAACACAACCTTTTGCATAGTTTGTGATGTTGATGACTCTTGAGATGTGGAAGATGGATTAAACATAACTTTTACAGCAGGGGTTAAATGTTGCTCAATAACCACTGCACTATTTTGAGTAGCAACATTTTTTTCTTGTACTAGCTTTTTAGCATTGTCATGATTAATTGTTGACACCAACAGTGTTTCATCTGGTGCACCACATTGATGATCACTCACACTTAAAACCTTACCATTTCTACTTTTTAGATTGCCTCGACATCTTTTTTGACCTCTCTTTTGAGCATCGCCAAAATATTATTCCTTTTACATTTTGACGATTATAGTTATAAGAGTATCCCACTGATCTCTATACATGGATGGCTGGCAGCTAAGGCAGCAGTAAGCCGAATAGACGATGACAGGAGGTATAGCAAGATGGCAGCGAGCGCATGGTGCAATATTGCTCGTAGACCACGTGGTCCGTAGAGCGCTCTTGTCTTATTCGGTGACGCCATGCCCAGTGGCCCGGCCTCTTGATTGTAGTTCCACGAGTGTTCTGTGTTGTGTTAATGCAAAAGAAGTAGTAATGTATTTTGCGAATTTAGGTTCGATGTATAGTAGTATACTTGTAAATTACAAGATTCAATTTCAATGTGTACTATGTGTTCATGTGAATTCTGAATGAGGTTTCAACATGCCGCAGTGTTCAGCATATAGATGTACAAACAGAACCGAACAGCAGAAAGAGAAATCGTTTCATCGGTGAGTTTTGAACTATAATAAAAATTAATATTTCGAGGGTAGTGTTTTGAATTTTATTATATTTATTTATATTTCGCATATTCTGGGAGGAAAATGGCAATTCATTTTTGTAGGTTTCCTTCTCGAGACACGAACTTCTAAGATCATGGATTAGGAGTATCAAGCGGGAGAATTGGGAACCTTCGAAAACAGCTGTTCTCTGTTAACTTTTATGTGGAGCTGTGGAGTGAAATTGGTTTGGCTTAAAGTGCAGTTTGGCCTAGATCTACTTCCCTTTATTATTAAGTTTATTGTGCTGCTAGCGTGATTAAAAGCTGTAGTATTTGATGTAGAGTGCTGGGATTAGTAATTAAGCCCTGTAATCCTTCTCCCTCCCCCCCTCCACCATGTCTTTCCGATTTCGCACCCTGATAATTATATAGGCTACCGGTATATTTATTTTTGTGTAATTTTTACTGTGGCAATTAAGCTGCTGGTTATGTGATATATTGACAAGGTCTGAATATTTGCTGGTTTCATAAATACGTACAATTTGCTTAAATGATATTTTTATTTTATAAATTAAACTGCGCGTTATTTCATGGAAACAGAAATTCATTACCAAGAACCGATTACGATATGTCGAGTGTATAGTGAGCTACGTTTATAGGTACATCATTTGAAGAATGCATAATTTCGTGGCATATACATTTATTCAATTTACAAGAAAGTTTCCAGAAATTGTTTTTCACTCGTTACTCTGTTACTGATCGCTAATTGCGTGTACTCAGCACCTAAGTTGATATTTGTCAGCCGTTACTATACATTCATTTTTATTGCTATTCCGGAGATTTACTGACCTCGGAATGACGTGTCAGTGATCCCAATGCCCTTATGCTATGAGTGAACATATCTCTATATTTTTATTTGTTCCAAAGCACCATTAATTACGATTTAAAATTGACTAGATTATCATTGCTTCCCGATAAGGATGGCTTGAGAATGGGCACACCAACATGGCGGACCGCGCGCTCAACCTGGCGTACTTTCTCGTGCAGCGGAGAGCTGCCATCAGCGATCCATGTATAGAGATCAGTGGAGTAGCCTTTATAGAGTACACGTTGTTTACCTTTGTTAGTTGTAGTAAGTTCCATAGTAGCAACTAACCTGTTAGTATGATTTGCTCACTACAAAGGTTATAACTGTTCTGATAATAAAATCATTTAGCTTTGGCTTTTATATTTAATATGTACAGTTTGAAGTGATAGCAAAAGTGAGAGCAAAATGGTAGCATAGTGGTAGAAAATATAACATGTATTGTTAAGAAATAGTTTAAGCGGTTATGTGGATCCATTACATAATAATTTTAGCACGACGAAGCTCATTTTCTATATCCAATAGTTCTTCCTCATATTCAGTATAACCAGCCTGTTTATAGACATGCAGTTGCTGAAGCCGCCGGATTAGCTTACTTGGATTGTTCCAGTAGACAAAATTAACAAATGATTTTTTAGGTGTAAACAAAGCATTACCATTATCATTATTATCTTCATCATCAACATCATCATCATCATCATAACCATTATCATTATCATCATCATCATGCTCAAAAGAGAGGTCAAAAAAGATGTCGAGGCAATCTAAAAAGTAGAAATGGTAAGGTTTTAAGTGTGAGTGATCATCAATGTGGTGCACCAGATGAAACACTGTTGGTGTCAACAATTAATCATGACAATGCTAAAAAGCTAGTACAAGAAAAAAAATGTTGCTACTCAAAGTAGTGCAGTGTTTATTGAGCAACATTTAACCCCTGCTGTAAAAGTTATGTTTAATCCATCTTCCACATCTAAAGAGTCATCAACATCACAAACTATGCAAAAGGTTGTGTTGTTGTTGTTGTTTTAAGGGGCTGAACTACAAGGTTATCTACCCTTCATATGCAAGAGAATCAAAAAGGATTAAATAGTAATAGAGAAAAAAGAAATGTATTTTGAATGTAACTATTGTACAAGTACTTATATTAAATAAATAAAAATATTGTATGGGTATTGTCTGTTTTTTCTTAATTGCTATACCCACGTCCTACTATATTAATGCCATTGTTAACCATCAACAATCTCCACCTATGTTCAGAAAGAAAGTGATCTTAAACAATACACTCTATCTATGGTTTGTGTACCGAGTATCATAATAATACAGTGTCGTCAAGCCATGTTCAGGCAATAGTAATGTTAGGTAAGGGGTTCGAACCCTTGCTTCCTTGTACAGGATTAGTTTTTACTCAACAGCAACCCATAATACTATACTTTGAAACATGTCACATCTCATTGCAAAATGTCAACTGTATCGTTTTCTAAGACCCCAGCTGCTGGCTAGTAGCTAGCAGACAGTGCAACAGAAACAGTGTCATCATGTTCATTCCTTAAAAAAATTCAATATTTATTATACTTTTTATTATTATTGTTCATTAAGAGCAGTGTAAAGTTGTCTTTGTGACGTAATGGTTATAATAGTTAGCTGGCACTCTAAAGCTCTTGAGTTCAATTCGAGCTTTAACATAAAATTTTAAAAGTATATTAGAACTAAAGCAGGTCTACTCAGTCTCGGGTGATTCAAATAAGTAGATGTGGTTTGATTCACACTTTAACGATAGAACACGACGGTTTTTTTAATTTTTCTTAAATAATGATAGCCTTTTGTTCATTTTTTTTTTCATTTTCACATTTCACACATTGCCATTTGTCAATTTTCCATGTACACGATTTGAAAATGTCAGTTTAAAGTTTTTGGATTTCATGATACGGAAACAAGAATTTTCCATTTTGTTGTTTACACATTTGTCAATTTCCCATTTACATTTTTTAAATGTCAGTTTTAAGTTTTTAAATTGTGTTGATATGGAAACATGGATTTCCTATTTTTTCCATATCACAGACGACACGTTTATGATTTAGTCCATGCTGAAAGTTTAGTTTTGTAAACCACACATTTGCTGATTAAAATTTTCTTGAAATTATTTTAATGGAAGTGCTTGGCCATGGCAATAGTGCATTCTCTTTCTGTTTGTTTCCAAAAACGTATAGGACTACTACTACTACTACTAATACTACTACTGTAGGTAAGACTGTTTTACAAAATAACGCCTATCTACCGCTGCATTAAAAAAAACACAAGTGTTAAAAAAACTACAGTATTCTATTTACCATTTGCTATATACATTAATTACCCCACCATCCTACCTTGCCGTGTTTGCTTTGGTTGAACAATCAATGCTACACCCACCCACCCACACACACACACACACACACTTTCTCTCTCTCTCTATCATTCTATCTGTAGTCATACATTCACACAACCATACCTGTCTTTGAAAAACAAATACAACCACGCTATTTATCCTTGACATGCACACTTATCCCAAATAACTTTTAGTTATACATTTAACATTTACTATTATAAAAAAGTTTCCACTATTTTTACTATTACAAAAATGAATATTTTCAAAATACTAAATCGACTGGTTACAAAAAAGCCATGTCTCTAAACAATAAAATATAGAAGTCACACCTCCACCTCGTGGTTATAACCCTATGGTAGGCTAATGCATAGGTCATTCATCTGCACTCATTTGCTATCCATCAAGGTAAAAGTGCTTTTTTTTCTGTTCCACAAGATACAAATTTGATTGCTGGATTGTATCCTGCACTGTTTATGCGATATATAGCTTTGTCAGTTCATAAAACCGCTAGGTAGTTCTCTACATATAGCAATTTTACCACTGCTCTACCTACGCCTTTTGCTCTTTTGGCTTTCTTACAGTCTAGTGTGTGATAGACAGCATTAACTGTATATCAAACCCAGTTCACCTTTGTATTTGTAATCCAAGTAATAATTTGGAAAGACACAAATGTATTCAGTTTTGAACGTTATCTCTGTTTTGTTTAATATGTTTATGACATGCATATTAACCTGAAATCGAACCCTGGTGAAATGGCTAACAGCATAACCACTACACCACCTTGCCCTTGTTTCTTAGTTTGACTCGTTCTAGGCATCAGACCTGGAAATCGAGTTAAGACCACCAGTACAAGAGCTAAAAGTGCTTAACACTACAACACAAAATGGATAGCTGGTAACATTAGACAACCGGAAATGATTATATTTCAGTTAGCAATGCATTTTTTGTCATCAGCCTACTGTCTGAGCACTGACAGCAACACAGTTTAGTTTAGAACAAGCGAGTGTGTGTGTATAGATTATTAGCCTCAAGTATTTAAAGCTTGTTGTGTGTGTAGCGACCATCTTGTCCCGGTAACCACTGAGCATTTTTGTGTTTTAGCTATCCTCTTTAACCAATCAATTAAAGATAGTCTACTCTTAATTCTTGAATCGATAAATCAGAGTTTGTGTGTACACCGTTCGTCATTTATTAAACCATATCTACAACCTATACTCGCTCTATACTGCAGTTTGATCTGAGAAACAAGTTTCAATGGTAAAAGACTTGTCAATCACCATACATGTAGCCTACACTAATTCTTTCTCTACCTAGCTATGTTTCATCACACACATGGTAAACATCTCACATGTTCGTATCCGATTATTAGTTTATAAAATCTCAAGTCGATGACCGTGATGTATTGGGTATTTTGGGTAAATTCACTGGCCATGGGAAAGGGTTGACCATTCTAAGTCCTATAACACCTCACATGTAGCTATTCGATTATTAGTTTATAAAATATTAGGTCAATGACCTTGCTGTTTTTTGAATCTTTTGGGTAAATTCGTTGGTCATGGAAAAGGGTTGACCATCCTGAGTCCCATGACACCTCACTTGAGCCTCTATGATTATTAGTTTATAAAATCATAGGTCAATGACCGTGCTGTTTTGAATCTTTTGGGTAAATTCGTTGATCATGGAAAAGGGTTGACCATCCTGAGTCCTATGGCACCTCACTTGACCCTCTCTGATTATTAGTTAGCGAGATATCAACAAAAGTGTAGTTAGGCCCTTTTGACATAAATAAATAATATATTCAAAAACAGAATGTCACCTCAAGTCCAACGACCTCTCATACAGGTCCCTAGCCTTATTGATTCATGAGATATTAAAAAGCTAATGACCTTAGATCTTTTGGGTAAATTCGTTGCTCATGGAAAAGGGTTGACCGTCCTGAGTCCTATGACACCTCACTTGACCCTCTCTGATTATTAGTTAGCGAGATATTAACAAAAGTGCAGTTAGGTCCTTTTGACATAAATAAATAATATATTCAAAAACAGAATGTCACCTCAAGTCCAACGACCTCTCATACCGGTCTCTAGCCTTATTGATTCATGAGATATTAGTTTTGAATCTTTTGGTAATTTTTTAAAAAATAACTCATCTATAAATCATTATTCAAAAAGCCCGCCCGCTTACAAAAAAAAAACAAGTGCGCATGCGTAAAAACAAAAAACAAACATGTTAATTCATAGTAGCAATCGGCTCTTCACATGCGTTTCATGTGGAACAACGTTTAATTTCATTATAGCATTAGGGACCATGGGCCAGTCCATAGGGACCAATCCAAAGGGACCGGTCTAAAGGGATAAGTCCAAAGGGACTCATCAACAAGGACTCATCCACAAGGACTTGTCAACAAGGACTCATCCACAAGGACCTGTCAACAAGGACTCGTCCACAAGGACTTGTCATCAACGACCAGTCCACAGAGATCCGCTCCCCCACCCTCTTACAAAAGCCATGAGTGGGCGTGCTAATTCATAGTGGCTTTCCATCGCACACATGTCTCTTGTGTAGAACAACTTTTCATTCCATATTAGCATTCAAACTCTCACATGCTGCAATTGGAAAGAGAGATTCTAAAAATAAAAAATAAACAATTTCACCCCCTAGTAGGGGTAGGTTTTATTTTTGGGGTTGAAATATGTTGTCCATAGGAAAGGGGGTATCAACCCGAGTTCAATGACACCTCATTCGTCAAAATCCGACCACGGGTTCGGGAGTTATCGGGCTGCCGCCATCTTGTGTGGAGGGTGTGGAGGAGGAGGGGCCAGAACTCTCACAAACACACTACTACTATTAATGGAAAATTATTGCGTAGGTTCATTATTCAAAGTTTCACTTCGATCGCATGACTACATCACAATAAATAAACACTTAATTTTAAAATTCGCACAGCCGCCATCGTGAGGTTATGTAAACAATTGAACTAAATTAGATACCAGTGCATTACAATGTGTATTAATATTTCCTGTACCAGATTTCATTGCGTTTGGGACATTAAATCGCGAGAAAGGACTATTTAAAATTTTCAAATTCGCTTGGCCGCCATGTTTGTTTTGTAGTTAATCGGTTTTTGAAGGTCTTATAGATGGACTTCCAGTAGTGCCCTTTATCTCCGTACAAAATTTCAGGGAGATACCGGTAATAGTTTCAGAGATATAGAATGCCGGTGAAATATTTCGCACACCCGCCATCTTGTGGTTATGTAAACAATTGAACGAAGTTAGATGTCGGTGCATTACAATTTATATAAACATATACTGTACCATGTTTCATTGCGTTTGGTTGGTTAAATCGCGAGAAACGTCTATTTAAAGTCGCAACTTCACTTGGCCGCCATGTTGGTTTTGTAGTTACCAGGTTTTCAAAGGTCACATAAGTGAACTTATAGTAGTTCCCTTTATCACCACACAAAATGTCAGGGCAATGTCGCTAATAGTTTCGGAGATATTGAATGCTGGTGAAATATTTCGCACAGCCGCCATGTTGGATTGGTGAGTCATAACAAAATTTGAAGGGCACATTCGGGGTCGCCTGGAATAGTGCTATGACCTTACCGAGTTTCATTGAAATCGCTCCAGCCGTTTAGATTTTATTAGGGACACACACACACACACACACACACGAATCACACACACACACGCACACACACACGGACAAAAGGTGATCTCATAAGCCTATTTTTTTTCAAAATTGAAAATAGGCTAAAAATGACATCTGTGCTTCTGTAATTAAATCTTGCAAGAAGCTGTTGTTTATGTTACCTTCTTAGCTGTGCGCTGACACTTCACACCCTCGTTGATGAAAGTTTAGTGACTTGATGACTTTAATGACCCTGGTTATCTCGCTATCCGCGGCCCAAGTTCGGTTGGCTGGCGGAAGGTGCGCTCCGCTCCAGAAAGAGAATCTCACTGTTCATTAGGTAGGTTATATTCCAATTTGTATTGTTCATCACGTTTGCTAATTGGATTGTTTAGTTACAAGTGTCATTTATATTTTATGTTTGACCATGTCGAAATGGAAATATTGTGTATCATTATGAGGGGCATTTTAACACTATTTTTCATTATGAACCGATTTCTCCCACCAATCAGAGCTCAAGAAACATTTGCGTGACCAATTAGGTAAGGACAGCATCGCATCTGCGTTGACTTCCAAGGCCTTCTATTTTAAATTTCACTGCCTGGCCTAGTGTCATAGTGCGGTAATCGAGGAGGCCATGGTCAAATACAAGGCATTCTCTGCTTCCCATGCGCTCTGTGCAATACATAAAACTGGTGAAATCTCGACAGATATTTATGAATTTTTATGTTCGAACATAAAATAGTTATAATTATCGTCGAACATAAACAGTCGTATGCAACTCGCGTGTAACTTAATGGTAATTAAGACACTCGTATGTAAATTATAAAACTAGCTTCGCTTCTTTTATAAACATACTCTTGTCTTAATTATTGCCATTATAGGCTCGTTGCATAATGTACTATTGTTTTATTAGTTGTTAATCTAACTACCTCACTCCTCTTGCCTAGAACGCCTCAAAATAGCGCTGCCTTGGGTTTCTGTGGGTATTTACTCGCATAACGTAACGGCGGTACTTTTTGAGGATCCAACCAGCCTTTGGGCTGACTACCTAACAGACAGACAGACAATCTAAGCTTACTCCAAGCCCGAACAAAGGGGCTCATTAGCCTCTCTGGCAATGCTGGTGATAAGTTCCTGTGATGCTTGATAGTGGATGTTATTTGATTGACGAACCCAATATTTCAGAACCCTTCCCTGACGGAGGAGCAGTTGCAGCAGCAGTTCCGGCTCATCATCCAGCAGGTGTACGACTACAGCAAAGGCTACAATCCTCAGGTAAGTCACAACAGGTCACAATGTTTGGAGGAAATCACAAAGAATTACTTTTCTCTTGGACTTGAAGAACTATTTCAGATTTTTCAACATTTTCCTCTAATAAAATATTTTTCTAGATATATTTTCTGAATCAATTTAAGTGGAGTTTTTCAGATCAGCTAGAAAAATGCCTTTTTTTTTTTTTTTTTTCAAAGAACATATTGTTGAAGATGTATTACAATCAGCTTGCCACTAATGCTGAGCTGAACTCAGTTCAACCCTTCCACTCTCGGTGCCCATGGCTAAAGCCCTGCGCTGATGCGAATATCCGCAAATATTTTCGCCACGCGGATATAGTCTGCATTGCTGTGCGGATAGCAGATAATGTTTCGAGTGAATTTGCGGATAGTTTTTAGAATACAAACTTACAATAATATTACATATTTGATATGCCAATCTACAGCTTCATGCTTAAAAGAGGAATACTCCTATAGCCTATTGCGTATGAAATATTCAGGCACGTATTTCACTTATACACGAGAAGATTATTTTACTCATATGCTTTCAACTACATTTTATTAAGTACCCTATGTTTGTAGTAAATGGTCTTGACATCTCATCATCTAGTATACGTACGAGATATAATGCTGTCAATAAGCTTGTTAGATCATCGTGGTGACATCATTACATTCCTCAGGTCAGCTACTTTGCCGTCTAAGCTATCCTGGAAGATCGGTATCGAGATTTATTTGTAGATTTATTTTCACTGAAGCACGTTGGCTGT
Source organism: Meconema thalassinum (assembly GCA_946902985.2). NCBI lineage: Eukaryota > Metazoa > Arthropoda > Insecta > Orthoptera > Tettigoniidae > Meconema > Meconema thalassinum. Next base: position 9,164,749 of record OX336390.1, read on the forward strand.
TATATTGCAACAACAACTATGCAAATATGGGTGGGTCCAGAAGCAGAAGGATGATGACTGACTTGGAATTTCCGGCCAAATGTCAATCCCATTCTCCAAGCGTAAAGAGATGTTCACGTAGTGAATGTTACCGCGACCGTGAGTATGAACATCATTTCACCAACATGGATAAACTATCTATTAAAATAAAACAAGGTGAATATTCAATAGAGCGTGAAACAAAGCTCAAGTCAATGATATGACAGACATTTGGTTACGTTTTCAATGGAAACGAAAAGGTGAACGATATAGTAGGATGTTTTACCTGGAAAGAAGTGTATTCATACTCGGGACACAAATCGGGCACATCAAACTTACTGAGGCACAAGTGCGAAAGTAGCCAAAAAAGTATAGCCAATTTTTTGTCTAAAGCAGAGGTCAAGGAACCAGAAGTGTCATACAACTTGAAGTTTAGTCCCTTGCAATGAAGCAAATTGTCAGGAACGACTTTCTCCTCAAATCTCTAAATGTGTTGGTTTAACACTTCATGCTTTATCTAATAAATTAAACATAATATTGAAATATCAGCGGATTTGGATAAAAGTCTTGCGGATGTGGGGCGGATGCGAATAAAAGTCATGCGGATAACAGGCGTGCGGATGCGGGGCGGATGCGGATTACAGTCGTGCGGATGCGGATAACGTTTTGTTTATCCGCGCAGGGCTCTACCCATGGCTTCCACAGAAACGGATGGGCTAACGATCCAGTATCAGCATCTACCCGAATGTTTGACGAGGGAGAGTTAAGAGCGTGTAACTGTACAAATATCAATTGGGGGGGGGGGGGGGGTTGTTAATACACAATAAGGGATATTTTATTTTCTTTGCATATAAGACAGACAATCCTTCCATCATAGTATAACATCTTTCCATGCATCAAGGAAGAAACCATCAGACTCCCAATCCAACCTAAAATGTCCAGTTTTTCTCATAACATTTTCCTTTTCACATCGCAGATCCTCTACATTCTCAAACATAACCCCTTTCCATTCTTGCTTAAGAGAATCTGAACAACTGACAAAAAAAATACAACAAAAACTAACCTCAAAACAATTGACAGTAGTAAAAAGAAATATCTATGCAGATATGCAACTCGAATGAGCATGGCCTCCTCCTACCTCATTGCTAGACCATCACAAGGAATTCCTTGGCTCAGGCATGCAATGGCCTTGCTTCTAACCTTATTTTATATAGTCTGTAACCAAAATGGTTTCAAGCGACTTCCGAAAGAAATAATTCTATTAAACTTTATTTCTGAAACTTGAATAGATTTTCCGGTATTTTCTTGTATTTGGTTCACTTTCGTCAACGTTGGAGAAAATGTGTGTGATAGTGTATTTCTGAGGTTTGTTTTTGGAGCATTCCTCGATATACTACAAACGTGTGCTTTATTTGTGATAGAAGACTCATTCAGAATTACCAACTAAGATTCTCGAAAAACTGTTAGGCTCTGTGATAAAATCACCAAAGTGGTACATTTTCAATAGAGTCATTGGACCCCCTTTAAAATTATAGAAAATATTGCTACTGAAATAAGACTTTACGATATGATGTACTCTTCAAGAAAAGCTTGAAGTGCTGCAACGGTTGGATAAGGGAAACAGTGCATCAAGATTACCATTTCCGAGTGGAAGATGAACCATTCTAAGATCGAACAGTTCTGTACAGCATCCCTAAAACCCGCCAAACATCAAAAGTGTCCAAATTCGATAAACTTTATGAAGTGCTTTACTTATGGTTTTCACAGGAGAGGCAAAAAGGTACTCCCTCAATACATGGACATGTCACATCCCCTGTTGACCATGGACAGTACACTAGATTATTAAAAAAATCACAGTCAGTCTGAAAGACTAGACGTTGTATCATTTCAAATGACGCATGCTACAAATGCTACACATGTTAGAAAGGCTTTGCTCGAAGCCCCAGGACTCTTTCAACAGACTGCATTGGAACCTCTTTAAGGGTCACGGGAAGAAATGTGTTTCTTGTACTTGTATTAGAGATGTGTTTGGTTGAATAAAGCGTCAATTGTGTACTTTTTGATAGCGGTTTTGTGGCCCATCATCCCAGGCAAGCCGGCGGAAACCTTTGCCTCCCTGTCAGAAGGATCATTTAGCCGTACATTTGAATTAGTGTAAGGATGTAGTATGAGTGTCCAGATTTAGACAATAGCCTACCGTAAACATGGGTTACTTTGGCCCAAAAGTAAGAAGTTTTTGACATTAAGCTTCATTAATTAGATCTTACTATATTCTTTTGTGTATTTAACATTTTTTATAGATAAATTGGGAACTAGGGTACATTCCTAAACAGATTATTTCTAATTTTGTTTCATGTGAGGTGCATAATGAATAATGGGGCAATGTTAACCTTATTGTGGGTTACTTTGGCCCATGCATCTTTCTGTACATTATAGGCTGCTTTTGTGGGTACCCCGACGGTATTAGGTTATCCGAGGCCTAGGGAGTCTTTCACATTCCCGCCTTAATTGGCCCTTGTCTCATCTTTCCTGATACCCTCCTTCTGTGAGGGGTCAGCCTTCTTTTTCTTTTCCTTTTACCTCCTGCCTTGTGCTCAAGGCCCTTAAGGAGGCAGGGTGTATGTAGCCCCACCACTTCTGGTGCACCCTAGATAATGCTACACCCTCAGGGGCTCACGGCTGGTGAGTTCGGGAGTTGGCGACCCCGAGGGATTCCTGAGCTGGGTCCGTTTTCCCCTTTTGTCCCTTACCTTTGGGGCGGACCTTCTCCTATCTCCCCTCTCCCCCCCCCTCTCCTCTCCTCTCCCCTCCTCTCCTCTCCTCTTTTCATTATATTTACTTTTCTCTTTAAGATTCCCGCACTGTTCTTTGTTACTTGGTTCACCGTGTATCTAAATTCCCTTCTGGCGATTTTTTTAAGGCATTTTTAATCTACGTTGCTTTTTGTATGTTTTTCGATCTAAATTACATCTCGAGATTGTTTCAACCTCAATTGCATTTTGTAAAGGTTGACAATCTAAATTGCTTTTTAGTAAGTCTTTCAATGCATGTGCCCGGGCCTTTTAGTGAGTATTTTGAATTTCAGTTGCATTTTGTAAGAATTTTCAACCAACGCCGCATTTCGCACGAATTTTGAATCTAAATTGCATTTTGTTTGGTGGGCATTTTGCACATATTTTGATTCTCAATTGCATTTTGTGGGTATTTTGAATCTAAATTACATTTTGTCAAGTATTTTCAATCTACATTGCATTTTGTAAGTATTGTCAATCCACATGAGTCGTTAGAATCACCGTACATTTTGTAAGCATTTTCAATTTCAATTGCATTTTGTAAGTATTAGGTAGATTTCATTAGAAAGCTAACTATTGCAATGGGTCCCATGTTTCGACTTCCGGAAAATTTCGACATATCTTCGCGTTTCACATCCCCCAGACCCCAAAACCACCGTCAGTTCAAAAGTTTATATATAATTTATGTATATATGTATCTATCTATCTATCTATCTATATATATATATATATATATATCAGTTTCTTGTGGACACGATAACTGCCGTAATTTTGCACCAATCACTTTGAATTTTTTACATAACATGTATCCCTATAAAATCTCGGTCGAGTTCGTTAATGGGCAAAATCGGTCGAAGGGGGTGAAAATGGGGGGCTTTTTTCGAAAAATTGAAATTTCGCTATAACTCTCTTAATACGTGAAATATCGAATTCATTCAAAGTTCATAATATGTGTCGGATAAGTGCCAACAATTTATGTCAAATAAGTTTTTTGATAGCACCAACCATTGACCAAAGGGGTGGAAAAAAGTGGGTTTTTCGGGAAACATTAATCATATCTCTCTTAATAGGCACAATATCAAAACCGTACAAAATTGACAATATTCCCCTAATAATTACCTAAAACTTTTGTCTGAAAGAATTTTTGATATGACCCACCATTACGCCAAGGGATAAGAAAAATGATTTCGGAATTATAAGAAAATGACAAGAGCTATCAGAGGTTGCCATGGCAACACTACTAAATTGATGAGGGATGAGCCGTTGCCATGACAACGCACTTGCACGAGATCAGATTCAGTATTTCCATCTGACTAAGCCGGCCCCGTGGTGTTGGGGTAGCGCGCCTGCCTCTCACCCGGAGTCCCCGGGTTCGATCCCCGGCTCCGTCAGGGATTTTAAAACTGACGTGAGGGTTGGAACGGGGTGCACTCAGCCTCGTGAGGACAATTGAGTAGCTGTCTGACAGTGAGACAGCACCCCGATCACGAATACCAATATTAACGGTCGAGGGGACCCGACGCGCTGATCACGCGTCACCCCAATATCTGCAGGCCACATGGCTGGGCAGTGGTCGCTTGGTCGGCCTTAGCCCGTCATGGGCTGGATGGTGCCAGGGGTTGACTTTGACATCTGACTAAGTGGGAAGCGGCTTCGGTGACGTAACTGGTTGCATGCAGAATGTCTATGCCCAAGGTCGTGGTTTCAAAGCCGGCCGAAGTCGTCGGATTTTCTAAGAGCGCTAAAATCCCTCAGTATGCTTTCCTTTGGAGGGGAAGTTCCAACGTTCGTTACGAGTTGCTGGTTGGGGTGGCATCTAGTAGCCAAGTTCACAGCTAGGTGTCATTAACGGTAGTACCTGGTAGCAACATTAGGAACTACTGCTTGAAATTGACCGTCAGCAGTCCTTACCTGAATTACAGACTAATACATCCATTACAATTCACACCGTTTATCAGACAGATTCTACACTCACCCAAAGTACACGGTGTTAGATGACCGCGTTGTCGCAGCCCCTGAACTGAGGAACCAACCAGAGGTAGATTTCATTAGAAAGCTAACTATTACAATGGGTACCATGTTTCGACTTCCGGAAAATTTCGACATATCTTCGCGTTTCACATCCCCCAGACCCCAAAACCACCGTCAGTTCAAAAGTATATATATATCAGTTTCTTGTGGACACGATAACTGCCGTAATTTTTCACCAATCACTTTTTACCGAATATGTATACCTATAAAATCTCGGTCGAGTTCGTTACTGGGCTAAATCGGTAGAAAGGGGTGAAAATGGGGGCTTTTTTCGAAAAAGTGAAATATTGCTATAACTCTCTTAATATATGAAATATCGAATCCGTTCAACGTTCATACTATGTGTCGGATAAAGCCCAAAAATTTATGTTTGAAGAGTTTTTTCATATCACCAACCATTGACCAAAGGGGTGGGAAAAAGTGGGTTTTTCGGGAAACATTAATCATATCTCTCTTAATAGGCACAATATCAAAACCGTACGAAATGGACAATATTCCCCTAATAATTACCTAAAACTTTTGTCTGAAAGAATTTTTGATATGACCCACCATTATGCCAAGGGATGAGAAAAATGATTTCGGAATTATAAGAAAATGCCAAGAGCTATCAGAGGTTGCCATGGCAACACTACTAAATTGATGAGGGATGAGCCATCAGACGTTGCCATGACAACGCACTTGTACGAGATCAGATTCAGTATTTTCATCTAAGTGGGAAGCGGCTTCGGTGACGTAACTGGTAGCATGCAGAATGTCTATGCCCAAGGTCGCGGTTTCAAAGCCGGCCGAAGTCGTCGGATTTTCTAAGAGAGCTAAAATCCCTCAGTATGCTTTCCTTTGGAGGGGAAGTTCCAACGTTCGTTGCGAGTTGCTGGTTAGGGTGGCATCTAGTAGCCAAGTTCACAGGTAGGTGTCGTTGACTGTAGTACCTGGTAGCAACATTAGGAACTACTGCTTGAAATTGACCGTCTGCCGTCCTTACCTGAATTAAGACTACTACGGCCATTACAATTCTCACCGTTTATCAGACAGATTCTACACTCACCCAAAGTACACGGTGTTAGATGACCGCGTTGTCGCAGCCCCTAAACTGAGGAACCAACCAGAGGTAGATTTCATTAGAAAGCTAACTATTGCAATGGGTACCATGTTTCGACTTCCGGAAAATTTCGACATACTGTATCTTCGCGTTTCACATCCCCCAGACCCCAAAACCACCGTCAGTTCAAAAGTTTATATATAATATATATGCATATCAGTTTCTTGTGGACACGATAACTGCCGTAATTTTGCACGAATCACTTTGAATATTTTACCGAATATGTATACGTATAAAATCTCGGTCGAGTTCGTTAATGGGCTAAATCGGTCGAAGGGGGTGAAAATGGGGGGCTTTTTTTTTTCGAAAAAGTGAAATATTGCTATAACTCTCTTAATATGTGAAATATCGAATCCGTTCAACGTTCATACTATGTGCCGGATAAAGCCCAAAAATTTATGTTTGAAGAGTTTTTTTATAGCACCAACCATTGACCAAAGGGGTGGGAAAAAGTGGGTTTTTCGGGAAACATTAATCATATCTCTCTTAATAGGCACAATCTCAAAACCGTACGAAATGGACAATATTCCCCTAATAATTACCTAAAATTTTGTCTTAAAGAATTTTTGATATGACCCACCATTATGCCAAGGGATGAGAAAAATGATTTCGGAATTATAGGAAAATGCCAAGAGCTATCAGAGGTTGCCAAGATAACGCACTTGCACGAGATCATATTCAGAATTCCATCTGACTAAGTGTGAAGCGGCTTCGGTGACGTAACTGGTAGCAAGCATGCTGAATGTCTATGCCCAAGGTCGCGAGTTCAAAGCCGGCCGAAGTCGTCGGATTTTCTAAGAGCGCTAAAAATCCCTCAGTATGCTTTCCTTTGGAGGGGAAATTCCAACGTTCGTTGCGAGTTCCTGGCTGCGGTGGCATCTAGTAGCCAAGTTCACAGGTAGGTGTCGTTGACTGTAGTACCTGGTAGCAACATTAGGAACTACTGCTTGAAATTGACCGTCTGCAGTCCTCACCTGAATTACAGACTAATACAACCATCCCTAGGTACACGGGGTTACATGACCGCGTTGTCGCAGCCCCTAAACTGAGGAACCAACCAAAATCTCTGCGGGAGATATAATTTTGCGTGAAGAAGTAACAGACCGTTACATAGTTACACATCAGTGTCGAAACCTTGCATAAGGACAGTGTGACCACAAGTATAAAAATGGACCCCAAATGACAAGAAGGTTACCGTTCCCATAAGACAATAAAATGTTTAAAATAAGCATAAAATGACGAAAAAGAAAATTAATTAAGCTCCAATTATAAAATACCTTCTCGCAATAAATGAGGTCTGATCCTTCTACGAAAACCTGCATATTCTGCCTATTTTCGCCTATGCCCTAGTTTGTCCGGTGAAATCTACCTCCGCCTTCCGGCGTGCCGAGAGGACTTTTTTGAATTTCGATTGCACTTTGTGAATAATTTGGATTGGAACTGGGATATTTCAATCTGAATTGCATCGTGTATTTTCAATTTCAATTGCATTTTGTACGTATTTTGAACCTCAATTGCATTTTGTAATTATTTTCAATTTCAATTGCATTTCGTACGTATTTTGAATCTAGCCTACGTTTTGTGGGTATTTTTCCATGTATTCTTTTTGTGACTCTTTTCGTTCTAGATTCCCTTTTGTAAGACCATATTGTGAGTTGTTTCCATCCGAGTTCCTTTTTGTACGTATTTTCCGTCTCAGATAATTTTGTTCTGGTTTCCATTTCATTATCATTTTCGCTATCACCCAGATCATTAAGAGCCGATAACCTCGATGTTAGGCCCCTTAAAACAACAATTATCATCATCATCATCGCTTTTGTGGGTCTGGGACAAAGTAGGACTGACGAATAACGTATGTAGGCACGACATTTGCTGAAAACAGGTCAAACATCATTTATTGATCGGTACAACAATACTAAATAGTAAATAGTGAATAAAGGTTCACATTTTTCAACGCTACTATTGAAAGAATTTACTGTGTAACTGCCTCGTCTGACTCGTTTTGGGGTGTAAATCATCTTCTCGATGTCATTCCATTGGTAAAATGTGTCCCATCACCTCAGGCCACTTCCAACATTTCTTGGCTTGGGCCAAAATAACCCGTTATAATTTAAAAAACACGTATTTAATACAGAAAGCATACTATTACTGGAAATTCATTATTTTAGTCTTAGGGCTGATTCTTCAACATATCAAAATATGTACTCATCAGTGTCTTACACCAAACAGTGATACAAGTTGTTCGCTTCACTGCACTGCCATCTGTTGGGGTAACGTAGAACAACTAACATATCCTTATGCTACTATCTAGTGCATGTGGCAGGAATTCACTCTGTATTGTGCAAGAGAATTTTTTTAAACATTTTCTTTTCATGGTGGGCCAAAGTAACACCCCAAGGGACAAAGTAACCCATGTTTACGGTACTCCATGAAGGGGTCATGACTATGCCTTCTGTGTCTGTATAAAGTATAGAGTAACTGAAATGAGGGAAGTTTACTGAATTTGGTGTTTGTAGAATGTAATTTTCGATTTTAATTTGGGTTTTCGTGAAGCTTGTTGCGGAGTTGTTATTTCTCTGAAAAGGAGTGTTTTTGCCCCAGGCAGGCCTGTGTTCGATCTGGCTGGACTAGTGTAACGGTAGAGAGTTGGGAGATGAGTTGTAGAACCTGGGAGCGAGCAGTGGCGGGCTGAACATTAGGGGGGGGGGGGCTATTTTGAGTGAGAGTAGGGATGGAATATTGGGACTGGTTCGATGCTTTGCTCTGACATCCTGCACACCTCTTTAGGAGGCACCCTGTATTCTTATTCTTATATGGCATCTTGTATATCTCTTTAGAAGTCACCCTGCATTCTTGTGTTTGCTTCGCTCAAAGCCCCAGGTCGCTCGACGCCAGGCCTCTTTCAACAGACTCCAATAATCATTAGCGTCTGCTTCTCGCTCCCCGCGTGAGCATGACGTCACGTTCCCGCGCAGCTGCATGACGTCACTTCCCGCGCGGCTGCATGACGTCACGTCCGTCACCGTGTCCGTAACGCATAACGATGGACCCCAACCATAACGACGAAGTCGACAAGATCATTTGAAACGATAAAAAGTTCATAACTCTTGAAATAGTCAAGTGAAGAAGACCAAGTGGAAGGAGAGAAGATGGCAGTCTCAACTTGGACAAGATAACATCATTTTAATACCTAGGATGCCACATTAATGATAACTGGGACCTTGGTAGATAGATCTGATGCAGAATCGAGCAAGCTAGAACTTCTCTTCAAAAAGTCGGTAAAGTTTTAGTAATCCGAGACCTGTCCATTGCACTACGGACACGACTCCTCAGATGTTACGTTTTCAGCATTCTACTCTACGGCATCATAGCATGGACATTAACTGAAGCTAAGTGCATGAAGCTACAAGCATTTAAAATGTGGACGTACCGAAGAATGCTGAAGATACCTTGCACAGCCAAAGTTTTGCAGCGTATGAACAAAAAACCTGAAATTCTCAATACCATCAAGAGAAGAAAGCTAGAATACTTTGGTCATATGATGCAAAACAGTAAATACCAACTCCATCAATTAATACTCCAAGGGAAAAATAATGGAAGACGTGGTCCGGGGCGAAGAAAGATTTCGTGGCTTGTCAACTTAAGCCAGTGGTTTGGGGTGACAAGAGTCGAACTGTTCAGAAGAGCTACAGATCATGCTACTGATCGCCAACGTCCTGAAGGACACGGCACTTGAAGAAGAAGAATATTTTCTATTCTAATTTTGTATAAGTACTCGCCAATGCTCCCAGTACTGCTTGAGAGTGTGGTAACAATCCATCTTCAGTGTCAATCATCATCATTGTTTACATCGTCACTGTCATCAGTCACTCAAATTGATAAGCACATTACAGCGTTATTGATTCCACTATCACTTTCAGCTTCCACAAATTCACTGTCACTCGGTCTTTGTGATGGATCATCTGCAAATATTTCATCTAATATCTCGTCGTCAGCTAACTCAGTTTGGCGCGAGCGCTCCATCTAGTCGTTGTTTGAGCCAGCAGAAAGTAATCAACGTTTCGAAGTCAAAGAATAAAAGAAGGCCATGCACGAGCAATAAGTGGCAGATACTTATCTAAAATTATACTACTCCATGTAACAGCCGGAGATTGCTCCGGGCCTCTTGTTCAAGAATAGGTGCTTCAATTAAATACATTATTAAATGGAGATAGAGGAGTAGAGATACGACCTTCACATTTTTTCGTTACATGAAATGTAAATGTGGAGACTACGTAACTTCCTTGATAAGAATATGCTGATTTGTGCTGCCATCTACCGTAAAAGGAAGAACTACGACAGTTTCTAAACACGTCTGCACAAGGGATGAAATATCATTCCTGGCACTTTGGGCGAGTTCACGGAGGAATGAAAAATCATCCCTTGGCGCTCAAAGAGTTAACTTGCTCTAACATTTTTAATTTGTAAATAGTGGAGTTTTTGCCTTGTGACGGTTCTTCCCTATAGAAACAGTAGAGGAATGGAGACAAGCATGTCCCTATGCTGACGTATGCCTCGGAGACCTGGGTTATGAAAGGAAGGGAGAAGTGAGATGAGGTTCTTGAGAAGCAGTATTGGAGCTACAACGAGGGACAGAATAAGAAATGAGAAGACCAGAGAATTAATGAAGGAGGAACCATTACAGGATGATATAGATGGTATGGACATGTAAAACGAATGGAGAAGAGGATACCCAGGAGAGTACACGAGACAAAGTGGGAAGGAAAGAGACCAAGAGACAGGTGGCTGAAGGGGGTGGAAGAAAGCGTGAAGAAGACTGGACAAGGGTGGAGGCTGAGAGATGGTGGGAAGACAGAAGACGTTGGAGAGGCTTGTGTTCCAAACAGACCCGGCCAGTGGCTGGAAACTGTGCAAGATGATGAAAACGGAACTTCCCTTGGATATGCCACATAGTTAATTGTTTTGAATTTCAGTGTTTTTAAAATGCAATTTTATGTTTGCATGTACAATTTAAACAATGAATTAATACCCCTCTCTCCAGTATCTAGAAATATCCAGGGGCTCACATCTAGTGGGTCGTGGGTTGGTAACCACGGGACCCCAGCTGAGACCGGCATTACTTCCACTCGCTTGTGCTGGACTCCTCTCCGTCTTCTTTCCCGTCTACCTCCCTTGGTCAACTCTAGTTCTCTTCCGACCCCAATGGTATTAGGGTATCCGAGGCCTATGGAGTGTTTTTCTTTCCCGCCTTAATTGGCCCTTGTCTCATCTTTCCTGCTCCCTCATTCTTCGAGGGGTTAGACCTCTTGTTTTCTTTTCATGTTATCTTCTGCTCAAGGGCTCACGGCTGGTAAGTTCGGGCATTGGCGACCCCCAGGGCTTCCTGAGCTGGGTCCAGTTTTTCTCCTTCGTCCATTGCCTTAGGGGCGGTCCCTCTCCCCCTTGCTCTCTGCCATTCTTGGCTCTCCTTCCTTCCACGTCCCTCAATTCTCCTTCATCGAGGTTTCATCATCATCATCATCATTTCCCCTTATCCAGCTCCTGCCGGGTCGGGGTATTTATGGCCTTTCTCCACTTTCCTCTTTCCTTCCACCATTCTTCTTCCACGATCTTGTCCCAGTCCAGGTTTCTTTTTCTTATGCTGTTCTTCACTGAATCAATCCACCTTGTTCTAGGTCTTCCTCTTGCTCTCTTACCCTTGCACTTCGCCTCCAGCATCTGTCTTGGTATTCTATTTTCCTCCATCCTCTTTACATGTCCAAACCACCTTAGTTTATTCTTCTCAATTCTCTCATTTAGTTTTCCCATCCCAACTTCCTTCCTTACATCTTCATTCCTCACTCTGTCTTTTCTTGCCTTTCCTATCATACTTCTTAGGAATTTCATTTCACTGGCTTGGATTCTACTCTCTTGCCTGCTCGTCAGGGTCCAAGTTAATATGGGAACATAGTACACTTTATACATTATCTTCCTTCTCCCAAACAAGTTTTCTTACACTTTGATAGAATGCATTGCTCTGCTGTACCCTCCTGCCAATCTCCATGTCCAACCTACCAGTTTGCATCAATTCACTTCCTAGGTATTTGAACGTGTCCACAATTTCCAAACTCTGACTTCCAATTTTCACAGTGCCCTTTCCTTGTCTTTCCCCTCTTGTCATCACCATGGTCTTGCTTTTCTCTATACTGATTTTCAGGCCGTACTTCTGAATATTTTCGTTCAGTGCATCTAGTTGTTTTTGCACTTCTTCGGTGTTCCTTCCCCAGACCACAATATCATCTGCAAATAATAGTAACTTCATTTCTTTATGTCCATATGCTTCCTTTGTTTCCTTTACAATTTCATCCATCACCATTATGAACAAGAGAGTGACAGCACACTCCCCTGTCTTAGTCCAGTCTTGTTCCTAAACCAATCTGTCTTTCCAACTGGGGGTCAGTACCCTGCTAACACAGTTGTTGTACATTGCTTGTACCATTTCCAACATTTCTCTTCCCAGTCCCTTCTTAATCATGGTTTCCCATACCTTCTCTCTGGGGACACTATCATATGCCTTTTCTAGATCTATGAAAGTCATGATCAAATCCTCTCCATATTCCCAGTTCTTTTCCATCACCTGCCCCAAGCTAAAGATTGGGTCCACTGTGGATCTTCCACTCCTGAAGCCATACTGTTCCTCTTGCAACTCTCCTTCCACCTTTCTTCTCAATCTTCTTTCTAATATCATTTCCAGTATTTTTACTATCTGTGATATGAGGGTGATCCCTCTATAGTTATCACACACTTTCTTGTCCCCTTTCTTAAACACTGGTATTATTAGCCCTTTCTCCCAGTCTTCTGGTACACATTTCCGTTTCCACACACACTTTAGCAGTCGATACAACCATTGCATGCCAACAGGTCCAGCAGCCTTTATCATTTCCACCCCTGTTGCTTTTCCCATCTTCATTTTCTGTACTGCTAATTCCACCTCCAGCTTCTGTTGTAGAGTCGCCAGGCTGTGTCACTTCCATCTCACCTGTACAATTGTTCACATTCAATAGCTTATCGAAATACTCAAATAGTTCCTACTTTTGCTACTACGGTCCTCGACACCTAGCTGTGAACTTCGCTACTACTAGATGCCATCGCAACCAGCACGTGGTGACAAACGTTGGAACTTAAGAGCATTAATCAAATCTAACCTACAAATTTAGCTTCATAGAATTGTAGTTAGTGGAAGGATCTTTTACATGCCATCAATCTATGACATGGGACCGCCGACTTCACTTCCTGAGTTTATCAAGTGTACATGTTTTGATTCTTTATAGGGCCTTCTTCTGCACAAATATTTAAAAAATTAAAACGTTGAGCATTTAAAAACAGTTTAATGTAACCTTTATCAACTCCTAGAGAAACATTTCACATTCTTGTAGCTAAACAGCATCCCCCAACAGCGAGATATGAAGCAAGGAAAAAATTGCATTCCAGAATAATAATAGCAACAATTCTTAACAAAAAACACCAAGTTGATGGACAGTGGAGATTGTGGATCAATAATAACTACAATGCGTCACATATCAAGACTGCCAGAAACCAGGATATTGAAACAACTATTTGATTACTTTTTGAAAAATAAAATCAATAATAATTGGTTCAAAGAAGTTCAGGATGATTTGGAAGAATTGGGTATAACTCGGCAAGAAATCAAAGACAGAGAAGAGAAGAGGATTTTGAAGAACAAAAGCATAATTCTCAAACTAATAACAGTTGAACGGAAACAATGTACACAAAGTGCTTTCAGGTCGGAGAGGATGAGAAAGTTCTGGGAGGAGAAAAACAAGGAATTTACTCAAATGTATTGATTTAAGTGCTCCAATGTAGGCGTAAAATTTGTAAATAATAATAGCAAATGACAAAGAATATCTATAACAAAAAGTTTATGGGCATGGGGGTCAATTCCGACAGTTGTAAAACCTGAGGGATTATATGCATCCAAAACTTTGGCCATGAATAGTGAAGGTCAAGCTGACCAACTGGAAAAAAAATGTGTAGGGTATTAAGAAAAATCCTTGGTAATAGATGGGTAGATGGACAGTGGCGAATGAGAGCAAATGAGGACTTGTACAACAACATAGACCCCATCACAGCGTCAGTTAAGAAGAGACGGCTGCTATTTTACGGTCACCTCTTGAGGATGATCGATTAACGAAAAGAATATGGAGTTTCATTAAGTCTAGGGCAACAAGGCCGAGATGGTTCGAGGAATGCGAAAAAGATCTCGGGCAAAATGGTATTCCAGACCGAGAAATTCCCGACAGGAACACATTTAGAAGATTGGTCTTAAAATGGTATCAACTTCCGGAAGACGGAGAGGACCTTCGTCCGAAGAACTCGTCGCTGGGGTCGGAAGATACTGGCAGGAAGTCAAATCCGGAACAAGAACAAGACCTAGACACTAAAGTGAAGTTGGCGTTACCACGCAGTCCATAGAGGCTCAACTCGATGTGTAACTGTACGATTTCTCTATTCGGGGGGTGTTGGTAATTAATACCATAAGGGATACTTTTCTAAAAAAATATATAACTAATTCCATTCTTCTTAATTTCGAACCAGAACCTCATTCACTATCTAATCTACTTTCTCACCATTCAACAACCAACTCATCTGCAAAGAATCTCAACCAACACTAACACTAGAAGCAATCCACTATCTTCCTAAGAAATATCTAACAGATTAGCACTCCATAAAGCATATCCAGAAAAAAAAAGAACATCAATAAAAGAAAATATACACAGATGTGAAACTCCATCAGGCATGGCCCCCTCCTGGCTTGCTGCTGAACCATTACAAAGAATACCTAATCTCAGGCGCAATGACCCAACAGTTAAAGGTGGCCATGCCTCGAACCATATATACTGTATATACTCTTATAAAAAATAACCTATAAAATAAACTCTGTAACCAGAATAACAAGAAATAACAATAGCAAGACCAGCTGCACGGTCATCCGGCCAGAAGCTTTATATGCAGCGGAATGTCTCGCCATGGACAAGAAAGGGCGATGGAGAATGAGCCGGTACAATTTTAAGATCCGTTCGACGTTATTTCCATCTAGCGGTCTCTAGTAATAAATCTAAGAGATCGAAATTTCCGCACGTCTGAAAAAGGAATGCGCCCGCGTTGGAGAACTAATCCTTGTCTAAGAAACACGCCTTCGGCGATTGTTATCGCGCCTGAATTGTTATCGCGAGGAGAATTTGATGATCGTTTGGCGTTATAACTGCCACTACCAGCAAATCTATTCTAATGTTCCGAGATGCCCTTTATAATATGCTTTAAGAAGATATAAATGTTGGGGAGACACTATGCGATTCCGGCTTGTCTCATAGTGAAGAATTCCGTAAATATGGACTTGTCATAAAATAAAATTATTATCAGTGAACTTCCAGAACGTTTCGGAGTATCAGCTAAGTGGAAATGGTCTTTGTAGCTATTCTGTTTTAATGTGTCATGTTTTGAAGAAAACTGATCACGATATATATATATGTAGGAAAGGATTTTGATAAGCGAACAAACCGAACACGTCTTTAAGTAATTTTAAGTATAAAAACTGTATTTACACATAAGATTACAACAGATAAGATTGCACAAAACTTAGCGTGACTTCACTCGACACAAAACTGACACA
This sequence comes from Meconema thalassinum, assembly GCA_946902985.2. NCBI lineage: Eukaryota > Metazoa > Arthropoda > Insecta > Orthoptera > Tettigoniidae > Meconema > Meconema thalassinum. The sequence continues at coordinate 9,180,359 of OX336390.1, forward strand.
CTGGTCGTCCTAGTTTCTCGCGACTTCCACTTGACTCCTCTACGTGGCGCCACCGGGCAGTGTCGAAGCTGGCGGGAAACCCAAGAACGTTCATTATTTTCAGATTCCCACAATCGGCCATCCTGCAGATCATCCGCCTCGGATGATGAGAAGTCTTCAGCCCAGGGTTTGAGGAATTCAGCACAAGTAGTTGTTCGTTTGGGGCCTAAGTGATTCTCTTCACGACAGAGGTCGTAAGTGTCATTCAGCTTGACTCTGGAGATTCTGTAAGGCCGAAGGTTCTTTTTCTGCAATTTGAGGCCTGGTTCAAACTGGGTCCTCTTGATGGTTTTGATATCGCCAACTTGGTACTGGCGAGCAGGCCGTCGACTTCGATCAAACGACACACTGTTTTCTTGATGCACTTTCTGGATTTGTGCTCTTGCTTCTTCACGGTGTTCATCTCTCCTGGTCTCAAACTCGTCTACCATCTCTTCACTGATCAACTCAAGTATTCTCAGGTCATTTTCAGAGCGCATTTTGGCTCCTGTCAAAAGTTCGAATGGCGTCTGCTTGATACTGCGGTTGTAAGTGGAATTCATGGCTCTTCGATCAGGTTCGACGTGCTCGTTCCAATCTCCATGGTTTTCGATGGACAACTTGGCCAGCACGGAAGTGATCGTGGAGTTCATCCTTTCTATCTGGCCATTGGCACGAGGGAGTCTGGTCGTGATCAGCGAGTGGGTGATGTTGTTGGCAGTGCAGTACTCTTCGAATTCATGTGAAATATACGCGGTTCCACGGTCGGTGACGATCTGCGCAGGATTACCAAATACTCCTTTTTGCACATCCAATTTCTCCGTAGTTTCTTTCGTGATCGTCGTTTTAGTGGGATACAGCCACACAAACTTTGTGAAGCTATCCGATACTGCGAGAATATGCTCGCATCCTTTTTTCATTGAATCTAAGGGTTCAAGATGGTCAGCATGGTAAATGTGCAATGGTGTGCTTTCTTTAAATAAGGGATGCAATAGTCCTTGTTTCATCGTGATGCTCATCTCAACGCTGGTACTCTTCGCCTCTTCCGATGCCTTTCCTATGTCCATCTCTGTGACGTAATTTACGCCACTTAGCTGACATAAAAATATACCTAACCTAAGATATTCTTTCCTGCCAAATTTACCCGTCCCTGAATTTCCAGCTGGAGCGAATGCTTCATAGATTCCTTCACTTACCCAAAATCTGAAGAAAGTTGTGGGCCTAGGCCGACTGTCGCAAATTCGACCTGTGAAGACCTTGTAAACTAAATCTTCATGGATAAAACACCGCACTCGCAGTCCAAACACGCGAGGTATTACTCTGGACCTGATGTGCACTGATTCTGGAATTAATGTGTTCCCTAACCTCAAAAATAAACACTGGATCTACGAATTTAAAAATACGTCATATTAGCTGTATCGATTGTTCCAACCCCAAACCATCGCGAGATGTATCGACCGCCGTAGATGACAAGTGACGTACGCATGGCGATCGACCAGGGTGGCGAACTCTCACGGAAGTGATCACGGAAGTGTCTTATGGACTACGTTCAAGAAGCCAGGGGATTCTAGTGTGCGTGTGTGGCTACAACTATTGCTTTGTCAAAAATCTTAGTGTTTGATATATGTACTGGTTTTTGGCGTGGGTAACTCTCTCTTACATTCTGACCATCAGGAAGGACACTTGCTTTGGGGGAATCGGATCCCCCAAGGTTGGAAATCACAGGTATCGCCACCTTAATTGGTTGGCTTTAGTCATAGTTTAATTTGCTGAAATATGTAGCTATAGTTTGGGTGTGTTCTGGGAAGTGTGATTTTTATTTATTGTTTGTCCATTTATTTTGGGGCTTTGTATTTCCTTTTCCGTGTAACTACGTCGTGAAAATACGTACCTCGTGGGTATGGCAACAGGTTGAACTTCGGCCGAATTATGGATTGATGTCGCCCACTGTTTAATATCTAAATTGTTTACCAATTTTTCCTTCTTCGGGAAGTAGTGTTCATAGTGGGAAATCTTTCTCGTGTTCGGGCGAGGTTTTTTCCTGTGTTGCGTAACCGTGTGCGTTCTTGAATTGGATTCCAAATTTATTCATTCTGTTTTCCTATGATCACGCTTCCTGGAATTTTCTCATTCCAGTCATGTAGAGTTTTATTATTTTAGTTTTATGGGGGCCCTGTTCCTAAAGTTGCGTCACCTTGCGTCCACGTGCTAGTATGTTGTTACGTTACGCTTTTACCTTGGTTGTCCTATTTTACGCCCATGTGCGTTTCATTTTTGAATTTCCAATATTTTGTTGTATTTCAGTTTAACTTATGGGATTGGTTCAAATCCCAAATTTTGGGAGAGCGCCTTATGGTGCAATCTTTCCTTGGTGTCCCGTTATGAGTCCGCCATTTGGAGAGTCTAGTTTGTGCCAGGGCCCATGCTGGTCGTGTGATACCGTCCGCTCCGTCTTTCGGGAGTTTGTCATTTGAAATGTAGTTTTTCATTTAATTTAGTTTTCTTTCTTTTGCGAAATTCTGGATGTGTTCGCACGTATGTTGGTAACGTGTGTCTATTCCGGGTGTAACTTGTAAATTTTGCTGGTATTGCACAACCATTCGCCGTGGCATTTCATGTTAGTTCTGGGCATTCGTGTGCTCATTTTTCCTAGTTAAGGGTTTGTACAAATTCATTTGACTAAGGATAATTTATAATTGTAAGATATTACCTTTTCTGTGTACCTGTTCATTTTCTTAATTCTGTTGAGGTCCTAAAAGCATGTTAAGTGGTGTGTCGTACCACGTGACGTCAACGACGTTTGTCATCCTCTCAAGTACCAATTTCTCATGAAACTTTCGTTTGTAACCAAATATTGTTCCTATTTTATATATGTTGATATTTTTACAATACAGACCCCTTTTATATCTTGATTACGACTTCATTTCGCCTTTACGTCCAATCCCCACCCTCAAGACAGCTGCGGTGGAATGAATCCTCACCAGGTAAGTCTTCCACTTTTCAAGATTGTGGACAAAACGACGTATTTTCCTCTCTTGTCCATCTGAGGGTGTCGCCCAAATACGTCGTCAACACCGGCCGCCGAGGCAAAACCATCAAGTCCCGTAAAGGATGTCTTTGGGGCCGCCGTTGGTAAGTTTCCTTCAGGTTGGCAGGCCCTCTAGGGAGTCTGTCGAGCTGAGCGAGTAAGTATAGCGAGTAGTGTAGCAGGAAATAAGGAATGGGGGTTACAATCTCATCGGCTGCTACCACGTCGATTTGGTACAAGTACGCTTCTGATATGTCCTTGGACATCTTGACACCGGTTTTGCTGATGGTAGTTATGGCTTGGTCCAGCAAGTCGTTACCTATGATAGCTGGCAACTTTAGTACATCTCCAGACACCACATAGAAATCAGTCAAGTAAGTATCGTCGTCAACCTGGGCGTCGGTTGGAAAATATCCTAGGGGACGCACCTCACTATCTCCGAAACCCTTGAGTACTATGGCGGTAGTCTTCAGCTCCAGATCGCCCATCTCTGTGTAGATGTCTTCACGGATCAGATTGATTGGGCAGCCCGTGTCAACTAATGCATTGATCTTCTGGCCCTGGAGCAACAATTCTTTCATTTTATATTCGACTTGGTTCCCAAAGCGACGTTCACTGTCTTCTTCTCGGCATTCTGCTCAGGGTTTGGGCACTTGGAAGCTATGTGTCCGAAACTGCTGCAATTGAAGCACTTTGGACCCTGACTCTTGTGTGGACATTCTCTGGACTCATGACTGTTCTTCTGACCACAATTGTAACATCTCTTTACAGGCGAGGTCTGCTTCTGCCTGTTGTCTTCTCTTGGTGTATGATTGTTTGTCGCCCTCTCATTTATCGTCACCTGGGAGTTTCGTGCGTAAGCACTCTTATAGATCTTCAACTTGTCCTTGAATTCCTTGATGCCCTTTGCTCCATATAGAATCATCTTGGATCCAGTGTCATCCTCGATGCCATCGATGACGTATTGTATCAGTGTTTCATCATCGATTGTCGACCTGCTGGCTATTTCTCGCATCACCAGGAAATATTCGTGAAGAGTTTCAACTTTTGTTTTTCGTCGGTTGGTTAGCAGTCGATGAATCTCTGCTGCGCTGGCATCATCTCGGAATTCCTTCGTCAGGGCTTTCTTCAACTTGTGCCAGGATGTGATGCCACGTTCACTCTGCACGAACAACTTAGCCAGGCCTGACAGTGACTTTTTTGCAAAAACATATTTTTGCATCTCGTCCCAGCCCATCAACGTTGCCGTTTCCTCAAAGTCCTCAATCCAACGTCGCACCGGATAGTTCTCGCTGCCGTCATAGGGTCTGACAGAGCCCTCTACATCTCGGAAAGTCAACGCAAACTGGTGTGCAACTCCCCGGTTTGCAGTGTGCCGCAAGTCCACCACGTCCTGGTCGACTTCCCCTTCACTTGAGCTTTCTACTACAGTCTTCGATTTGTGTTTGGTCTTTGTTATGTTTTTATGGTTAGGCCTACCTCCTATTGCTTTGGAGAGTTTCTGGTCTTCGGACGAGCTAGATGAATCCAATGATGATCCTGACATACTAGAGGTTGAATGTTTCATGGATTTCATACCAGCCATTTTCTCCTTTAACTCACGTAATTCTTCCGCCAGCAATTCGTTTGCCTCTTTCATCTTGCTCATCACATCTTTCGTTTTACCAGTCTCTTCTTCTTCTTCTTCTTCTTCTTCATCATCATCATCATCTTCGTCTTTGGGCATCCCCAGCAACGAAAGGTCCATTAAGTTGTCACAGATGCGTTGCACAAGCACTGCTTTCTCTCCCGTATATTGAATGTTTAACACAGTGCAAATGGCAATTAGATCAGCCTCGGTGAATTCGCACTCAATGAACTTCAATTTCTCCAGGTGTTTTGGTGAGTCACATTCAAACTCGAATCCTGAGAATTCTCTTAAGCGCTGCCTGTTCTTTCGATCACGTGGCAGTTTTTCGAAAATGAGGTTATGTAACGTCTTAATCACGGCCGTAGGCGCCGTCTTAATGTTATTATTAACTTTTTCAATATCTTGTAAACACGCCACATTGTCCGCCATTTTTCTTTGTCTTTCGGCACTCGCACTAATCACTTTTCTTTTCGTCGTCGTCTTAGGGTTCAGGATCCTCGAAATCGTCTTTTGCAGCCTGCTCGAATCACCACGTCTTTGGAAGTTGAACAGCTACTCGTCTTCTATATTCCACGGACCCACGTCGTCGTCGATCTTGCCAGAAAAATGTCGTCACCTCACGCCTTGGTTTTATCGCTGTAGCCTAACCAAGATTGCCGTTCCGCACTCAAAATACTTCGTATTTCGGACGAGCCCCCAAATGTAGGAAAGGATTTTGATAAGCGAACAAACCGAACACGTCTTTAAGTAATTTTAAGTATAAAAACTGTATTTACACATAAGATTACAACAGATAAGATTGCACAAAACTTAGCGTGACTTCACTCGACACAAAACTGACACACTGGTCGTCCTAGTTTCTCGCGAATTCCACTTGACTCCTCTACGCGGCGCCACCGGGCAGTGTCGAAGCTGGCGGGAAACCCAAGAACGTTCATTATTTTCAGATTCCCACATATATACTCCCCAACTTTCAGTGTTAAAAGTTCCTTAATTTAATCTGCCAAGGTAGGGTTAAACTGGAGACCGTTCGTGTTTCTCTATGAAGTTATTTGGTGTTTATTTTGTCCCCAGTTTGTTTATATACGCACGTAGTGGAGAATCAAATTGCTTGTTTATGGGTTTATTAATTTAAATGGGTGCTTGTTGTTGTTTATTTTCCGAATCTAGTCGAGTTTTATTTTAGTGCGTGTTACTTGCGTTTGTTTTATGTTGCGAAACGCGATTGTATTTATGAGAGATGTTTCTTACCAGTTCCTAACCCCTTGCAAGAGTATGGGATCTTTCAGGGACCTTTAGGGACTGGTATTCTTTAGGTTAGTTCGCGATATTAATTGTGCCTAGACGTGGGAGGGTGTGTTGTTCATTGCTTTGGATGTAATATCTTTTTGTTGGAACACACACCAGTTTATTTTATGTTTCAAGGGTTTGTTTTTATCATGCTTGTCATTTGTGCACTCCAAGGATGGCCGATTAGGTTTTATTTTTATCCTTGGAGACTGGACAAGCATTATCTATGTATGTTTCATTTACAATCACGTTTCTAGACTTATTTTTAAGAGTGGGTGTATGTCGTTTGTTTAAGTGGGAATTTGACTGAAGGTCGAGGGTCATAGTGTTGTTCTGTTTTGTTGTGACCTTCAGTCAGCAAGCAATGCATGATCCCATTACGTTATTAAATCAGGTGTATTGGATACTCTTCCGAGATGATGGAATGTGTGTTCGTTGTACGTGCCCGGGACTGCAATTGACGCTTATTACTGAACCTTGTGCTTTCGTTCGAGAGAAGTTTTATTCTACCAGCTCATGAAATCGTTTTGTTTTATCTTCATTTGGGATTTGCTTGTTTTAATTTTACTGAACTGATCTATGTTTATTTGCTGAGTTTGTATGTCACGGCACGTCATGTGAAGTGTAGTGCCATGTGAAGTTGTGTAATTATTCTGTGTTTATTGACGTGTCATTTAAGGGCCGTTGCTGTTGTTGGTTGTTTCTTTGGGTAACTTGGCGTGACATACTGTTTAATGTAAGGGTGGTCGGACAGACAGTTCGTGGGAGACACGATTTCATGTACTTCTGACTACCTTCTTGTAGTCAGCCTGTGGTGGAACGAAACGCACTATTAACACTATTGTTAATTTCTTCCCCTCTACTGAACGATCTCCAGCGACTTAGGCTTTCTCCTCGTCGTCGACATTCTCCTTTTATAGATCTTTATTGTGTGTTTTATTACGTTTTATTGTTTTATAATACCATGTACATATTTTATTACAACCCCATCATCCCTCATCTTACCATTTCATGCACCCCTCACATCCCCTTTTGCTATGCCTTGTTTTTTGATATTAAATTTTATTTTATTTTACAACCTCTACTCGAAAAGTGTAGTCATTGGATGGTCGGTGCTCCATCTAGTTCACCATGTGTTAAAGGTCTCGATTTTAGGTCTCAGGTCCGCGTCCTCAACACCTGCACGCCACAGAGAAATTAGAAACCAAGGAAAGAAAGATTTTGCGGAAAATCTGGGGTCCGGTCAAAGAGAATGGTGAGACGGCATAACTAGGATTATATACACACGTGGAGGAAATTACTGACGCGGTGTGGAAAGGACAGATTATGTTTTACGGGCAGGTGGCCCGAAGGATGTCAACTAGATAATAATAATATCGTATGGCCTCGGGTGCTGGGTGCAAGCTTTCTTAATTGACTCCCAAAGGGCAGCTTGCATGTCGAATTTTTGTTGTTCCTTGGAGCGCTATGAAAGTCAAGGAGGTTAGATATCTAAGCTCCTTGAACACTATAGCGCTTTCTAGTGGAGAAATGAGGAACTTTGTGTTGGCAGAAACTCCCGAGATTAATTTTGCCATTATGAACACGGCCTGCTGAATTCAAAAGGGTTCTTTGACATGCCAACATCGTATGACATGTGCGTCGTATTTTAAATTATCTTATCACGGCCAGGAGGGAACCTGCAAGCTTGAAGTTGGTAGTCCAACACTCACCCACCGTGATAATACCGGAGGACTGTGTGGTAGCGCGTGCTCTCACTCACAATTCAAACCAACATGAAAACACATTAACTTAGCACTGATTTATTAATATTGTATGTTAATAATAATAATAATAATAATATCGTATGGCCTCGGGTGCCGGGTGCAAGCTTTGTAATTTGACATCCAGAGGTAGCTTGCATGTCGAATTTCGTTGTTCCTTGAAGCATTATGAAAGTCAAGGAGGTTAGATATCTTAGCTCCTTGAACACTATAGCGCTTTCTAGTAGAGAAATGAGGAACTTTGTGTTGGCGGAAACTCCCGAGATTTAATTTTCCCATTATGAACACGGCCTACTGAATTCAAATGGGTTCTTTGACATGCCAACATCGTATGACATGCGAGTCGTATTTTTGCCGCCTTTCAAGAATCACTTACCACGGCCAGGAGCGAACCTGCAAGCTTGGGGTTGGTAGCCCTACACGATAACCACTCACCCACCGTGGCAAACTATTGTATGTTAGTAGAATGTTCTATACATTGCAGCGTATTTACAACACAAAGAAGGACAGGCCTTGCTGCCTCAAGACACACAGGGACACCAAGTCCCCACCACGCTGCCGTTACTCTCTTCCTGCCAGGTTACCAACCCTAGCACACGAAATTACTCACAGCTTGCCTGAGAGGTACACTGCTAGTAAATTAGGCGTATGAACTGGGAGTTATTACATGTGCATAATCTTTGGATTTTTGCTGTAAAATGATTCCCTACTGCTGTACTATCTTTTAGCCTAGATTCTTTAAGTTATGTATGAAATTTGGGAGGTACCTCTAAAGAAGGGTGTTCCAGAAGGCTTAGTGGCCCGAGTAAACCAATTGTATGCACACACCAAGAGTTGCGTCCACGTCCATCACAGAAGATCGGGCTGGTTTGAAAATAGAAGTGGAGTTCAGCAAGGGAGTTGCTTGTCTCCTCTTCTTTCTATAAGCATTATGGATGAAGTCCTTAAGTTGGTTAAGACGAGAGATATGACATCCAATGCAATGGTGTTTGCAGATGATGTGAAGAAAAAGGAGATGTCATCCAACAATGGCTAAATTGGTGGAAAGGAGGTTTTGACAAGTTTAGATTACAGATCAGCCAAATGTATGTTTGGTGATGAGCAGGGAAAGCAAACCTTTCAAGCTGAAATTGGGACAACATTACATCGAAATAGTTCAACATATTAAATACCTTGCCAGAGTTTTGTCGGCTGATAACTGGATAACCCAAGAAACCAGCCGTAGGGTTTAAGCAGCTGCGAACTTTTACAACTGTTTCACAGCTTCTATGGGACAAAACCTCTCCTCAGGAACCTAAAATATCACTGTACAAATCCTACTTACTATGGTCTAGAAGCTGCTAACAGCCGGATACAAGCAACTGAGATGAAATTTCTAAGATCAAGTATTCAGAAGATTAGAAAGGAATCAGCCGTCTAAAGCTAGGGCTGAAAAGAAGTGAGTTTGACATTCTTAAGGAGTCGGGATTGAAATGGTTCGGTCATCTGATGAGGATGCTCTCTAGTAGAACACCCAAAGGGAGATAATTGGCAAGAGACCAAGAGGTAGACCTCGAGATGGGTGGATGAAGCAGGTCCACAGAGCTCTGGAATCGTATCTAACATCCTGGTACGCAGGCATGATGGCTGGCGGAGCTGGACATCCCTGTGGCACTTGGAGTAGTAGTGAGGCAGACGAGCGTGCGGCTCCTTCCCACCGGCCTTGAGTGCTTGGGCCTTCAGGGCTGTCCATTCCAACATGTATGGTACTCGCTACCTCCCATTGATTTATATGAGGAGTTCACCACACGATTTTGGAGCCTTGCAGTTCAATCTGGCGGCTGGTTGTCCCCTTATAGCACAAGAATTGCACCCACAAAGTTTCAAGATAGGTTTCGACCTGTCTTACTGTACCTGATACTCCCCTTGTAAAAGGTGCATAGAATGGGGGACAGTGGTGGCAGGACAGACTGCTATGGAAGAGGCTTGCTGGAGTCGAGAATCCATGATGATGATGAAATTTTTAGTATCAAGTTACGTGGCTTATTAAAAGTACAGAGAATCATTTTCACTTTCTTTTACAACAATCGAATATTCACATTGAACATGATAATTGCATAGCTGATAGATTACCATAAAGGGAGTGTTTATCGTTCTGATGGAAAGTCCTGAATACTCTTGCATATTCCAGGGAATACTAGCTTAAATACGGAATGAACCTTTACATTTTTCGGTTCTATGATGAGGCATATTGGAGAGATATATTGCGTCCGTATGGACATCAGGTCAGCAGCCATCTCGAGAGCGAGAGGATTTCATTGTAACATTCGAGAAATCAGAGGAGTTGCATGGAATTATCGGCCCTAATGTTTGGAGACCACATTTTACTTTGTGATTGCTGGATGTGAATGTTTGTCCCGACCATGCTGAGGGTTGGCTGTTACCGTGAGCTCAGAGGTCTTGTCGCTTCAAGTCCAGAGGTGCATGGAGGAGCCTTACTCAGTATCACCATGACGAATAGAAATAAATAGTGTTATCACTGACCAAGTTCAGCCGCGCCCCGCTCGGCTAGCGCTAGCGGCGCAGATCCCCAACGCTACATAGTCAGCTATTCAAAAATGGGATACGCGCTGGGCGATGTAAACCTCTTTACGAAGGCTGCGGTTACGTTGATTACAACAAATTGTTTGTTTAGACTTATGAATAATACTGTCAAAAGGTTGTTATTAATATTCTCAGTCCCCATGTAGTACTATCTTTTAAAACCCTCCGTTAGTCGCGCATTGGTCTGACAGTTCCATGGTTCGTTTTAGTTTTAATATGAAGCCAACAGTTCAAGTTATGATATTATCGTCTCTGGACATCTTACACCAAACCATAGTAAGCATTTTCATGGAGTTGTGAAATGACGTGCCTAAAAATAACTCTACACGTTTAACATTTTGCCAGCGAGGGATTGATAGTACCAGCGCAGCGCTCCCAATTATGTAACATTCTGTCAGTGTTATACCGATTATTTGGCTTAGTACGTTGCCTTAGATAATATCAGTAAGGAGACTGCGCCTTACGAAAACCTAAGGATGCAGATGAAGCGTGTCGCCTTCTGCTGAAAGATAACGAACAGATAGTTCACGATTCATTAATTTCAAAGGAATTTGTGACTCTGACACTGAAGACAAAGTTGAAACAAGATATGAAGATCAGGAGGACGGTAACGGTAGCGAAGAATTGGATGGCCGTTTATTTTATTGGCAGGTTGGCCATTATTATTATTGTTATAATATGTCCGTCTCATTCTTGGCTATCACCGCGGAGATCCCGGTTCGAATCCCAGCGCTGCCAATGAATGTAATACTGGTCTGAGGGCTGGAACGGTGTTCACTCAGCCTCGAGAGGCAAAACAAATAAGAGGCTGTTTTCCGTGGTTTCCCATTTCTCCTCCAGGCAAATGCCGGTATGGTACCTAACTGAAGGCCACGGCCGTTTCCTACCCAAATCCTAGCTCAATTCCAAATACACACACTGCTACAGACATCATAATGACACAGGTTATCAGACAAATTCTAAACACACCCAAGCAGACGGGGCTACGTGACCACGATGTTGTTAAGTCTCTAAAGAATCAACAACTATTATTATTTTGGGCCTATTATTATTAAGACGGATTATATATTTTTTCGTTTCAGGCAAGGATGGCCCGAATTAGAACAAGTAACCATGGAAGGCTGCCTTCATTCCGTAATCCTGGTTTTAATTTCCTCTTCACGCGAGGAATTTCCACATTCTCATAGTTCACTACGAAACAGTCCGCCTTTATAATAATTAAATCTTCCGAAAAACGCACGTCACAGATTCTATTTTTCATTGACAATTGCTCATCTTTCCGCGGAATAACTCGCGCCCATTTCGCAAACCGATTTGTTTCTTTTGGCGGTGTGAAAAATGTCTACCATCAGATTTTTCTTCCTAACCCGATTTACATCCAGGAACGAAACATTACGACATGTTCTCGAAACAGCAGAAAATTTAGTTGTTCGCACACACAAAGCACTACACAGACATTCATAATCTATAATACAAAGAAACAAATTCCCTCGCATAATATTACAGTACTAACCTCGTGGGCTACTGTCACACGTGCTTATGGTTCGGCGCGACTGCCGCGCCACGCACTGGCTGGACCATGAACTTCAATGCTTAAGTAGCGGAGTGATGACACTGTTTATTTCTATTCGTCATGGTATCACATTGCAATGGTGTCTTCGTGAGGTGTACCAACTACGGCGAAAGGCCGGTAATACTGGTTTCAGCTAATCGGATCAATTTTTCAAAATACAGTGAAACCTCCGTACATTGATTGCCGATACAACGATAAAGCCAGGTACAGCGATAATTTTATATGGTCCCGACTTATTTCCTATATTTACTACGTATGTTAATTATCCCTCATTACAACGATGAAGTAATTCTTGCAACACCCTGTTCTAACGAAGACAAGGTTCGGTGATCTTACTATTTTTTGCTTCTAAGAAAGTGACCATAATGGTGCATATTAACCTCTCGCCCTTCAGAAGCTTCGCTACACTGTGCTGACGGTAAGCAGGTACAGCCACGGGGGAGCTCCTGTGTGTGAACCACTGTTAAATGTCGAGCTCGAGTTGCAGTCAGAAGTGTTGTGTTGGGGTCATACGCAGTTTATTTCCGTGAATTTTGCAATCTGTGATAATTTTAAGTACGCCTAACGATTCTTCTCTGAAGCAACACTGTCGGTGATCGGACGATCATCAAATCCCTGATGCTTAAAAAATGTAAAAAGCTTACCGTGTACAAGTACATTTTATTTTGCCTTAATTTAATTTGTAAGCTGATTCAGTACCTACATATAGTACAGTACTCTACCTGAGTACACGCCTGAGGATTTGAATGGTATGGACTCCGTCTTAAGGAAATAATTCATGATGAAAATAAATAAATGGAAAACAAAAATATTGGAATGCAGCCAAAATAAATCAGAAACCTCTATGGACATCAAATTGTCAGGTGAAGAACTAAAGGAAGTAGGAGACTTCTGTTACTTAGGAAGCAAAATAACCAGTGATGGACGAAGCAAAGAGGATATAAAAAGTAGGTTGGCTCAGGCAAGGAAAGCATTTCTACAAAAAAGGATTCTGTTGACTTTGAATATAGATTTAGGTATTAGGAAGTCATTTTTGAAAGCCTTTGTCTAGAGCGTGGTGCTCTATGGAAGTGAAACTTGGACTATTGGTGCAGCAGAAAAGAGGAGAATTGAAGCGTTTAAAATGTGGTGTTACAGGAGAATAATGAAGATCAGATGGGTAAATAGGGGTACAAACGAAGAGGTATTAAGACGAGTGGGAGAGGAGAGATGTTTCTGGCGACTGCTAATGAAGAGAAGAGATAGGTTGGTAGGATACATACTAAGACACCCAGGATTAGCAAGCTTAGTTATGGAAGGAAGGGTCGAGGACAAGAACTGTAGGGGTAGACCAAGGTTAGAATATGTTAAACAGCACTTCACTAGGGTGTGGTAGTTATGTAGAGATGAAACTATTAGCTCGGGACAGGGAGGCATGGAGTGCTGCATCAAACCAGTCAAAATACTCAAACAACAACAACAACTCTACCAGATTAATTTTAATTTTGTATTATTTTTGTTACTGTATTATTTGTCATCCGAAGAGTGCCGCTGCTCCCACAAGGTTTGACTGTACTGAGTCGTTATGCTCATTCGGAGTAATAAATATCCTGGATTCTTATTATGTCTGTGAGTGTGTTGTGCGATACCAGAATGTTACTGTCTCTGAGTATTGTTACGTGTTAGCTCTAGTAGCACGTTCGTTAAATTGGATCATAGTAGGTAGAAAGCACAACACATTTGACCCTTAAAGAAATATAAATTTTATTGCAGGTCTAGCAAGTTGCAGTACACACACAATAAACACTCAGAAACCAATTAGCAGCCCTAGTCAAGTACACTCACTCACAGAAGTTAATCCCTCCTAATGAGGTGGTCCCGTGCGCTGGCCAGAAATAACTGTACCTTTCCTCTTGTCAATAAGCCACAGTCGGACACTCAATTGTTCTTGAGTACACACTACAGTTAGGCTACACACTGCTCTGCAGGCTTGGAAAGAATCTCACTGAGTTGCGCAATCCACAATAATCTCTGTCGCACTGGTATACACACTGTTCGTCCCTCGCTGGCCAGGTCGCTTGATATAGGGAGGGTGGTGACTCAATGGAGAGTTCCATCACCAGGTAGGCCGGGAACATTCCAGACCATGTCTTTGTTCTCGCTGCGCAAGTAGTCCAGAGGTAGCCTCAGGCGGCTGTGAGTCACGCGAGAGGGAATGAAGCAACCCCGCTCTCGTAACACCATCAAGTGTAATCGACTATTACCCCTCGTGTTGGGGCTCGGGAGTTTCGACGATGCAGTCAGCACATTTCATTAGTACTATTATCAGTGTATGTAGTTTTGCAATATTGTTGAATTATTTTTTGCAGTATTTAATGAGTTAAGCTGGTGTTATTTTTTTTAAGTAAAGCCATAAGATGCATCTCTAAAGTTAAAACCAAGAACCTGAACAGCCAAAGTAGGGAGATGGTGGCTAATGTGCTAACATTCATGGAAAATGAAGCGGCTTGCGGTGATTTCAATATTCCTGTTAACCTAGCACAGGCTAGGACCGCGGTGGCCACAGAGAGGGAGTTGGGCGATATTGAGAAAGGAGAAGTACTACTGTTACTAATTTTGACCAGTACGTATTAAGGACGTTTGTTCATGGGGATGTAAGTAATAATAATAATAATAATTATAAATACCGGGTCATCGAAAAATAATGCCAACATTTAAAAAAATGATAGCACCGAAACCCTTTACGTTAAACGTGTAATTCTTTCACTGAACGCCAGCTGGTTAAAGTAAGTTTTGTTTTGACTGCACCGCCCGACAAACTGCACCCGATTACAAAGCTGTCATTCGATGGTTTAATCAGTTTAAGGAAACGGGGACTGTAGAGAAAAAAATCTAGGCCAGGCCGACCATCAACATCAGCATTGAACGCACGCTTTCCCAATGGCTGGATTGGTACGTGCAATCATTTCAGGAGTAACTGTCAAGATTGCGGCAGAAATTCGCTCCTGCAGGAGCTCCAAAACCCGATTTTTTTCTGCATACACAATGTTTTTAATGTACCCCCAGAAAAAATAAGTCTCCGCACTTGCAAATAGTTTGAATGTGACGATTCTCAAACATGTCTTCCTTGTTTCAGGTAAAGGATTTTGATGTAGGAGGAAATTACAGACATAATCCTTTTGCTGCCTCTACGGCCACTCCGGCTCCTCCGCCAGCACACGCCAGTTCTGTGAGCCAGCCAAAGATACAGGTCCTGAGAAGTGAGTACAGTGAAGCTAAAGGGTTCGTTTTGCTTCCATATTGATAATTTGATAAATAATAATACGTTAGAATTCCGCCTGATCATTATGGTGTGTGAAGCCATTTTCAGTGTTGCCTTAGTGAACTAACACGATTCCCTAATCCTGAGATTAATAGGCTATTAAATCTATGTCTGAAAGTACGGGTGAAAATATTTGCAATATGTACTCTTATTTAGTTGCAGTATTTGTTACTTGTGGTCTATGTGATGTTTTGTTGAGATTCTCGAAGTGGTGATCAACCTGTGGAGTTTGCTTGTTTGGGGTGAATACATGGCTGTTGTAAATCATAGGTGGGCAATGAGAGAGCGCAGCTCCTGGAGGCAAGGAGCCGGGATCAGCAGACTGCTCGCTAATAGTACAGCATTGTACCGGGCTGAGTGTGTACGGCTGTACGCTAAATATGAATCACGAACAAGCTTAGCACATTTTTATGAACAGTTTTCGCAAACAGATTTCCCAAACATGCACAAAATGACTGCCAAACTTCTATCAATGTTTGGTTCAACATATCTGTGTGAGAAACTGTTCTCTCTACTGAACATAAATAAATCTCCACGAAGAGCTACTCTAACTGACGCACATCTCACTGCCGTTCTTCGAATTACAAGTGCAAGTTCGATCGCTCCAAATGTAACCCGTCTGCTTCAGCGAAAGCATACGCACACCTCCTCATCATCTGCAGAATGACAGTTCAGATATATAAGAACACATAGGCCTATGTTTTGTTTATGGTGAATGATAATTATTCATGTATTTATTTCTGTACTCCTAGAGCAAGTTTTCGTTCCTTGTGTTCTAAACAAGTTGTTGGGTTGGCATATTGTAGTTTCAGGACTATCGGTAGCGGGCAAAGGAGTGTGTACTTATCAGCTGTCAAAGTAATTATTAACCCTCTTAGTGCTAGACGAAAAGGTAAAGGTGAAGTCTAAAAGTGCCAGGCTGTTTTAATGGAAAATGTAGGCTTTCAGAAAAAAATATGTACATCCCCTGTTTTGAAAGATACAAAAGCAAAATTTAGTCAGGGAGTGCAAAACATAGCTATCTAAATTCAGGGAAATGTTCTGATCATTATGAAACTTATTTCTTTCTTTATTAATTAATTAAAATAATTTCTTCTGTAAAATAAAAATTAGAAAGTTTGATTATTCCTATTACCACATGCTTATAAATGGAGTAAAAATGAACCCTGGAGAGCACATATACATAACAAAAGAACCAGGAATATCAGCAGGGGTGTCAAAAAACCGAAATTCTAGCATATTCATAAAATACCGTACACCAACAATGGCATTGTTGATATAAATAAAATAAAAATAATTACAGTGAAAATAAATAAACAGAAGGGCACCGTGTAGTTTTATCTTTCATATTTGTGGTCGTGTAGCCTGTGGAGGATTGTCCTGGTCAACATTCCTTTCTTCCTAGTCACTATTACTATCAACATCATTACCATCACTATCACTTGTTTGGTTATGTACGATCGCATTCAGCGCAGGTAACTTATTGTCCGAAGCGGAATCGGCACTTGATATGTCACACACAAGATCGCAATCACTGTCCATGAAGTCCAAGAGTTCACCACTTGACTCATCAATCATTAATTCTTCAATTTCTTCCTCTCTCAAACAATCCTTCCTTCCCTTGGACGCCATGCTTTTACGAGTCGCGCGTAAACAAGTCAAGGAACTTCAAATATCGCTCGAGTATATCGATAGACAGAAAACAAAAGTTGTTTGCCAGAAAATGGTAGCTAGAACTCTCTTTAATGGTCACGTCAAGTTTAGACGCCATTTTCGGTCTATAAGCCCCTCTAAGAATACAAAAACGAAGCGTCGCTCACAGCGACTCTGGCACTAAGAGGGTTAATGTTTCCTACACAGAACCCAATAAAAGGAATATAATTGAGCGTATGTACATAGCACCATAATCTAATGCACAACAAACAGGGCACAAGTATGAAGCTGTTGTGATACGCCGCTGTGCAAGCAGCTACAAGGTTCTCCTGCCGGAGCGGGAGCACTGCTCAATGAGCCGAATTGTCAATTCAGATTGTATTGTACAGGCTACTTATCTGGTTGAGTCTTGGTGAGAGCAGTGTATTTAACAACCTCATGTAACACATCACATTTGGGTACAATCGTGTTGACCGACTGAAAAGCACCAAACTTTGGTTTTCTACACCAATCGGGCGGAATTTTAACCTATTATTATTTCTAGTAAACCCTGTCTTGAACGGAACTCCAAGGGACTGTGTATATACGAAGGGGGCCGATAGCCTAGATGTTAGGCCCCTTAAAACAACAATTATCATCATTATTATTATATACGAAGGTAATCCCAAAAATAAGGTCTCCTATTGTTTTTATAAATGCGTAGACCTGTTTATTTCTACAATGGTTTACATCATTTTACAGCTTGAACATTTAGCTATTTTTCTACATAATCACCATTTCGGGCGATGCATTTTTGCGGACGCTGTGACAATTTTTGTATGCCCATGTCTTATCAGCTCTCCGCCATGCTGTTCAGGAAGTTGTGAACCCCATCTTTCCAGCCAAATGTTCTCTCAACTTGTGATAGTCACTGGGCCCCAGGTCGGAACTATGGGGTGTGTGTTCCACTGAAACTGTTGCAGGAGACCAGCGCTTTGCTGGGCGACGTGTGGACGAGCATTGTCGTTGAGAATATTTCAACTTATCTGTTAAAATTCTGTGAGCGGCACTTCTGGAAACCTCAGGAACCAAAGTGCAGAGACCATCCAGGGTGATCCGCCAATTTTCATGCATGATTTGCTCAGCCTTCACGACTGACTGTCTTCAGCTCCTTGGTTCGTTGTGAAATTCAGTCCGACTGGCTGGAAACTCTCTACACCACTTACGAACATTTTTGATATCCATGCACGACTGACCACACACTTCAGTCAATTGACGATGGATTTCAATCGGTTCAGTACCCTTTGCGTTCAAGAACCGAATAAATGCGTGCACTCTGCACTTGGTGGCAACATCCAACTGGAGCTGCCAAGACTGAGTGCCTCAGCGCGGCATGCGCATGTTTACACTCTTTACAATATTACCATCAGCCACATGAACAGAGTTCCGTATGTAGAAAAAAAATAAGAGACCTTATTTTTGGGATTACCCTCGTACAATGCTGTGGTATCCAGGCGTTGCACCAATTACACGCTAAACACTAGCACAACACTAAATATAAGTCTTGATAAAAGCAGCATGGAATAGAAGAGATGTGGATGTGAAGCTATATAAGTGGAAATAGCGAGGTAGAACTGATAGTTGGGTATGTATTTCCGAAGTAATTGATAAATAATGGAATGTCAGCATTGGAATAAGTGTTACGAGGTAATGTTTTGATAGGGCCCTATCCCTATAGTATCACATCCACACCTTGTATTAAGACTTATATTTTTCATATTTTTCTTACTGAACACATCTTGTAACAGATCCGGTTTTTTTTTTAATATTAATGTGTGTGCTTTTGGATGTAGAATATTTTTAGAATTTTTGATAACATCCTCTCTTATGGCAAATTTATATTAAGTGTATGGTCTTGCACCTTTCCATGTCCTAAATTACGCTGCGGAAGGTCACACACAATATGACTGAAACTGATACAATTATATTGACTGGTTTTATAAATCTTATTATAAATATATAGACATTTCAATATCGGCCACAAAACAGATTACAGTAGCATTTCCTACGTTCTTCACAGATAAAGTGATTCCTAACGCTTTGTTACATCTTTACTTCATTTGCTCAGTGCCTATTTACTTGTTTGCTAGTATAACAGAAAGTTAGCGTGGACAGCCTTGTATAGGGCTGAGGTCAGGCTAGGCGTAAGAGTTGGGACTCGGCAGGGCATTATGGGTTGGAGTCTTGATGTGCCTCTGTTTTAATTATGTGTAGGACCTGAGCCCAAGACGGTGGATCCCTTGGCCAAACAGGGAAGAAGTTTAAGAAGCTCGTCAAATAGCAAACCTGTCGTACTGGACACCATAGATGTAGAATGATGGGTGTAATAGTAACGGTAAGTAGTCACATGTTAACTGTTAAACTTGTCTACGTGGAGTGGTCAGGAACTCCACAGTTATTACCCTTCCACAAATTGATTGCCGGCAGTTGAGTGGAAATATTCTTTGTTTACACGTGTCACGCTGTCAGCCTGCTTTGTTGCTCGAGTAGGATATGACTCACTGTCCGTGGTGACATGAGCTCCTGTGATGCTCATCTTCAGCTGAAATAAGGTGTGAAACCATATCTGCTCCCCCTGAAATTCAACGGGAAGTAGCCGCAAATACCGAAAGAAAGAAAGGTGGAAGAAAGTGAGCTACACCCGCTGCACGGATATACTCCTCCAAGACATAGATTGGAATCTAGAAAGAGCTTTTTACAGTCAACATCTCCGCTTAACACATCCTCCAACAAAGCCAGAGAAGAACTGTGGGCAGCCAAATTCAATCATCTTCCAACAGGGGTAACAACAGCCGGACACAACTTGGACTGGAACACTTGGAAATCACGAGCAGGTGTTGGCAAAACTAAGGATAACTTAATGAAATGGGGATGCCTACAAGAATAAACACTTTGTGAATGTGGACAGGATGTGTCAGTGCGTAGGCTGCCCTGATTCTTGCAGTGAGGAGGAGTTGTTTAAGGCACAAAGAAATGCTATAGCAGTTGCTCGTTTCTCAGCAAAAACAGTTTGATTATATTGTGTGTGTATATATGTATAATTCCATGTTTTTCCTTTGCCTCTGATTCGAGTAAGTAAATAAATAAATGTATGAAACAAAGGAGGAAGACAATCTGCAAGCTAGACAAGGCACTGCCGTGATAAGGCGAGAAGCATGCATGTGCCCATCTCAAGCATCTGGGTCATCAGAATTAGTGTGCTCAATACACTTCTCGTAGCACTTTGTTATAGGGTTGGTGGATTATTCACTTGGACAGATTTCTTGTCGTCTCGAATTCTGTGCATTGTAGCTCCGAGCATTAAAACAACCTACAGATTATTAACCCTCTTAGTGCCAAGCCATTTCCTGAAATACTTGCCAAGAATGCCAAGCCATTTTCAATGGTCATGCAGACTATTCTAAAATAAATCATAAATACCACGTTTTCAACGATAGAATCATTATTTTTGCTTTGTTATATAACCAATACCTCACACATTATGTTCATAAAAGTAAATACGGCATCTAAACCTTTTTAATTGAGGTAATTCTGATAATTTTTCATTTTTTTTGTGTAAAAAATCACTTTTGAGCCTAATTTAAGGACACCTAAGAGTCATATTCGAAGAAACACTACGTTTCCAGCTGTAGAAAGTTATTAGATACCTCTGTAGGCAGAAAACTCCAACAAGAAGGAAACAACTGCACGGCAATGCTGGCGGGAATGTGCGTGATTGCGGGAGGGCGTGAATACAAACTCAAACCTATCGCGTAACGGAAATCCAAGGAAAAAAGTAAACACCGCACAGGGAAGCTTGAAACCTCACCTTTCCAACAGTATGCAATAATCATGGACATATGCCTACAGAAATCTACAAATATAAGATAAACAGCGAATCGGCTTTGGCACTTTTGGCACGAGCAGCGAGAGCGCGCGGCACTGACATGCTTCAACTCCCAGCACACTTGCTATTTTTAAAGAGATTTTTTCATTTAATCAAAAGAAAAACTAAATTTCTTGGACACGTCTTACGGCATGAGACACTTCTTCAGATTTGTGACTGTTGACGTTAGGAACATGGTCATCCACTGCAAAGAGTCTAGTACATGTGCTTACTGGATTCTTTGTGGCAGGGGGCTTCGATAATTGTGTAGGTGATGCTGTATATTCCTTTTATGATTGTGTGTTGTTGTGGTTTTTTCTTTCGTGTGCTTGTTGGGATAATATGTGTAGGCTTGTTAGCCTAAGTGTTTATGGTGTGAATGGTTATGCTATGTGTTGGTGTTATGAGATGTATAAATTCTTGATTGAAGAAGGAGTTAAGAGAAAGAAAGTTTCCTTTTTGTGTAACAACCACTACCCCTAATAATAATAATAAAGAAATAGAAGTTACAGATTTTCTTTGAACGCAAGATCCTAGGAAAGAAATCGAGAGGAACACCGAGTCTCCCTCAGCTGGGGTTTGCTTCCTGCGTCACGATGGGGCTGCAGCAACAAGGCCTTTAGATAATGATGACGAATGAAAAGAAATGTCGTAATATTTACTTTCAATGTTCAAATGGAGAAGTAAGAGACATTTCCTACGTTTCCCTGATTTTACCGTCTTGTGCTGGAGAGTAACAGTTGCAGGAGCTCGATCTACAACTCTGAGTAGTCCTATTGGCTCATCCTCCGTAGCAAACGAAGCAACATAATAATAATAATCATAATAATAATGGCTAGCAGACATCCAAAAGGACCTCACTAAAATCAACATCGACCCACTAACGACACGGACTGCATATAGACAGAGAGTAAATTCATACAAGTTTCCACTCAAGTTTCCTACGGGACGGAAGTTGAAAGTCAAAGCTGCATGGACACAAGAACACATAGTGAAAGGATGAGGAAGTTTAGGGAAGATAAGAAGAACAAGAAGACCATGCCCGGTTCTACGTGCTCCTTAGAGGGACAAATGCGTTATACAGTAGAACTTGGATAATTCGAATATTCTTTGGTTGATTTGAACGGTAAAGCGCAGTATTGTATTAACTCGTATATTTTCCAAACAGGATCAGGAACGACCGATTCCGAGTGCGGCAGAAGCATCCAATTAAGCCTTACAACTCAGAATATTTTTTGAAAATCAACACAACCTATTCTCACTAATTGGCGTAGATTCATAATTATTACTTGTGAGAGAATTATAGCAAGAAAGCAATCTATTATGTCGGAGTCTTTTGACAAACAGTAAATGTTATTTACTGTGTCCAGTACTGTTGTACTTACTAATAGTGTCTAAAAATAGAGTTTTTTTTGTAAAATCTTTAAATTTGAGTAATTTTTGAATAGTTTTTGTTTAATTCGAATTTTTGGTAAATTCAAATTTTTTAATTGTCTTTTGAAGTTCTAATTATATCCAAGTTACACTGTGTATATATGTATTTAATTTCTTTCTTCCTTTCTTTCTTTTCTTAGACTCGTAAAGTCAACGTGATTTCCCTAACTCCTAAATGAAACAATATTAGAAAACACACCATTCTTAATTTGATTAATTTTTCCGTTCACACTTCACAATATAACTTCTAAGTCAGGTAGCTTGCGCAATGCTGCTTGACTTGTGTGCAGACTACACTCTGTCATCGCTGTGTCCTCCTCTTTACCCCACGGGGCTCCTTACAATAAGCAACAAACGCTCAGCGGCAGTCAAATCTTGAATGGCTAATAATTACTCGCTTATTTTGAATAAGAACATGCCGGGATGGTACCTTCTTCAAGGCCACGGCCGCCTCCTTCCCTCTTCCTTGCCTATCCATCCTGACCTTCCATTACCTTCCCTCATGAGGCCCCTGTTCGCTTTGCAGGTGAGGCCGCCTGGGCGAGGTGCCAATCACACCTCACCAGTTGTATCCTCTCCGATTAGATGTTCCCAGCTCTAGGACACTGCCCGTAGAGGCGGTAGTGTTGAGTTCCCTCGCTGAGTCCGTGGGTTCCACCAACCTGGAGGGTAAACGACTAAGAAGAAGAGAAGAAGAAATTAAATTAATTTGTAGAAACACATAAGAGTAAAATAGTTGTTTCCCCCTATAAGAGGTTAAGGAGCGGTCACCTCCTTTCTAATTCTTCATTTACAGACGCCACACTAATACAGATTCTCCATAATCGAGGATGGTGACAGTGATGTTGCAACCAACAACCACCGAGGAACCTTATAGAGATTGGTTGGTTGGTTCCTCAGTTTAGGGGCTGCGACAATGCGGCGTACGGTGGGTGTGTGTAGAACCTGTCTGATAACCGGTGTTAGTGTGTGTTACCTGTAATTCAGGAAGGACTGCAGACAATGAATTTCAAGTAGTTCCTACTTTTGCTACCAAATGCTACGGTCAACGACACCTAGCTGTGAACTTAGCTACCAGATGCCACCGTATCCGGCAACGGCGCCAAACCTTGGAACATAATAGAGCGTTAATTAAATATTTTACGTGCAATAAATCTATGGCATGGGCCTTCCGGCTTTACTTCGCCTCCGAAGTAAGGCATTCTGAGATATTTCTAACGCTCTAAAAAATTCTGACGACTTCGGCTGGGTTTGAAGCCGCGATCTTGGGCATGGAAGCTCAGCATGCTACCAACTACGCCACCGAAGCGGCCTTATGGAGATTAATGAATGAATTATAATAATATTTGATTCCCCTGCATTATATAATCGGAGCCAGACTGTCAGTTCATAGGGCTTGACAGTTCAGGTCCATTACAAGGTATTAAAGTTTCTCACCTGATGCCATTCTCTGGCGTGTAGGCTTGTGGACTCGCATCGATACGCTGAGCCATGAAACAAGAGTTTAATATACAAAGGTAGTGTTGCTTGATTTCGTCACATATACAGTTCTCAATGTATCGCATCGTTACTTTTGGTTGGTTGGTGGGTTCCTTAGTTTAGGGGATGCGACAAGGCGGTCATGTAGCCCCGTGTACTTTGGGTGTATGTAGAATCTGTGTGGTAACTGTATTAGTGTGTTTTATCTGTTTTCAATTCAAGTAGTTCCTACTTTTGCCGCCAAACGCCACCGTCAACGACTAATAGTTCAGAACTTAGCTACCAGACGCCACCACAGTCGGCTCTTGGCAACGAACGTAGGGAACCTAAGAGCGTTGTTTACATTCTTAACGTATATAATTTAGCTTCACACAGGTGTAATTAGTGGAAGGTTCTTTAACATGCCATAAATCTATGACATGGGACCGCCGGCTTAAAAATCCGACGACTTCGGCCGGATTTGAACCCGCGATCTTGGGATTAGAAGCTCAGCATGCTACCAACTACGCCACCGAAGCCGCCTCGTTACTTTTGTATAAAATAGATTTTCAGTCGATCAACACGAAATCTGAAAAAAATACACGAGATTAATAAATTCACTCGAGTTACTTCGTCAAGCGATCATCATCAGATCCCTTACACCAAGGGTGGGCACAATTCGTCTTCATGAGCAGCGCTCCATCTTAGGCTGAATGAAGGGGCACGGTGTGCGCTCTGACGGCAAGTACAGCCTACTAGCTGCTTACACGGCTCGCACGACCACAGATTACCTACTACGACAATGGATGCGTACCAAAACAGATTTACGGCAATCTTTTAACTGTTTTATTGTATCGTGGATTGGATCATGTCGAAATAAATAATTTTGTGTGTACAAATACGTATAATTAAATTAATTTCATTAGGTTATGTGTAGGAAAGAAAATTGTGACATGTGATATCTCAATAATCCTCAAGTAGATTATTGAGATGAGTAAGTCGCATTTTACAGTCTACACTTTCATTTTCATGGAAGTGGTGTGTTGAACTACTACTTCTTCTTCTTCTTCTCCTTCGCTATGTCCATTCAAAGAGCGCGTTTGAACTTGTTAGTTGGCCTGATATTTTCGCCTTCTTATCCTCCCAAACTCTCATCATGAATGTACTGTGTTGCGCTGTGGACCACTTACTACCAGTTTTCCTTTTAGGTTACTCTACGATTTTGTGCTTTCCCACAGTATTTCGACCTTCTTTGAGTTGATTACTTTAAATAATCTTTTGGTTAGTCTGTCGCCGTCCATTCTCTTGATATGACCATAGTATCTCAGACTCTCTTGCGTACGGCATCAGTGAACCTGTCGGTTAAAAACAATAGGGGTCCTGTGTTCTCCTCTTAATCCACATTCCACACATTCCATTTTCTCTCGTGGGACCATACATTTTACGTCATTGCTGTTCAATTTCTATAGGCTACTTTTAGAGTAACCACCGGGAGATATGGTTTCTGATGCGTTAAAGCTTTCGGCAAAACAACTCTCTTGTAGTGACGTAATATTGCATTCTTCTTCTTCTTCTTTTCGATTCGGCCATCTAAGGACCACGTCATTTCCACTGCTTCTTGCTGCATCGAGCTTTAACATCCTCCCAGTACTTTCGCATTAGTTCTCGATGCTGTTGTTTCCTTTCTGCAGTCCACTTCTTGCCAGTTGGAAGCTTTGGCTTTTCTTGGAAACATCGGTGTGCTGTTAGTTTTTGCTTAAGTGTGGCACGTTCCCAAATATCGTTGCCTGTAATTCCCACTTCTTGTAAATCTTTGTCCACCTCAGTGAACCAAGCTCCCTTGGTTTCTTTTTGAGGAGGTAGGTGCAAATTCTATTTGTCAATCGTGCTGGGTTCATTATTTTTATATGACAATAAAAGGCAATTCTCCGTTTCCTCATGGCATCAGTTATTTTGTCCACGTGGGTGTAAAGTTCGTGGTTGTGCCGTCTCCTATATTCCCCATTTTCTTTTACCGGTCCCAAGATTTTTCTTAGATTTTTTTCTTTCTTTCACTTCCAGATTCTCTGTTAGTCCCTTGTGATGCATTGCAAGGCACTCTGCAGCATACAAAGCCTCTGGACGGATGACTGTTTGGTAGTGTGTTAGGCTAACTTGGCATTGTTGATATGGATTTCTTGTTGTAAGTGGCCTTTGTTAGATTATATGCCATTTCCATTTTCTGATTCGTGACTCGAAAGCTGCCTTCTCGGATAGATTGGGGTCTATCCACTCACCCAAATATTTGAACGCTTTCGTTTGCTTGATTTTCCCCTGTCCTACATCCAGCTCTTTTGGCGCTAGCTTGATATTAGTGATGAATTCTGTTTTTTTCAAAGGAGATCTTAAGGTCCGTTTTTGCTGCTTGAACCTGGAGTTCATTAATTTGCGCTGAGGCTGCATCGAGGGAATCTGTAAAAATTGCGAGGTCATCTGCGAATGCTAGGCAGTCAACTATCAGGTTCTGTTTTTTGTAGCCCAATCTGACTCCATTTTCAGACTTGTTAATGTTCAGTATTTTTCGCCACTGCCGGATGACTTTTTCTAGCACACACCCTGTCTTACACCAGTCTTCATTTCGAAGGGCTCTGAAATTATTATTAATTATTATTATTATATATATTTCTTTTTCTTTTTACAACGTCATATCCAAATAAGGAGCGCGATTGAACCTGTTTAACAGATGAATATAAATTTACTTTCCTCTATACAAACTTAGGCTTTCACGGCCGGCGTTAGAATCTAAGAAGTGATTATCCGGGCTGTTAGGCCGTGGTCCAGTAGGGCTGTAGGGAAACAACAGCCCTACTGGACCACGGCCTAACAGCCCGGATAATCACTTCTTAGATTTTACTTTCCTCTCTTCCCAAAATCTCTTTATTCACTCATTATGGGTTTTCTTCCTTTCTTCTGTGGATCTTATCCGTAGGTTTGCAGCAGTAAGATCTTTGCCCCATGAAATTTCGTTTGTTACGTTTATTTCTTGAAGGTCATTTTAAATGTCGATTGACTGACTGCGTGGCTTAGCGGTAATGTTCTCGCCTGCTGTGCCCAAGGCTGCAGGATCGAATCCAGTCAGTTGGCATTTGAGTATGCGCAAATGCGAGGGAGCCGTGTCAGTAAATTTACTGGCACTTTAAAGATTCCCTTCGGGGCAAAATTCCGACACCCCGGCGTCTCTAAAAGCCGCAGTAGTTAAAAGGGACGTAAAACCAGTAACATTAGTCGATTATCGTGTTATTCTTGAAGTTTAGTGAGGAATAACTCTTCATTATGTCCATATTAATATACGGTACAGCGGTTTCGGTGGGGTAGTTGGTAGCATGCTGATCTTCTATGCCCAAGATCGCGGGTTCAAACACGGCCGAAGTCATCGAATTTCTTAAAAGCATTAAAAATCCCTCAGTATGCCTTCCTTCGGAGGGTAAGTAAAGCCGGTAGGCCCATGTAATAGATTTATGGCATGTAAAAGAACCTTCCACTAACTACAATTCTGTGAAGCTGAATCTGTAGGTTCGATTTGATTCACGCTCTATTAATTCCAACATTCATCGCCAGGTGACGTTGATGGTTGACGGTAGCATTTGGTAGCGAAAGTGGGAACTACTTGAAATTGATAGTCTGCAGTCCTTACCTGAATCACAAGCTTGCCACGGTGGGTGAGTGGATAGCGTGTCGGTCTACTAACCCCAACATTGCAGGTTCGCTCCTGGCCGTGGCAAGTGATTTTTTTTTTGAATGGCGGCAAAAATACGACACGCATGTCATAGGATGTTGGCATGTCAAAGAACCCATTTGTATTCAGTAGGCCGAGTTCATAATGGCAAAATTAATCTCGGGAGTTTCCACAAACACAAAGTTCATTTCTCTACTAGAAAGCGCTCTAGTGTTCAAGGAGCTTAGATATCTAACATCTAACCTCCTTGACTTTCATCGTGATTCAAGGAACAACGAAATTCGACATGCAAGCTACCCTCTGGGTGTCAAATTACAAAGCTTGCACCCGGCACCCGAGGCCATACGATATTATTATTATTATTATTACCTGAATCACAGATAACGCACACTAATGCAGCCATCACAATTAACACCGGTTATTAGCAGATTCTACACACACCCAAAGTACACGGGGCTACATGGCCGCGTTGAGGAGCCAATCACTATACGGTACAAGTCTTCGTTTAAAATACTTCATGCCATATTCTATCTTTTATATATTAACATGAGCAGTACCGATAACGTGGTAAAAACAAATGTTACATTATTTATGGAATAACCTGATTTGCTTCACAGGTATGTTATTACAATATAGCATCACCGGGGACATAATGCTAATATTCATTTAAATCATGCACTAATTATACTGTAATAGATTATGTTCATCTGCATTGCCAGACACTACCTAGGGACAGCTATGCTAATCACTTCCAGAGTAATGGGGTACGAATTTAGAAATTCACGCCCCCTAATTTGGAAATACTACATTAAAATTATGAATTATTGTTTAGTAATTAATGAGTTTCATTCTGTTCCTCCATTGGGGATAGTGGCTTATATTTATATCTTCGGATACGGTTTTTGAATGGATTTTATAAGTTAAACAATGGCAAGTGTTTTCTATCTAAATTGCATTTTGTAAATATTGTCAATTCAAATAACAGTACAGTACGTATGTAGTTAGTTTTTGTTGTAAGTAGGTAGTTAGTTTGTCTATTAGATATATGTCATTGTTCTATTAGACTGTGGTGTGTATGTGTGTCTGGTAGCAGTTGCATTGTTTATTAGTTCTAGTTCATTGTTTCAGTAGACTGTGATGTGTGAGGGTGCATGTGAGTGTGCCTGGTGACAGACTGTTTTAGTGGTAGTATTTGATGTTGGAGGAACTTTAGTATTTTTTTCGTTAGTAAAATTTTGGTAATTAATTGTTAGTACGGTAGAAGGTTAGTATTTTTGTTTAGTAGAATTGCTCTTTACTTATTCTGAAAGGGAGTAGCAGCCTTTCAGAATAAATCAATTCTTTACTAGTCTTATAGACGGTTAAGATATTGATAATATAAGCCAACTAATGGCTACACTGCGTCCTGCTGCACGGCTGAAAGCAACGGGAAACTACAGCCGTATGCTATTCCCGAGGATATGCACCTCTCTATGCATAATTACATGTGATGATGGCCTCCTCCCTTGTAAAATTTCAATCCGGAGGTAAACTAGTCCCCCGTTCGGATCTCCGGGTGGGGACTACTCGAGAGGGGGTTAACATCACAGAAGTGACAAAGAGGAAATCTGACATTCTACGGATCGGAGCGTGGAATGTTAGAAGTCTGCTGGGAAGTGGAAGGTTAGAAAACTTAGAAAGGGAAATGGATAGGTTGAGGTTGGATTTGGTTGGGATTAGTGAAATGCGCTGGCAGGAAGAACAGGACTTTTGGTCAGGAGACTATAGGGTCATTAGCACTAAATCAAACAATGGCCAAGCAGGGGTTGGCCTCATATTGAGTAGGAAACTTGGACAGCGGGTGGAATATTATGAACAATATAGTGAACGGATTATTGTAGCAAAAATCAATACTAAACCTACCTGCACCACAGTGGTACAAGTCTATATGCCTACCAGTCAAGCTGATGATGAAGATCTTGAAAAGGTCTACGAAGAAATAGACGAAATTCTGAGGTATATCAAGGGTGATGAAAATGTTATAGTAATGGGAGATTGGAATGCTGTGGTAGGAAAAGGGAGAGAAGGGAAGATAGTAGGAGATTTCGGATTAGGTGAGAGGAATGATCGAGGAAGCAGGCTGGTAGAATTCTGCACCGAGCATGAGTTGGTCATAGCTAACACCTTATTCAATAACCACAATAGAAGAATATACACATGGATGAGACCAGGAGATACAGGGCGTTACCAAATCGACTTCATTATGGTCAAGCAGAGGTTTCGAAACCAGATTTTGGATTGTAAAGCATATCCTGGTGCTGACATAAACTCGGACCACAATCTGGTTGTAATGAAATGCAGATTAAAGTTGAAGAAACTGAAGAAAAGTCAAAAGCCAAAAAGGTAGGCAATAGACAAACTGAAAGAGAAGGATGTAAACGAAAGAATCAAGTAGAGTATAAAGGAAGGACTAATGAAAAACCCTAAACAAACTTCAATTGCAGACGAATGGGCACTTTTGAAGAATGAAATAACAAAATCCGCAGAAGAAAACATTGGTAGGAAAGAAAGAATAGGTAGAAAACCGTGGATCACTCAGGATATACTAGAATTGATGGATGAAAGGCGGAAACACAAGAATGTAAGAGATGAGAAGGGGAAAGCAGAATACAGACGTCTGAGAAATGAGGTTAACAAGAAGTGCAAGGAAGCGAAAGAAGAATGGTTGAAAGAGAAATGTGCAAGTATAGAAAATTGTCTGAAATTAGGAAAAGTAGACACAGCTTATCGAAGGATTAAGAATGCTTTTGGGGAAAAGAAGACTAAGTGCTGTAATATTAAGGACACAAATGGAAAGCCTCTAACAGATAGGGAAGAAAAGGTTGAGCGATGGAAAGCTTACATAGAGAGTTTGTATAAGGGAAAGGAGATTGAGAATCATGTAATGGAAAGGGAGGAGGAAATTGATGAGGATGCGAAAGGAGATTTAATATTGAGATCAGAATTTGATAGAGCTTTGGAAGACTTAAGCAGGAACAAAGCACCAGGCATAGATGATATACTGATTGAGTTGCTACGCTGCATAGGAGATGAAGGTCTGATCAGGTTATTTCACTTGGTGTGTAGGATTTATGAGACAGGTGAGGTGCCCCCTGATTTCAAGAAGAATGTAATCATCCCTATACCAAAGAAAGTGGGAGCTGACAGATGTGAAGATTACCGTACAATCAGCTTGATTACTCATGCTTCAAAGATCCTGTCTAGGATAATTTACAAGAGGATTGAAAGCCAGATAGAAACGGTGTTGGGTGAAGACCAGTTTGGTTTCAGGAGAAATGTAGGAACAAGGGAAGCTGTACTAAGTCTTAGGCTGATTTTGGAAGGTAGAATAAGGAAAGATAAGAGAACGTTCATGGCTTTCGATAACGTTGATTGGACTAAATTGTTTGACATTTTGAAATCGATTGGAATAAAGTACAGGGATAGGAGGGTGATATACAATCTATACAGAAACCAGACAGCAGTCATTCGAGTTGAAGGACATGAGAGAGAAGCTGGTATTCAGAAAGGTGTAAGGCAAGGCTGCAACTTATCACCCATACTATTCAATCTTTACATTGAACAAGCAATGAAGGAAATTAGAGAAAAATTTAAAGTGGGAGTGAAGATTCAAGGAGAAATAATTTTAACTCTGAGATTTGCTGATGACATAGTCATCTTGGCCGACAAGCCTGAGGATTTGAATGAGTTTTTGAATGGTATGGACTCCGTCTTACAGAAAGAATTCATGATGAAAATTAATAAATGTAAAACAAAAATACTGGAATGCAGCCGAAATAAATCAGAAACCTCTATGGAGATCAAATTGACAGGTGAAAAGCTGAAGGAAGTAGAAGACTTCTGTTACTTAGGAAGTAGAATAACCAGTGATGGACGAAGCAAAGATATAAAAAGTAGGTTGGCTCAGGCAAAGAAAGCTTTTCTACAAAAAAGGAATCTGCTGACATCGAATATAGATTTAGGTATTAGGAAGTCATTTTTGAAAGCCTTTGTCTGGAGCGTGGCGCTCTATGGAAGTGAAACTTGGACTATTGGTGCAGCAGAAAAGAGGAGAATAGAAGCATTTGAAATGTGGTGTTACAGGAGAATGATGAAGATCAGATGGGTAGATAGGGTTACAAACATAGAGGTATTAAGACGAGTGGGAGAGGAGAGATGTTTCTGGCGACTGCTAATGAAGAGAAGAGATAGGTTGGTAGGACACATACTTAGACACCCAGGAATAGCAAGCTTAGTTATGGAAGGAAGGGTCGAGGACAAGAACTGTAGGGGTAGACCAAGGTTAGAATATGTTAAACAGATTGCCTCAGATGTGGGGTGTGGTAGTTATGTAGAGATAAAACGATTAGCTCAGGACAGGGAGGAATGGAGAGCTGCATCAGACCAGTCAAAAGACTGAAGACTCAAACAACAACATTTTTTAAAAACTTGTCATCATTGAAACAGCCATATTGCACCAGAAAATAAACTGTTTCCCATTGTTAATTAACAGTAGTAATATAGAGACAAACCACACCCGGGCGACTGGAGTGGGACATTGATGATGATGATGATGAATATAGAGACACATCCTGAATTGGAGTGCCAACATAAGTCCAGGTTGTTAGTACAGTAGAACTCCAATTATCCGGAACAATTGGGACGGAACTCCATTCAGATAATTGGATTTACATACATATTTATCTTAAAGATAAAGATTTTTGGTACTGTATGCATTATGTAATTAAATGAAAAGACAAAACTAAGTATAGCGTACGTTCTTACATGTGCAGTACAATAGTAGTATATGTTCGCTGAACATCTTGGTCAAAGGAAGCCCATCATCTCAATGTGGAGGGAAGGACAATAGCGCTCGTAGACAGAATCATTATTTTACGAATTGCAGTATGTTTCTGTCTTAATTTTTCTTTTCTTCTGAAAGCAATTCGGATAATCAGCGATTCAAATAGACGGAGTTCGGATAATTGGAGTTCTACTGTCCTTTAACTATTGAAAACAATTGTTAATTGAATGCACGCCATGTTCTGTTGCAGGTGAAGCAGTGAAATTAAATCTCGACATGCATTGTGTATGTGAACAAATGAGACTGCACAAGACTGGAAGATTGTGTACATAGCATTTATTAATGGAGAATCCTTTGTGTATATATTGATCTTAACTTATTAGCGTCTGGCCCCACTAGTCTTCCCTCTCCTCCTCTTGACTGGGTTGTGTACGACTCCTGATTTGAACATTACACCGCGAACTCTCCAAGTGTGGTGGCTTCATATATTAGTGTGGGTGATCCCTCTCAAACTGATACCTAAATGAAACTTTTAACTTAGTTTTTTTTATTCATGTTAATCTCATATATCAAAGTTGGTTGTTAGAGCTCTCTACAGAATTCTGGGTTTCCAGAGTGTGTGCTCTCTCTCATACCAGGCAGTTGAGCTGGAGATCCAAATCTATGACTACTGCACGATTAAATGGTCTCCTGAGTGTATATGGTGTACTGTATATATTAGTCTTAACATTACCAATGCACGTCGTTGCTCCAAATTGAAAGAATGGAATAACAATATTCATCATCATCATTTAACCGTCACCAGTTTCCCGGAAGCAGTGTAAGAGCGCTCTCCATTTCAGTCCATGCAAGTACAATTCTTCTTCCTCAACTTTACACAATACCCGTCCCCTATCTTCCAGATATCTTTTATTTGGGAAATACGTCGTGTCCTTGGACTTCTGTTAGGTCACTTTCCTTTTATGTCCTTATCAAACCATTCCGTGCTGCTCTCTTTAGATCCATCCTCTTCAAGTGACCGAACCATCTCAACCTTGATGTTGCTAGTTTCCTTAAGTGGTTTCACGGATCTTTTCATTCCTGTGCTTATCATGTCTCGCTTTCTGAAGCATAGTCCTCAGAAATGTCATTTTCCCAGCCTGAAGTCTATTGTTATCCATTCTATTAATAGTGCACGTTTCCAGGCCATATATCGTTGTTGGTACAAAGTAGCCCATATACAATGTTTTTGATATTAAAGGAATTTGACTGTCCCAAAGCAGATTCCTGACTCGGTGGTAAAAATTAGCTCCCTTCTGAATCCTATTAGTAATTTCCACTGAGCGACAAACATCTCGAGTTACTGTATAATTAATATTAAGGGCGTAATATATTTAGCATTGATACATAACAACAAAGGTGCACTTTTAACTCTCTAATACATATAATTTCAGCCTCAAAATAAGAGCGGTAGCGATGACATAATACATATGTTTTGGTTCGCATGGCAGCGAGTCCCTCATTTGTTTCCAAGAAACTTATACAAGGAGATGTCACGCCATCTCTCAGCGGAACAGAGCTACAGAAATCAAAAAGCGTCGAAGAATCGTCTCTGTCGCTACAGAAATGGGAAAACCGTCGCTGCTTGCCGTTTCTAGGGTTAAAGGGATGACAGCAACAAAGGGAAAAGGGAGATTGAACATTAAGTAGGAAAGGACAAGTAAAAATAATAAGGAAGGTGAAATGTTAAAATGAAAGTGAAATCTCACTTCGTCTGAGCAGTCACCTAATTTGAATTCTAAACAGTGAACCTAAGCAGTAGAAAACACATCTCACCACCGCGTAACACTTTACTTAAATAAAGATATTACGTAGAGTAATACAGATCACTCTCAGTAGTGAATCATTAATCGGCCAGTCTTCCCAGCCAACCAGACTCCCGTCGTAACCACACAGTACATTTTAATTTTGATCAGAGGTTCATCAAAATGCGAAGATATAGGTAGCTCAGGCAAGACCTTCTAACAGACGTCCGAAGAGTGTCGCCCACTTTATTCTAGTGATCTTCTTACCGGTCAAAATCTAAATGTAATCCTCTCCTAGACCAATTATTTTCCACTTCTTACTTTTCTTTTTTTTTTTACCACTACCGGGTCTTTGTTAAAGTTCCCAAGGCACAGACAAGTTCTCATCAAAATAAAATAAAGGAATAATCATCGAATGTCCATCCAGGTAGGCGGAAATACGTCGCTCTCCAGGAGTAGCCTAACTAACCTGCACAGTTACAAAATACAAATTGTCATTTAACAGATTTCCTAAAAAACAAGTAATGTTTGGTGAACAGACCGTACCTTGTGGTGGTGAAACATTCACATAATCTGCACGATATTGGTAGAATTAACTGCCCGGTTGTATCGGGTTGGAAATATAAGAATCTTACACGACCGACTGATCAAAGTCGTGATCCATACCAGCAGTGCCTGAACTTAGAACGAGGATCGGCGCAGGAACTGAGATGGGACTGCCTTACAGCAGACACGAGATACTCTCGTAGTGAAGTCGCCTGAATCGCAACACTTTCTTCAACGTTTATTGGCTCCGTGAATAACTTCCCCTATAGCATGCCTTAGTAACGTTTATTGGCTCCGTGAATAACTTCCCCTATAGCATGCTTTAGAAACGTTTATTGGCTCCGTGAATAACTTCCCCTATAGCATGCCTTAGTAACGTTTATTGGCTCCGTGAATAACTTCCCCTATAGCATGCATTAGAAACGTTTATTGGCTCCGTGAATAACTTCCCCTATAGCATGCCTTAGTAACGTTTATTGGCTCCGTGAATAACTTCCCCTATAGCATGCCTTAGAAACGTTTTCTTTGGTATTTCATATTTTCTGCAGCATTCATTCAATTTTGTTTTCCCTTCTCCACCAACATACATTCCCGGCAGTGCCATATTAATGGATTTCTAGAAAGAAGAAGAAAACCACATTTAACAGACTTACACGGCCTAAGCACCTAAATCGCAACTCGATACTGGTGCCATCTCGGCAACCACGTCATTCTGTTAGTTTGTCATGATCCACACAAACAGTCACTATGGCATCAACTACTCTCGCAACATAGTGCATGAATGCGGTGGTGCGATTATGACAACCTTACCCGTCATGAGAACAAGTTGGCCAAGGGAAGTCGATGGTCCCACAACAGCTGAGTGAGCCATGTCAATATATCTTTGTTTTATTCTTTTTTTCGTGTCTTTCAGGACAACATCCTCGTCTCTTATGTTACAATAAGTATGCAAACGTCCTAAAATGTGTGCGCTTTGGAAGAGTTTAGTTGTCTAGGGTGAGGTTGTGGATTGTGTACTTGCAAGTATTCATTAGACATTCTGGATCTGAAATCGCTTTTCACAGAATTCACGTTGGAAAACCTACTTGACTTACACACACATACTGTAGATTTTTGAAAACTCTCACTTTATCAACGCTCTTCTGTAGGCTTCTCTGTACTGTATTTAATGTAAATAACTTTTCCTTTCTCTTTACTCCTAACTGCAGAGATCTGAAAAAAGTTAAAGAAGCTTCCGAGTCCTTTGGATGATGGTGTGTCCCAGTGCATCCAATATTCTGAGTTATTGTTGCATATGCAGTTTCTTACGAAAGCTTCAAATATTTCGTACACATTTTCCATCATCCTAAGTTACATGAATTATTTATACACTTCACTAACAAAAGGGGGGATTAGTTGGATGACATCATCAGGTCCTGTTCTCTCGCAATACTTATGTAGTTTTACTTTGAGTTACGTAAGTCCTGGGTAGAACTTGTAACGCACTTTCTGATCTCGTTAGCAAGAGAACATAATTTACTGCTGATGGAACTGTCGTTGTGTTCTCCGATCTCTTTAGGCTTCAATGATATATTGTATATATTACTGTATACTAATTTCATCTGTGAAAAAGCCTTTGAGCGAGTGCAACACGTAAAATTGTTGGATGTCTTGAGGAATCGGCCTCGACATGAAGGACATTTGTTTTGTTGCCAACCTTTATTGGAACCAAGTTTATGATCATCAGCAAGCAAAAGAATATTCTGGCTAAGATCAAACATGCTCAGCATTATAAATACCTTGGAATGTTTCTGAACAAAAATTGGATGGACGGCTAAAAGATCAAGGTGAGGATTGAGGATGAAGCACATTTGTTAAAAGCAAGAACTTGGTCTCTAACCGCAACTTAAACGTGGATCTTAGGCTGTGGATATGTGCTTCCTGCTGTGTTGTATGGAAGGGTGGACTTTAACCAGACACTGTGCCAAAATCTGGAAGCCTTGGAAATGTGGGTCTACCGGCAAACGGTTCGCATCTCGTGGACAGAAAACGTGCAAAATACCGAGGTGTTGGATAGGCTACAGAAGTACTGCTATCCATTAAGACGGAAGCTTGAATATGTTGGACACGTGATACTACAACTGGTGATGCGGGGATATCAAGTACCTGGCCGACGAAGACCTTCTTGGTTTAAGAATCACAAAGACTGTTGGCAGTATCCAAGTATCAATTAGCCAACCTTCGTTTGTAAATGGCACAGCTAGAAGAAGTATAATTTTAGGTGTTGAAAGCACGAACATTCACCTTCTCGCTTGGCAGGAAACTTATGCATAACTAATAAAGGAGGTGCACGAGTATGAAGGTTTGGCTCATGGAATCAAAAAGTTGGTTCAACTTTTGGTTCATTGTTAATAAGAAGTTGATGTGAGAATCGCGGTTAGATGCTGTCGGTGATGGACGTGACAAAGAAATGCTCTTGCGGCTCCCCCACTCAGTCCCATGACTGACGTCTGGCAGGCATTTCTACTTTATTTTGAAAATTTGTGGGAAGTTAGGGCAATATATGCAGTGTAATAATGTAAACATGACACCAGACTGCAATTCATGGAGGTTCCGTTGGCAAGAACAGCTCGGCAGCAAGTTCTGTGTAATATCTGTTGGTAGCCCTACATGGGACAGAGTTCCGTGGTAATGTCCAAGTTAGGTAGCTGACTCGTACAGAACCCTCTGTCCAGTAGAGGTAGCCTACTATCAGTCTTGTAATAGCAAGTCGTGTTTTAAGGAACAATTTTATGAGATTCTTGTATATTTTGTCAGTATTTTAGTAGTGGAAGATAGGGCCAAGACTTTGCCTACTAGAAATAATCTCACCTATATGCTGGGGGAGGTGTGCACACTTGATGTACAGGCTAATTGTTTTTCCAAATTGAGATTAAATTGAACCAATATTTTATGACCAAATGACCATTTTATCATTGTATTATAGTGGGGAGAATGTGTGTATTGTGTATGAAACTGTTGTCAAATGCTTTTTGTACCTGTAAGCACAGTTTGATCCCGCAGTTGATGTTCCAGTGTTTCAACAGACTATTTTGTATATACTGTATTGGTGTACCAACTTAACTGTCAATAAACTCTTTAAAACA
Source organism: Meconema thalassinum (assembly GCA_946902985.2). Taxonomy (NCBI): domain Eukaryota; kingdom Metazoa; phylum Arthropoda; class Insecta; order Orthoptera; family Tettigoniidae; genus Meconema; species Meconema thalassinum. Next base: position 9,217,986 of record OX336390.1, read on the forward strand.
CATAGCTTTGAATTTTGTTCCAATTGTGGCAGAATTACCCAAGGAAACAGTTGTAACTCTGAGAAAAGAAGCCATTTTTCATTCTTGCCTTATTTGTGAGAAACCATGGGCAACATTTTGTCCGAATAGTAACACCTGCCTAAACCAGACTCTTTATATACCAGAAACTAGGACAAACGGAAAACAAAATTCGGTACGGAGGTATTTCCTATATAAAATGACACTGTATAATAGCCTCACTTTCCTGGTTAACGACCGGCTCGTCTTTGAAACCTAGTTGGACGGATATGTTTACTTTCCATAGCTGCGGGGTGCCGAGGCTTAAGGCACAGTGTTCTCAACTGTCCATCACCGTTGTGCGCATTCCTCATTACTGTGGTCAATTGAAGGTACTCCACTGACCATATAGCCTTCCCATCACTAATAATGGCACACACGAACACAACTTACACTGAAATGAACACGTTTTATCTAAATAGCCACAAGAGCAAACAGTAGCGAGACTAGACAGGGCTGCTGTGGACAGATGGAGGAAGCATGGCAGGTATTTGTCAGCCATAAATAATGGCTATTGTCGGCTCGTGCTTATGCTCAACGTTTGAGTTGCCGGTCGTTAACCAGGAAAGTGACGCGACTATAAACCTGAAGACTGCCTAACACTGAAACGGAGAGAAACTCCGGAACTGTAGCCGTAAATAACCTAAGACCAGGAGAGACAAGATCAGAAATGAGGTACACAGAGCAACAGCTGGCATCAACTTCCTGGGGAAATGCAGACTTCAGTGGTATGCCCATGTAATGAGGAAGGATAGCTCTAGAACGGCTAAGAAGTACTTCAACCTGGATGTCAGAGGGAAGAGACCAAGGAGACAGTTCGATCAGAGGTGGAGAAGAATGGTTTTAACTGGGAACAAATGGTGTACCAAGATCGGGCAAGATGGAGAGCGCTTGTTTGCCACACCCGGGAAACTGGAGATGGAAAATGATGATGATGAAGACGGATTATCTTATCCATAATACAAAGCTATGTACTAAATTTTGAGCGTGACTGTACTTGCACCAAAGTCCTAGTAAACTAGTTTTTCCTCAAGGACGCAGCAGGTTTGCTACATTTCACAACATCTTCCTCCAACCCTCCTGTGATAAACACAGCTTCCTTCTGACTAATGGGAGTAGATGAAAACAGTGAACTGGAGTGATCTTAAAAGGTGTTCTTTTTACTGTGCACTGCATTTATTTACGTATGTGACAATGACTTCTAAACATAAGACAGTTACACTGGAGGAGAGTTATTGAAGATCACGAGAAAAACAAACGTATGGCTAAACAATTAACTGTGTTGTTGTATCTTATGGCTAGCCCGGATGCCAATCCATCAGCTTTCTTGCGTTCCAATAGAGTTGTGTGAGGTTACCTGAAGTTCTAGCATCACCCCCAATGGGGATCACCAACTTCATGCCCCAGAGGAAGGGACGTGGAGGGCCTAATTCAAGGGTTGGTTTTATCGATATTAAATTCAGGGGAAGCTACCCATTTTATCATAGTGCATGGCACGTACTCGCACATTGACCTAAGTGTGTGTGTGTGTAGCCGTGCTCTGGTTCCCCTGTTTGGTTGGTATGTAGGCTACACGATGACCTCTGTGACAGTGACCCTTTCCCGATATGTCTTACTCTTCTTAACCAGAAATCCGAGGAGTTCCCCTAAAACGGGCCAATTGGCCATCGTTTACCGAACGAGCAGTGTTCGTTGATCTTGATTGCCGGAGCCGTATTGTACTGTGTAATAGCGCTGTGCGACCGAATAATATCTAATATCTCAATTTAGCCTGGCTATAATATTAGTCGCCACTGCATCACGTGACATGTTGCGCAATAGAATATTCTAGCAACAGTGAACTTGCTATGGATTATGATTAAATATTCTTATAAAATATATTATTGGACATAAGCCCACAGCCAGGTCTTATTGAAGACGGGATTACCTTCAACTAAATTATATGGAGAATTATTACATTTAGGACCCAAGAAAGATATTTTATTCATTGGAAATAAGAAGAAAATTAAGAGAAAATATTACAGATACTTTGAAAGTCGCCGAAAGGACGCAATTCGCCGTAATAAGCATTCTTCAAGTGCGTGCTAAATTTCTGGAGGGAACAGAAATGGCGGCCAGAATTTTGACTTGGAGAGGGGTTCTTATTCCTGCAGAGTTTGAAGAGTGCAGACGTATATTCCAGGCGAGTAGAGTTCCCGAAGGTAATAGCCGAGTGCGGAGTTGAACCACTCATGGAGACAGCGCTGTTACAGGGTGGGTAGATAGTGGAGATCGCCCGCGCTTACGATTTGAGTGAAGTTCCGAAAAGACTTAACATTGCAATTACTAAGTATTCTTTGAGAATATATCAAAGTAAATTAATACAGAATATAGTTCCGAACGCATAGTATCATAATATAAAATTTCAACGTCACAGAAAGAAGACTTCAGCAGATATTGACTTTTTAGAAGTGCAGAAGAAAGGCGACGGACTCAGAAGATGAAAAGCATTTTAGTTTCAACAAGATTGCAGTGAACACAGGTCCACTATATGAAGTCCATGTGAGTAACAGTGTGATTGACTTTGACATTGGAGCAGTATATTATTACTACAGAACTATGACTGCTAATATTCATCAAGAAGAAGTGTTATTCGATATATATAATACGTTTGAGATGATGAACTAAGGACTTTTATGCGCAAGGGATATGTTTGAAACAGAGTATTAGTTACAATATGGAGCTTCGTTAACAAGATTTCTTCTGAATGTCTACGAATCAAGTATACATGAGAAGTTATGTACTGCAACCATTCTGATTGCAAGCAGATTGGGTTGGAAAAATAGTGCCTTCTGAGAGTGCAGTTTGGATCTCTGTGTGGCATGGCAGGTGGCCTTGCCAATGAAGTTTCTTTTATATGTTCCTTTTTATATTTGATGCTATCTTGTTTTTTTATATATATATCTTTGACTGTTTTTGTTGGTGACCGTACTGGGAGATTTAATTATTAGTGAATATCTGTCCGTATTATCTATGGTGATTGTAGAAAGGTATGAGGGAATAAGTGATATGACTTGGTTTTGTGTGGAAGGATTGTAAGTGATTCTTGGCAAAGATATTGTTTTGTGCTATGAAAAGTTATGAGGAAAGAGAAGTAAATGAATATTTTTAAAAAAGTATCCCTCATGGTAAATTTAATACCACCACACCCCAGAATAGATGTGTACGGTTACATTATGACGCACCAACGTGAAGCTCGAAAAAGGGTTCCGGAGACGAACAAGGAAATGAAGAAATATGGTGACTAAGATGAAATATGAGTAACATGACGTGAGTAGAATGAAAGTAGAAAAAGAAATGGCTGAAGATCTGAATCGGGATATGCTACTAATTAAAGAAATGGCTGGAGATCTGGATCGGGATATGCTACTAATGTTGCTTAGCAAGTTTACAGAGATGGAAGAGTCTGTGAAACAGTGGAAAGAGTCTATAAATGAGGAAGTGAAGGAGATAAGTGAGATTAAGGAACAAGAAGATTATCCGAGATGTGGGGGGCGTGAGAAAGCAGGTGATATGGAAGAAACTGAAGGAGAGGAGGCAGGTGAAAGAAAGGAAAAGATACAAGAGAAAGGAGAAGCGGATAACGGAGAAGGTGAAATGGAAGAAACTGAAGAGAAAGGAGAAACGGATAAGGGAGAAGGTGAAACAGAAGAGCGTGAGAAAGCAAAAGATATGGGAGAAATTGAAGAAAAGAAAGGAGAATCAGATGAGGTTGGTAATGAAGACAGTAGTAATCAAGAAAAAGAGGCTAAAGATGAGGATGAAAGAGCAAGAGTGAGCCATGGAGAAGACAACATACTAGAAGAAGATAAGGTGAAGAAGAAACAGTGGAAAACAAACTGGAAGAAGAGAAAGGAACTGTTGAGTAAGACAAGACAGACGAGGAAGAGGTGGAAAAGGTGGAAAGGAAGAAGAGAGAAGTGGTTGAGAATGAAGACAAAGAGGACCAGGAGAATAGATAAAAGAATGAGTTGGAAAGCAAAGAGAAGGAGTAGGAAGAAGATGAGATGTCAGGTAAAGGAAGATAAGAGAGTGAAGGATCAGACCAAAGGAATAAGAAGAAGAAGAAACGAAAATATGATACTGAATAAGAAGGTACAGACCAAGAGAAGAAAAAGAAAGAAACATATGATACTGAATCAGAGGAGACAGACCAAAGGAAGAAGAAAAAGAGAGGTTTGGAATACAGGAGACGGGGAGGCAGGAGTCATCGTAGAAGACGACGAGGAGGAAGGCGTGGGAGATGCAATAATTACAGATGACGAAGCAGGCGTGGAGGCAGGAGGAGAACATTTATTATTTTCATTTGTGTATTTTAATGTATGTGATCCTCACGTGCTTCTCACTTGAGAATCACATAGAGGGGCGATTGCAACCATTCTGATTGCAAGCAGATTGGGTTGGAAAAATAGTGCCTTCTGAGAGTGCAGTTTGGATCTCTGTGTGGCATGGCAGGTGGCCTTGCCAATGAAGTTTCTTTTATATGTTCCTTTTTATATTTGATGCTATCTTGTTTTTTATATATATATCTTTGACTGTTTTTGTTGGTGTCCGTACTGGGAGATTTAATTATTAGTGAATATCTGTCCGTATTATCTATGGTGATTGTAGAAAGGTGTGAGGGAATAAGTGATATGACTTGGTTTTGTGTGGAAGGATTGTAAGTGATTCTTGGCAAAGATATTGTTTTGTGCTATGAAAGTTATGAGGAAAGAGAAGTAAATGAATATTTTTAAAAAAGTATCCCTCATGGTAAATTTAATACCACCACACCCCAGAATAGATGTGTACGGTTACAGTACAACTCCATCTCGTACATGGACTTGAACTTAAAATCTATGAGCTACATAAATATTTCATAGACCATCATTATGAATATTTCTAACAACGATTGTGGTCCAGTACTTCCTTTACACATTTTATTTGTAACTATGAAACTGAACCTACAACATTGCCCGTTGTTTCCGTTAATGACTTGGAAACTCTTATCAATGACGGAGGATGAAGATTCACCATAAGAAAAGTCAAGATGCCAGGGTGGACATGGCAACAATGAAGATCTATGAACGAGAGGTTGCAGTTCGATCCCAGACGGAGATTGATGTTTGCCGGAGAGGAAATCCTTCCTTCTCTGAGGTCGTTGGTTCGAGGAAGCGGACTGGGTCCAACTTAGATTCTTGGGAGGAGGAAACATCTAAGTATTTTCCAAATACTTAACCAGATCATCGAGAAGTCTTCTGTCAAGGTAGCAGTGTACATTATTATGTAGTTAGAGCATGATAGTGACATTCAGAGCAAACCTTTTCTCCATATTTCGATAAATATTTGTATACTTCATGTATGTAATGACATTTTATTCTACAAGATCATGTGAGGTCTTTCGTCATTTTCACATAGATATTCTACGATTCAGTTTCTGAGCTGAGATGTTTAATTTGTTTAAGGAATTAGAATTCCAGTATTCTTTATTTAAGATCGGTAACTTTAACTTTGATACAGATACTGAGGAGGCAGACAGATGGAGAGATGGAAGAAGAACAGTATGGTTTTAGGAGAGACAGATCAACTTTTGATCTAATCTTTACACTAAGGCATATGATGGAGAAAAGATGGGAGTTTGGAAAAGACAGGGTGATGACTTTTATTGATATTGAGAAAGCTTATGACAGTGTGCCTAGACAGGTGGTGTGGGATGTATTAAGAAAAAGGCAAGTTAACAGTGCAGAAGTGCAAATGGTGAAAGCTATGTACAAATATTGTGTCAGTAGCGTAAAGACCACTATAGGAGAAACAGAATGGTTCAAGGTGGAAACGGGTCTCCGTCAAGGAAGTGTATTGTCCCCCTTACTATTCATCATAGTCATGGATGAAATCCACAAGAATGTTAAACAGAGATTGGGACAAGAGGCAATAAAGGCCATGCTGTTTGCAGATGATATAGTGATATGGGGTGAGGATGAAAAGGAAGTACAAAAACAAGTAGATGTATGGAACCAAGAGATTGAGAAGTTTGGGATGAAAGTTAGCACAGAGAAGAGCAAGACAATGGTAATGTCAAGGGGAAGTAAGGAGGGAAGAGGAAAGATAGAAGTGAACGGAAAAATTCTAGAAGTGGTGAAAAGTTTCAAGTACTTGGGAAGTGTGATCACAGAAGATGGAAAGATTACTGAGGAAATTGGAAAGAGAATACAACAAGCGAACAGCTTCTACCAGAGTGTTAGGGGTATTCTGTGGAACCAAGATGTCCCAAAGAAATGTAAGCAGGTATTATATTCAACCTATTATGGACCCGTACTAACATATGCAGCTGGAGCATAGACCACTACAAAAAGAGAGGAGAGTAGAATACAAGCAGCGGAGATGAAATTCCTAAGAGGTATAGAAGGGAAGACCAGAAGAGATAAAATCAGAAACGAGGAGATAAGAAGGAGGACAGGAATCTTGAAGCTGCAGGACAGGATAGAAACAACCAAGTTAAAGTGGTATGGACATATGATGAGAATGGGAGAGGAGAGAGTGCCAAAGAAAGCTTTTCTGGAAAAGGTTTCGGGGAAGAGACCGCGCGGAAGGCCCCAAAAGAGATGGGCAGATACAGTGTGGGAGTGCGTGGAGAAGAAGGGAGGAAAACCTGAAGATGTACTTAAAGGGGGAGAGGAGTGGTGGAGAGACAGGCAACGTTGGAGGTCCTTGATTCACAACCCGACCCAGGAAGCTGGAAACGGGAAACGAAGAAGAAGAACTTTAACTTGCGACGTTTTTCGATTCATTTGAATAGAGGATTCTGACAGTTTGTCTTGGATGCCAATTAAATTATTTTTAGTAATTTAATTTGGGCATCTTATATGTAATGAAGAAACTTCAAGAATAGAAGAAACCACGAGTGATATATTGTTATCGTATCACAATTATTATGAACTTTACGCCGATCTGACAAGAAATATTAGTCATGATTATGATGGGAATTCATATACTCATAGACATTCTTTGTATAGAATGGAGACACATTCCGGAATCGACAATCCTTACTTTACTAGAGAAAGCTAACATCTTTTTCGCAATTTAAGCTTTATTAGAGATATATCTTCTTGGAAGATACTTTCATCCGACGTTAGGGAAGTCAGAGCTAGTCTATACCAGTCGCGATTGATTTTATTGGACACTTAAATAACATTTGTGGTTATTTATACACAATATGTAATGTCACATTATATAGTGGACGTAACATTGCAAGACGTGTAACTTTGAAGCCAGATAAGTACGGTGGAACGGTAATTGTATTTCTATTAAATGCATATGTAACAGTTGAGTCGACATCCAAGTAACATTTTAGAGTAAACTCATGGAGGTCATTCACAATACGTCTAAGGTCGTCTTTAAGAACGAAGGTAACGTTTAGGAACAGATGTAGCTGTTCAGGATGCCAGCGGTTGATTGTTGCAACGCTGAGGTAAATGCCAATAATGCAAATGCAAGTTTTATAGAAGAGATGTTGGTAACAATTATTTTGTGTAATAGAATTGTTCAACAAGTAGTAAAGGAGAGTTTAATACCGTATACAGAGGTATACGAGGCTACGTAGAGAAATGTTTGTATAAATGCGAGGCAGTTTCCGCATTAAGAGAAGTTATTGCAGTGTAATACTATTTTTGGTAAGAATATGGCATAATAATGGAATCGAGTTGTTAAGAACTCTGGTGTGTGAATTTACGACTTAGAAGTGGAGACAAGAGAGTAATGTGCGGAAATAGAATGGGAAAAAGTTGTCAACTTCTGTTATCTAATACTTTTATTTAACATTTTTATTAAACATTGATTTGAGTAAATACGTGTGTTTGATCTTTGTTGAATGAATACATTAGACTGATAACGACTTCAAACCTAAATATGGCATGGTGGTGTAGTATTTTATGAAAGAGACGGAGATCTCTAAATGAGTCTGACATTTATAATGTGCAGAAAGATAAACTTTGAACCAGAGCTAAGGCTCAGATATATAACGAGTCATTACCGTTATAGGAGTAAACGTTAACAATAACGAGAGCACATACTGTAAATATATTTTCATAATTATTTAAGTAAGGGCATAATTTGATAATTATTTGATTGTATGTTTTTAACTTGTATTGTATTTAAGGGTAAATATTTTTGGAACGAATGTTTTACGTTGTTACGTGTGAATGAGACAACTTCATCAGTCATGAATAATGCAAGGGAATGCATGGATTGTTAGGTTAAAGTTTGAATGTATTTGAGAAAGGAATGACTCCTTTATAGAAGGTTTTGTTAAGAGTGAATGATACAATTTGAGACATGTAATTTCGAAGCGATGTTACGCATTCGCTATGCATACCAGCAGTGTGGACTGTACGGCGGCAAGGGGAGGCAGACAGCCCCGTTATAGAATCATGGTCAATGTATTATATAAATGAAAATAGTTACTACGGCTACAATCTATAATATATGAATGTAAACAGGTTGAGAGCTGATTGGAAACTGTGTCAATATATAAACGTGTCGACTTTTATTTATTTTTTATTTAATCGTGTCAGAAACATTTATTACAAAGAACAAATGATAACAGAAAAAGGAGAAACAAGACAATTACAAAAAAAAGGATAAAATCAAGAACTGGTACATTGTCATTTCTGATAAACATTACGGTAAGTTGTTCCACACAAATATGAATTTAATTATATTTGGCCTGACCAGTATGCGGCAAGTTCACTTGCTTCTGCGGTAGCATCAATTACATTCTGGGGAGAGCATGTAGTTGGACACAACCTGGCTCATGGTCTGCTCTTCACCACAATTACAGAGTGTGGATTCACTGGCAAATCCCCACTTTTGCATGTTGCTCTTTGTTCTTCCGACTCCTGAGCGCAACCTGTTCAGTGTCTTCCATGTAGGCCAACTTTCTTGGTGACCTGGAGGGAGGCTCTCCATCCTGCGAGGTGCCTGGATCTGGAACGCATTGAGTCCACTCTAAAGTGATCGGTGATTCACTAAGGCTTTCTGTTGAATGGAGAAAGCTTTCCTTGACTTGAGTCTTTGTGTTGCTGGTTGATACCCATATAAAGTATGGGTTGTCAGATTCTGTGCTTTAGATTTCTCCAGTCTGGATGCACACTCACGACGAATATCTGGAGGAGGTATACCTGCTGGACAGTAGAGTTTGTCAAGTGGTGTAGATCTCAAGCAGCCTGTAATTAGTCTACAGGTCTCATTTAAGGCGACATCCACTTGATTAGCATGGCTAGATCGACACCAAACAGAGCAGGCGTATTCTGCAGCTGAATAACAAAGGGCTATAGCTGAAGTTCTTAAGATATGTGGATGCGTCCCCCAGGCTGTACCCGATAATTTTCGTAGAATGTTATTCCTTGCAGATACCTTCCTTTTGGTATTCAAACAGTGTGATCTCTAGGTAAGTGCTCGGTCAAGAGTTACACCTAGATATTTGGGAGTGAAGCAGTGTTCTAATTGCTTACCTTCCCATGACACTTCCTGCTTGTCTGTTTTTAAGGTGGAAAACACAGACTTGTGTTTTTGATGGATTTGGTTTAAGTTGATTCTGTTGATAATAACAACCTAGGATTTGTAAAGCATGGGATAACTTCTCTTCAACAAGCTCAAATGTTTCCTCTTGAACTGCTAGAGCGACATCATCTGCATAAATAAAGCTCTGTGTCCCCTGCGGGCGAGGCTGGTCGTTGGTGTGGATGTTCAAAAGTATAGGTGCTAGCACACTTCCTTGTGGTAGGCCGTTCTTCAAGTTCCTCCATCTGCTCTTCTGGCCTTGATGTTCCACAAAGAACCGTCTGTTTGGAAGAAGACACTCAATCATTCTGACGAGTTTGTAGTCCCTAGTTAGGCCGTACAATTTGCGAAGCAGTAAACGATGGTTAACTGTATCGTAGGCTGATGCCAGGTCAACAAAAACTACTCCAGTGACTTCGTTTTTTTTTTTTTCTTTTTTTTCTTTTCTTTTCAAAACTGTCTTCTATGTACTGTGTGAGGTGCAGTACTTGGGAAGTACAACTTCTCCCTGGCCGAAAGCCGGCTTGTTCTGTTATCAGCAATGGGACTACCTCCTTAGATAGTATGTCCAAAATCATTCGTTCTAAGATTTTGTATAAATGACATAGCAAAGAAATTGGTCGGTAGTTCTTCGGATCACTTGCATTCTTGCCAGGTTTAAGTATTGCAATAACTCTTGATTTCCTCCACAGTTTAGGGGTTTTGCAGCTGTTGATGCAGTTGTTGAATATGTCCAAAAGCCACTGTTTACTGGTAGGACCAAAATTTTTGAGTTGCTCAATGCAAATGTCATTAAGACCTGCCGCCTTGCCATTTTTACACTTATTCAGCGCTCTATTTAGATCTTCCATAGCAAACCGGTTAAAGAGAATGCTGCTTCCATGATTAGTCAGTATTTGTCGACAGTCCAGATGCACGCTTTTGACACGCGCAAGAATGTTAATAGCTTGTAGAAGTATGTTAGACACGCAGGAATTTTACGTTAAACGTTTTATCACTTGTAATAGGCGGAGGCCTTTCAAAATGTAATTTCTGTATTACTAGAGACATAATAACTTCAGTGGCGTATATGTGGAGAGTGAGAGAGTGTAAATATTTATTAATTAATTTATTAAAATAGGGAATTTTTATTTGTTTAGTTTATCATTTACATTTGTTAATAAATTTATTTAGATCGTTTTCTACGTCGTGTTTCGAGTGACTTATTCTAGATGGAGCCCCATTTCAGGTTTGGAGCTAATAAACCCCGAGATATAAGGTAAGTGTTCACTTGAGCCCCAGTGTATTTATTGTTTGTGCATAATATCATTGTAGACTGCTGTGTATAATCCCTAAGACCTTGATGGTGCGTATTTTGGTTAGTATAGTTAGCTGGATGCCTTCAGAATTTTGCAATCCAGCCGAGCTATGGATTTTCGGCAGGCAACTTCTCGAATATACGGGTTAGTACCTCTGGTTGGTGTTTGTCCCCCATAATTAGGGATAGCTGATTTCTACGTGAAGAAAGCAGTATTTTAAAGTGGAAAATTCGGTGGTTTCAATTACACTTTTCGCTACTTTAAAAATGATAAGTTTTAGGCGGGATATTTTATACACCGGTACACTGGCCAGCGAAAGAAACCGTCACTTGTAAAATTCAACATTCCTTTCATTTAAATCATAAATATGAATGCTCTAGGTCTAGTACAATAGTTACTGTTTATAACATGGAAGTAAGGTTTGTTTTCCTGGATCTGTTATCATTCCTCATGTCATTGTTCATTGGCATGATGCTGTTTCCCGCGGAAAGAAGTGCGCACCACCATTTTCGACCAGAGCCACTTCCCTGGGAACATCTTCAGGCCTCAAGCGCATATTGCACAAGGACAACTGAGGGTACGGATATTATTCTATGCCAACAAGTGGCATTGTTGACGATAGCGATGGCACGCGGGGAACAGCATCAAGTCAAAGAATCGCTATTGTTAAGTGAAACCATGCTATAACTACATTATGTACTGTATGAACGTAATGTTGAGTTTTCAAGTGATCGATTCTTTGCCCGTCAGTGTATCATGAATAACATACATTAAATATTAAAATACTGTCCACTGACGACACATTTCAGAGTTCATCCTTCAAAGTATACTTCAGTGAAAAGATCCAAATACTCTTGTGACAAACGGTCACGCATATCACTTAATGTGCTAGTGTAAGCCGAAAAAGAAAAAAGTTCACAGTCAGTGTTTGAACAGGGTATCTGAATGGTCTTCAACACAGATTCTGAGACCTTTGGAAATGCAAATGTCATTCTTTGTAAAACTCCATAAATGGCTATCTTGGTCCTGTCATGCATCTGCTTCTTGATTAAAGTTTGCAGTTATCCTCACTTTCTTCCAGTGTTCCACAGAATGGCAACTTCTTAATTTTCTTTGCAAGATCCTCATTGATGTTAATTGGATCAAACAAAACTTGTTCCCAGGGTTTATGGAGCATGGGACCCAGCGGTTGCTAAAACTGAATGTATTTTCCCTCTTTTGGACACATTTCCACACGCCTCCAACAACTCCTTTATGTTGGTACCATAATTTCCAGAAACAGCAAGTACAAGGGCTTGCTGAATTCTCCGTAGATGTCCATCTATAAGGCATCCAACGTTTAGAATGAAGCATTGGTCTTATGGCGCGTTACGACAGGGTTGCCACTCCATGAGACGAGGCAGTACAAAGCGCTTCGCGTACACTTTCCGCTCATTCAACGATTGTGCAGTGACGAAGACTTGAATTAAGTACTGTATAATAATACTAATAGTAGGCTAACATAACACATACAACGAAATTAAATTAACTATAACGTATGTTGAATAAAGAAAACAATCAAAATAAAATAAATAAAGTACAAGCCCAAGGAAATGTGTGAAGTTTCGACTGCAGTTAAAGTTGAAGTACGTTATTAAAGAAAATACTCCTCATTGGCTTACCTTTCATGATTTATACTTTCGTTGGGCTTAAGGTTCTTAAAATAATTGAACACATTAATTACGACCTGTTTTCCCCCCTTCTGAGCACTTGACCACGCTTTCTTTTCACAAAACTATCGATTGCTGTACGTGAAATACGTAAAATACAACACGTTAATTCTAACAGAACTGCTGCTCACACACTCAAGATAGAGACAGCCGAACTCTTGAAATACAAGCTCGAAGGGCACAGTAATAAAGTTGTGAGTAGCAAGCTGCACCCAGCTGTCCTTCGAAACTTCATTTTTATAATCCGCGGTCAATGAACAGCCCGGCCTGTGTAAACAATTAAACCTACACTCTGGGTAAGCAGGAAGAAAACTTCTTCCAACATTCCTCTACAACTCTCAAACTGACATGACATGGTTAACTTTAAAAATAGAAAAGTTGGCAGCATACGAACTTTTTCAATGCTGCTATGCGGTTATGAGAGAATATTCAGAAGTTTTACCTACATGAAAATTGTAATATTGCCAATATAAAATATTTCAACAATCCATCATCAAGACGGCACATTTAGCTACATGTGTGTGAAAAATAGGCATCTCAAAGTCAATGTAACATGATATAAGATCGATTTTTACTAAAAAGGGGACTCAGTTTATAGTTTTAAAGAAAATATGGATATCTAATTTTTCTAGCATTTCTATCAAATTTACGTAGTTTTATTATATGACAAAAAAGATCGGCAAAACATAGTTCTACCCGAATATGCTGTTTTTTCGACAATGAAAGGTTTTCGTCTGATATGGCAACAGTGGAGTGCTAGAAAATGACAGCGTCATACATGTCTCGCGTGCAACAGAAAGAGAGAAGAATATCCCTATCTAACCAGTGCTTCATTCTAAACGTTGGATGCCTTATAGAAGGTGAACAGTTGGACAAGACTGCGATGAGTGTAGTGATGTCTGTGCCACTCCCGATAATTCGCGGTAATTAATGCAGAAACTTACGGTACGCGAATTATCGAAAACCCCGAATTATTCGCTGTTATGTTTTTTTTAAGCATAGTAAAAACAAAACTATTGGCCTGTAGGCTACTTGAATCTCAAGTTTTTTGTCATGTAAAACATTGTTGAGAAATTCAACACCGGAGATTTAGTGCAGGAAATCCCGAAAGTTCGCACAGTCAAGCTAGTGTGTCTGTAGTCACACTTATCTCTTATATAGAAAATCGAGACGAATTTTCGTTCTCATATATTGCTTTCTTAGAATCAAAAATTAGAAAAAATAAACCATCCAAGAAACAAAAAGTAATGACAGTTGTTTGTCTTAGATATTAATGTTGATATAATCCACATAGTGTCTATTTTGTGAGTGTTAATAAAATACATTTCAATATCATAACCAATAGTTTTGCTTTTGCTAGGCTTAAAAACATAACTGCGGATAATTCGCGGAGGTTCGAGCATTAATTACCGCAAATTATCGAAAACGAAAAAAACACTAAAATTCAAGTTTCCATGCAGAATTTGCGAGTTTAAAAACCATCCTTTTTGCCAATTTTTGGGTTATTAATACAGATTACCACTTGTGTATTACTTCATTTAATAATTCACGAAATTTCCCTACCCCTACCCATAATGTTTCTGAAGCAAATATCTGACATAGGCTTTACTTTGATATCAGCAACTACTGTCGACCAAAGTATTATGTGCACTCGAGTTTGAAGGTTGTTTGTGAAGTAACCAATAGTCCTACATAAAATCCAATAACATCATCATTTTTGTCGTTCTGTTTTACGTTAGTTCATGTAGGTTTGGAATTTTTCATTTATATTTTTTTAAAATCGCAGTTGGAACACAAAAGAAGAATTAAGATTTAAGAATTATTATCTCATAAACCCGTGATTAGATCGAATCCAAATTTTAACACAATATACATTGGAATATTGTATAACTGGTTTGTTAATTTCAAAATGTTGTGTGTCCAACAAACAAAGTTATCATTTGTGTAAGGTAACTTTTTCTCGGCCCGGAGTGGTTGGAAAATGTAGTTCTTGGTCGCGTTCTAATCCATATACATCAAAACGTTATGCTTTCTGGTCCCCAGGTCTGCGCGCTCCCAGCCGCCGAACTGCGTCGCGGAATTCTTCCGCTGAGTCGATCCATTCCACGACCTCGCCTGAGGACATGGATATTATAATCGACGTAGTGGGCGATGATCCGCCAGAGGTTAAGTTGTAGCTTACTGCTCCAACTTATTCACACTATGGCACTGTTACCGTGGAATTGTAACAGTTATGACAGCCATTTGACTAAGCTTCGTCAGCTCATTGCAAATACGCAGAGTGTATAGTCTGCCTACAGGAAACTAACCTCCGGCCTGATCACGAGACTGTTGGGTAGATTATAGGCTAGGGAATAACCCACCCACCAAGGGAAGATGATTAAGAGAAGGAAGTAGATTTGGGATTGGAAAAGAAGGATAGAAGAATAGGAGGAGAGTCCCACAAAATTAATAAGTTCAGTGTTAAACACACTTAAAGGTGGTTGCCACCGCAAGTTAACACCTTGATACCTAAAATAGGAACGAGCTTGGTCGAGGCTGACGGGAACCGCAGCTGAGACTTGGGCAGTTTGCCAGAGAGAGGCTTTAGTGTGTTTCCTTCCAAGCACGAATGAAAGTACTATAGGGAAGGGTGATGGTCTGGCCAGACAGATAGTAAAAGCTTTATTGTATATGAACGAGGGCATAAACCTAGGAAGAGCTAGGAAAGCCAGGATCCTGCCTAACTGTATTATTAAAGAAATGATGAATCCAAAACCAAATATTTAATTTATTTAACAATGCAGGAAGTTTGAGGAAATTAACAATTATGCAATATGATTTTAATAGACATAGTTCGTTTGAACTTTTTAACAAATAGGGTCGCAGACCTCTCCACATTAAACAGTTGCTCCAGGCAATTGACAATTTTTAGGGTTTTTTAAACCGTGTATTAAAATCTTGGTAAGATTTCATAAATAGGCAAAATGGAATAATTAAAGTTTTAACATTTACAGGAGTACAAGCAGTGTACTATACGAAACCTTCGAAAGAACATTCTAACGAGAATAACAACTTCGAAGAAACAAACTGTAAAACATAAAGAAAAAGGAAGTTCCTACAACTTCTTATATTTATACAGAGTTAATATATGAGAATTATACAAAGAGGGCAGGTCACTTACTGTGAAACCTGGAGAAAGTGAAAAGGAAGTTTCTAGACTTCCTATGTTTAATTGGGAATCACGAGAAAAATGGGACAGTTTCCATTTCGTGAAACCTGAACATGACTCTCTCAAGAGTGTAGAGAATTGTTTTCCCTATGTATAGGAAAGGAACAACGTGATTTAAAACTTGTATCACACAAGCAATTATGCAGAATTTAATTAATGTTAAACTAGCAAAGTTGGAAGGGCACTTCGTGAGTAACACCTTATAGAAAGTTACAATTTCATAAATAATGGTTGTTAGTAGAAGGTTAAGGAAAGATCATTGGGATATAGGAACAATGTTCATGGCCGTATTTAATATAACCGGACGATCGCGACGCGGTAGAAAAGTGGAGCAAGCACTGATTAACACTATAGTCTGTAAAGATGGATGCAAAGTTCACTATAGAAACACTAAAGTTCATGAAAAAGAAAGTTATTGCAATTATGGAGATAACTGATTGCACTATGTAGGTGAAAGTCTATTTCTAGAAAAAGTTGTAATACACAATTAAATGCGCCATAGAAAATTCCCACGGAGGACGAAACTTCACTATGTAGTAATTTAGTTTTAAACAGAATTCTCCCAAGTACGTGAGAAATACATGATGGCAGGACTCGCAGATAGAGAACAAGTTCTAGAAGGTTCCAGAACGACCTTAGCAGAAAATGGGGTTTGAGAAAATCCAACGGAGGAAATAGTTTATAATTATAGGCAGCGGGTATTATATAATATCCCACGTAGCGAGAGGATTTCTCGTTTGAATCGCTTAAGAAAAGCTCTTTTTAGTAAGGTTGGCTTATACAAGAAAAAAGCTCAACATGGCAAATCCCACGAAGAGTGATTATTGCCCCAAAGTAAATAGTTTCACACTGCCTATAATTAAAAGCACTTGAAAGTTAAAACCATGAAGATGAGGTTAAAACTTTTTAAAAATGGTACTTATCTCGATTTCATGTTGAAGTCGGAGTTTCTTGAAGACTATCTAGCCAACATGGCGTAGAATAGAGTGAGCCTCTTAGTTTGAGGAGGCTAAGCTCAAGAAGAGCTTTGACTGATCGAGTCAACTGCAGACGAAGAAGTGAGTGCAGCTCAGCGGAGCAAGGAGAGACCACGGAAGGGGGAGAGAGTGGGGGTAGGAAAACAAAAGGTATACATATCAGCATAACCAACATTACAACAAAAAATTGATCTTCTCTTGCTGAGCTGGTCTTCAAGGAGTTGACAACAGTATCTGGTAGCCAAATGGATGTGGAATTCCTCTTGCGCGAGGAAGAGTTGAAGAGCTTCAGAGATTTGTTGTCATATGACGCTAGGTGGATCACAGAATATATATCTGAAACATACTCACACAAAATATAAGAAATTTGCACATAGAGGAGAAAACAAATGATCACTGTTGGTGTTTGACAAAAAGGAAGGAAAGAACGTGCAAAAGCATTCAAATTTGTAATCTCAGGTACCGTGCATTCCAAGAATGCACCATACTGGGAGGGCCAGACACCAACAGGGAACAAATAAGCAATTAAACATTTAAGAGTGATACAATAATTGAAAAAAAGTGGTCTTGTGATCTGACCATTATTGGTCAAGACTCTGAATACCCTGACTCTCCTATCTCTTCCAGGGCAGCACTTAGTCACTTCTCCAAAAGGCCAGACTAGGGGGGGTGAAATATCCCTAACCAAGACCAAGTCTCCTACTTGAATGTCGGGACTGGAAAGAAACCACTTCTGCCTCCGTTGCAAGGAAGTTAAATATTCCAAGTTCCACCTTTTCCAAAAAGAATTACGGAGGGCTTCAAGTTTGCACCAAACAATAGGTAAATCAGAATCCCTGAAAGAATTAGGAAGGGGAGGATGGGCAGAGAGAGAAGTGCGTGTAAAGAAGCGACCAGGTGTAAGTGGAAGGAGGTTATCAGGGTCATTGGAAAGCGGAGTTAAAAGGCGAGAATTATCGACACTTTCAATCAGAAAATAACTAGAAGCTGAGGGAAATAAAGCACTAGTAAAGATTGCGATACGATGAGAAAGAAGAATTGGCAAGTTTAAACAAAGCGTATAGGAACAAGTACATCTATTCAGGACAAGAATATACCAAATAAACAAAGGAACTATGCGAGTAGAAAGCAAGAACGCCATAGGTAACAAACGAGTAGCCATAAACAATGACCTCAAGTTATAATGAGTATCAAAGGGTTTACTCAGAAAAATACTTAAGTCAGCAAAAAACGGGACATGACAATCATAAATACAAAAACACATCGAATGTGACGTCGAGAAAAAACAAGTTTGTTCATCAATGAACATTAAGATCGCAAAATATGCAAGCAAATTGCAATACATAAGCAAAGTGGAATACATGAACGCGTGAGAAATACGCAACGAAGTTTTGAAACAGGGATCGAAACAATTGTAAGATACGAGCGTGAGTAAGTGAACGACGTAAACAAGCAAGGCCTTGACACACATAGTACAACGAGATAAGGCATATAAATAGCTGAACGAGTCCTTAAGCGGAACAAGTTTATTTTGGAAACTAGGTGAACGGCTTCCGAGCGTGCGGTAGCGACTCGCAAGACGATCGTTGGCAGTCGGCCAGAGTTGAGATAAGAGAAACTTGTTTTGAACTGTTTCAATCATACAGGAAATAAACAACAACTTGGCATTCCTCAGACTGGTATACACACGAGTCTGAAAAACAAGCAGTTCAAAGTGCACACACACTAATTGAGTCAGCTGTAACTTAAAGCAGAACGAGTAACACGACATGCAGTCAATCGTAACTTGGACGTGAAAGAGCAATTTAAAGCTATATGAAATAAAAGAGGAAATCAATTTCGCATAATTGAGAGGATCACGAAATCGGACAATTTTCAACAAAAAGAAGCTTAATTCTTCCGAGCAAAGAAGACAAGCTGGGACATTGAGACGAAGGTTATGCATAAGAATAGTTATTCTAGATGCAATGGAATTCAGAGTTTCAAGCGGTTTCATGAGCGACTTCCAATTGCGAGGAAGGGGGGAGGAGCCGGCCGTGGCCATCCTTCTACATAACGAAAGAAGTGAAACATAGCGTACAGCAAAGTGATGGTGACTGATAGCCATGGTTTTACACAAGGGGAAGATAGTTTTCGAGGAATAGTTTAAGCAATTAACTGCTATAAAAATGACATAAGATGATATACGAAATAACACAAAGCAAGGCGAACTTGAATGGCCATCTTGTGCGGGAAGAAGGAAAAACCATTTAAACAACTTACAGGGTTAGCGCAGTTGTTCACGATACGACATCGTTTCGACAAGTGGTTTTCAAAAATATTGAGATTTGAAACATGAGCGTTCTCTTTTTCAGAAATGGGATTTATGTCAGCTGTGACGAAATGACATTGTGCTTTGGTTTGAACACTGGTATGTTTGATTTCGCCAGTGATAACCCAACCAAAATCGGTGTCTCTAGCGACCACGGTTGAAGATAACTTGCGTGTTTGTTTGCGAATGCAATTCCAAAAAACATTGGCACTGAAAAGTACATCAATGGGACCTTGAGCATTAAACTGAGGATCGGCTAACCTTAAGTGCGAGGGAATGTTTAAACCGGAAGTATTAATGGAGTGACTTGGAGTGTCTTTACCAATACTGGTAAGAATGAGACAGTTTAAATTAAGATTGGTGTTTCTTTGGCAAACGTCTCTGATTTTCAATTTTGAAGACTGCAAGACTTGAGTTTTCAAATTGTCAATGCCGGTCACATTGATAGAAGTAGGCGATGACGAAAGACCTAGTTTTTTAATCAACGATTGCGAAACAAAGTTGTGCGTTGAAGCGGAATCGAGAAGACCACGGGTTTTGAACCAATTTCCAAATTTATCTTGGATTTCAAATTGTACAGTGGTCAACAGGGTTTGCGCACTGTGAAAAGTGTCGGCGTTGGAAATGCAGGAAGAAGCATTAGTTTGTTCGGAGCGGCTCTGCAAGGAGCTTAAAGAGGCAGGTGCTGATGACCTCGATTTATCGTGAACGTGCAATAAAGAATGATGCGGTTTTTTGCAATGAAAACAGAGATTTAATGACGTACAGTTCGAAGAAGAATGCTTAGGTGATAAGCAGTTGAAACAATGCTTGCTGTTTAAGACAAACTTTCTTCGATCTTCGACAGACAATTCTTTAAAGGATTTGCACAAATACAAGGTGTGAAGCTTTTTACAGAGCGTGCATTTTAACGATTTGTTAAGCGGCCTGATATCTTCTCTTGAATGATTGAAAGAAGAACGGGTTTGTTTGTTTTCGACAAATGGGGGCTGATGTCCCTTTGAAGAAGCAAGTTTTTTTTCAAAAATTTGACACTGAGGATTCGTTTCGACTTTTTCGCACTGAAATGCGAGTGCTGTAAGGAATTGACATCGACTGTTGAGAAACGAGACAAGGTGTTCGAAGGAAAATTCTTCCTTGCGAGCGAGTTCGATCTCCCAGGCTTTCAGTGTCGAAAAATCGAATCTTGATGTAGCTAGGTGAATAAGTATGGTGTCCCATGTTTGGACGGGCTGTTTTAGCTGGTATAACGCTCTGACATTTAACTGCATAGAATCTAAGAGGTCTCTTAAAGATGTGACGTCATTAGGTTTGACGGCTGGTAAATTGAACAAACAACGAATGTGACGAGCGACACTCAACCTTAAATTGCCATATCTCTCTTTAAGGAGATTAAAGGCGATGTGGTAGTTGTCTGCGCTTAAAGGCAGTGACTCAACCAAGGTCAAGGCCTCCGATTCCAAAGACGTGCGGAGGTAGTAAAATTTATGTATGTCTGGGATCTCGATATTTTCATGAATTAAAGAGCAGTAAAGTTCGTAAAAAGAATACAATTCACCGTCCTTGCCTGAGAAGTGCGGTAGGCTTATCTTGGGAAGTAACGGTTTCGGTTTGTTCTTGTGAACTGAAGCGGGTGCTAGCTGGGCCGGATTGATGACCCTAGTGTCCGGTTCTGAGATATTGCGAATCAGTTGGTGGGCCT
Organism: Meconema thalassinum; assembly: GCA_946902985.2. Lineage (NCBI taxonomy): Eukaryota > Metazoa > Arthropoda > Insecta > Orthoptera > Tettigoniidae > Meconema > Meconema thalassinum. The sequence continues at coordinate 9,238,827 of OX336390.1, forward strand.
TTGCAATTCCTTCAAAGTACAAGGGTTCGACCTCGTCTCGATCCAATTGCAGTTCTGGACAAGCGGATTCAATCTCGGTTTGAATTTGGTCATAATAATCATAAGACCGTTCGTACAACTTAAGGCGATGAGTCAAGATATCTAAATCACACTCGGCGGGATTTAATTTGCTGATGAAATTTCGGAATCTAGTGAGTTGCCCTTTATAAGAAGAACGTCTAGCAATGAGAGTTTCATCCTTATCCTTATCAGTGGGAGCCATATTAAAGAAGATAAATGAAAATGTAACTCACGAAACTATAGAACCTTGGAGATGCTGTCAAGTTGGCAACAGCGAGAGAGTAGAAAGAACAGGACACCCCAAAGGAGACAGGAGCGGCCTCTTTCCCGTTCACAGGCTTTGCATGACGTAGATATAGCTGAAAGATCCAAAGGAGATATTAAAAATTTGCAAAGTATTGTCAAATGACACTTGACAAACAATGGACATAAAAAATGGACTCTCCCGGGTTTCTGGTACCAAATTTTGGGTAGATTATAGGCTAGGGAATAACCCACCCACCAAGGGAAGATGATTAAGAGAAGGAAGTAGATTTGGGATTGGAAAAGAAGGATAGAAGAATAGGAGGAGAGTCCCACAAAATTAATAAGTTCAGTGTTAAACACACTTAAAGGTGGTTGCCACCGCAAGTTAACACCTTGATACCTAAAATAGGAACGAGCTTGGTCGAGGCTGACGGGAACCGCAGCTGAGACTTGGGCAGTTTGCCAGAGAGAGGCTTTAGTGTGTTTCCTTCCAAGCACGAATGAAAGTACTATAGGGAAGGGTGATGGTCTGGCCAGACAGATAGTAAAAGCTTTATTGTATATGAACGAGGGCATAAACCTAGGAAGAGCTAGGAAAGCCAGGATCCTGCCTAACTGTATTATTAAAGAAATGATGAATCCAAAACCAAATATTTAATTTATTTAACAATGCAGGAAGTTTGAGGAAATTAACAATTATGCAATATGATTTTAATAGACATAGTTCGTTTGAACTTTTTAACAAATAGGGTCGCAGACCTCTCCACATTAAACAGTTGCTCCAGGCAATTGACAATTTTTAGGGTTTTTTAAACCGTGTATTAAAATCTTGGTAAGATTTCATAAATAGGCAAAATGGAATAATTAAAGTTTTAACATTTACAGGAGTACAAGCAGTGTACTATACGAAACCTTCGAAAGAACATTCTAACGAGAATAACAACTTCGAAGAAACAAACTGTAAAACATAAAGAAAAAGGAAGTTCCTACAACTTCTTATATTTATACAGAGTTAATATATGAGAATTATACAAAGAGGGCAGGTCACTTACTGTGAAACCTGGAGAAAGTGAAAAGGAAGTTTCTAGACTTCCTATGTTTAATTGGGAATCACGAGAAAAATGGGACAGTTTCCATTTCGTGAAACCTGAACATGACTCTCTCAAGAGTGTAGAGAATTGTTTTCCCTATGTATAGGAAAGGAACAACGTGATTTAAAACTTGTATCACACAAGCAATTATGCAGAATTTAATTAATGTTAAACTAGCAAAGTTGGAAGGGCACTTCGTGAGTAACACCTTATAGAAAGTTACAATTTCATAAATAATGGTTGTTAGTAGAAGGTTAAGGAAAGATCATTGGGATATAGGAACAATGTTCATGGCCGTATTTAATATAACCGGACGATCGCGACGCGGTAGAAAAGTGGAGCAAGCACTGATTAACACTATAGTCTGTAAAGATGGATGCAAAGTTCACTATAGAAACACTAAAGTTCATGAAAAAGAAAGTTATTGCAATTATGGAGATAACTGATTGCACTATGTAGGTGAAAGTCTATTTCTAGAAAAAGTTGTAATACACAATTAAATGCGCCATAGAAAATTCCCACGGAGGACGAAACTTCACTATGTAGTAATTTAGTTTTAAACAGAATTCTCCCAAGTACGTGAGAAATACATGATGGCAGGACTCGCAGATAGAGAACAAGTTCTAGAAGGTTCCAGAACGACCTTAGCAGAAAATGGGGTTTGAGAAAATCCAACGGAGGAAATAGTTTATAATTATAGGCAGCGGGTATTATATAATATCCCACGTAGCGAGAGGATTTCTCGTTTGAATCGCTTAAGAAAAGCTCTTTTTAGTAAGGTTGGCTTATACAAGAAAAAAGCTCAACATGGCAAATCCCACGAAGAGTGATTATTGCCCCAAAGTAAATAGTTTCACACTGCCTATAATTAAAAGCACTTGAAAGTTAAAACCATGAAGATGAGGTTAAAACTTTTTAAAAATGGTACTTATCTCGATTTCATGTTGAAGTCGGAGTTTCTTGAAGACTATCTAGCCAACATGGCGTAGAATAGAGTGAGCCTCTTAGTTTGAGGAGGCTAAGCTCAAGAAGAGCTTTGACTGATCGAGTCAACTGCAGACGAAGAAGTGAGTGCAGCTCAGCGGAGCAAGGAGAGACCACGGAAGGGGGAGAGAGTGGGGGTAGGAAAACAAAAGGTATACATATCAGCATAACCAACATTACAACAAAAAATTGATCTTCTCTTGCTGAGCTGGTCTTCAAGGAGTTGACAACAGTATCTGGTAGCCAAATGGATGTGGAATTCCTCTTGCGCGAGGAAGAGTTGAAGAGCTTCAGAGATTTGTTGTCATATGACGCTAGGTGGATCACAGAATATATATCTGAAACATACTCACACAAAATATAAGAAATTTGCACATAGAGGAGAAAACAAATGATCACTGTTGGTGTTTGACAAAAAGGAAGGAAAGAACGTGCAAAAGCATTCAAATTTGTAATCTCAGGTACCGTGCATTCCAAGAATGCACCATACTGGGAGGGCCAGACACCAACAGGGAACAAATAAGCAATTAAACATTTAAGAGTGATACAATAATTGAAAAAAAGTGGTCTTGTGATCTGACCATTATTGGTCAAGACTCTGAATACCCTGACTCTCCTATCTCTTCCAGGGCAGCACTTAGTCACTTCTCCAAAAGGCCAGACTAGGGGGGGGTGAAATATCCCTAACCAAGACCAAGTCTCCTACTTGAATGTCGGGACTGGAAAGAAACCACTTCTGCCTCCGTTGCAAGGAAGTTAAATATTCCAAGTTCCACCTTTTCCAAAAAGAATTACGGAGGGCTTCAAGTTTGCACCAAACAATAGGTAAATCAGAATCCCTGAAAGAATTAGGAAGGGGAGGATGGGCAGAGAGAGAAGTGCGTGTAAAGAAGCGACCAGGTGTAAGTGGAAGGAGGTTATCAGGGTCATTGGAAAGCGGAGTTAAAAGGCGAGAATTATCGACACTTTCAATCAGAAAATAACTAGAAGCTGAGGGAAATAAAGCACTAGTAAAGATTGCGATACGATGAGAAAGAAGAATTGGCAAGTTTAAACAAAGCGTATAGGAACAAGTACATCTATTCAGGACAAGAATATACCAAATAAACAAAGGAACTATGCGAGTAGAAAGCAAGAACGCCATAGGTAACAAACGAGTAGCCATAAACAATGACCTCAAGTTATAATGAGTATCAAAGGGTTTACTCAGAAAAATACTTAAGTCAGCAAAAAACGGGACATGACAATCATAAATACAAAAACACATCGAATGTGACGTCGAGAAAAAACAAGTTTGTTCATCAATGAACATTAAGATCGCAAAATATGCAAGCAAATTGCAATACATAAGCAAAGTGGAATACATGAACGCGTGAGAAATACGCAACGAAGTTTTGAAACAGGGATCGAAACAATTGTAAGATACGAGCGTGAGTAAGTGAACGACGTAAACAAGCAAGGCCTTGACACACATAGTACAACGAGATAAGGCATATAAATAGCTGAACGAGTCCTTAAGCGGAACAAGTTTATTTTGGAAACTAGGTGAACGGCTTCCGAGCGTGCGGTAGCGACTCGCAAGACGATCGTTGGCAGTCGGCCAGAGTTGAGATAAGAGAAACTTGTTTTGAACTGTTTCAATCATACAGGAAATAAACAACAACTTGGCATTCCTCAGACTGGTATACACACGAGTCTGAAAAACAAGCAGTTCAAAGTGCACACACACTAATTGAGTCAGCTGTAACTTAAAGCAGAACGAGTAACACGACATGCAGTCAATCGTAACTTGGACGTGAAAGAGCAATTTAAAGCTATATGAAATAAAAGAGGAAATCAATTTCGCATAATTGAGAGGATCACGAAATCGGACAATTTTCAACAAAAAGAAGCTTAATTCTTCCGAGCAAAGAAGACAAGCTGGGACATTGAGACGAAGGTTATGCATAAGAATAGTTATTCTAGATGCAATGGAATTCAGAGTTTCAAGCGGTTTCATGAGCGACTTCCAATTGCGAGGAAGGGGGGAGGAGCCGGCCGTGGCCATCCTTCTACATAACGAAAGAAGTGAAACATAGCGTACAGCAAAGTGATGGTGACTGATAGCCATGGTTTTACACAAGGGGAAGATAGTTTTCGAGGAATAGTTTAAGCAATTAACTGCTATAAAAAATGACATAAGATGATATACGAAATAACACAAAGCAAGGCGAACTTGAATGGCCATCTTGTGCGGGAAGAAGGAAAAACCATTTAAACAACTTACAGGGTTAGCGCAGTTGTTCACGATACGACATCGTTTCGACAAGTGGTTTTCAAAAATATTGAGATTTGAAACATGAGCGTTCTCTTTTTCAGAAATGGGATTTATGTCAGCTGTGACGAAATGACATTGTGCTTTGGTTTGAACACTGGTATGTTTGATTTCGCCAGTGATAACCCAACCAAAATCGGTGTCTCTAGCGACCACGGTTGAAGATAACTTGCGTGTTTGTTTGCGAATGCAATTCCAAAAAACATTGGCACTGAAAAGTACATCAATGGGACCTTGAGCATTAAACTGAGGATCGGCTAACCTTAAGTGCGAGGGAATGTTTAAACCGGAAGTATTAATGGAGTGACTTGGAGTGTCTTTACCAATACTGGTAAGAATGAGACAGTTTAAATTAAGATTGGTGTTTCTTTGGCAAACGTCTCTGATTTTCAATTTTGAAGACTGCAAGACTTGAGTTTTCAAATTGTCAATGCCGGTCACATTGATAGAAGTAGGCGATGACGAAAGACCTAGTTTTTTAATCAACGATTGCGAAACAAAGTTGTGCGTTGAAGCGGAATCGAGAAGACCACGGGTTTTGAACCAATTTCCAAATTTATCTTGGATTTCAAATTGTACAGTGGTCAACAGGGTTTGCGCACTGTGAAAAGTGTCGGCGTTGGAAATGCAGGAAGAAGCATTAGTTTGTTCGGAGCGGCTCTGCAAGGAGCTTAAAGAGGCAGGTGCTGATGACCTCGATTTATCGTGAACGTGCAATAAAGAATGATGCGGTTTTTTGCAATGAAAACAGAGATTTAATGACGTACAGTTCGAAGAAGAATGCTTAGGTGATAAGCAGTTGAAACAATGCTTGCTGTTTAAGACAAACTTTCTTCGATCTTCGACAGACAATTCTTTAAAGGATTTGCACAAATACAAGGTGTGAAGCTTTTTACAGAGCGTGCATTTTAACGATTTGTTAAGCGGCCTGATATCTTCTCTTGAATGATTGAAAGAAGAACGGGTTTGTTTGTTTTCGACAAATGGGGGCTGATGTCCCTTTGAAGAAGCAAGTTTTTTTTCAAAAATTTGACACTGAGGATTCGTTTCGACTTTTTCGCACTGAAATGCGAGTGCTGTAAGGAATTGACATCGACTGTTGAGAAACGAGACAAGGTGTTCGAAGGAAAATTCTTCCTTGCGAGCGAGTTCGATCTCCCAGGCTTTCAGTGTCGAAAAATCGAATCTTGATGTAGCTAGGTGAATAAGTATGGTGTCCCATGTTTGGACGGGCTGTTTTAGCTGGTATAACGCTCTGACATTTAACTGCATAGAATCTAAGAGGTCTCTTAAAGATGTGACGTCATTAGGTTTGACGGCTGGTAAATTGAACAAACAACGAATGTGACGAGCGACACTCAACCTTAAATTGCCATATCTCTCTTTAAGGAGATTAAAGGCGATGTGGTAGTTGTCTGCGCTTAAAGGCAGTGACTCAACCAAGGTCAAGGCCTCCGATTCCAAAGACGTGCGGAGGTAGTAAAATTTATGTATGTCTGGGATCTCGATATTTTCATGAATTAAAGAGCAGTAAAGTTCGTAAAAAGAATACAATTCACCGTCCTTGCCTGAGAAGTGCGGTAGGCTTATCTTGGGAAGTAACGGTTTCGGTTTGTTCTTGTGAACTGAAGCGGGTGCTAGCTGGGCCGGATTGATGACTCTAGTGTCCGGTTCTGAGATATTGCGAATCAGTTGGTGGGCCTTTGCAATTCCTTCAAAGTACAAGGGTTCGACCTCGTCTCGATCCAATTGCAGTTCTGGACAAGCGGATTCAATCTCGGTTTGAATTTGGTCATAATAATCATAAGACCGTTCGTACAACTTAAGGCGATGAGTCAAGATATCTAAATCACACTCGGCGGGATTTAATTTGCTGATGAAATTTCGGAATCTAGTGAGTTGCCCTTTATAAGAAGAACGTCTAGCAATGAGAGTTTCATCCTTATCCTTATCAGTGGGAGCCATATTAAAGAAGATAAATGAAAATGTAACTCACGAAACTATAGAACCTTGGAGATGCTGTCAAGTTGGCAACAGCGAGAGAGTAGAAAGAACAGGACACCCCAAAGGAGACAGGAGCGGCCTCTTTCCCGTTCACAGGCTTTGCATGACGTAGATATAGCTGAAAGATCCAAAGGAGATATTAAAAATTTGCAAAGTATTGTCAAATGACACTTGACAAACAATGGACATAAAAAATGGACTCTCCCGGGTTTCTGGTACCAAATTTTGGGTAGATTATAGGCTAGGGAATAACCCACCCACCAAGGGAAGATGATTAAGAGAAGGAAGTAGATTTGGGATTGGAAAAGAAGGATAGAAGAATAGGAGGAGAGTCCCACAAAATTAATAAGTTCAGTGTTAAACACACTTAAAGGTGGTTGCCACCGCAAGTTAACACCTTGATACCTAAAATAGGAACGAGCTTGGTCGAGGCTGACGGGAACCGCAGCTGAGACTTGGGCAGTTTGCCAGAGAGAGGCTTTAGTGTGTTTCCTTCCAAGCACGAATGAAAGTACTATAGGGAAGGGTGATGGTCTGGCCAGACAGATAGTAAAAGCTTTATTGTATATGAACGAGGGCATAAACCTAGGAAGAGCTAGGAAAGCCAGGATCCTGCCTAACTGTATTATTAAAGAAATGATGAATCCAAAACCAAATATTTAATTTATTTAACAATGCAGGAAGTTTGAGGAAATTAACAATTATGCAATATGATTTTAATAGACATAGTTCGTTTGAACTTTTTAACAAATAGGGTCGCAGACCTCTCCACATTAAACAGTTGCTCCAGGCAATTGACAATTTTTAGGGTTTTTTAAACCGTGTATTAAAATCTTGGTAAGATTTCATAAATAGGCAAAATGGAATAATTAAAGTTTTAACATTTACAGGAGTACAAGCAGTGTACTATACGAAACCTTCGAAAGAACATTCTAACGAGAATAACAACTTCGAAGAAACAAACTGTAAAACATAAAGAAAAAGGAAGTTCCTACAACTTCTTATATTTATACAGAGTTAATATATGAGAATTATACAAAGAGGGCAGGTCACTTACTGTGAAACCTGGAGAAAGTGAAAAGGAAGTTTCTAGACTTCCTATGTTTAATTGGGAATCACGAGAAAAATGGGACAGTTTCCATTTCGTGAAACCTGAACATGACTCTCTCAAGAGTGTAGAGAATTGTTTTCCCTATGTATAGGAAAGGAACAACGTGATTTAAAACTTGTATCACACAAGCAATTATGCAGAATTTAATTAATGTTAAACTAGCAAAGTTGGAAGGGCACTTCGTGAGTAACACCTTATAGAAAGTTACAATTTCATAAATAATGGTTGTTAGTAGAAGGTTAAGGAAAGATCATTGGGATATAGGAACAATGTTCATGGCCGTATTTAATATAACCGGACGATCGCGACGCGGTAGAAAAGTGGAGCAAGCACTGATTAACACTATAGTCTGTAAAGATGGATGCAAAGTTCACTATAGAAACACTAAAGTTCATGAAAAAGAAAGTTATTGCAATTATGGAGATAACTGATTGCACTATGTAGGTGAAAGTCTATTTCTAGAAAAAGTTGTAATACACAATTAAATGCGCCATAGAAAATTCCCACGGAGGACGAAACTTCACTATGTAGTAATTTAGTTTTAAACAGAATTCTCCCAAGTACGTGAGAAATACATGATGGCAGGACTCGCAGATAGAGAACAAGTTCTAGAAGGTTCCAGAACGACCTTAGCAGAAAATGGGGTTTGAGAAAATCCAACGGAGGAAATAGTTTATAATTATAGGCAGCGGGTATTATATAATATCCCACGTAGCGAGAGGATTTCTCGTTTGAATCGCTTAAGAAAAGCTCTTTTTAGTAAGGTTGGCTTATACAAGAAAAAAGCTCAACATGGCAAATCCCACGAAGAGTGATTATTGCCCCAAAGTAAATAGTTTCACACTGCCTATAATTAAAAGCACTTGAAAGTTAAAACCATGAAGATGAGGTTAAAACTTTTTAAAAATGGTACTTATCTCGATTTCATGTTGAAGTCGGAGTTTCTTGAAGACTATCTAGCCAACATGGCGTAGAATAGAGTGAGCCTCTTAGTTTGAGGAGGCTAAGCTCAAGAAGAGCTTTGACTGATCGAGTCAACTGCAGACGAAGAAGTGAGTGCAGCTCAGCGGAGCAAGGAGAGACCACGGAAAGGGGAGAGAGTGGGGGTAGGAAAACAAAAGGTATACATATCAGCATAACCAACATTACAACAAAAAATTGATCTTCTCTTGCTGAGCTGGTCTTCAAGGAGTTGACAACAGTATCTGGTAGCCAAATGGATGTGGAATTCCTCTTGCGCGAGGAAGAGTTGAAGAGCTTCAGAGATTTGTTGTCATATGACGCTAGGTGGATCACAGAATATATATCTGAAACATACTCACACAAAATATAAGAAATTTGCACATAGAGGAGAAAACAAATGATCACTGTTGGTGTTTGACAAAAAGGAAGGAAAGAACGTGCAAAAGCATTCAAATTTGTAATCTCAGGTACCGTGCATTCCAAGAATGCACCAACTGTTCTGAGAGGTTTCAGACTAAGGAGCGACAAGATGCCATCCGGGCTTCTGGGGGCGTTTGCACCTTTGTTCGCTCTGACTGCTATAGTGAAGAGTTTCCACTCACCACTGACCTGGAAGCTATTGCAGGTCGCGTGTCATTGCCTGTTATGACAACAATTTGTAACGTGTACCTTCCACCGAACCAGACCCTTGATATTAATAACGTCTTTGATCTTGTCGATCAACTTCCAGTCCCTTTCCTTATCGTGGGTGATTTCAACTCCCATCACCCCCAATGGGGATCACCAACTTCCTGCCCCAGAGGAAGGGACGTGGAGGGCCTAATTCAAGGGTTGGTTTTATCGATATTAAATTCCGGGGAAGCTAGCCATTTTATCATAGCGCATGGCACGTACTCGTGTAGCCGTGCTCTGGTTCCCCTGTTTGGTTGGTATGTAGGCTACACGATTACCTCCGTGACAGTGACCATTTTCCGATAATTCTTACTCTTCTTAACCAGTAACCCGTGGAGTTCCCCAGTCATTGGGTCCTAAAACGGACCAATTGGCCATCGTTTACCGAACGAGCTGTGTTTGTTGATCTTGATTGCCGGAGCGTCGATGACGAGGTACAGCACATCACTGATGTGATACTTGCTGCCCCGGAGGAGTCCAGTCCATCATTTTCTGGAACTCCTCGTCGCAAATTCGTCCCCTGGTGGACTGAGGATATTGCAGCGGCAATAAGAGACCGTCGTCGAGCTCATAAGCACTATCGTCGGCGTCCAACCATGGCCAATTTGGTGGCGTTTAAGAAATTTCGTGCCAAGGCACGGATTCTTATTCGCCAGAGTAAGAAACAATCCTGGGAACGGTATGTGTCGTCTATTACGGCACATACTCCGTCCTCTCAAGTGTGGACTAAACTACGACGCATTTCGGGCATTCAGATATCTTCTACTGTACCGGGAATTTCCATTGATAATAAATTGGTTCCAGATCCTTACAGCGTTGCAAACCATCTTGCATCGTATTTTGCGGATATATCCGGTGCCGATAACTATGATTCAGATTTCGTTGCTTTGAAGCGCGAGGCAGAAAGTTCCCTGCTCAGTTTTGCTTCCCGCGCTTCGGAGGAGTACAACGTGCCCTTTACGGAGTGGGAACTCCATGGAGCGCTGTCGCTCTGCAGGGACACGTCTCTCGGCCCGGATAATATTCACCAACCAGATGCTTAAACACCTTAACGATGAGAGCATTCGTTATTTGCTCGGGGGGTTTAATCGTATCTGGTTGGAAGGCGTGTTCCCAGCGCAATGGCAGGGAGGTATAATTATACCTATCCTGAAGCCCAACAAGGATCCCAATTTGACAGGTAGTTCCAGACCTATTTGTCTCACAAACGGTCTGTGCAAGCTCTTTGAGAGGATGTTCAATCGGCGACTGGTGTGGGTCCTGGAGAAACGAGGACTCCTATCTGAATACCAGTGTGGTTTCAGGGCGTATCGGTGTACCAACGACCATATGGTACGCCTGGAGACCGCCATACAGGACGCTTTTCTCCGGAGACAGCACCTCGTCGCTGTTTTCTTTGACCTCGAGAAGGCCTATGACACTACTTGGCGTTACGGCATCCTCTCTACCCTGCATCAAAGGAAATTCCGAGGTAACTTGCCGGTCTTCGTTGCGAATTTTCTGTCCCTTCGCCTATTCCGTGTCCGAATATGGGGGACATATTTGCAATATCATGTACAGGAAAATGGAGTCCCTCAGGGATCGGTGCTTAGCGTAACATTATTTGCGATTGCCATAAACGGTATAGTCGCTGCTGCTGGTCCAGCAGCGGTACCGTCGCTATATGTAGACGACTTCGCTCTACATTGTAGTGCGCAAAATATGGCGGTCGCTGAATGATAGCTACAGGGTATTTATTTTTGCTTGGTAAGGACAGTCTCGCTCACGCGCTCCGCCAGTGACAGCTCAGTTCCCGGCTGCCGCGCGCGTATAGACGGCAGAATACGGTGCTGAAAATCAGCACCATGCATTTTTACTCACCATGCTTACAGTAGATGCTGAAAATGTTCCCCATCCGCTGCCAAACATTACCGGCATCTCCTTATGAAATTTCCGGTTACTCTGGTAAATTTAGCTTCAGTAAGGAAATAACGACATTTACGTCTAATTTTATTGTTTACTGAACCTGTACATTTCCTGCACTTTATGTACGTATTGTGCAGATATACAAGTTCACGTAAGGAATATTTTACATAAGGCATTACAGCACTACACTCAATCACAATAAAACACTACACAATACGATACACGTACACAGTAGCTTTATAAAACACTGAAAGACTGAAACACCCAATTAGCTCAGAGCTTGGACTCTACAAAAGAGCGAGAGAATACGGCTGGTGACCACGAGCCAACCTGGCCCGGGACCGGCGGCCAACGTCAAGCGAGGGTTTGCACCATAGCCTACGTGCCGCTCATAACGTGCGCTAAAACAAGACAAACGTTTCGAATGACATTTCCAGGGAGACCCATTCCTATAAATCAGAGAATAAATCAACTGGCTAAGAGGTTCAAATGTACAGGTTCAGTAAACAATAAAAATAGACGTAAATGTTGTTATTTCCTTACTGAAGCTAAATTAACCAGAGTAACCGGAAACTTCATAAGGAGATGCCGGTAATGTTTGGAAGCGGATTGGGAACATTTTCAGCATCTACTGTAAGCATGGTGAGTAAAAATGCATGATACTGATTGTCAGCACCGTATTCTGCCGTCTACACGCGCGCGCGACAGCCGGGAACTGAGCTGTCACTGGCGGAGCGCGTGAGCGAGAATGTCCTTGGCAAGCAAATATAAAGACCCTGTATAACAAGCTATTCGGAGAGTGGAACCCTGGACACTAGAGCATGGCTTTCGGTTCTCAACCGCTAAGACCTCGGTTGTCCATTTCTGCCGAAAGCGCACTCTCCATCCTGATCCTGAGCTTTATCTGGGCAATGTAGCTTTGCCTGTTCTTGCTACGTACCGGTTCCTTGGGCTCCTTTTCGATCAGAAGTTAACGTGGGAGCCACACGTGCGGTGCGTTAAGAAACACAACGTGTTGCGGATTCTTAGCGGCACTTCGAGGGGGGAGGGGGCAGACCGCACGATGCTCCTACGTTTCTATAAGGCACTTATTTTATCTAGATTAGACTATGGCAGTGTAGCATATAGTGCTTGTTAAACTGGACAACGGCGCACAGTGTGAGATTTTGCCCATCCAGGGGAACTTGATTCACTTATCTGTGGCAGATTTTGGTTACCTCTTGAATTAATATAAAGTTTTTAATTTGTAGTTCGAGATTTAAAATGTTGTTTTTTTTTTGTCCAAGAATAAAATAACACACACGTTTGACAAACGTAAGGCACGAATTTGGCTAGTGTTCCCGTCAAATATACAAAATATATATTGCTCTTGGCTTTTGATGCAGCCAGATTCATTGAGATTAAACTTTGGTGACAATGGGAACAAAAAAAAGTCCTCTCGGCACGCCGGAAGGCGGAGGTAGATTTCACCGGACAAACTAGGGCATAGGCGAAAATAGGCAGAATATGCAGGTTTTCGCAGAAGGATCAGACCTAATTTATTGCGAGAAAGTATTTTATAATTGGAGATTAATTAACTTAGTTTTTCGTCATTTTATGCATATTTTAAACATTTTATTGTCTTATGATGACGGTAACCTTCTTGTCATTTGGAGTCCATTTTTATACTTGTGGTCACACTGTCCTTATGCAAGGTTTCGACACTGATGTGTAACTATGTAACGGTCTGTTACTTGTTCACGCAAAATTATATCTCCCGCAGAGATTTTGGTTGGTTCCTCAGTTTAGGGGCTGCAACAGCGCGGTCATGTAACCCCGTGTACTTTGGGTGAGTGTAGAATCTGTTTGATAAGCGGTGTGAATTGTGATGGCTGTATTAGTCTGTAATTCAGATAAGGACTGCAGACGGTCAATTTCAAGCAGTAGTTCCTAATTTTGCTACCAGATACTACCGTCAACGACACCTACCTGTGAACTTGGCTACTAGATGCCACCACATCCAGCAACTCGCAACGAACGTTGGAACTTCCCCTCCAAAGGAAAGCATACTGAGGGATTTGTAGCGCTCTTTGAAAATCCGACGACATTGGCCGGCTTTGAACCCGCAACCTTGGGCATAGAAGTTCAGCATGCTACCAGTTACGTCACCGAAGCCGCTTCACACTTAGTCAGATGGGAATCTGATCTCGTGCAAGTGCGTTGTCATGGCGACGTCTGATGGCTCATCCCTCATCAATTTAGTAGTGTTGCCATGGCAACTACTGATAGCTCTTGGCATTTTCTTCTAATTCCGAAATCATTTTGTTCATCCCTTGGCGTAATGGTGGTTCATATCAAAAATTATTTCAGACAAAAGTTTTAGGTACCGTAATTATTTGGGGAATATTGTCAATTTTGTACGGTTTTGATATTGTGCCTATTAAGAGAGATATGATTAATGTTTCCCGAAAAACCCACTTTTTCCCACCCCTTTGTTCAATGGTTGGTGCTATAAAAAAACTTCAAACATAAATTTTTGGGCTTTATCCGACACATAGTATGAACTTTGAACGGATTCGATATTTCACATATTAAGAGAGTTATAGCAATATTTCACTTTTTCGAAAAAAGCCGCCCATTTTCATCCCCTTCGACCGATTTAGCCCAGTAACGAACTCAACCGAGATTTTATACGTATACATATTCGGTAAAACATTCAAAGTGAACGCAGCTCGACGGGAGAAGCACTAGGCCTGCCCTTGGTTTAAGCTTGTGCGAAGTATGCCGCAGGCATCCATGTAAAGTTAGGTGTATAATTTCTAGGTATATGGAAGGGATGGGAATGCATCCCTGGGATGCAACACTATTGTCTTTATTCCTAGCTTCCTGGGCCTCTTCTGATAGCTGATAGATACTTGAGGCTATGATGTCTTTACCGTGATACAAAACTTTATGAACGCTTGTTGGCATATAATATCAGGTATAGGGTGTCAAATACATTTCTAACGTAGAACGAGCATACTCACTAAATTTATCTGCATCAATCGGGAAACCACAATTAAGAGATTCTAAAATTACATGAAATCTCTTTATCAATTCTACATTTACTCGTTATTTCTGATGATTATTCAGTATTTCTGTATTGCCATCATTCGTGTTTCCTGATTGTTGCTTGGGCATATCTACTAATAGCCCGAGCTGACAACAAAATTCCTCTTGGGCTTTTTTTTTCACTTCCATTTTAGCTTTGTTTTCTTTGCCGCGAACCTGCCACTTCATAATATCCAGTCTATACGAGATGTGGAGTATACATTCGTAAAACCGTATCTAAGAATGCAGGGGTGGCAGTCCAAAAGTCAAAAATGTTTGTTGAACTTCTTTCTGGGATAGAGTACGAAGGTTATTCATTTCGTTCGGTTGAGCTCCACACAAATAACATCTTTGGGTTGAGGAACTATCAGATACTGCATTATAAATTTTTCCGTCAATCATACAAAACATCATGTTAGGCTTGCAGATGAATTCCCTGTTGCCCACAGTTATTATAATAGGAGTGAGATTAGCTATTTGTCCTTCAACTTTCTGTACTTTGCTTTTTACAGCATCCACTGTTTCTTTTGTAAAAACAAACTTTATGCGGTGGCAATATCTAGTTGAAGATGGAGTTGGATTTTGCCAAATTACAGATTTATGGTTGTCGTTTACACTGTAAATTTGAATAGGTAACATGGAGATGCTGAACAAACTTTCGTCTGTTGATTGTTCATCTGCAAATTTTTGACACACTCTGTTGGGCACCGTCACAGCCCCACTTAACAGCAATGTTAATGTTACTAACAACACCGGGTAAAGTCTTGAGTACATCTTCTTGGGCTTTACTAAGGCTTGCTACAGTGTGCTCAAGAAGAGTCTCCAATGAAATTTCAGCGGATATTTCAGTGATTGTAATATTGTTAGGATAACAAAGTTTCTTAGCATCCTTTACTTTATCGTACGATGGATAAATTTTACTGCCGATTTTTTCTTGCTTGATTTCGCACAATATTGTATTGGTTCGTCGAAAGATTTTCATCAACTAATAAAGCTAATGCTTCACCTGCGGACAACTTAGGTGACACTTAATGCGAAGAATTTCGAGCTTTCTTGAAGTTTGTGCCCCTTGTAGGAGAAGAAGAACAAAGCTCCTTCACGATTGCAGCCGAGTCGCGTTTTCCCGCCTTGCGCAATGAGAGTTCAAATAGCCTCCGACAGTTCTTCATGACTTGTAGATTCGACAAGTGCTTTGATTTCTCTAGTCTGAACTTTGGAGGAACAATCTTTAAAGGATTTTTGAGGTCTACCGGCCTTGGTTGGTTTAATCGAAGGATCAGTTGCAAAATTAAAGTCGACTTCATTGTCCAACCAAGTCGCGTTGTGGTGTAAAAATCTCCCCCGATGTCGATTAGCTTTATCCCATTTAACTTGTATACTGTGTACACACTTCCTTATTTTTGTTTTGAACTAGACGAAATTTCCGTGACTCCCGTTTGTTCCATTATAAAGTTTGAAAGAACTTCTGACTTGTTTGTGTGAGCTTTTGCCCACTCATCGAACATAGCACGCCACGTAAACACGGGAGCCATTCTGAAACTGACAGGATATTTCGATCGTTGCTAGTATTATACTTAATAAGCTATAATGTGAAACAAATTTCAGGTCGGAACACGATGGAACACCTGAGTAGAATCCTCTTTGGATTTCAAGAAACTACAGTAGTTTCTGTTCATGACAAGCCTCCTTTCAAAACAACATTGTAACCTAACCCTTCAATAAAATTTTAAGTTAACATACAAAATCTTACCTTCAGATATCAGCAATAAGATTGAAGCACAGCACTGACCACTCTGCGTCACCAGTCGAATAAACAAACTGCACACTGCACGGCTGTTGCAGGGCTCTGGGAGCGTACGCGTGTTCACTTTGTTTTAAGCCCCATTTGACAGACGTTGCGGGTGACTATAATACAAGTACCTAGCATTTTCTTTTGACTGGGATATTTAGCGAACTAAATGTCATGTATTTTGTGAAATATAACATGGTCGGGAAATTGAGTAAAGTTCTCCTAGATAGGCAAAATCTCACACTGTGAGGCTGGCGACGGGAGCCTTTCGGACGAACCCAGTCGTCAGCTTGCTCGCCGAGGCTGGCGTACCTCCTGTACACCGGAGGCGCCAACAAGTACTGCTGACCTAAGCTGCAACTATTCGACAGATGCCACTTCATCCAAGCTATCCGTGTTTGTTTACCAATCCGAATCGCCGGCTGTATGATGCGCTCGCCCGAGCCACTCGGCCGGCGGGGATTCGCTTGGATGACTCATACCGGCAGTTCTGATTTTCTTCTGTCTCCTGTATCGTCCTAGTACCTAGCAAGGCCCCTCCGTGGATGGTCTCTCACCCTGATATCATCCTGGATCAGCACATCGACCCCAAGTCGGACACGGACTCCTCCGTCCATCAGGGCTTCTATTCACGGACGTTTCGAGGGTAAACGAGAAAGTAGGCTGTGCATTTGTGGTTGAGGATCGTCGGTTTCTCTTTTCCCTTCGCGATGCCTGTGGCGTGTACACAGCGGAGCTCTATGCCATCTTAGAGGCTCTGCGGTACAAGTTATTGTGTGTACTGACTCTCTGAGTGTGCTGCAAGCGATCGATGTGTGTTTCCAGAAACACCCGCTGGTCCAGCGTCTGCACGACCCGCTCGTCAGTGTGTGTAACGCTGGAACCAGGGTGACCTTTGTGTGGCTACGCACTCCCACTTGCTAAAGAGAGAAGACCCCCTGTGTGTACTTGCGGGGCCCACCTAACCGTGGCACACATTCTCTTGGGGTGTGTGGATCTGGCCGATCTGCGACGGACTCTCAAACTGCCTAATACCCTCTCCCTTATTCTCCTTGATAACGGGCCCGCAGGAGACCTCGTCATCCGGTTCATGAGGGAGAGTGGTTACTTTTTTAAGTTTTAATGTAAGTTAAGACTTTTAATTCAGGTTAAGTGCTTGCGTTCATCTATTTTATTGTTCACTATGCCTTATTTGTTTTATTGTTTTTTACCATCCACCTTTTATTCTTTTTATTCAATTAAGGCATAATTGTTGGGGCTCACTGTCTATTTTATGTAAACCATTTTCGTTTCATCCATGGCAGTGAGCTGTTTTTATCTACATCCT
The DNA here is from genome assembly GCA_946902985.2 of Meconema thalassinum. Taxonomy (NCBI): domain Eukaryota; kingdom Metazoa; phylum Arthropoda; class Insecta; order Orthoptera; family Tettigoniidae; genus Meconema; species Meconema thalassinum. The sequence goes on from OX336390.1 coordinate 9,256,362, forward strand.
TTCATTTCACTCCATTTCATTTCATTAGGGGCCGATAACCTCGATGTTAGGCCCCTTATCGTCATCATCAACAAACTGCAGAGGTAAAGGTTGCCAGATTGAAGCTTGTTACAGTGTCAGAGTGGGCTATAGCGATCAAAGACCCCTTGTCACAATTTGATTCAGCATTGCTGCCAAGTCTACTTGTTGCCAAAGAGAGCTTTGTATTTCCACCATCGATGACGTAAGCACAACCTACTTTCTCATCCACCTTCGATTACGAGTATAATATTCCAGCAACTGGAACCTACAGCCAAACGAGCTATGGAGTTGTATTCCAACCGGCTGTGTGGCTCGGTGGTATTGGGCACTAAAGAGAGATGTTGCAGCATTTGATGTACATTGGCATATGTTAACAGCATTATGCTACTGTCTAATCAAATGAAATGCAACGCCCAATTAAGCGACTAGGCTAAAATTTGGCTTTTACAAGGTTGCCGGCCAAGCTGAACTGCATGGTCAGCTCCCCAGATAGAGCTACTAAGAAATGTAAGCATGTTAAATTTCCTGTAACATGCCATTTTTAGTTGCCACATTAATTTGCTCCCAAAATGGAACCATAGGAAGCGATTAAGTGTCAACCACTGGCAATATGATGTTGACAGTACTTGTTAACTGACAAACCCCACCTAGATGAATTCCATAGCAACTCTTATCCTGTTCTTGTACATTTCAGTGCTATCAATAAAATTGTACAAGCAGATAAATGTCACGGCTAAGTAATTAAACTCCAGCAAATCATTCACACACCTGTGTGAAACTCCACGACAGACATGGCAAAAACCTAGAAGATTTGCTGGAGAGAATATCATATGTTGATGATGGTGAAATATTTTGATAATATCCTATTATCAAGAAAATTGCATAATTTTCTATAACAAAAACAAAATGAACAAATTTAATCACGTTTATTATAAATATAATGAACAAAAATACAGCAAATTTAGAACAAGGAACTGTTGAAAACTACTAAGAATTTATAAAATTATAACATTTTAGCGAAAGCATCTGCTCTATAAGTGGCAGGGTTGGAGTTTACTTCAGCAGCCCTGAAAGAGAAACAACAAAACAATCAGCAAATGACATGAATATAGTAGTAGGGGAGCCCAAGAGGCGCACTTTCACTGGTGGGGGGATCCTACAGATTTTCAAAAATGTAAAAAAAGGTCACAAAGAAATACCTGGGCGCTTCAGATATTAATAGCGCGTTTCTCATGACGGAGGATTATTAATCTGCCGGTTTGCATGGTGGGGGTGGCCGTACTAAGGGGTTGAAAATGGGAAAAAAAGGAAATTTATTCGAGCGCGTCAGATATTCAGAAGGGAAGTTAAGTAAGCCATAAAGGAGCGCCTATTAAAAGACTGACGATTTGGACGCGACCAAAACTCATGGCCGATTATTGAAAATGCAAAATAAAAAATCATGACTTTGAAATACTTGAGCGCGTCAGATTAATACACAGCTGGTTCAGCTTGATGTCGTGCTGACCCACTATCTGGCAATTATGTGGCGGAATTTCCTTAATCTGAAGGGTTGTTAAAAATAATTTTTAATTTTTTTAAATTACTGAATGTAATAAATACAATTAACAGAAAATAATATATACCGTAGTCGAACTTCCAGAAGTCGAACTTCTTTATCTCGAATTTTCGATAACTGGAAGTAATTTTCATTTCCCGGCGGTATCGTATCTTATTCACATGCTACATTTGTTCTATAATTCAAAGTTCCATTACTCAAATATTTCAATAACTAGACGAATATTTCATTCCCCAGGTGTAAAATATTTTTCTATATCTGGAAGTTGGGGTGGAAATACAATTGCCTTGAAGACTGGAGTTGTGACTTGGGGCTTGGAATATGAGATTTTTGTTCACCTTGGGTGCGGTACGGTATTTGGAGAAGATATTTCTGTCAGTATTGTGTGGTCTGCTACATTCCAGAGCAGTCTGAGGGCAAGGAGACGGGTTTGGATCAATGTGCACCTCAGGCAATAACAGTAAGAGGGAAACTCCGGCTATTTATGGCATGCCCGCACCCTTCGTGTCCTTGGCTGATAAGCCTCGTGAGAGAGCACTGTCCTGTAGTTTCTTACCTACTGTGTAAATCAGTAATGCAAACACCATGGAGAAGAAACGTGTTCTGAAATGTTTAAGTGCAAGTACAAAATTACAGTTAATTCACGAAGTGGAAAAGGGTGTGAGAAGGAAGAAAGATATTGCGGCATTCCAGCTAACACACTGTCAACGATTATGAAAAATAAAGACAAGATTGCTAGTGCTATTCAGTAGTCACGTTTTTCATCGGAGAGGAAACGTTTTAAGAGCTCAAGTTACCCTCAGTTGGTGGAAGCTATGTTTAAGTGGGTAAAGTGTATGAGGGACAAAAACATTCAACTTCTAGGCTCCATATTTCGTGAAAAAGCATATAAATTTGCCGAGGAGTTAGGCATAGCATCGTTCCAGGCTAGTACAGGATGGCTAGATAAATTTAAACATCGAAACGGAATTGTACAGAAAGTTATGTCAGGTGAAAGTGCTAGTGTATCTGAGGTTGACTGTGAGGACTATCGACGAGACGTTCTACCAACTCTACTGGCAGATTACGACCCTCGTGATGGTTTCAGTGCCGATGAAACTGGTCTGTATTTTAAATGTTTGCCAGAAAAGACCCTAGCATTTAAAGGGGAAACGTGTAACGGTGGGAAATGAAGCAAGGAAAGAGTGACAGTAATGGTTGCGACAAATGTGACTGGTAATGAAAAGTTAGAACTCTTGGTAATCGGTAAGTCTGCGAAACCAACGTGTTATTCAGGAGTAAAATCATTACCTGTGGACTATCAAAATAATTTAAAAAAGCATGGATGACAAGTGTTTTTTTTACCACCAAATATGACGTCAAAGTTGCAGCCTGTGGACCAAGGTGTTATAAAAATCACCACTACAGAAAGAAATGTGTCCAACGGTTATTGAGAAACGTTGAGACAGGAAAACAACTCAACAATATCAATCTACTGGATGCTGTTGTGATGTTGCAGACGTCATGGTACGATGTAACGGAAAAAGAATTGCAAACTGCTTCCACAAAACCGGTTTTGTCAAAACTGAATTCGAGTTTCAAGAAGAAGCAGATCTGGATGAACCTGTGCGTGAAGAATGGTCAGATTATCAAAAGGTTCTTTCTTGTGAAGAAGATTACGACTCTTTCATTAATGTTGATGCACATGTATTAAAAACTGAGCAACCGTAACAGCTGTTCTCACCATCTCGACACTTACTTCATCCACTCCAGGTGCTTTTCCTCCTTTCATTGTCCTTATTGCTTCTTCCACTTCCTTCCATTCCAGGTCCTTTTCATCTTCCTCTACATTACATAATTCCTCATCATTCTTCTTCATATTCCCATTTGGATTCAGTTACTCCTCAAAATACTCCTTCTTGTATTGTACCCAATCGGAGATGGTACAAGACCGAACCTAGGACTATTTGATGAAAGGAAAAGAGCTGTGCTGTAGGAAGATTTTTTTTTACCAAGAGTTAGCATGGAGGCAGATGCTAAATTAAAACGCTCCCAGAAAGAAAGAAATACCATTAACTCGGACAGTTTTTAATACTGTATAAACAGAAAAGCTATTAAGACGTGCTTCAAAAGTAAGATTTCGTTGAGGCAAGAGGTACTTGACATTCCACGGACGAAGCAGGAATAGAAGGCTTTATGAGCATATAAACGTCGAGTCGCGAGGGGACTACCTTTGAATTTTATGGTAATTACGCCTGAGAGGGTGGCCCCAAATAACGCAATCCAGCATTAAAATATGAATCGAGAACGTGGAATAACTCGTGTTGCAATCAAAGATTGCCAGAGAACATTTAGTACAGCTAGAAACGTGAAATTATAATTACAGATCCACGAGTTTCTAAAGAAAAGGGATTTTTTAGTATATTTAAAGTTCATAAGACATGCCTGGATAAAAACTGATGACTAAGGTGACGTCAATTGAAGTGATCGGAGACCGCGGAGAGAAAGAGTAAATTCACCAGGCCCCTGAACGAGAATAATAACGTTTTTTATTAATTAAAAATCAACGCACGAACGGTTTTTAATCAACTAAGGATGGATCAAACATTTATGATATCCCTCACATATAGGTAAATTTAGAAGGTGATCAGAGCAGAGAAACAGGATTTGAGCTCCAGAAGTCATTATGGAACTACGTTTTGTACCAAATCAGATATAAGGCTGTTGAGCCGAGCTAAGTACAGTCATCTACAGTCTTCTAAGGACCTCGAAGGGGGAGGTCACGTTACAGTCTTCTTTGAGAACCGCGGAAGAGGCACGTCACGTCATCTAGAGTTCGTTCGAACTTTGACAGTAATCTATCGGACCGAGTTGGGTCATGTTACGCTATACAGTCATTTCATATGCCTCGGTGCAGGCACGTTATAAGTACAGTCGATCAAGAACCTCGGAAGAGGGCACGCTAGACAGTCTTAAATAGACCTCAGTGGAGGCAAAGTACGTTACAAGTTAGTTATCAGTGAACTCCGAAGTGGAGACACGTAGGTTCGAGACCACGTTAATACAGTTAAAGAACTATAGTGAAAAGCTGCGTTATGGAAACTGAGACAATCAGCGGAAAAGTGATCCCAGAGGGGAGCCGAATACAAGTTATTGCGTCAATTCAGACAAGTTATACCAGGTTAGAACGCTGAAGAACATTGGTTTAAAAGTAAAGTGAAATACTGAGAAGAGTATACGTTAAAGAAAACCAAGCGCTAGCGACAGAAGGACATTAAAGAAGGTCTAGCTTGTGGGAACGATTCACGATAAAAGTGGGATAAAGGACAGAATTACGGCGAAAGCTAATCGACAATTTAACGCCGAAAGTAATAAAGGAGTGATAGGAGCTCCGTACAAATGAACAGTAGGAATACAGACGAAGGGAACTGTAAGGGAAAGTAGGAGACACACTGGAGAGGGAGGACACACGTTCAACGCCAGGAGGAGACAGTAGGTGAGAAAGACACTTGCGGTAGGAGCGTCAGACGGGAATCGCCAACAGTTGTGGGAAACTTTCACCAGCAACTGAGATGCGATGCGTGTAAACATAATAATAAGTGTTATTCGGGATATTTATATGTGTTTAACAAGTAAAGTGTTCTATCAAGAAAAATGTGTAATGTTAAAGTAAGTGTTATGAAAATAGAAAGTGTAAGTGAATACGCAAATATGTGTGCTAAAAATAAATGCAAGATGGGCGAAATCGTCCGTAAATATTGGTCATCGGCCCAAACTACAACTGGGGTAAGTAATGAAACTTTCATTACATTATATCATGTCAAGCACTAATTAAATGAGTAATTAATAAATGGTACCGAATACCATGAACAGAATATTATTGATTGTGAAAGTGATAAATGAGTTGTATGAAATGTAAAAACAAAGAAAACCCGAAATGATAAACGAGACCTAATTAACGATATTTTAGAGGAGAAATCCAATAGATAATTGTACCTATGACAGGTTGATATGTCATGTAAAGTGTTGGAAATAGCGGTGGATAAGAGCACCTGAATTAAAGCATTAATACTAATTGAAAGGATTAAACGATTGTGGTTCTATATGCCGTACAAATTGAAAGGTTTAAATAGTAGTGGTTTTGTAAACCGTAATAATTGAAAGGATTAAATGAATGGTGGTTTTTGACACCTTAATAAAGTAATTGTAAAAGTAATAGGCTGTTATGCCATGATGAAGGAAAGTTGTACAAAAGGAAGACCGGTTAATAAATCGAAATATGAGTGACGATAACGTCCGGGAATAAATACATGTGTGATGGGAATCCAAGCTGATATAATGTTGCCATAAAAAGGGCCAAATAACGATAATACTGTATAATGAATGTAGCGACAAGCTAGTGATATATATACGTGTCCTAACCCGCATTATACGGGAGATATGAGTTACTACGTCGGATCGTCGGATTGTGTTGTATTGGGTTGCGACCATTGGGAGACGGGGTTCTCGCCAAAATAGCATTGTATTGAATTGTTGTTGCATTGTGAGACTGATCGGGAATGATGAGTATCTCCGACTCAGCATTAGCATATGTGTCATGTAAGACTGGGGGTAGTATAGTGGTTTCTAAGGTACCGACAACAGGGGAGACAGTAAAAGAACTGGGTCCGAGCCGAGTCGTGCACGACCACATCCCAAATCTTATCTCCGACAAATAAATAGGTTATATTATTGCGTTGTGAGTCTGACAGTGTATGAATGAGATCTACAGGTCAGCCGTGCCAAGTGTTGTGTGTGTTATTAAAATCTCCGAATTGAATGCATTGTTATAAGGAAACACGGGATAAAGTTATGGAAAGTAAGGAAGCAGTATAATTTTCAGCAGGTAAAGCGGGTGTTAAGACTTGAATTTCCATAGAGAAAATGAAAGTGAAATAGTAGCAGTTGTAAAGGGGATGAGAAGTGAAGAGTCTAGACTGGAGTGTTTGTTATGGTCGTAAATATTAACTTGAAGGACGAATGGGAAGGCGAGTAACCGGTCTTGGCCCACACAGAGTAAGCGAGGGGAGTCGCACAATGAGCGCGTTGTAAAACAGAACCAGATTTTAGAGCATGTATTGGCAATTATACTTTGCAGAGTAAAATATTAAATGGTAAATGATATAGTAATCAACACTAGATATTTGTGTTGCTGGGGTTAAGACAAACGTCACCAGCTAAAATTAGAATAAATTCTATGAGATTTGACGAAAATGGTCAAAATAAAATGATAATGAGATAATCGATTTCTTCCTCTTAATGGGTAAATAAAATGTCTTGAATTGGAACTCGGGTGGAATAAGCCACTGGGAATGGTAAATAAATAGTGCACGACATGATATAAACAATTTAATGGCCAGAGAGAATAACACATGTGGTGTAAGAATTTGGTTCGATTCCAGACATGTCAAGTGCATATATTGTATTGCAAAGACCAGGGACCTAAGGCTTGATGGTAGTGACAGTTAATAAGCTGAAATAAGCCAAGATTAAATATTAATAAAGAAATGTAATTGGAGTTAAAGCCCAAAACGGTAAGATAATAAATGTCCCACAAGCCTTAGATGAGTATTTTAGATGTGTGATAGGCACGCTCTAAGGGTTAACAATTAATAATGCCCAGTTAAATGTATTTGTTGAAGAGGATAATAAGGGAATTAAGCAAGGTAAAACTTATAGTGATTTGGACATTTTGTCAGAATATGTTGAATGTTTTTGAGAGATTTGTATTGTTTTTGAGTGATAAATTGGATTATCCAAACTGTATTTGTTTACGTAAGATTATAATTGTTTTCTGGGTGCTTCCCTAAAGTAATAAATAATGTTTAAGTGAATATGTGAGTTTTTGTAGTAGTCTTGTTATCTGAATGTACGGGCATACGGTGGGATGAACGTAACACCCCCCGAAAGCCGTGAGTTAGTCTGGGATATGACCAAACATTCTCTGTCTTTAGACGGGCATAGGGGAGTTATATAAATGTGTGTAGGATATGAGCACTAGGTCACAAGAGAAGTCGGTCAAGACTAAGTTGAGGAATGAGATAGAGTAATGTAAAATCAGTGGACCGCGTATAGCCCACAAACCTAACAAATATAAATGTTGATAGAAAACACCCAACTAACAAAAATGGCGCCCAAGTTAGGGGAGGGTTTTCCTATGGAAAACTCGGGTTTTCCGTTTCTTTTTGCCCAAGGTTTTCAAAAATTTTATTTTATCATCTTGCTTAATGTTTGTTTGTTGATGAGTGAAGGAAGGTGTGAACGGGTACGCTATTTACATACCCGCTAGCAACTTCACTTCAAAGTTATAAAAGCAATACTACACATTTCAATCGAAGACCAACAGTTATCTCATGTGCATTACCATATTTTGGATGGGAGTAGCTCGTCTTTTCTCAATTGTATTGAAAAAAGAATGGCTATGAGCGAGGAGATGCAGAAGCTCCTGGACATGTTGAGGGAGGATAGTAAGAAAAACTTTGAAGCTATAGATAATAAGCTTCAGGAAAACCAGACAGTGATGCAGGAAAGCATTAACAAAGGGGGCGTAGAGTGCAAAGAGAACTTTGAAGGATTGAACATTAGGTTTAGTGAAATAGACATTGAAATTGAGGTCGCACAAGCAAAAGCTGATAATAATATCTTGAAGGTACAAGAAAGTATTAATGTAACAGATGTAAATCGTATCTTAGATGCGCACGTGAAAGCTAACACGCGTTTAGACGAGATCGACGACAAAATTGAAGGAATAAAAATCGAAACTAAAGGACAGATCGATAGTAAATTCCAAGAAATTAAGGAATCATTCGAAAGAACACTAGCGGTCAAGTTAGAAGTAGTAAACATGAATTTTAACGACTTAAAGACCCATGTTAATGATCAGATATAAAAGAATAGGAAGAAATGCGAAGAATCCAAGCAGGATTTAAATGAGAAAATTGATAAGTTGTCAGGGGACATACAGGCTATGGAAAACAGACGTCAAAACGATGTAGTCCAAATTAAGAATGAAATAATAGGCATCACGTTACAGGTGGAACAGAGATTAGAGGAAAACGATGAAGCGTGGGTAGATAAGCTAATTAAACCCATAGATATAAAGTTAGGAAAACAGGGTAAAACTATTTCAGAACAGGGTGAGAAAATCGAGGCACAAAAGTTACAAATAGAAAGCATAGAAGAAAATAAAACTCCTTTAAAAGTTAGTATAGGGGAATGCAATAAGAAAGCAGATCAAACTCAAGGGGATCTGACACGGTTGAAAAAGATTCAGGAGGAAACGCAAGGGGAAGTGAAGTCCCTGAAACGAGAAGTTAAGGAAATCAAAAAGGGCCTAAGCAAAGACATAGAAAACCTTAAGAAAGAGGTAGGAACAGAGCTCCAGGTGAAAATCGAAGTGAAGGAACAGCAAATCCTCGATACCAAGAAGGAGACTGATGAATAAATGGCGCATCTAAAAGAGAGCTTAAAAAGACAACAGGACGAAGTAGGCAAGCGGACAGAAAATAATGCGGATCGCATAGAGAAAATAGAGCAGGAATCATTCGCCAGACTAGAGAGAATTGAAGAACGGGTGAACCAAAGCGAAATCCGAATTATTGCCATTGAGGGAGAAAATGTAAAAGATCACAGGTCAAATAAGGGGAGTACGGAAGACTTGAGAAACAACTGGGGAGAATCGGAGGCCCAGAATATGTTTAGGAATTTCCAGGAAGGGGAAAGCCAGAACAAAGTACCAGGACCACTTTTATTCACGTCTACCCGTCACAACAATAACAATGTATCGCAAAACCAGGTAATCACAATAATCAGACCTGATTCTGAGAAACCGAAGAAATTTTCGGGTATCATATCATCAATGACCCCGAAATATTGGCTCAAAGAGGTATTTGAGTACCTCAAAGATACCAAATTTGCACCTGAACCCCAGTTACGTTCCATAGCAAAGCTCATGGACGGCGATTGTCTGTTGTGGTTCAGAAGCTTTAGGTACACCTTCGACACAGTTGACGAATTTAAAGATGCAGTTTTGAAGAGATACTGGGCGGCGGATATCCAGCAGAATTTAAGACTGGATTTATATTCAAAGAAATATACTACGAACACACCAACGCGTTATTCAGAGTACTTTACGGCTCAGCTATGTAAATTCCGAGAATTAGATTGCGCACCATCGGAAAACGATTTATGCCTAGCTATAATGAAACAGCTACCATTTGAAATTCAGAGATTCCTGATTTCATTGAACGCCAAGACAGCCATTGAGGTAGAAATAGTCCTACGCCAGTTGGACATGACAACCACGCACATGTCACCACGGCAAACTAGAACAGTGGAACATGCCCACGTAACTGAAGCTCGAACAGAAGTTATAGGAGATAAAGGAACCGATAAATCAACGAATACAGATGAAGTGAGAACAGGGCGAAACATCCCAAGAAATGGACCAGGGAATGGAACACACCATACCGGGGGAATAACAGAGGGAATTTTAGAGGAAGTTACGGAGGAAACTTCAGAAGCAACGAAAATAGAACGAATTATAATCAAGGAAATTACACGTCAATACCTTGGAATCAAAGAGGTCGAATCAGAGAGGATCGCCCGGCGGAAGGCCATGTCAAGGAAGAAATTGGAACAGGAACAATCAAAGGAATAACCAGCCGAGGGATCAGAATATAGATTATCAGGCTGAAATTGAAGAACGTCACGCAATGACACAAGCGTATTACGATGAAAGCGGGGAGGAGTATGAAAGACAGCCTAAAGTTAGATGGGGAGATGCCAAGAACAAAAGAATCTCATCCGATATCCACGATGAAGGAGGAGCTCAGAGCCTCAAATTACAGGAGCACAACCGGAGATCTGAACGAGAGGATCAAGATAAAATACGCCAAAATTTGAAGGGATAAATGAGAATGAAAATGGAGGATGGAATACCGTGCAAGTGGTAAATTGGATTGCTAGACCAGAGGAACTCATTGAGGAAAATAAAGAAGGACCAGTCGCTGTAAGAAGAGAATTACCAAGTATACTTACAAGAGTAGAAGGAACTTTAGTACGAAGTTTAGTAGATACTGGGTCAATTGTATGTTTAGTGACTCAAGCCTTGGTAAATGAACTAGAAAGGAAAGGGCGAGTGTTGAAAATCCCAATATCAGCAGTCAAAATCAAAGGAATAATTCCAGAGAGGAGTTTAGCCTGAAAATACCAAGTATTTTTAGACTTACAGATAGGGAACTTAACGTTATCCCAAAGCTTTTTGTCAGTGAGCAAGCTGCCGTATAACATAATACTGGGCATAGACTTCATAAGGGGACATAAAGTCATCATAGATTTATCCCAGAACTGTATCAAATTCAAGAATGAAGACCATAGTTCAGAAATAGATATCTCTTCATAGAAGATAGAACCTGGAGAGGGCGAACAAATATGGCATATGGAAGAGGAAAATGGTCGAAATATAGTGGAAGAAGAACTATTACTTTTAGAAAGGGAACTTAGCACATTTGCCACAGATTTTGAAAAGGAAACAGAAATCGAATTTGAGAAATGTCTACAAGAAAAGCTTGAAGAAGCAAAGATATCATTGGAAGATAAGGAAATTTTAAAGGAAATTATTGTGAAACAGAGAAATGTATTCGATTCGAAACCAGGAAGAATCAAAAATTTTAAGTATGCCTTCCAAGTAAACGATTGGACGCCGTTCCGGCAGAAACCGCGCCCTATAGCGGAAAAACATTACAAGCAGACAAATGAAGTCTTACGAAAAATGATGGAAGATGGAGTAATTGAAAAGGTTGCTACACCATACGTAAGTCCGTTGGTGGTGGTTAACAAACTGGATGGGTCAGTACGAGTATGCTTGGACGTAAGGAATTTCAATCAGAGAATAATTCCGGAAAATGACTCGGCCCCTCCAATTAAGGAAATTTTGAGAAAATTTAAAGGGAAGAAGATATTCACAAACATAGATTTAACAAGTTCTTACCAACATTTGGAGTTGGAAGAGAAAACTAGTTTGTTGACAGGATTTCATTTTGAGCAACCAGACAAAGTGTTTTCGCAGGTTGCCATTCGGATTAAAACAGCGGGATCAGCGCTCATAAGGGCATTAGACAGGAACCTTTCGGAAGGAGTGAAAGCCTGTACAATTAGATATGTTGATGACATTTTGTTAACATCAGAATCTCTACCGGAACACGTGGAAAATTTAAAGAAATTACTAAAGGATTCAGAGCAAGCAAATTTCAAGATAAACCTTAAGAAATCAAACTTTTGCCAAAGGCAAGTGACATATTTGGGTCACGTGGAGATAAGCCTAACCCATGCAAGTTGGAATCTATTAAGATGTTTCCTTGGTCAACTAAAGTCAAGAATGTTCGACAATTTTTAGGACTCATAGGGTTTTTAACAGTCATTGTCCGTCCTTGCAAGATCTACTCAAGAAGGGGGGACAATGGAAATGGACAGATGAATGCGAGGAAGCATTTGTAAAGGCAAAGCACATGTTGAATTATGTAAAATTGGGATACCCCGATCATAGCGAAAAGTTTGTCAAACTGATGCTTCTCAAATAGAAATAGGAGCCATGCTATTTCAAGAAACTAAGGATCAGCCAGGCGGGAGAACTAATTTAGCGTTCGCATCGAGAAGATTAAAGCCTCATGAGAAAAACTATACCATTAGCGAGATCGAGCTTCTTGCAATATTGTACGTGTTACAATATTGGTGCAAGATAGTTTATGGATTTCAAATCATGTTAAGAACCGATCATAAAGCCTTGACGTTCTTAATGAAGACGGACTTATCCAGTCAACAATTAATGTGATGGGCATTGTACATCCAACAGAACGACGTAGAAGTCGAGCTAAGGTTAAGTCTTTAAATATTCCCTCTCTTACGTGTTCAAAGCTGTTACCCCTTGAATAGTTTGCCAAAACATTAAATATGTATTTATCATTACATAAAGTATGAAAGCAAACTTAATTAATTATGAATGGCGTTTTTTGGTTACTGTTCAATGTAGATAGAATATTTGCATTAAATAATAATTAAATACAAAATGCTTTGTTTGTTGTCTTGTGTTATTAATACATTGGTTTAAAGAGTCTAACGTTAGGGACAGTGTTCACTTTCCATGTCGGTAATTTATATAGGCTAGAAGGGTGGTGCTGCACACTTCTGATGTGGATTTTCAATTTTATTGTGCATAGCCTATTTCATAGTATTTTCCTGTTACCTTTTTTGTCTTTGTGTTTGACATTGTAACTACAATAAACAACACACTCTATCTGGGGTTTGTGTATCGAGTATCGCCAAGCCATGTTAAAGCAATAGTTATGTCAGGTAAGGGGTTTGAACTCTTGCTTCCTTGTACAGGATCAGTTTTCACTTAGCAGCAACCCATAATACTTTGAAACATGTCACGTCTCATTACAAAATGTCAACTGCATCGTGCTGCTGGCTAGTGACTAGCAGACCGTGGAACAGAAACAGTGTCACCATGTTCATCCTTTAAAAAGATCCAACATTTATTATTCTTTTTCTTATTATTGTTCATCAAAAGCGGTATAAAGTTGCATTTGTAGCGTAGTGGTTAGCATAGTTAGCTGGCACTTCAAAGCTCTTGGGTTCAGTTCCCAACTTAAACAGAAATTTTTAAAAGTGGTTTGAAGACTAAAACAAATCTACTCAGTCTCGTGTGGTTCAAATAAGTAGAGGGGGTTTGATTCTCACTTTAACCATAGAGCACCAAGTTTTTTAAATTTTTTTAGAAAACGATGATAGCCATTTGTTCATTTTTTTCATTTTCACATTTCACACATTGCCATTTGAGAAGCTTATTTCCAAAAGATACTAAATCCAAAAAAATCGAATTTGAGATTATGCTGGAAAACGTACGTTGGTAGGAAGCTCCATCATATGAAAGAAAAAGAAATTGCCAAAACGACCTAAATCCATAACAAACAGGGCATTAAAAATCTCGTTTGATGCCAATAAGTACCAAATCCTGTGGCATGAATGTGCCAATACGTACCATATCCATGCAGCCAATGAGATCCATTTCTTTTAGTACTGGATAATATTTTCCATTGTCCATTTCACAAGTTATTTACCATAGTTTCTTTTTTTTTGCCGAACTGTCTGTTGAGGTCATTAGCATAAATACATGTGAACCAGGGGCGTATATACATTATTTTTTGGGGGGTAGGGGGCTGACTATTGTGAGTATTCTCAGGGGATTGTCAACCAATATCTTATAGCATATAACTTTGTGTAATTATTTTAGATAAGAGTTAATTGTAAAATTCTACGTCTATACAGCCTACAATTAGTGGCAATACAACGCAAGACACAAATACAATTTTATACTTAATGAATTTTCTATTATGGCCCATGGAATATGAATGGCCAATATCTAAATTTATTAAGCAGAAAGTTAAACAGTTTTTTTCTTCCTTACAAATTGATAATTAATACTCAAAAGTACAACTACAACATGATGCATCAGCTCAACGTTGTTGGGTATTGGGAATGGGAAAATGACTATCGATGAATCCACACAATGTATAACAATGCCAACAAATTTCTGTAAAATTACAGCAACCCCAGACGAATTGGTTCAGAACGTTTTCCCAAATATCGCACAGAATTGGAAACACCATCAGTGACTCAGTGCATGTGCTATATTAGCAGTCAAAAACAACGATGTCGATACCATTAAAATTGCAGCATTCGAAAAGAAATACCAAGTGAAACGAAAACGTATATGTCCATCAATACTGTAATGAATCAAGACGAAGTTATCAATTATCCTACTGAATTCCCTTGATTTGCCAGGCATGCCGCCACACGTTTTAACATTGAAAATTGGCGTGCCTATCATTCTTCTCCGAAACATCAATCCACCACGACTTAGCAACGGTACCAGGCTTTCAGTGAAAAAGATGATGAACAACATCATCGAAGCTCCAGTTTTAAATGGAAAATTTAAAGGAGAAGATGTACTGTTGCCACGCATCCCAATGATTCCAACAGATATGCCATTCCAATTCAAAAGTTTGCAGTTTCCGGTGCGATTCGCTTTTGCGATGACCATCAACAAAGCTCAGGGACAATTCCTATAAGTGTGTGGACTAAATTTGGAATGTTCATGCTACTCACATAGTCAGCCGTATGTGGCGTGCTCACGCGGCGGAAAGCCTTCGTATTTATTTATATACGCACCAGACAGAAAAACAGAGGCACTTCAGTAAACGAAATTACAATTCAAACATTTCATTTTATTCTTTCTTTCTTGGGCTGGTTGAGTGGCTCAGCAGTAACGTTCTCGCCTGATGTAACCAAGGTTGCAGGATCGAATCCTGGCGCAGCCAATTGGCATTTGAGGGTGTGCAAATGGGAGGGGCCATGTCGGTAGATTTACTGGCACGTTAAAGATCTCCTTCGGGCCAATATTTTGTCACCCAGGCGTCTCTAAAAGCCGCAGTTGTTAAAAGGGACGTAAAACCAATAACATTATTATTATCTTCCATTCTGTCTTTGATTGCCGAGCCGTGAATTCTGCTCAAGACTTTGTAAACTGGCTGTATTCTGTAATTATTAATTGTATGTTTGAACTAGGCAATCATCCTGTATATGAAGCAGTTGCTTTTATTGGCGACAGGTGGCACCAGCGTGCAGAGTTCTGTATGTAATGGGCTTAAAACCGAACTATCATTGTGCCGGAAATCCATGACGTAAGTCACCTGACCTACTGAATAATTACCGCACAAACCTATTGAAGGGACGTGTGCATAAACTGTTTGCTATTGGTGTTTTATCTGCCTAATAAGTGGATTGGCGGAGTTCAAGTAAGAGTTCCGTGTGGAAAACTTAGGCGGTTGAAAACAGTAGCCATCTTGGCACAATGCTATTATTCGCTTTGAACTTTAAGTGTAACTGGTAGTCTCTCGGGGAGGGGCTTTTATCTGGAAAAGGAGACGAGGATTGAAAGACCATGGATTCGATATGTTATATAATATGGAATTAATGGATCCTATGTGGAAAGTGACCTGTTCAATGTGAGTGATCTACTGGCACGGCTCTGTATTTAGTGGAGGAGTGAGGTATGGTTGTTCTTGGTTTGGTGAAAAGTGCATTAGAAGGGACAGTCCAAGGGAAAAGGTTTCAGATGCTGGATTCCATCAAGATTCATAAATCATATGAGCTGAAGACCGGATAAGGTGGAGAGATAAACTGATGTTGATGGTTGTTTATTAAATATGCTAAATGAAATGTGAGAATACATGGAGCTATGTCTTTACAATAGGGAGCGCCTTTTGACTGTCAGTTTCTTGTGCAACAGGTCTCTTATTTTCTTGTAACCCGAGATGCCGTTCTTGATAGATAAATTCCTTCATTAGTTGTTAATAGATATTTTTTTAACTGACACGTAAAAAAAACTTTAAAATCCATTATATAATGTCACGTGTGCGTTAAGTAGAACCGTGGTTTACGACTCAAACTATGTTGTATTCTTAACAGAATGTCGTTAAAAATATTTCTTGCTGTAGATGAGTCTAATACTTCCATCCCTCTGATTAGTACAATGGGCCAGGTTGTATGTGTCGACTCATGTTCTGATAAAGCCTGAGTAAAACCATTCCCACAAGGTGTCTGTCCAGAAAGAAAAAAGAAGAGATTAAATCAATGGCAAAAAAACGTGGTATCTCTAACTTCTAAATTAATAAAAACAGATGGGCTTACATCCTCGGCTGGAAGTTACGGAACTGGAATATACTCCATGTCTTAAGAGCAACAGTGAACAATTTAGAAACACGTGCAGGTCAAACGGCATGTTGCAAGCTTACCTTTTTCCCAACTGGATGTTGCTCACTGAGTAATGAAGCGAGCAGTGTCCTAGGAATATAACATAGTCTGAGTCGTTAATCACGGTTCTACTTAACGCACATATGACATTATATGAAATGAAAATCCACAGCCTGCTTCCAGTCTCCGACCGGGTCAGGAATGGAATGAATGAAGCCCCTATCTAGCGGCGAGGATATGAACTGTGCCGGCTGCCGAGGCCTGACGCACTCCTCTGGGGCAATGATTAAATGAATGACAGATGAAATGAAATGATAGTGGAGCATGTTGCTGGAATGAAATTTTGACAGGGAAAACCGGAGTACCCGGAGAAAAACCTGTCTGCCTCCGTTCTGTCCAGCACAGATCTCACATGGAGTGACCGGGATTTGAACCACGGACTCAGCGGTGAGAGGCCGGCGTGCTGCCGCCTAAGCCACGGAGGCTTCACATATGACATTATATAATGGATTTTAAAGTGTTTTTTACAGGTTTTAGTGATGTGTATGTTTTTCTTAACTGCATGTTGATATGTTTAGTAATCCTTGTTTGAGTGTTGATATGAAAGGTTCCCAGAGCCCGAAACATGTACCCTAAGGAGTGATTTATAATGAATATATTGTATTGATTGACGGAGTTCTTCGACATCATTTGTCTTACTTAATCTTACTGTCAATACGGACCTAACACGATTTCAATATGGAATCAGACAACCGTAAGAAGCACATTTGTAACGTGAAAAATTTCTCTCCACGTCTGAGGAGGTTATTGGGTCATTCTTCTTCTTCTTCTTCCTCTTCTTAGCGTCATCCCGTAGGAACGGGGTCCTCTTTTTGGATCAATGCACGCCATTTCTTGCGATCTAATGCTTCTTGATCGTAAATCTGCGTTAATAGTGTCCAGCCACAGCAATTTTGGTCTTCCACGCTGTCTCTGGCCGTCGACTGTTAGATGGTAGGCCAAGCCGATGACTGAACTTTGTGGTGCACGGACAACCTGCCCAAAGCAACAAAGTCTCCATTCCTGCATTTTCTCATTGATTGGAGCCATGCCAGCTGTATGTCAAATCGTTGTGTTGGGGATATGGTCGAGCAGGGAAATGTTTAAAGATCTTTGCATCATCCGAATTTCCATGACATGAAGTGAGTGCTCAGCACTTCTAGGTGCTGGCCAACACTCGGTACCATATAATGCAACTGGTCTCACCATTGTGCGGTATATCTCTGATTTTAGGCGGATAGGCATCTTCTTATCACAAAGAACACCGGTGACATCTCTGAATCGCATCCAAGTCGCATTGATTCGTGTTCGCACAACATTCACAGAGCTGTTGCCATTCAATCGTGAGCCTAGGTATCGGAATGTATTTACCTTGGTAAGAGGAGCTCCATTAATACCTATAGTTCCAGGGGATGGAATCGTTTCGAGGTATTCAGTCTTGTGGGTGTTCAAACGAAGACCAAATCCTTGCAGACGATCATGCCATGACTGCACTTGGGTTTCAAGATCCTTCCTGGAGTCTGCTGCAAGCATCACATCATCAGCGTATAGCCATGGGACACACTTCCGCAGGTCTCGGGTTATGGAATTCATGATGATAACAAAGAGCAGGGGAGACAGAGCTGAGCCTTGATGAACCCCAACTGTCACAGGGAAGCTGTCAGTCAGTCCTGCAGGGCATTGCACATGGCTTTTTGTGTTGTTGTACAGCATTTTTACCCAGTTTATATACATTTCTTGAACTTGATGATCTCGGAGAGCGTACCAAATCATCTGGTGTGGTACTCGATCAAATGCCTTCTCAAGGTCAAGGAAAGCAAGATGTAGTGGCCTCCTCTTCTCTCGGGTCATATTAAATTGAAAATATATAGAACTGTCATGGTTCTGAAGCATGGCCTGCACGCAAAACGCACACAATCAGGCTTGATGTCACGGAAATGAAAATGCTCGGGTGGATGAGTGGAGTGACTAAGCGTGATAGAGTGGAAAATGTCAAAATAAGAGGAACATTGAAGGTTGTGGAAATATCTAGGAAGATACAAGAAAAGCGACTTCAATGGTACGGGCATGTGAGAAGAAGGGAGGAATCCTACGTGGGGAGGAAGATGCTAGACATGCAAATACAGGGAGTGAGTATGCGAAGCAGACCTAAACGAAGATGGATGGATTGTGTATGGGAGAACCACAGAGAAAAACAGTTGTCAGAAGAGGATGTGCGTGACTGGGCTAAATGGAGGAGAGCTGTCAGAAACATAGGAGTGGGAATGATGTAAAGAGAAAGAAGAAGAAGATTAAAATGATGTTAACTGTGTGACAGACGGTTTTTCTTCGAGAATCAAGTATATGCTCCGCAGGCAGGATGTAATGATGAAGAAAAGCAAGAGTTCCCCGAAAAATTGGAGAAGCAGGTACAAGGGGATCTGAATGCCCAAGTTGGAGTTGATAGAACAGGTTATGGGGTAAGGAATGCTGCTAGACCTCTGTGCCAGAACTAATATGATAATAAAAAACACCTTTTTCAAGAATCAAGAGTCAAAAAATAACCAGATAGCCTACAGCTGGGATGGAGGATCCAAAACAGTCATCGATTATGTAATAACAGATAGAAAAAGTGGAGAAGGCGTGAGAAATGTAGAAGTTATTCCCAGTGAATGTTTAGACATGCTTGAACTAGAAGGTAGTGCGAGCACCAAGTACACAGAAAGTGCCCACAATAAAAGAGTGGAAACTGAAAGATGAGGCAAATCAGAAAGCTTTCCAAGATCTCGTAAGGCAAAAGTTACCGAAGAATGAAACACAAAGTGCACAGGAGGAATGGAACCTGTTCAAAGCAACAATAGTGAGTTGTGCAGCAGAAGTCTGCGGCAAAACAAGAAGAGGAAGAAAGAAGAAAGAGACGAGTTGGTGGAGTAAAAAAGTAAAAGCTATTAAAGACCGAAATATAGCAAAGAGACGTAAGGATGTGGAGAAGCAAAAACAAATGCAAGGTGTCTTACTACAAGAATAGCCGACCTCGAGCAAATATATAGAGATAAGAAATTGTTAGTGAAGATAATTATGAGGGAAGAGAAGGATAAGAGTTGGGAGATGTTCACACAAAAACTAGAGGACGACTCAAAAGATGTTGTATGGAATAATGAAGAGTGGGAGATCAGACTATGAGGATATTAAAGCAATTCAAACAGAGGATGGAATTCTAATCCAGAAAATAGAAAACATAAGAGAAGAAATGGGAAACTATTTTGACAAGTTGTTAAATGGCAATGACGAAAAGAAGCAAGAAGACAATGAACCTATCATACAATGAGAAGAAGAAAGACCAATTACGTAGTCAGAAACAGAAAATGCCCTAAAGCTTATGAAGCACCAGGAGTGGATGGATTATCTGCAAGCAGCAAGCATACAAGGTCTTCAGTGGTTACATCGAACACTGGGAGTAATCTGGAGAGAAAATAAGATACCAGATGAATGGAAAAAAGGACTGATCATACCAATATTCAAGAAAGGGAGTAGAAGAACGTGTACGAACTCCAGAGGAATTACCCAGCTACCACATTGCCTCAAGATATTGGAGAAGATAGAACATCAGTTTGAAGAAGAACACGGCTTCAGAGACAACAGAGGAACAATAGACCTAATGGAAAAGTACTGGGACAAAGGGAAAGATCCTAGATATAGAAATGGCTTATGACAGTGTTCCAAGGAGCAAAGTAAATTAGGGGCCCCAAGTTCTCTAATTCGTAAGATCCAATTGCTATATGAAAACTGTGAAAGTAGTGTACAAATAGGGAATGGAATGGTAGATCTGATTGGTTCCAAACAAAGAGAGGTGCACTTTTCATTGCACTCATGGAAGTTCAAGCTACAGAACCTAGAGATTTGACTGCATTAGTGTTTGCAGATGATGTTGCTATCTGGGGAGAAACGAAGTCCGAAGGAAATTAGACTGCTGGCTCAACAAATTTAAAGAGAATAAATTAAGTGTGAGTAAAAAGAAAACAGTAGCAATGGAATTTAGTAGAACACCCGGAGAATGTGATCTAAATCTTGATGGAGAGAGAATTGAATCTTGGAAGTATTGTATCGAACCAGGGGAGTGCTGAATTGGAAATCCAGAACAGAGTGACAAAAGGTTCCACGTTCTTCTATCAGGTGCGAAACCTGGTGTTGGACAAAGCAGTCCCTGTAAAAGACAAACAAACAATGTTCAAATCTTACCTCCTACCAATTATGACATATGGGTTGGAGACCTGTGTGTTACTGAAAAGAGACATCAGCAAACAGCAGGCATGCGAAATGAAATTTTTACCATCGGCTAAGTCAAAAAACAAGAGGAGACAGAATTAAAAATGAGTTCATTATGAATGACATGCAAGTGACCTGTACGTTGGAGGAAATGGTTTGGGCTTGTGCACAGGATGGAGGAGACAGTACTTGGAAGGAGACCTGTTGGACGTGGCTGGACCATGTAAATGCAGACCTTATGGAGGGATATTGTCCATGAAAATCCTACCCAGCCCGCTGGAAGGTAACCCAGATGATTATGATTAACCATAAAACCATGTTCAAATAACTGAAACTTCCATAATTCGTACACATAATGCGTGAACTTCCGGGCCCTAATTATAGCCAATGCTCCTGTTTCTAACTCTTCGTGTTATTTCCATTACAGATGAATTGAATGTAAGTTCCTGCGAGATTTACGAAATCCCTGCTCAAAGATAACCTGAATGGATAAATACGATGTTTGATGTCCTGATCTTTGTGGACGACTTGTGAGTACTCGAGATATTGTTTCCAATTATGAGATACGCAGAGAGTTCAGATATTTAAATTACCGTACCAATATGTATCAAATTTGTTTTGGACGCCAATCGCAAGCTCCAGCCAGGTTTTATTGTTAAATTTGGCTTGTTTTCATCGAATTAGCATTATTCTTGCCATTAAAAAAAGCTTGACCTTGGCGTGGTTACAATATACGCTCCTTATGGCAAGACGTGAATTTCATAACCCTTTATCTGCCCAGATTATGACCAATGTTGTTAGACTCCATATTGGAATCGTGTTAGGACCATATTGACAGTAAAATTAGTATGATAAATAATATCGAGGACATCCGTCAATCAATACAATATAATTATTACATTTTTACACGTTAGGGTACATGTTTCGAGGTCAGAAAACCCTTCTTCAGCCCCTCAGGATGAAATGATTGTTGATATGTTGGGTGATCTTTGCATGAATGTGTTGACATGAAAGGGCTGAAGAAGGGCTTTCTCAGTCCGAAACATGTACCCTAAAGTGTAAAAATTTAATAAATATATTGTATTGATTGAGGGATTTCCTCAATATTATTTATCATAGTAAGATTATGACCATTTAGCATTTATAAGCCTAATGAAACACACAGACAGTTTAGTGTCTTTGCTTCAAATGAGCACCCTGATTTTTGAGACATAATTTGCCTGAAAAATGCATGCATTACATTCAAGTAAATACGGTATCTTGGTTCCCTTGAGATACTTACATGCATGTGTTTGGTGACTGTTTGGAGTTAAATGATAGAAGTTGGCAGCCATATGTCTTTATAGTAACAAATTAAAGGTGGCTTTGACTATACTACAGATGTTATAGAAGAAATGCCTTAAAATTAAACTGTTACATACAGTGAATGCAACTTGTGAGCTATACAGACCTTTTCCTGCTCCAGTTTCCTATGCTTCTTCCTCTCCTTCTTCTCTCTCTTCTTCTGCGCCACAGTTTTCGTAGTTCTTCCCTCACCGTCACTATCGTCCGCCTCCCGCACTTCCTCTACGATTTCTATTGTATCCCCTTTATCGCCCTTCATTTTAGTTTTTTTCTTTGAGTCTGTTTTCAGGACATCCTTGTCGTTGTCATTCACCTCCTAGAACATGCACATACCGAACAATTCAATCTCCAACTGCAACTTTTGACAGTTCTCCTTGCATCTTGAAAATGAGATCTTTATATTTTATTTTATCTCTCTTCTCACTCTACTTCCCAGTAGGCCAAAACAAAACAAACTTTGATACTGATATAAGAGCAATTTCACATGCACTACATCAGTTATTAGGCAGAAACATTGATTATTAAAAATGTGTTATCATTACAGATTCTAAAGCAGCCATCCAAGCCGTCTCATCAAATTATAAGCCTCAAAATAAAGAACTGAAAGACATTTTTTGTAAGATAAAAACCCTTCAAAGACTCCACAAACAGATCTCATTTCAGTGGATCCCTTCTCATGTTTGAATAGCAGGTAATGAAGAGGCAAGCAGATAAGCAAAAAAAGGTACCACACTACAACAAGCTGTCAGTCAGACTGATTTTATGTCAGCAAAAAGGATCTTGAAAAATACTATCAAAAACAGGTATGAAGAGACATTGATGCTAAATGGGATCAATATAAATTAACACCAAGAAGAGAAGCTATAGTCTTCTTCAGACTTAACACTGGCCATGACTGCCTTGCAGCTCATCTGAAACGAATCAACATCCTGAGATCTGAAGAATGCACACTTTGTCACGAACCTGGAAGTAAAATGGATAAGGGGCACCTGCTACATTGCAACAAACTTGATGTGACTGCTAGAACTTCAGGAAACCTCACACAACTCTATTGGAACGCAAGAAAGCTGATGGATTGGAATCCTGGGTAGCCATAAGAAACAACAACAATATTTTAATACAAGTGGTAGCTCGGACAAAACACAGCTACCCTTCCCCTTTCTCCTCAGTCACTGACAGAGAGTATTGCATTAGTTAGTGCAGGTGATGCTGACCAAGAAGGGAGACATGGCCTTATTCTTCGTGGTTACGTGAATACTTTGAGACTGCAGAGGAAATGGAGGTCCCTTAATAGCTGTCAATAAAGTTGTTCGAACATACAGTGCAGCTCCGTAGGCCCGCTCCGAAGCGTCGCAGAACACGTGGACTTGTGAAGTCTCCGATGTTGTCCTTGATAAACCAATCCATCTTGGAATGACCACACTTGCCAGGTCCGTGAGGCTGGTTATCCACAGCTGCCATCGCAATGCAATGTCATGTGGAAGTATTTCGTCCCATGCTATGCCCCTACACCAAGTGTCTTGGAAGAGAACTTTTCCGACTATGGACACTGGTGAAAGTAATCCAAGAGGGTCATAGAACTTTGCGGTCGTTTTCAATAGCTTTCGTTTGGTTCCTGGATCCTGCGAAAGGTTGTCAGTGATGTCTGTATGGTCGAAGAGTAGTGAATCTGATTGTGTGTCCCATCGTACACCTAGTACTCCGGTTTCCCTTTTCGTTTCACGTCCTTCGGCTCTCCATATGCCTTCCAATGGTCCAGAATTTGTTGCCCATTTTGCCATCGGCATCCGTATCTGTCGTAGTAGACCTGTCACCTCGTAATATAAGGTGATAACTCTGTTGTCATCTTCAGCTCCCGCAACAAAGTCGTCCATGAAAGTGCTTTGATCCATAAGTGCTGCTGCTGATGGGAACTGATCCTTGAATCTCGTTGCTAGTTCACGGAGAGTTGCAGACAGAAGAAAGGGACTGCTAGCAAGGCCGAATGGTAGACGAGTGAATCTATAGACGGCTGTATCATCTCTTGCTTGCCATTTTCCAAGTTCGTCCTTCTCCACATTGAACCAGAAGAATCTTGTTAAATCTCGGTCTTCAGTATCCAGGCATAATTGAAGGAAAGCTTGAGTTCCATCTAATACTATGGCTTTGCGGTAAGTTCGGAAGCGGATCAACGTGGACAGTATTTCTGGTAACAGATTAGGGCCTGTTTCCAGAACATCATTGAGGGACGGTGCATCTCTCTCGTGGGATGATGCGTCAAAGACGATCCTCCATTTCTCTGTGCCATTTCTCTCTTTCTTGATAGCGTGATGAGGCAGGTAGTATACATCATTTGTAGTTTCCTCTGTAGCGATCAGCTGAACATGTCCCATGTTTACGTAGTCCATCATCTGCGCATGGTACATTTCTTTGTACTGGGCATTAACGGCAAGTTTTCTCTGCAATGTGTGAAAACGATTTAGAGCGTTCTTACGGTTTGAGGGTAAGACCAGATCTTCTTTCTTCGGTAGGGATACTACCCTCCGCCTGTCTTGTAAGTGAAACGAATCGTGGAATTCTTGAAGAATAGTGGCATCTTTCGTTGTGAGGGTCCTTTTCTGATCTTCCCTTATTCCTAGGGACTCTAGATCCCAAAATCGTCGCATATCATCGTCCTCGACAGATGGGTCATTAGCAGTATGAATGTGGTGCACGTTGACGCTGTGGACAGTAATTCCTGACCTATTTCCACTCAGAATCCATCCAAATCTAGAAGGAAGCAGTACTAACGTGTCTGAGAGGCGTATTGGCTTGTCGTCAAGTATCACCTTCCAATAATGGTCTCCACCTATTAGAAGTTCTATAGGAAGTTCATTGTTGTCATCCTTGGGATCAGCAAGTCTCAATTTTCGTAAGCGTGACAGGGACTGGACGTCGAGTGGAACAGTCGGATGTGGCAAGTAAACGTTGTCACTCTCAAATGCAGAAATACGCAGAGCAGCCTCCGTGCATATTCCACTGATGTTGAGGTCAATGAGTCTGCGAGCTGAAG
This sequence comes from Meconema thalassinum, assembly GCA_946902985.2. Taxonomy (NCBI): domain Eukaryota; kingdom Metazoa; phylum Arthropoda; class Insecta; order Orthoptera; family Tettigoniidae; genus Meconema; species Meconema thalassinum. The sequence goes on from OX336390.1 coordinate 9,281,432, forward strand.
ATGTGTGACGAGATGACTCGAATCCGGTAACTGTCAAATCCTTGTGTCCCACGATATTCAGTTGAAGCTGATCTACCAGACTTCGGCTTACGAAGGTTGATTGACTGCCAGCATCCAATATGCATCGTGTATGTTTTCTCAGTCCGGTGGGCCCTGTGATCCAAATATTCGCCGTTTGAAGATAAGTGAACTGCGGCATAGTAACGTCAATCTTCCCCACGGATATTGATGCGGGCTGTTCTCCGGTGCAGATGGAAATGTGATGATTCTTTTTGCACTTTGCGCATGATACCTTACTCTTCTTCATGCAGGTCTTCACACTGTGACCTTTATTGAGGCACAAGAAGCATCGGTTGGCAGTTTTTAACTTTGCAATCCGCTCAGCTACATTGCGGATCTTCACACAGTTCTGGGCCCAGTGGCCTTGAGTCTCACAGAACACACAGAATTCGGAATACACTTTCTTTGTGTTCATGCCCTCCGTTTTGACTTTGTGTTCACATGGAGTGTCGCGGCAGTGCCTGAGAAGGATTCGAGTGAAGTGATATCTCCTCTGATCTTCTGTGTGATCACAGCGCCCTCTACCTCCTCGTTCAGGAACTCCATCAACTTGGTAATGTGACTCTCGGGAATGCTCTCTCGTTTGGAATAAATTATCCAACGGCGGACAATACCTTGAGGGAATGCTCGGAGAATTTTAGGGCATAACATCCGCCCGTAATTATCTACATTTTCCCCTAAGGCCCGTAAGGCTTGTACGCGTCTATTGCATTCAATGTACATGGTATTTAGATTAGAAGGAGTATCGTCTGAAATTGGTTGTAAGGCTTCGAGATAGTCAAGATGGGCCTGAATTATGCGGTCAGTGTTTCCGTAGCGAGATATTAATATCCGTTTAGTTTCTTCATAAGCATCAGCCGTTATCGGTATTCCATCAACTAGATTCTTCGGCTCACCCTCCAGATATCCACGGAGATAGACGTGCTTGTCAATGTGAGCGAGAAATTGATTGTTGTCAACAGAAGACTTGAATTGCTCCCAAAAACGTGCCCAATTCTCAATGTCACCTGCGAATTTGTCTAATTTTACGGCAGGTAGCTTCACTGTGTGCGTGACGGGTGTTGGGACTGGAGATCCTGGCGTTGGTTGCATACTCATTCCGGCGACCGATGTTGTCAAACTGGAGAGTGACTTAGATTTATTCTCAGCGTGTGATGCTTTCAGAATCGCTCTCTTCGCGATGTCGATGTATTCCTCACATTTTTCGACATCGGCCTCGTATTCTGCGTCGGTCAAACATTCCTGTATACTATCGTCCAGAACTGTGAGATGATCTAAAGCTTCTTGGAGTCTAATGCGATTATATTCGTATTCTGAGATGTCGCCGACAGTAGCACTATTTATTATCGTACTGAATTTAGTTATAGTTGCTCGTTCCGTCTTCCGCTTTCTTTTCAAAAACGCTAGTTTACTCTTAACACTCTCGTCTTGCATCTTGAAGAATGGGTGACGAAATAAATAAATAAATAAATAATTAGTACCGTGCTGCGACAAGTGAAGGTGATTGTCTGATGTCAGCGCATGCGTAATACTCGTGAGATCGTCTTGTAGTATCCGTGATGGCTACGAGGTATTTAGTTTAGTATCTACCGCAAGATGGCAGCACTTGCTCGTCTATCATTCGTGAATTCCGTTACGTGGTGTAAAGTAATTATATTACAATTCGTGCACTGTTTAGTCGTAGTAGTAACACTTGCAATAAGATGAAAAAATGAGATATCACGTTAGTATGTGGCGCGTGTAGAAGTTCCAGTATCTTCTTACCTCGTAATCCGGCGTGGCGTGGCTGCATGTACAAAACGTGATTGCTGTTTGTAGTGATAGCATCACCAGTTTACTTTGTACACAAGTAAAACACAATTGCCCGTAATCTAATGCACATTTCTACGTAATCTAAAGTTTTCGGCACCAATGTTGGGATTCGTATAATGTATAAATCAGTGATCGTCAAACACGGATGTCTTACTTAGCAGCCATCTTTTATTACACTAACTTATATCAAAGAGCTTCAAACATAAAGAATAAATACAAGAAATAAACCAAAGTAGAAATACATGAAATAAGCCAAAGATGTCCATCTTCTCAGTCCTCCACAGATGGAACATGGAGAGGGGAGAGTAGAATACGAGCAATGAGCGTAAGGGATATTACGAGCCTATACTAACATCTGCAGATGGAACATGGAGAGGGGAGAGTAGAATACGAGCAATGAGCGTAAGGGATATTACGAGCCTATACTAACATCTGCAGATGGAACATGGAGAGGGGAGAGTAGAATACGAGCAATGCGCGTAAGGGATATTACGAGCCTATACTAACATCAGCAGATGGAACATGGAGAGGGGAGAGTAGAATACGAGCAATGAGCGTAAGGGATATTACGAGCCTATACTAACATCAGCAGATGGAACATGGAGAGGGGAGAGTAGAATACGAGCAATGAGCGTAAGGGATATTACGAGCCTATACTAACATCAGCAGATGGAACATGGAGAGGGGAGAGTAGAATACGAGCAATGAGCGTAAGGGATATTACGAGCCTATACTAACATCAGCAGATGGAACATGGAGAGGGGAGAGTAGAATACGAGCAATGAGCGTAAGGGATATTACGAGCCTATACTAACATCTGCAGATGGAACATGGAGAGGGGAGAGTAGAATACGAGCAATGCGCGTAAGGGATATTACGAGCCTATACTAACATCAGCAGATGGAACATGGAGAGGGGAGAGTAGAATACGAGCAATGAGCGTAAGGGATATTACGAGCCTATACTAACATCAGCAGATGGAACATGGAGAGGGGAGAGTAGAATACAAGCAATGAGTGTAAGGGATATTACGAGCCTATACTAACATCAGCGGATGGAACATGGAGAGGGGAGAGTAGAATACGAGCAATGAGTGTAAGGGATATTACGAGCCTATACTAACATCAGCGGATGGAACATGGAGAGGGGAGAGTAGAATACGAGCAATGAGCGTAAGGGATATTACGAGCCTATACTAATATCAGCAGATGGAACATGGAGAGGGGAGAGTAGAATACGAGCAATCAGCGTAAGGGATATTACGAGCCTATACTAACATCAGCAGATGGAACATGGAGAGGGGAGAGTAGAATACGGGGAATGAGCGTAAGGGATATTACGAACCTATACTAACATCAGCAGATGGAACATGGAGAGGGGAGAGTAGAATACGAGCAATGAGCGTAAGGGATATTACGAGCCTATACTAATATCAGCAGATGGAACATGGAGAGGGGAGAGTAGAATACGAGCAATGAGCGTAAGGGATATTACGAGCCTATACTAACATCAGCAGATGGAACATGGAGAGGGGAGAGTAGAATACGAGCAATGAGCGTAAGGGATATTACGAGCCTATACTAACATCTGCAGATGGAACATGGAGAGGGGAGAGTAGAATACGAGCAATGCGCGTAAGGGATATTACGAGCCTATACTAACATCAGCAGATGGAACATGGAGAGGGGAGAGTAGAATACGAGCAATGAGCGTAAGGGATATTACGAGCCTATACTAACATCAGCGGATGGAACATGGAGAGGGGAGAGTAGAATACGAGCAATGAGCGTAAGGGATATTACGAGCCTATACTAACATCAGCGGATGGAACATGGAGAGGGGAGAGTAGAATACAAGCAGCGGAGATGAGGCATAGAGACCAACACCACAAGAGATAAGAATCTTGAAGCTGCAGGACAAAGTTAAAGTGGTATGGTCACATGATGAGGATGGGAGAGAAAAGATGACAGGGAAGAGACCACGAGGAAGACCCCTAAAGGGATGGACGGATACAGTCTGGGAGTGCATAGAGAAGAGGGGAAGAAAACCTGAAGATGTACTTAAAAAAGGAGAGGAATGGTGGAGAAACAACCGGACCCAGGAAGCTGGAAACGGGAAATAAAGATGATGAGTTTGCTTATACTCCCACATTCTTAAATTATATTGAAACTCTTTTTCCTGTATTCATGTATTTCATTATAAGTGAAATGATAACGTATTGGACAGTTCTATCCATTGCTAGACAAATAAACAACCCTGCTTTTATTGTGTAAAAATATCAGTTGATTACATTGATTTCCGAATCCAAAAGAAACTATGGATGTTGGAATCATCCTAACCAAATGAAACCCCCAAAGCAATGCAAGGATACCGGTATTTTACTGAGCCAAGAACTGCAATTTATCAGAATGTTTTGTAACACGAAGTCGCACATTGGGATGGGAAATGGAACTACCAGGTCATCTGCCCCTACACAGGTCTTGCTAATTATTTATATTTTAAATAACAAGAAAGGACTTAGGGGTTCTTTGAATTAATTGCTTATTCTAGTTAATGATTACAACTACTCAAGGATGCCATTTACTTAGCATTAAATGAAAGGGACAAATCTTGTGGATAATTAATTTGCCAAGTTCCTTGTGGTGTAGTGGCTAGCATTCTTGGCTGTTGCCTCAGAGGTCAGGGTTAGATTCACGTCTCGGCCAAGAATATTAATTCTGGTCCAAGGGTTGAAACGGGGTACACTCAGCCTGAGAAGAGGTGGGTTCGATTCCCATCTCTGCCATCATGGAAGTGGTTTTCTGTGGTTTCCCATTTCTACTCCAGGCAAATGCCGGGATGGTTCGTAACTTAAGGCCAATTCTATCCCCAATTTACAAATACACACACACACACACACCTATACAGCCATCACAATAACACAGGTTATCACACACCCAAGTACATGAGACTACATTAATAAATGCTAAACATCAGGAGTGCACTGAAAATATAAATTGCCTGATTATATTTTTTAAGTTTAATTTATTTGATAATAATTTAACATCTGGCATTATGAAAATATTGTTTATAAATTTCAAAAATTGCCGTGGAAAACTAATTGCTAGAGAAGCGTGATGTAATATTTCTGGCAGACTGGAAAGCTTCTATCACTTCAATTGGTTTCTAAATATTTTCTGACATTAGAAGAAATTAGGAAGGCTTTATATAAAGTGTGCGATTTGTGAACTGAGTTACTTAGTTATTGCTGACCCTAACCCACTCTCACTTATAAAGCGGATAACGCGTCATCGGCTAATATAAGTTTGTGTGTCATCTTCGTAAGTCAGCAAGAACCACACACTCGGTTAAAACGGCCCCACAGGTACCAAGTGGGGGGTCTTCCCTTCTCATGAAGTAGGAGTGCATGACCTATCCTTAGTCTACACAAAATGACCGGAAAGAGCTGATGTCGTTTGGAAATGATTTGGGAAGCATCTCACTGTCAGGGCAAGGCTGTCACTAGTCACCTCGCTGATGCTGATAAGAACTTCCCTTGTAAAATATCAACACAAACAATGGTTACTGTACAGCATGGGCACAAATGGCAGATGGTATCCATGTTCACTTTCATGTCCAAAGCTCAAGACAGCTTAATTTAGGTTGTCACCACTGAAACGAGGACTGAAGACAAACTTGCTACTCTACAATATCCCCTGCATGTCTTACATCATGATAATACCGTAATTATGCAATTTATATCCCATTTAACTGCTGTGGCTTAAGACGCTGAGGTGCTGGATGTTTGCCCTAAATGGGATCCTTAATATGCCAGTAAATTTCTCAACATGGCTCCCTCAAGTGCCTACTGACTTTGCCGTGGTTCAACCGCAATCTTGGCAAGAACAGTAGCAACTTCCTTCCTATGATTTGAGAAATTAGGGCCCAGAGCTTCCTGTGCACTAAGCATGCAGATTAGAAGAGTGTTTGTACAGCATGAGATGTCTTGACAAGCAGGAAGACAGCATCTATCAAACAATCATGTTTGTTCTTGATATCAGCTCATTATACAATTAATTTCTACTTGAAGAAACTTTTACATCATTGAATCCAAGTTACTAATAACCAGAAACATTTCCACTCGGAACTGAATGGTCCAGCTGCAGTAACTAAGAAACGAAAAATGTAATAGAAGGAAATATCTTCCCTTGAAAGCATTTCTAAATACAGTATCCCTAGGCATGGGCGAGGATAACAATTAATTATTCCATATTGTGATTGTATTAAGATGTTAACACACGTGATTTTAAATGTAAAACATATTAAGCAATAAGCATAATTGCAGTTTTGAAAGATATCGTGTTATGTAACTATCATTATGAATTTACAATTAACGGCGTCGTCTTCTTCTGCGCAAATGGGTCTACTAGGACCATGTGGAATCAACACTTATTGGCCTTTATCTTTGCCCAATAACTCTTCATGAGCGAGTCTTTGTTGCTGCGACCACAATTGTCTGGTAGGTCTTCTCTTTTCTCCCTCAAAACCCCGTGTATGAGTAATTTTCCTAATTTCCTCTCGATCCTTGAGATTGGGAAAACCTAATTCAACCAAGTCCTTTTCCGCCTGTTTGTACCAATTGGACCTTGTTGCCTTTTTCTGCAAAAACGTATAGATTTTATGTGTTAACCTAGTTGGGTCCATTCTGTCGAAACGTCCCATGAATTGGATCCTTCTCATACGGATAACGGGGTCTATTTTTAAAAATCTCTGAAAACAAGTACCTTACTGACTCATACTTATAGCTTCCTTGTATCAATGAACTTTGAACAGTTGTCAGTCCTCATTCCAGTGTGAGCAGCAGGCTGATGCTGCTTGGCTCTGCACATACAATAAGCCTCCAGGCAGACAGATCACTTCAGTGCAGAACCAAGTTGCTGTAACCATAGTGATCTCACTAGAAGGGTACTTCCGGCCCCTAAGCTCCAGAAGAAGTCTTCCAGTAAATGTGTTCTTAAGTTTTAGCGCCGTGCAATGTTTACCTCAAACAAAAGGAATACAGAAACAACCCGCGTACTCTGGAAGCTCCACTGAGGATGAATTACAGCGAGTGCAATGAAGGGCAGCATTTACAGCAATTACTCTGAAATTCATGTAAGTACCGTGAATACCACCCGCCCCTGAATAAGACCCGCACCCATATTTTGAAGAATAAAATTTTTTAAAAAAGTTTTTTCAAAATTTATTTACAATTTTTACAACAAAAAACGTATAGTTTAACGTGACCGTTAATCTCACGATCATAAGCCACGGGACCTCCGTTTTATGTGGAATCCGAACCACAGGACATGGCATTTCACATCGAAAATCTCACATGCATTGACCGGGAATCGAACCCGGTCAGCCTTGGTGAGAGGCATACAGCTTGACCGCTGCACCACCACGCCCCCAGGCACAATTTTTACAAAATAAACAGAATAGCACTTCTACAAAATAGTTTCCAACAGTTTTGAAGTCGTCTTAAAACAACACACATCAAACTATTAAATATACAAATATAAGTACACGAACACTTCTTTCATCATCGTCATCAGAAGTACCAACTTCGGAACTTTTATCACCATCACTTTCCCACAAAATATCGTCATCACTGCCATCCATAGCATTAGAAATGCTACATTCCTTGAAGCTATTCCGTATGAGACTCCAGATATACGATTCCATGCCGTCAAAATCCACGAACAGCTGAGCTGAATGCGACCAGTTGGAGTCAGTGTGTGATTATCGGCCGCTCGGTATACAGCTGTTTTAAGGTTTTGAAACACGGATTCACAGAACCATGATGTGTACCAAAGGTATAGAAGAAGGAGAGTAAGTGCCATGAAATACTCTTGGTCATATCCAGAGAGGAACAAAATGCCACCATTTTGCAAGGAAGAATTCATGACCAGGTAGAGTTGAAAGCAAGAGTGTCATTCATAAAGTTCAGCAACTGTGTTCAAGATGCAATTGCCATTCTGATGAACATTTAGGAGGCCAGAGATGAAGTATCAATAACAAGTTCTATTATTCTAGGCATTATAGTTTCCATGAATGTGTTCGAATGCTGTAAAAAGTGTGTTGGCCCAAGAACCCAATTCTGTGGACTGCACTTACCTGTGGGAACTGATGGAGTTGGACCAGACACATCTCCAACTGTGTAGCCTCCTCCAGCATCTGGTCCAACTCCTCCAGGGTCATCTGGGCAGCCTCACCGCCCACGCCTGCTCGCAACTGCGCCTACAATCACACAGTCTATATGAGGATACTAGCAATGGTAGTGATATCCTGCCAGGAGATGGCCCGCCTATTCCAAACCTAAATATATCTGCTGCCCACATGCCAATGGTTGTCACGCAGCCAGTGAAACAAGGAATGCGCTGAGTGAGTGAAGCACGTAGTAACCATGGAAGACCTCTGCCATCTCCTGGTGGGATATCTTATATGAGTCCAACCCCAAGTTTTGCAAGGTTTCACCTGAAGCACATTCCTTATTCTCTCTCTCTATACCTAATAGACTGGTTCAGTTTTACCAAATTCGAAATTTGAGCGGCATTTTGGGTAACATTTGGGCAAATGGCATATATTTACTAATTCGGACCTGCTGAACAAGAATATCGCTGTTGCCAGGCTGATTTCTCGACCGGAAGCCAGAAATACAAGATGGCAGTCTTAGCCTTATCATCATCTTCATTTCCCGTTTCCAGCTTCCTGGGTCGGGTTGTGAATTAAGGACCTCCATCGTTGCCTGTCTCTCCACCACTCCTCTCCTGATTTTAGTACATCTTCGGGTTTTCCTCCCTTCTTTTCTACACACTCCCACACTGTATCTGCCCATCTCTTCCGGGGCCTACCTCGTGGTCTCTTCCCTGTCATCTTTTCACAGAAAGTTTTATTTGGTACTCTCTCCTCTCCCATTCTCATCATATGTCCATACCACTTTAACTTTGTTGTTTCTATCCTGTCCTGTAGCTTCAAGTCCTTTCTCTAATCTCTTCATTTCTAACTCTATCTCTTCTGGTCTTGCCCTCTATACCTCTTAGGAATTTCATCTCTGCGGCTTGTATTCTACTCTCCTCTCTTTTTGTAGTAGTCCACGCTCCAGCTGCGTATGTTAGTATGGGTCTTAGCCTTATATTGGCATTATTTTCGTTTCCTCAGGTTGTATTTTTATTCTGAAAACGGTTTTGGGGATAAATTTGTCATGTGAAGCGATATAAATGATAGTTATGCGTTACAAAGAGCTACCAACGCTCATTTTTTTGTACATAATATAATTCAGACAAAAAATATGATTAATTACAACAAAAATTAAGAAATAAATGTTCAATAAGATTACATTTTTGTTTTAGCACAACGTAAAAACAGTTGATTGATTTGGATCTGTACCTAAAGAAAAAAATGGAATTTGATTAATAATAATAATGATGATGATGTAATGATCAGTTAGTCATCCTGTTTCGAGTTCTGGCAGATTTCAGAACAGAAAATCATCCTTGTGTCAGCTTCTTCATGGGAAGCTTCCAGAGAGGTGACATTTGAAGACGACATGTTGGAAAAAACTTTTCTGTCATCACTGAACCCTCCGGTGATAACTAGTTCAACTTCTTTTATCTCGACTGCACTGAGATGTATTGATACGAACTCGATCAGGTTGACCTTATTTTCTTCTAAGGACAGAAAGTCTTTCCAGTTTTGTGGCAAGGGCACGTTTCCATCGTCTATCACGCGACGCACTGGGGCAGAATTCTTTGAGCACTTAGCACGGGTTGTGGACTTGACTGATTTGGATCTGTACCTAAAGAAAAAAATGGAATTTGAATAATAATAATAATAATGATGTAAAACACCTACCCGTCGAAAACAATGTATATTCTTGAATAGACAGAAAAGTAGGAACGGATATGTCTTTCCACTGCCATGGCGTAATCTCCAAACGTAACACATTTTGCTGGCTTCTGCAGTGCCATGCCGTCAATGAGTAAATGTGAAGATTCTCTCTCCAGAACTATATTATCAGGGCAGTCAATGTCCTTAGTTAGAGTTGTAATCAGGGTAGACTTATCTCCACTTCTTAAATCTCCATCCGTGTTTGTCAGGGATGGAGGACAGGCCATGAGCTCAAGTTTTAAAATTTCTTGAAGATCAATTTCCCTCCCGGCCTCGTAAGCCATTACTATTCTTTGGAGAACGCTCCTGTCACTATTCAGCACTGTTTTGTGCGTAGTTTTCTTCGTCAAAACTTTCGGCAAGTCGTTCAGTGTGAGAGGGCGATTCTTAGAAATGGGCAAATGGAAGCTCACTTGCGGTTTCCCCGTGTCTTCAGATGACACAAGGCGTTCAGAGAAGAACTTATTTACTTGTTCAAGCCCCAGTTCTCATGCGCGTAGCAATTTCCTTGCTACATTGTGAATATTTGAGAGATCAGCATTGTCTTCTGAGAACACTTTAAAAGTTTTCCAAGTGGACAAGAGTTTTTCTACGTCCGAGTTTGTCTCGCCGTCTCCTACCAGGATAGACAGATTGTTCTTTATATGAGCAGCCTTCTGTTCCTACTCCGAACATTTCAAACGCGGAATTAGTAATATCGCTCCTCCAGTGAAATGATAAGGCCCAACGTTGCAGAGCAGATTCTTCCTGCGTGATTCCAACTAATCCGCTGGCTTTCTTAGAAGTGCCCACTATCCATTCCTGTGCATGATACGCGTCAACTTGACAACATTTTCTGTTGCTCCGTTGGACCCCAAAGTCTCCCTTCCTGAATGCCATCTCGACTTCTTCAGGGAGCTGATGCATTTCAGCTATATACACTGCCAAGGACTTAGTGTAATTGGTGTGGCCGTATCGTGCAGTAAAAGGAAGCATCTCCTTAAGAGCAGTCAAATACATGTCCCAATTTCCAGAACGGATCCCCCGTGTAAATTTGAGTAATGTCGAAGCCATCTCTAGATATGACCACCAGTACGCAAAATTTGAACTCGATCGTGATGCCTCAAAAACAAAGTCTTTGATTTTTTCCCGGTTTTCTTGTACGAGGAAATGCTCGATAGCTGTTTCTGCATCACAGGGGAGGTTATCAAAAATATCGCAGCTCTTCTCATTAGCCAGCATATCCAGTAAAATGCGCCATAAAGCCTGGCACATAAGTTTGTGAATACGAAGACCTTTACCATATGCCCTTCCCTCAAGAACTCCAGCGGCCGATCCCTCGCTAAGACTCTGCTTTCCACTCAGATCTCACGAATACCACTTCCTGCCATATGCTGTCCTATGGTTTTCAGAAAATTGACTGCAAGGTGTAAACCTCCCATCTTCAAAACAACCCGATTTGAACAGAAATAGTAGTTATGGTATCAGCAGGATTTGTAATTATACGTATAGAATAACGAACATAAATCAATCTAAACACAAATTTTGTAAAATATTACAAGGAGAAAATGTATATATTGTATATATTTTTTAAAGGGAAAAATCTATTCAGTGATTAAAAACTTATTCAATCGACAAACCATTGTTTCAACAATGCTTTACGGAATAATTTACACCTATCGGAATAAAAATACGTGAGGAAAAGAAAATAGTGCAGATATAGGGCTAAGTCTGCCTTCATGGCCGCCATCTTGGATTTCGGGTCTCCGGTGGAGAAACCAGCCAGGCAACAGCAATATTCATGTTCAGCAGGTCCGAATTAGTAAAAATAAGCCATTTGCCCAAATGTTACCCAAAATACCGCTCAAATTGGAAAAGAGGCGTTTTTTTGAAAAAGTGAACCAGTCCATAAGGTTACCTTGTCACTCAATTCTCAGATTACTCCTAGTTTTACAAGTAGATTGCAGTCAGCAGTTTTCTGTAAAAGCACCATCACTGTATACAACAGCAGAGGAAGTTCTATTGAAGCAAGTTTCAAATCGCTAGATCTAGTGAAGCCACTGATACCACCACTCCAGAGGTGCATCCGCAGAAGCATGCATCCTACACGGAATTGACTGCAATTTTTTACCCTTTTTCTTGACACTTCAAAATTCATGCCGTGCGTCCATCCTGAACCAGAGCCATTGTATGGCTCACATGTATTGAGAATGACTGATGTATATTTCTCAGCATGACTTAACAGCTCCGTCCCTTCTAAGCAAGGTAGTAATGTCTCCCTGTCATATTAAATGCCACATATACTCGTATTTGCTGATTTTATTGTTTGGTATTTGGTATTACTGTGTTAAATAAATAACCCCCACAAGCTTTATTGGGATCGACATAAAAAGTGAGGCCGATAAGAGAGTAAGCTGATGAGACCTTCTTTAACTACCCAGCCAAGAATTATGTTTCTTGTAGTTATTGTCAGTGTACTTGATAACCTAAAGAAGATATTTGGTTTTGCTACAGTTAGATGATTGACGCGCCTGCCTCTCACTCGGAGGCCCCGGGTTTGATTCCAGGCTCCGTCAGGGATTTTAGAAACTGACGTGAGGGCTGGAACGGGGTGCACTCAGCCTCATGAGGACAATTCATTAGCAGTCTGACAGTGAGGCAGCGCCCCGATCACGAAAACCAAGATTAACAGCCGAGGGGACCCGATGCAATGATCACGCGTCACCCCAATATCTGCAGGCCAAATGGCTGGGCAGCTGTTGCTTGGTAGGCCTAGGACCTCCACGGGCTGTAGTGCCAGGGGTTATTATTTATTTTAATTTTTTTAGATGATTGACGCAGCCCAAGGCTGGAGACCTCACCTGGATTGTGTCCACAGACTGGGTTACTTTGGCCTTCCTGACGGCCAAATCTGTCAGCTGCGACTCGATGGAAGTTGTCTGACCCATATTCTCTTCACTAGTCTCCTGCAGCAAAGCATTCTCATATTATATACCATATGGTGGTGGTGGTGCTTGGGTGTGTGATAACCTGTGTCATTGTGAGGCTGTACAAAGTGGCGGTTCAGGAGTGAATCGGATTGTGACGCGCTGATATATGCGAACACACACATCGTCATTAATGTTTCAATACTCATATTCTTGTCTTGGAATATCAAACATATTACACAGTAACTGCTAGAGTACATGACTGGTGAGAGACAACTCGCTTGCTGGCGGCCGTTCCCCCTCTGGCCTCACCAAGGCCAACACATTCCTATCGCATCAGCAATGCCGTTTGTGCCATAATTGGGAACATCTAATGCAGTAAAAATCCTAATAAATGTCACAATATTTATTTTTAGATCAGGACTTATTTTGTAATAAAGCAGGTGACTGTGCTTCATATGTGTGCATTTGTAATTGAGGCCTTACCAACAGCTCACTGAAAAATGGTTCCAAAGCATTCTATAAATCTTTTAGTTGGTACACCAAGTGATTATGAGCTGCTGTTGGCAGCACTGTGTCCTTGACAGGGTGAATTAGGAATTCAAATGTATCCAATAAAACAACTAACCATATTTAAAACCCATGGAGTGACAATTTATTTTTTTTGCCAGAGAGAGTATTATAATTTTCTTCGACTTATTCGGGTTAATTTCTTCGGGTCGGGGGAAGCCACATGGTTCTGATATGCTGTACCAACAATTTTGTATTTAAGACATGTTGGAAATAAGCACTTCAATTCTGGTCTGAGAATTGAAACTGTGCGTAGTAATTTTTGAAGACAAATGAGAAGAGTTGCTTTGAATCCCACCTCAGGCATCCTAGAAGTGGTTTTCCATTCCTTTTCTAGGAAAATGCTGAGATGATTCCTAACTTAACCTCGCGTATAGATCTGACAGCCCCATGGTTCGTTTTTGTTTTAATATCAAGTCAACAGTTCAAGTCATTGTGCCGAAGTCGATCCCCTCAGACCTACGTACGTCGGGAACAGGAACCACGACCTCAGATCGTCAGAGCCGACAGGCCAATACACTTACATGGTCAGATTCGCTATCCGAAGATGGGACAAGACTGTCGGACAGAAACATTCCCAAAACAAGAGTCCAGACAGGCCAAGGATCGAATATAATCAATGAGTCTGTAAGTTAAAAAGTTAAACAAGGTGGAAATCAACTATGGAATGAGATCACAATTCATTCCGAGGGCCACAACACGAAGGGGGCAAATATATTAAACAACATAGAGAATTATAAATTGGCAAAACGTTAAGTAATTCAATATTTTCTGTTAAAATAGAATCATAATTCAATTTTCTTCGAACGTTCAGTAAAATACTTCGGGGGAGGGAAAATGAGGGACGGATGAAATGAAGGATGAGAATGAAGATATTAGGGGATGGCAGACTACTTCACAAGTTAATCGTCTCGGAAAATAATAACATATATTAAACACAGTAAAATTTAGTACAAACCCTAATTTACGGAGAAAGACTTAAAATGAATTTCTTTAGATTAGGAGTTAACTATTGATAATTTCATCTGAAGCATTCTATTCACTTTCTGCATCAAAAAGTTTTAGATGATTTTGATCTGAGTTGGACTGAAATAATCCTTATCATTAACTTTTATATTATTTCTACCTAGTTTGAAATATTAACTTACTGTGTATCATAATAACTAGGGCTCGGATTCGAGCATATTTGCATATTTTTTTCCTGAATAGTACACATTGAAAGAAGCCTTTTGGTGGTATTTTCACCTCTCTGGGACCAACAGAATTGAAATTTATCGAGCATATAAATGCATAAAACCGCGGTTTTCACAATAGAAGCATATAAATGCATATTCTTTTGGTTTTTGTCTAAATAGTTTGTTCTTCTTCGAATTCCCCCCTAATTCGGGCCCGGACCATTCTTAAGGTTTAAAAAAAATATTATTGAAAAGCCTATCTGGTGCGAATAATAGAACCGCAGGTTTTTAACCTTTAGTGAGGTCGTTCTCGTCATTGAAACTTTTATTGATTGATTTAAGAAAATCATTCAAAACTGAAAACATAGAAACATTCTTGTTGTACAGACCAATGCAGATCTACTTCATTGACTCGCCTAATTCTGAACATTCTTGTTGTACAGACCAATGCAGATCTACTTCATTGACTCGCCTAATTCTGAACATTCTTGTTGTACAGACCAATGCAGATCTACTTCATTGACTCGCCTAATTCTAAACATTCTTGTTGTACAGACCAATGCAGATCTACTTCATTGACTCGCCTAATTCTGAACAATCTTGTTGTACAGACCAATGCAGATCTACTTCATTGACTCGCCTAATTCTGAACATTCTTGTTGTACAGACCAATGCAGATCTACTTCATTGACTCGCCTAATTCTGAACATTCTTGTTGTACAGACCAATGCAGATCTACTTCATTGACTCGCCTAATTCTGAACATTCTTGTAGTACAGACCAATGCAGATCTACTTCATTGACTCGCCTAATTCTGAACATTTTGTAAATGAACTTTTAAACTTAAACTTTTATAAGAAAACTTCTCTTATATATACTTGAAAAACTTGAATGCGAGTATATTGCACACAATTAGAAAATAAAGCTCGTATATAAATGTATGTTATTGGTTTTTTCATTTCACTATCCATTCTATAGTTTTTAACGGTGTTTTTGAGCATATTCTGCATATTTAACCGCATATAATGGGTTTTTCAAGCATATCTATCGAGCATATAATGGATTTTTCGAGCATATCTATCGAGCATAAAACACGATTTTCAAGCATATCTGGAGATTTTATCGAGCATATCGATCCGAGCCCTAATAATTACTATCTGATGGATCAAAGCATGTTGCAACCAAAGCCTGTCACCCAGTGAGGGAAATCAGTGCAAAGCCGACACCCAATCAGAGACACAGCTAGTGACATCTGTAGACCTGGCGCATGAAACCACAACACGAGCCTGACACCTAATGGGGAATTACGGTACGGAGAAAACAGACACAAGAAAGCAAGCGCTAGTCGGCACTTTGATATTATCGCTGATAACGCGCTAGAAACAGCTTCCAATAGTTCGCCATCACCGCCAGCCACAGATGTAACAGAGGAGAGGGGACAGTCGATGATGGACGCAGTACAGAATAGAGTTGACAGTGGAAACAAATCAGGGACGCTGGTGGACCAAGTAAACAAGACCGATAAATTACTAAAGGAGAAGGAACTGGAAGAAAAACTTACGAGAAACATCACTCGACAACTACAGGTCATGATGGAGGATATCACAAGCAGCATTCATATGTTGATAAAAGAAGAAATAAGAAATGAGACCGGGAAAGCAACGAACTCATATCAACACGGTGCAAATGCACCAGAAGAAATAATTCCTGTCTCAGAGGAGGAAAGAGAGTACGGAATAGGGGAAGAAGGAAGCAAGACACGACAACAATAACAACAATTAGTCCAAGGAAAGTGCGATGGTCACTGGAATCATAAGAAACCTTGAGCCCGAATCGGAGAAAAATGTAAGTCGTAGGGAAGAAGAACAACAGGGGACAAGAGTGACGAGAGGAAGAAAGAGATCCAGGAGCAGACGAGTCTCTGAGGGTAAAGGGGAACAGGAAACAAGAGGAAGTATAAGGGGCACAAAACAAGGGGAGACCAAATTGAAGGCAGAGCAGAGAGAGCCATGGTTTGGGAAACCTGACCCCGGAAACTACGGAAGAAGACATAGAAGAATACCTCCGGGAAAATGGAGTGGCTGGAGGAAATAACCTGCAGAACGGTCGGTAACACCGATACCAGGAGAGCGTTCAAAATAGGCATTCTGATGGAAGAACATGACAGAGTGTATGAGGGAGCATTTTGGCCAAAGGACGTCACATGTCGTCCCTTTCGTGACCCCTGGAGTTACAGGGGAAGATCATAAGATGGAGCATATCAAGTGAAAGTTCTCAACTGGAATGTAGAAGGATTAGAGGGTGTAACGAATCAACTACCGAGAGACATTTTCAATGGTTTCGATATCTGTACACTGACAGAGACATTTATTATCCCAGAATCAAGATGTAACGTGAAAGGATTTTATAACATACACGCATTTGCTAGGAAAGGCGATAGAGGAAAGCCATCAGGTGGGGTAACATGCCTAATTAATTCGAAACTTACCCCCCTTTGAAAGTCGCAGCACAAAATATTGCATGTCAGAATAGAAGTGAAATATCTTTAATTCTGTATGTCTTGAGACAATGAATTAAAAACTCATAAGGACTCATCAAAAAATGCTGAAGCTCACCTACCAGAGAGAAGGTCAAGGAGAGAAGACATCCCGCTGGAATTGTATAGCACAGATGCCATGATCAACCGGAATTGGACCAACGCCAATCAGACATGTGGTGATAAAGTTAGCACCATGGGTACCAGAATCAGAAAGGTACCACCATAAAATATGTAAAAACATGTCCTACGACGCCTCGAATGAACTCTGCGTGTGCTCGTTATGTGACCAGTTCTGCGACACATATCACATCACACGATGTAAAAATAACCAGAAATCACTGTGCGATTATGGCAAGGACTAAACTAGTGCGCTTTTCTGTTAACAATAATGACTCCTGACATCTGTTGCCTATTTTCTGAAGTCATTAGATTGTTCTTATCACCACGGGAAGCGCTAGAAATAAAAATTTTCCAAGCAGATGTCTTCAGTTTTAGCGAGTCAATCGCTGATGGTTCAACATGGTTGCACCTGGTTGAACTGTAAATTACTGAGAATGATTCTTCCCAACTTTTGTGCTTAATTTTTAATGCTTTGTAAAAATGCTATGCAAAATTCATAATTCATTTGATACATTAAAATATAATGCCAGTTGAAGGTAGTTTTACAATCATGTGTGAAACCCTAAATTTTCGGCTGCACAGTGGGCAAAGAAACCTGACTCTCAAAGGGTTAAAACAAGAATAGGAAAGCTAGTATGCGTATACGATAGGCCAGAGTGCAGCGCGATAGACATAGTGGACGATATACAGAGAGCGTTGGACACTATTGAGGCAAATGAAAGAGTGATATTCGCGGGCGATCTGAACTGCCCAGTGAATAAACCAAATCGCAAAGCGGAATTAGTTCTAGATTATCTGTTAGGGGAAGGGCTCACATTAGTGAATAACAAAAATACATTCACGTACATATGCCATAGACCTCACACTCATTAGAGGTTTTGATATACTGGAACATAATCTTCTGACAAGCAATGAGGCAGCGCTAATCAGGAAACACATTCCAGTAAGAACGACACTCAGGACAACCATGTCCACGGGAAAACTAATGAATACACAAATGGTACAAAGGAGGTTGGAGCCACAAATACTTGAGGAGAATATTGGTAAGGTTCCACGTATACTCCTTGATATTGATGAAGGACAGCTGGAAGAGGCCATGGCGGGAATAAGGCAATTCATTGAGGAAGAAAACACAGCAATGGAGTGCATCAGGAAATGACAACTATGTCACCGAAAAGAAGCTTTTCATTTTTAAGACATTCTTTTCTTGTATGGCCATAACTATGTAGGTTATTCAGTATTTATTTGTGCAGCTATCGTCGGTCACCGCACTAGGAAGGTGCTCTTCATCGGCGTAAAGAACGAGTATTGTACAACTTGCGCCCGCACCGAGACAAAAGGAGAACCGGCCAAGACATACACCGGCTATAACAATTGGAACATGACTCAGAGCTCTACAAGTATGGAAGCTGCGAGGGCTTCCAGAGAAGTGAGGAAATGTATAATGAAGACACACACCTGCTATAAGAATTGGAACATGACTCAGAGCTCTACAAGTATGGAAGCTGCAAGGGCTTCCGGAGAAGTGAGGAAATGTATAATGAAGACACACACCTGCTGTAAGAATTGGAACATGACTCAGAGCTCTACAAGTATGGAAGCTGCGAGGGCTTCCGGAGAAGTGAGGAAATGTATAATGAAGACACACACCTGCTGTAAGAATTGGAACATGACTCAGAGCTCTACTAGTATGGAAGCTGCGAGGGCTTCCAGAGAAGTGAGGAAATGTATAATGAAGACACACACCTGCTATAAGAATTGGAACATGACTCAGAGCTCTACTAGTATGGAAGCTGCAAGGGCTTCCAGAGAAGTGAGGAAATGTATAATGAAGACACACACCTGCTATAAGAATTGGAACATGACTCAGAGCTCTACTAGTATGGAAGCTGCGATCATTTGCGAGGGCTTCCAGAGAAGTGAGGAAATGTATAATGAAGACACACACCTGCTATAAGAATTGGAACATGACTCAGAGCTCTACTAGTATGGAAGCTGCGATCATTTGCGAGGGCTTCCAGAGAAGTGAGGAAATGTATAATGAAGACACACACCTGCTATAAGAATTGGAACATGACTCAAGAGCTCTACTAGTATGGAAGCTGCGAGGGCTTCCGGAGAAGTGAGGAAATGTATAATGAAGACACACACCTGCTATAAGAATTGGAACATGACTCAGAGCTCTACTAGTATGGAAGCTGCAAGGGCTTCCAGAGAAGTGAGGAAATGTATAATGAAGACACACACCTGCTATAAGAATTGGAACATGACTCAGAGCTCTACTAGTATGGAAGCTGCGATCATTTGCGAGGGCTTCCAGAGAAGTGAGGAAATGTATAATGAAGACACACACCTGCTATAAGAATTGGAACATGACTCAGAGCTCTACTAGTATGGAAGCTGCGATCATTTGCGAGGGCTTCCAGAGAAGTGAGGAAATGTATAATGAAGACACACACCTGCTATAAGAATTGGAACATGACTCAAGAGCTCTACTAGTATGGAAGCTGCGAGGGCTTCCGGAGAAGTCAGGAAATGTATAACGAAGACACACACCTGCTATAAGAATTGGAACATGACTCAGAGCTCTACAAGTATGGAAGCTGCGAGGGCTTCCAGAGAAGTGAGGAAATGTATTACGTTAGGTATGCTAAGCTGATCGCAGATGGTGATAGCAGCGTGTACGAAAGAATTTTAGACACTAGGCCGTATGAACATTGGACTGTAGAAAAGGTAGAGTGTAAGAACCATTTGCTGAGAAATATGTGCACTCGTTTGAAGAATATTTCCAATTCCAAAACTGAGAAACCTTCAGTCATGCTTAGCAAAAGGATTGGGAACAATTTGTTACGCTGCAGGGTTGCATAGACCAAAGCCACTGAGCACAGAATAAGAGAAGACCAGCCCATAAATGAAAAAATTGAAAACCTGAGGAAAGACACACTGAATATCCCTAGCCACGTGATTGGTGACCACAAGGGGTGTGCAGAGAGGGGCTGGACACAACAACTGCTCCAGTCGATTCTAACCTTGTGCATCGCCTCGCTTCGGTTGGTCTGTATGCTTTGATTTTGGATGTTTTCATGGATGTTAGCCGTCACAACTGCAGCTTGCACGCCGATGTAAATAGCAACTATGTTGAGCATTACAACTCTGCAGTTGCTAAGTTCATTGGCGGGAAAAGAATACATTTTACATCGACCGAGTCATACCAGGGGCGATGTTCTGCTGCTGTTGTTCAGCACAACTCTGGTATGGCCAATTACAAGCTTCACAAAACACTGTATAGTTCAAGTCCAGGATTGTTTGCGAAAGGCACAGATGTAAAAAGAAAAAAGAAGGCTGATAGTCGGAAGAAGTCATTATTTAGTACAATAATCAATGAAGAGAAAGATTATAGCCCGGCGGCACAAAGACCCGATATAGACGAAGAGTTGATGAAAAAGGAATCTGATGAGTTCCTGAATAGTCTCCACAGATCAAAGGAAGAATTTGAAAGAATTGAACGAGAAACAATTCAGCAAAGTGACTGTAACGAATGGCTGGAACTCCGCAGAAACATACTCGCTGCGTCGAACTTTGGGCGAGTTTTTAAATGAGAGCAAGAACTGGGTGCGAGCCATTAGTGAAGCAAATCCTCTACACTGCATTTGATTGTGAGGCAATGGAGTATGGCCGAAGGAACGAGGAGTCAGCTCGCAACGATCTCGCATTTTCGATTGACAAAAAAATAGAAAAATGTGGTCTCTTTATCGATACAGTTTCCTTTTTTCGGAGCCAGTCCCGACGGGCTAGTCAATGATGATACAGTCATAGAAATAAAGTGCCCTTCGTCGGCTAAGGACTTTACTCCAGACGAAGCTATCAAGAAACACAAGGCCACTTTTTGGGCAGTAAACAAGAAGGGAGAAATCTGGGAAGTTTAAAAAAAAATCACATATTCCATTTCCAAATACAAGGTCAACTTCAAGTGACAAAAAGGAAGTACTGCATTTTTGCCTTGTGGACCCCAAAAGGAATCAAAACAGCAAAAATAGAACGAGGTGAGACCTTTTGGAAAAAAGAAATGTTCCCAATGTTACATAGGTTTTATATGGACTGTCTACGTCCAGAAATAGTTGACCCTAGACACAGCCACTCCTTGCCTATAAGAAACCCTGCTTACAAAGGATGGCTGAGGAGAAGAAGGCTAACAAAACAGTAAATAAAATGTAATTTGTGTATGTAAATCACAACTATTTGTATATAAAAGTTTGTAACCGCTTTTCGGCCTCTTGTCTAAGATCGGAGTGGTTTCTTTTTCATGTAAATTATGAGTACGAACTACTTTTGTCACAAATATTGCATTATTAGGCCTATAATTGAACTTTAGGATGTCATTGCGTTTTGTTTCATGCAATTTGTAACTATCAGTCATAATCATCATCTTGTACAGTTTCCAGCCCCAGGCTGGGTCTGTTTGGAACATAAGCCTCGCCACTTAGTCCTTTCTTCCCACCACCTCTCCGCTGTCACTCTGGTCCAGTCCTCGCCTCTCTTCTTGACACATTCCTCCACTCCTTTCAGCCATCTATCTCTTGGTCTTCCCCTTGGTCGTTTCTTCTGCATCTGCATCTCATGTATCCTCTTGGGAATCTTCTTCTCATCCATTCTCTTTAAGTGTCCATACCACCTCAGTCTTGATGTCTCAATCCTACCTTGCAAGGGCTCCTCTTTCACCATTTCACCTGACCTTTTCATTCCTCACCCTGTCTCTTCTTGTTACTCCGATCCTACTTCGCAGGAACTTCATTTCACCTGCCTGTATTCTGCTTATGTCTCTTTTCTTCATTGTCCACGTTTCTGAAGCATAGGTCAGTATCGGGATATAGTAGCTTCTGTATAACACTTCCTTGCTTTTTTGTGGGACATCTTTATTCCACACTAAGCTCCTAATGCTTCTCAGAAATGCTTCTGCCTGCTGCCACGTTCCGTAATCTCTTTGTCATTTCTCCCATTTTCCTCCACTAGACTTCCCAAGTACTTGAGACTTTCCACCTTCTTCAGCTGTCCACCTCCAAGTGTTATCCCACTCATTGGTCTGTCCTTTTTCCTGGTCGTTAACAGGATCTCACATTTACTGATGTTGAACTTCCATCCGTACTCTCCCACTGTTTCTTCCCAAGCCTTCAGTTGCTCCTGAATTTCCTCCTCCTTGTTTCCCCAGACCATGAGATCATCTGCAAACACCATTGCTTTCATCTTATCTTCTCCTATCTTTCCTGCTATCCGTGTCATTACCTCGTCCATAACCACAATAAAGAGAAGGGGTGACAGCTCACTACCCTGTTTCAGGCCACTCATTTGTCTGAACCAGTCTGTTCTTTCCCCTCCAACTTTCACACAACTCACACTTCCACAATACATCTCCTTCACTCTGCCTACAGTCTCTTTTTCCACTCCCACGTTTTCCATTGCTTTCCAAACCTTCTCCCTACACACACTATCATAGGCCTTTTCGATGTCCAGGAAGGCCATCAACAGATCCTCTCCAAATTCGTAGTGGTGTTCCTGGAGCTGTCTCACTGAAAATATGAGATCCACTGTTGATCTCCCAGGTCTGAATCCATACTGCTCCTCTCTCAATTTTCTCTCCACTTTGGCTCGTAATCTACTTTCTAATATCTTTTCATATATCTTGGCACAGTGAGGTATGAGTGTGACTCCCCTGTAATTTCTGCACTCCTTTCTGCTTCCTTTCTTAAATATTGGGACAATTAATCCTTTCTTCCAATCTTCTGGGGTCTTTTTCTCCTTCCATATCACCCTCATCACACGGTACAGCCACTGTTTCCCAACCTCCCCTGCTGCCGTCACCATTTCAACACTCACTTCATCCACACCTGGTGCCCTTCCTCCTTTCATCTTGTCTATAGCCATTTCCAGTTCTCTCCAAGTCAGGTCCTTTTCCATTCCTGTGTTGTCTTCTCCATCTTCCAATACATTGTCTTCCTCCCTATGACCATTTGGATTCAGCAAATCCTCAAAGTACTCTTTCCACACTGTCTTGAGTGTCTCTTTGTTGTGTACCTCATTTCCGTTTTTGTCCATCATTACCACATCCTCTCGCAGACCTCTTCTCTTACTTTTGACCATCCCATAAAGTACTTTCTTATTTCCTCTGCTGTCTTCCTCCATCATCTCTGTCCACTTTACCATCCACTTCTTCCTCTCCTCTGCGACAATCTTGTTTGCTTCTTTCTTCTTTATCTTATAATCTTCCCTTGCCAGATGAGTTCTTTCCTGGAACCACACTCTGAAAGCCTTGTTCTTCCTTCCCACAGCTTCTTTTACTCTCTCATTCCACCATGGTGTCTCTTTACACAGCTTTCTGTTGCTAGTTCTTCCACATACTGCCACTGCAGCTTCCACCATTGTGTTCTTGAATTGCTTCCATTCCTCTTCCCCTGTTTTAGGATTGTCTGTTGGCATCCTTTCCCTTATTATCTTCTGGAATTCTTCCTTGACTTCATTTTCGTTGAGTTTCCATACTTTGATTCTCCTTTCCTGGTACTCTGTCCTCTTGCTATCCTTAACAACTCCCAGGTTCATTACAAGTATTCTGTGGTCGCTATCTAAGGCCTCTGATGGTATTACCTTTATATCTCTGACACTTCTCTTCATTTCCCAGTCGTACAGCATGTAATCTACCAAAGATTTCTTTGTTAAATCACTGCTGTACCACGTTGCCTTGTGGCTTTCTTTCTTCCGGAACCAGGAGTTGCCTACCACTAAACCGTTTCTCTTGCAAAAATCCAGCAACTTTCTCCCTTCTTCATTCCTGCTACCCCGTCCTTCTGCTCCCAATACATTTTCATATCCTTGCCTTTCACTTCCTACATGTGCATTCAAATCTCCCATGACAATGATGCTCTGACCATTCAACTGCTGTTGTAGCTCCTCCTCAAAGTCTTCCTTCTCTTGAGCTGTACATCCAACTTGAGGGGCATATACCTGGGCTATCTCCAGGCTTCTTCCCTTTACAGTTACTCTGATCTTCATGATCCTGTCACTTATTCCCTTTACCTCTTCCTTCATTCCATCTCTCACAACTACTCCTACTCCGCTGCTCCTTCCTTCACTGTTCCCACTCCAGTAAAACCGGTACCCTTTCCTCAGTTCTCTGCGACCTTCTCCTTTCCATCTTGTTTCTGCAACTATCAGTAATCTTTGTAAATTACGAGTATACGTTACTTTCCAAATTAATTATGTTTATTTTGCTCAATTTCTTTATAGAATTGCTGCAACTCTGCTCCACTCTTGTCAGCAGTTGGAGCATAGACTTGCTCTCTTTGTTTGTAGTTGTAAAGCGATTGGCCAAAACTTGTCACACACTGACTCGTGATTTTGTCAACAATAATAGAAACTCCATTCCAGTGATAATTATCATCATTACCAGAGTACTTCATTTTACTTACAAGCAAATCAACGCAGTTAAAGCGAAGTTCCGTTAATAGTTGAGTGGAGTGTACAGTTGTAATCCAAGTTGCCTTTGTACACCACTGATACACTATATAGCGGTCATAGATGTAATATTTCACGGTGATTGTAAAGGGGAGACCTTCTAGGAAAGGTACTGAACAGTATGTACCAAAAATCTAGTTTATTATGATCGCAGATATAAAAGCTCCGACCTCGAATAACAGATTATCGAGTGGTTGTCTTCTAATGGTATTCCCTACAACCTATCACAAACCTGAGTGGATTTGCTATTTCACAAATTGCACGTACAAAATTTTAATTTATTTTAAGAAAAAACATGAATACAGTATAAAGTTTGACGGAAGGAACTCAAATGTACATAAGGGAGGGGCCCTGGCAGTCATTGCCGTGGGGCCCATGATCGCTCTCGGTGGCCCTGCGTGCTGATCGTGTGGTTTTGGTTGCCACCGTGCAACCCAACTGAGCTTGTGTGGGTGCAGGCGAAATCTTATGTTGCAAAAAAAAACAATACGTTCTGAATAGCAGACGAGAGAATTACGGACGAGGCAGAGATTGATAGCGTCACAACATCCACTTGGGCAGGTTGCGTAAGTCTTGCAGAAAGACTGAAGGAAGATTATAACAGAGAAATCGGCTGAGTGGAGCATAAATGCATGACTTGTTTCATAGCAACACTGTGTGATGGGCGGAAGAGCAGTCTGTCGACATCAAATTGAGTGTGTCTATGTGCAAAACACATAATAAGCGCTCCTCATTGTCGGTAATGCAGATCACGGGACACATACAGCTGACTCTAGTAATCACCTCTCAGCTGGCCATTTCTGTAACTAAAATGCGATGCACGAGTCAAGTTTCGCCCCCTCTGATCTTCTCAAGGCTGGAGGAGGAATGTTGCAGAGGAGAGGCAGGCTCCGAATAAATCCTGTAATTATACGCATTGCTTGGTTGAGCTGGATATGTATGATAACATTTATTGAATATTGTACACAGGCATACAAAAATATCCATCAGTTTTAGGTATCTTTTGATATTACATTTCATAGAGCGTTCTGCGGACATCTAAGGTGTCTCTTGAATAATTCCCCAATATTTTGTTTATGATGTGCTCCAATCTACCAAACTTAGTAGAACAGCAATCGCACAAGAGTCAAACTGTCTTGCAGGTTATAGGGACTAACCCAAATTAAAGAATTTGCATTGAATTTATCGTTGACAAACATAAACGTTGATTGGACTAAATTGTTTGACATTTTGAAAACTATTGGAAACAAGTACAGGGATAGAAGGGTGATCTACAATCTATACAGAAACCATACACCAGTCACTGGAGCTGAAGGACATGAGAAAGAAGCTGGTTTTCAGAAAGGTGTAAGGCAACGTATCACCCATACTTTTCAATCTTAGATTGAACAAGCAACGAAGTGAATTGGAGAAAAATTTAAAATAGGATTAAATATTCAAGGAGAAATAATTTCAAAATCTGAGATTTGCTGATGACATCGTCATCTTGGCCGACACGCCAGAGGATATGAATGAGTTCTTGAATGGTATGGACTCCGTCTTGAGGACAGAACTCGTGATGAAAATTAAAATGTGAATCAAAAATATTGGAATGCAGCCGAAATCATAATTGGCCGATGAAAAGCTAAAGGAAGTAGGAGACTTCTGTTACTTAGGAAGCAAAATAACCAGTGATTGATGAAGCAAAGAGGATATAAAAAGTGACTAGCTGCTTCGCTGGACGGCTTCACCCGTGCTCGCCAGCTTCGCTCCTTGTGCACGCCCAGCCACTTTGGGTATATAAGGAGCGAGGTTGGTGGGCTCGGGAGCAGTCTATCAGCGGAGGAGGATGGCTCAGGCATTAGCCTGGAAGGAAGATGGGAAACCACAGAAGACCATCTTCAAGCTTATTATTCCACCTTTAATATATAGACAACAGTACTTGTAACATAGGATTTTTTTAAATTTTAATGAATTTTTAGTTTTTAGACTACTAGTATTTTTGATAACCTTTGTTTTTAGAAAAAACTTAATTGTAAGACTTGCTACTGAACTTGATTTATCTGATATCTGATCTGCTGAGTAAGGTCACAGGTCACAATTAGGCCGAAAAGGGAAAGTTTGTTTATTGCCTTATGGTTTTAATTCTCATAATATATTAAAATTTACCCCGAGGGCTTCACAACTTGTGGGTCATGGGTCGGCGACCACAGGACCCCAGCCGAGTCTGGCATTCTTTCCACTTACTTGTGCCGGACTCCTTTCAGTTATCTTTCCTTGGTCACCACTTGTTCTCTTCCGACCCCGAAAGTAGTATGACAGAGGTTATTGGAGCTAAGCATTAGCGGTCATGTAATATGGGCTCACCTGCTCCTCTCGAAGTTTACCAGGCCCATTCACATTCGTATCCTCCTCCTGGACTTGCTTCTTCTTCCTCTTCTTCTTCCTTTTCTTCTTTTTAGTCTTTCCATTTCCTAAAAGAGTTTGTGGTTTATAGCAAACAAAATACAGTGCTCTAGAAAATGGAGATAGAAGCCAGTAGCAAGGCAACGAGTTATCAAATGTATTCATCTTAACACACACCACCAAATTGTTTTTACTAAGGGACATACATTTTATTACTTTTTTAATGAAAATTACAGTAGAGTGTCGATTATCCGACCTAAACTGGGCCTGGAGTACATCGGATCACTGAAAATGTCGGATAATATAGAACTTTGAAAATGAACTGAAACAAATACCTAGGTAGGCTATTCTGTAGGCCTAATGCCATGTCTTACAGCACCGTACTCTATTTACTGAATTATCAATTCAATTGTACAAGCTGTATTGAACAAAAAAGTTCAAATGCCTTAAGAAAAGAAACTTGTCTAACATGTCTGCTTGCTTGCTGATTCACGTTTTCTTGCTGCGAGATCTCGCCGTCGACGAAAAGTCAACATCTCCGTTGGGATATCAAATGCATTTAATCCTTCACTGTGAGACACAGTTTTATCCTCTTATTCTGCAATACCTCGTTCTTCTTCACCACCCTTATTTTCATTAGTATTCACGAAATCAATAATATCAGCGTGAATTAGTTCAAACATCCGATCTTTTGTACACCACTTACTCACATATTGAGTCGTAGCGTGTTCATAGCCAGGAATGCAATTCAGTAAGAATTTAGTCTACACCAAATGCTCAAATTAAGTTTACCAGTGTCGGATAAGTGAAGATCGGTGCACCAAATATTCGAATTACCAGAAAAAAAATTAGAGCCAATAAAATGCTGGTGACTGCAGTACTCTAGCCGCTAGACGATATGTTTCTATTTGATATTCATTTCTCATATTTCCCATCTTTTCAATAAAGTAGCATCATTCCATAAAATCCCAATCCCCATTATCACTAGTACAAGTAGTAGTAGTTTTGAAGCCATACAAACGTGACTGGGCGGGAAGCAATGTAAATAACATAACAATAAATAAATAGGTAAATAAACACTCCTGACAAAATGTCCATGTTATAGTTGTAATCACCAAAATTTCCATTATTGTTGATTCAAGCCCACTACGGAGCGCTTATGACTAGTTCTTCTTAGATGCTCTTTTCCGTTCCCAATATCTCTTGAGCCCTGCTGATAATTTCTCCTTTCCCTCCTGCAAAAGAGGGGCTTCCGGCATTTAGGGACTCTAGGTGGTGGGGTCCAAGATTCTACCATAGCACAAAATTTAGAACGATCATCTATATCAAGGTCAGCAATTCCACCCGAATCCAAGTCCTTTAGTACTTCATTAAGCCACAGGCTTCCAGTCTTGTAGCTTTTAACCAAGGAGAAGATCTCCTTGCTAAGCCTGTTGTAGGTGCTCTTGTATTAGTTTGTATCTGTTCATAATTATCAAATTGCTGTCCACACAGATGGTTCTTCAGCTTGCTGGCATGGTGCCAGATCTGGACTTTATGTCAGTCACTTCCACACCTCCCATCGAAAACGTTGCAGCAAAGCCTGTGTTGCATTGTCAATGCCTCGGCATAACTTTCCAAGTCTCCTGCTCTTACAGTGTTGCCCAGCGACGTCAAGGTTTGACAATAATCATTTGCTATAATGGTCATGCCCTTCCGCATAAACTCGGTGTACACAAAGCCTTCCCAACCGATGACGTAACCTTGAATTTCTTCCACACCGGCGAGGATGTGTTGTCTCCATTCCATAGACGCCCTCTTTGTTTCCAATGTGAAAGTCTCATCACCTGTAATGATGCCTTCAACAGCGTAACACTAAAGGAAGGCCAAAGCCAGGACCTGTGGGTGTCAGAGATCGCAGCACACAACATTGAGTTCAATTCCCGACACTGCAGATGGTTTCGCACGATGGCATGACCACTGCCAAACTGCTGTGCGATTTCTGGGATACACTCCCTGCGAGTGATGCGAATCATTTCATCGACCCGCTGAATATTGTCTTCAGTGGTCGATGTTGATGGCCTTCCTGCATGGCATCACTTTGGCTCCATTTCACAATTGCTGGCCACGACATTGCATTTGGTCCATACACCGCCACAATTTCACAGTGACTCTCTGTGCAATTCAGCCGTTTTGCTCACAAGAATCGTACGGTTCCACGTACTTTCACATTGGAGTAGGTTTCTAGTTGCCATTTCACTCGCTCACTACGATGCACCTCTCACCAGTACCGTAGCAGAACTGTCGCTGCGAGAAGCACTACGATGCACCTCTCACCAGTACCGTAGCAGAACTGTCGCTGCGAGAAGCACTACCCATGCCCTCTCACCAGTACCGTAGCAGAACTGTCGATGTGAGAAGCACTACCCACGCCCTCTCACCAGTACCGTAGCAGAACTGTCGCTGCGAGAAGCACTACCCACGCCCTCTCACCAGTACCGTAGCAGAACTGTCGCTGCGAGAAGCACTACGATGCACCTCTCACCAGTACCGTAGCAGAACTGTTGCTGCGAGAAGCACTACCCATGCCCTCTCACCAGTACTGTAGCAGAACTGTCGCTGCAAGAAGCACTACCCACGCCCTCTCACCAGTACCGTAGCAGAACTGTCGCTGCGAGAAGCACTACCCACGCCCTCTCACCAGTACCGTAGCAGAACTGTCGCTGCGAGAAGCACTACGATGCACCTCTCACCAGTACCGTAGCAGAACTGTTGCTGCAAGAAGCACTACCCACGCCCTCTCACCAGTACCGTAGCAGAACTGTCGCTGTGAGAAGCACTACCCATGCCCTCTCACCAGTACCGTAGCAGAACTGTCGCTGCGAGAAGCACTATGATGCACCTCTCACCAGTACCGTAGCAGAACTGACGCTGCGAGAAGCACTACCCATGCCCTCTCACCAGTACCGTAGCAGAACTGTCGCTGCGAGAAACACTACCCATGCCCTCTCTTCGGACGATGCACCTCTCACCAGTACCGTAGCAGAACTGTCGCTGCAAGAAGCACTACGATGCACCTCTCACCAGTACCGTAGCAGAACTGTCGCTGCGAGAAGCACTACTCATGCCCTCTCACCAGTACCGTAGCAGAACTGTCGCTGCGAGTAGCACTACCCATGCCCTCTCTTCGGACGATGCACCTCTCACCAGTACCGTAGCAGAACTGTCGCTGCAAGAAGCACTACCCATGCCCTCTCACCAGTACCGTAGCAGAACTGTCGCTGCGAGAAG
Source organism: Meconema thalassinum (assembly GCA_946902985.2). Classification (NCBI taxonomy): domain Eukaryota; kingdom Metazoa; phylum Arthropoda; class Insecta; order Orthoptera; family Tettigoniidae; genus Meconema; species Meconema thalassinum. The sequence continues at coordinate 9,311,680 of OX336390.1, forward strand.
CACTACCCATGCCCTCTCACCAGTACCGTAGCAGAACTGTCGCTGCGAGAATCACTACCCATGCCCTCTCTTCGGACGATGCACCTCTCACCAGTACCGTAGCAGAACTGTCGCTGCAAGAAGCACTACGATGCACCTCTCACCAGTACCGTAGCAGAACTGTCGCTGCGAGAAGCACTACACATGCCCTCTCACCAGTACCGTAGCAGAACTGACGCTGCGAGAAGCACTACCCATGCCCTCTTTTTGGACAATGCGCCTGGCGCCAGACGACATGTGTAACTTACTTATGGAACCCTCTACTGATAAGGTTAGTTTGTTCTGTGAACTACGTATGCACACTTATACAGCTAAAACAAACATACACTTGAATTCTATTATATGCTGTATATGTCTCACAGCATGTACGCTCTAAGTTAGTCAGAAAACCACACCACCTCTGTACTTCTAATCCCTCAATAAACATTTTATGACGGATTAACCCTTTATAGGGCAAAAGACTGGGGGTATAAAATATATATATATATTGCACATTTGTAATTGGGGGTGATAGATGAGTAGGAATATGCAACAATTTTATGGGTGTGGATTCTATTTTATGAAATTATTATCCCACTGCCCACAGCCGACAGTCTGTTTTCTTAAATGAGCAATGGGGTAATAATCTCCCACCTCCAAATTATGATGATCCTGTGTTTATCACTCAATAACAGGATATAATACAGTAAAACTCTGTTAAGAAGTTTTTCAAGGGACCATTAAAAAAAAACTTCTTAACAGGGAAACTTCTTAAAAGGGTAGTGGCCTGAAATGCATGTGAATCGCACACATTTTTGTTGTTTGTGAAGGATCCTATAATATACTGTACATAGGCCTATATAAAAGCCAGAAAAAGAGAAGCCCCAATATTAAAATCTGACTATCAGACCAGAGATAAAGAGAAATTAATTGACATAATCCTCACAATTCACATTAATAGAATTAATTTCAATAACTGTTTGAGCACACACCATATATTCCAGCAAACTACAATTATAGACACATTTTAGAATGGAAATAAACAACAACTAAGACTGAATTGAAAACACTTTTTTGTCCCTTTTTTCTCCCTTCAAAACCAAAGATTTATCCGGAACAACCTGATAAAAAAGTCCGAATTCGTCAACATTAAAAACGTCACAATGTTTGTAATTACTGATTTTTGCCGGCAGCAGTGTTACCTTCCACGCTTCCGTTTCCTCTGTACTTACACTCCCAGCTTCACCACTAATAGCCTTGTTAACTATGCCAGCCCGATTTTTAAAGCGATCCAGCCACCCATTCGACGCAGTAAAAGGTACTTGTAATCGACACGCGATTTCTTCGGCTTTCTCCTTCACGATAATCCCGCTAAAAGGAATGTTTAAACTTCGCTGCTGTTTAAACCACACGAGCAGAGCTTGTTCTACGTCTTCGTTTTTCCCGGTTTTAATCTTCTTGCAGCTTGCCGAAGTATTCCCGGCAGAAGCCAAGATCCCTTCTTTCTTCGCTATGATGCCGTTCAAAGTAGACGGCGGCATTCCGAGCTCCTTCGCAAGAGCAACACGTGAAAGAGTAGACGACTCTACTTTTCTTATAATGTCCACTTTATCTTTAATAGAAAATGCCTTTCTTTTGATGCCTTTCATCTGAGAACCACTCATTTTCACAATGATTTGAAAACTTTACTTCACTGACGACGCAATTCTCGTAATCTCAATAATGTTATGCTACGTCTGGCAATGCTTGGCTAAGAAGTTAGATCACACAGAACTGCGATAAAAGCCACGAACAAAGAATATAGGAGGCCACGAATGAAAGCATGATGCTGTATATTGTAGTCGGTCTTGAGTGGGTGTCGTCATAGCGTGACGTCATTCAGCCTTGAAATGCTCGCCTGGTCAGTGACCCGCGAACACTCGGAACGGCTGTATTCTTTCATTCGGAACACCGGGCCCGGTCAGAGACCCGCGAACACTCGGAACACCGGATGTATCTTCCGCGGAGATTGGCGAGTTTTGATTCTAAGTCAGTTGTCTCTCAGTGAACGTCTTATACTCTAAGGGAATACAAAATCTGAACTATTTAACCGGGAAAACCTCTTATGCACGAACAATATATACGGGAAAAATATACATGTATCTTATGGGACGAATCACGGGACCGAGAATATCGGACGTCTTAAGCGGAAAAGCGTTTTATGCGGGAACTTCTTAACCGAGTTTTACTGTATATAAAAACACCCATCACAATCTATAATTTAAAAAACACGTACCTCCCACACAACACAAGGTCAGTGACCTATATCATCTTTGCCGAAAACTGCACAAAAATATAAAAGTGATTTTGGAATGTTAAAAGGTAGTATATTCGAATATAATTCAATAATTTCAAAATTGTATTTACTAAAAACTCAGAAAATTCATTTAAAAAATCTTCTATTCTATGGCAAACACCCTGAGCAGGATAATTATTTCGTTTCTAGCTGAAATATATTTACTCAAGTGACCAAAACCATTATTAACATTGTATTTCAGTTATATACCAACGTTTACAAATCTCTTATCTTCAATAAAAACACATTCTTCTGTAAAACAATGCATATCCTTCACTCAACACAACCGTACTGGCGAGCACGTGCAGTGTGGAGACCACTGGGATATATGCTTCCCACCTTTGGTTTCTGATGACGGTATACATCAATATTTATCTGCATCAGCTTGTGGATGCATGTGGAACTGCTTGAAATGAAAGGGGTGGGAAGATTCTCTCCCTAACACCGTTCTATCAATACATGGTGGGAAGATAGTATCCCAAGGACCTATGAAGGGTTAAACAATATTGGCAAGGTGTCTCCCCTGCACTTGAATGTTAACTATGTGGACTCTTAGACTGGAAATGTTCATGCTCCTTTCTCTATATGATCCGATTAAATCATATAATTGGCATTATACCATTCAAACGTGCTGGTTCACATTTGTGACATCACGACAGGTAACAATGCATTAGAGATTGCTAACTACATTATTTTATGGATTTTATGGATGACTTGGTAAGGAAACTGAATCGAGGTGCTTGAAGCCATACGTGCAAGTTTAGTTAGTTATTGTTGTTCATCTGTAGCTCTCACTGCCACTGTGCTGTCTCTAACAATCCTGTACACATTCCAGAAGAGAATGGCTATGTAATGCTTACCCTCCGCACCGTCTCCTGCTTCAGTCTTGGCTGGAAGCGGTGATTCTTCAGGTACTTCGGCTGGAGCCGGCTGAGTCTCACACTTCTGGGCTGCCTCCTACATCACAAGACACAGCGCTCAATTATCCACAGTACTCAATGAGAGTGTGTTACTGTTGTTTCAAGTGGAGCCAGTCACAAAGTCCACATAACCTGGTGTAACTTAACACTAACATCAATAATAATTATGGTACATTGACATGTTCGTAGCTTACAAAGTTCTGTAACGACGATGAATTAAAATATATTATATACTAGCTATAGCGTTGCGATGCCAATCAAAGTCAAAAGGAAGAAAATAATAATGTCATTGGTTTCACGTCCCTTTTAACATCTGCGGCTTTTAGAGACGCCGGGATGACAGAATTTTGGTCCGAAGGGGATCTTTAACGTGCCAGTAAATCTACTGACATGGCCCCCTCGCATTTGCGCACCCTCAATCCTGGTCACAGCAGGCGAGAACGTTACCACTGAGCCACGTAGCCAGCCCAAGAAAGATAGAAGCCTTTGGATAAACAACATGTCTGGTGCTGTGCTGAGACATTTCACCTTGCGATGAAGCAGCGGTGTCATAAGTATACATATTGTGCGATTGGTTTTGAGGCTCACCCTTTAGTGTTACATGAATAATTTCCTTCCCTGGAGTTCACACAACAACTCATCACAATGGTGTATGGACACCGAGGGTTCATATATACAAACTATCTCATTACATTGATTTTTAGCCTATTTTCATTTATGAAAAAAAAAAAAATGCTTATGAGATCACCTTTTGTTTGTGTGTGCATGTGTGTGTCCCCCTAATAACTTCTAAACGGCTGGAAACTCGGTAAGTTCATAGCACTATTCCGGACAACCCCGACCGTGCCCTTCAAATTTTGTTACGTCTCACCAATCCAACATGGCGGCTGTGCGAAATATTTCACCAGCATTCAATATCTCCAAAACTATTACCGATATCACCCTGGAATTTTCTACAGTGATAAGGGGAACTACTAGAAGTTCACCTCTGTGACTTTTGAAAACCTGGTAACTACAAAACCTACATGGCGGCCAAGCAAAGTTGCGACATTTAAATAGACGTTTCTCGCGATTTTACCAACCAAACTTGGTACAGTGTATGTTTATTGTAATGCACCGACATCTAACTTCATTCAATTGTTTACATAACCTCAAGATGGCGGCAGTGCAAAATATTTCACCGGTATCACCATGAAATTTTGTACGGAGATAAAGGGCACTACTGAAAGTTGATCTATGAGACTTTCAAAAACTGGTTAACTACAAAACGAACATGGCGGCCAAGAGAAGTTGAAAGTTTTAAATGCACGTTTCTCGCTATTTAATGATCCAAACGCAATGAAACTTCGTACAGCAAATGTTTATACACATTGTTATGCACTGGTATCTAATTTAGTTCAATTGTTTACGTAACCTCAAGATGGCGGCTGTGCGAATTTCAAAAATTAAGTTTTTATTTCTTGTGTTCTAATCATGCGATCCAAATCAACATTTGCAGAATGAACGTACACAATAATCATCATCTAATACTACATAACTCTATGGCCTATATACAGTATATTATAATCCAACATGGCGACCGTCCGAAATATTTAGGCGGTTCTCAATATCTATTAATCTACGACAGCAATCAAACTGAAATTTTGTAAGTGTATAGAGGCTAAAAGCATAAGTCCACCTGTGGGACGTTCAATAACCTGGCGAGCACAAATCCAACATGGCGGCGACGCGAAATTTAAATATTCAAATGGATGTTTCTTGCGTTTTAACCCTCCAAGCGCAGTGAAACTTGATACGGAATTTGCCTATACAAATTTTAATCAACTGGCATCTAATTCATTTAAATTATTTTCATAACCACAAGATGGAGGCCGAGCGAAATTTTAAAATCCCGCTTTTATCTTTTGTGTCCTAATCATGCGATTGAAGTTTGAATAAAACATAAACACAATAATCTTCATGTAATAGTACATAAATCTATGGTCTATAATAAAAAATCCAACATGGTGAACATCCAAAATATTTAGATTGTTCTCAATATCTACGAATCTATTACAGCAATCAAACTGACAATTTGCATGTTGATAGACGCAATTAATATTAGTAGGATATATGAAAATAGGCTATTTAGTTCTTCACGGAACTACTTGTTATATATAGAGATTGTACATGTATTATAATATATTATGGAATTGGTTGGCCTTATAAATTAAAGAGTAATGCCTGGACACCAATAATAATAAGCAAAAACATTAACCATATTTGGATACATATCAACTTCATTATTAAGGTTCTGATTTCAATACATAAATATTTCCAACAGAACCCTAATTCCAACTTAAATGACATAATGCAATAACCCTGTTTTTCAAACATTACTACATTTTATAAGAAGTAAAGTATTAGATAACCCACCGTAAACTTTCCAACATAATTTCTTTACCATCACATACCATAATTATGAATTACTTTCGATATCAGATTGACATCGATGACTACTTTTATCACATTAATTAAGATAGATTTAATTTAGAACAAATCTATTATGTAAAAATCAATGTTACGGGATAGTTTGTCTGTATGTCCCCTATGTGTTCATATACCATTCACCCAATTGCGATGAAACTTGGGTGAGTTGTGTGCACTCCAAGGAAGGTTCCTAGCTACAAATTATTTATGAAACACAAAAGGGTGAGGGACCAAACAGGAACCCTTAAATCCCACAGTAACCCAATTGCACAATCTGTATATATCAGACCATAATGCCAGGTGTGAGAATGGCTTGCTGATTCATCACGAGGTGACATGAGGGGACTGCGAGTAGCCCGCGTGTTATCTGGTATCGCTGCCTACTCCAATACTGCTCACGCAGAGCCGTTGCTCAAACCACTGTAGTGTTGCGAAAGAGTGAGTGAGTCACCGGCCAATGTAAATAGGACAAGGAACCCCGAATCCTCTCAGGGTTGCGGAGCTTGGACCCGAGCAGTACGCCAAAAGCTCTTTCTCTAGATGCATTTAGTATAGGCCTAAGCCAGAAAATAAGGTTGGGACTTTGGAAGACATCGAAGGTAGAAATCTGAATTACCTAAATCAGTTTTAAAATGTCACCATGTTCGTTTCGTAGTCATATCGTTTTTTATTACCTTCATCATCTTCATTTCCCCTTTTCCAGCTGACACCGGGTGGGGGCAAATATGATTCCTGTCTCCACTTTGTTCTGTCGTTCCACCATTCCTGTTCCGACACGGTGTTCCAATCTAGGTTCCGTTTTCTAATGCTATTCTTCACCGAGTCCATCCAACGCATTCTTGGTCTTCCTCGTCCTCTCTTCCCTGTCATCCGTCGTTCCAGTGCTCGTCTTGTTAGCCTTTCTTCATTCAACCGTTTGACATGTCCAAACCATCTCAATCTGTTTTGCTCCAGTTTGTCATTTTATTAATTTTTATTATTTTTAATTAAATGACCTAGATGTTACGCCCATTATACCACTAATCACCTGACTGTGCTATTTCGATCTACTAACGACCTTTTTGTACGAGAAACAAACTTTGATGTCAATGCATTGTGTACAGTTGTTCAAACGAATCATCTGAAATTGATTCCAGAACAACGCACAACATATGACAGAATTAAACATGCAATTACAAGCCCGGAGGCACAGGCAAAATTTTCCTCATTTCACTTATTTTGGCAACAATACGATCACGAAACAATATTGCACTGGCAATCGCATCATCTGGAATTGCAGCAACTCTTTTGGATGGTGGAGCAATCATTTTGTTGTTTGGTGATTTTCGACAAACTCTACCAGGTATACCACGTTCAACACCCGCTGATGAACTTAATGCGTACGTTTTATGGCAGCACGTACAGACTTTGACAACCAATAAGCGTGTACAACTACAACATGATACATCCGCTGAACGTTTCGAAAAAAAATTGTTGAATATTGGGAATGGGAAAATGACTATCGATGAATCCACACATGTATAACAATGCAACAAATTTCTGTCAAATTACAGCAACCCCAGACGAATTGATTCAGAACGTTTTCCCAAATATCGCACAGAATTGGAAACACCATCAGTGACTCAGTGCATGTGCTATATTAGCAGCCAAAAACAACGATGTCGATGCCATTAAAATTGCAGCATTCGAAAAGAAATACCAAGTGAAACGAAAACGTATATGTCCATCAATACTGTAATGAATCAAGACGAAGTTATCAATTATCCTACTGAATTCCCTTGATTTGCCAGGCATGCCGCCACACGTTTTAACATTGAAAATTGGCGTGCCTATCATTCTTCTCCGAAACATCAATCCACCACGACTTAGCAACGGTACCAGGCTTTCAGTGAAAAAGATGATGAACAACATCATCGAAGCTCCAGTTTTAAATGGAAAATTTAAAGGAGAAGATGTACTGTTGCCACGCATCCCAATGATTCCAACAGATATGCCATTCCAATTCAGAAGTTTGCAGTTTCCGGTGCGATTCGCTTTTGCGATGACCATCAACAAAGCTTAGGGACAATTCCTATAAGTGTGTGGACTAAATTTGGAAAGTTCATGCTTCTCACACAGTCAGCCGTATGTGGTGTGCTCACACGGCGGAAAGCCTTCGGATTTATTTATATACGCACCAGACAGAAAAACAGAGGCACTTCAGTAAACGAAATTACAATTCAAACATTTCATTTTATTCTTTCTTTCTTGGGCTGGTTGAGTGGCTCAGCAGTAACGTTCTCGCCTGCTGTAACCAAGGTTGGAGGATCGAATCCTGGCGCAGCCAATTGGCATTTGAGGGTGTGCAAATGCGAGGGGGCCATGTCGGTAGATTTACTGCCACGTTAAAGATCTCCTTCGGGCCAATATTTTGTCACCCAGGCGTCTCTAAAAGCCGCAGTTGTTAAAAGGGACGTAAAACCAATAACATTATTATTATCTTCCATTCTGTCTTTGATTGCCGAGCCGTGAATTCTGCTCAAGACTTTGTAAACTGGCTGTATTCTGTAATTATTAATTGTATGTATGAACTAGGCAATCACCTTGTATATGAAGCAGTTGCTTTTATTGGCGACAGGTGGCACCAGCGTGCAGAGTTCTGTATGTAATGGGCTTAAAACCGAACTATCATTGTGCCGGAAATCCATGACGTAAGTCACCTGACCTACTGAATAATTACCGCACAAACCTATTGAAGGGACGTGTGCATAAACTGTTTGCTATTGGTGTTTTATCTGCCTAATAAGTGGATTGGCGGATTTCAAGTTAGAGTTCCGTGTGGAAAACTTAGGCGGTTGAAAACAGTAGCCATCTTGGCACAATGCTATTATTCGCTTTGAACTTTAAGTGTAACTGGTAGTCTCTCGGGGAGGGGCTTTTATCTGGAAAAGGAGACAAGGATTGAAAGACCATGGATTCGATATGTTATATAATATGGAATTAATGGATCCTATGTGGAAAGTGACCTGTTGAATGTGAGTGATCTACTGGCATGGCAGCGCATGGGAAAATGTGCTCTGTATTTAGCGGAGGAGTGAGGTATGGGTAAATTTGGTACTATGGTTGTTCTTGGTTTGGTGAAAAGTGCATTAGAAGGGACAGTCCACGGGCAATTTCGAAGGAGGTTTCAGATGCTGGATTCCATCAAGATTCATAAATCATATGAGCTGATGAAACTTGCTGCTGAAGACCGGATAAGGTGGGGAGATAAACTGATGATGATGGTCATTTATTAAATATGCTAAATGAAATGTGAGAATACATGGAGCTATGGCTTTACAATAGGGAGCTCCTTTTGACTGTCAGTTTCTTGTGCAACAGTTCTCTTATTTTCTTGTAACCCGAGATGCCGTTCTTGATAGATAAATTCCTTCATTAGTTGTTAATAGATTTTTTTTTCACTGACACGTAAAAAACACTTTAAAATCCATTATATAATGTCATGTGTGCGTTAAGTAGAACCGTGGTTAACGACTCAAACTATGTTGTATTCTTAAAAGAATGTCGTTAAAAATATTTCTTGCTGTAGATGAGTCTAATACTTCCATCCCTCTGATTAGTACAATGGGCCACAGAGAATGAGAGAATTCTGGGCTCAGAGGAAGGCGAAACAAATTGCCAAGTGTAGCAAGACTTAACGTGGTCCTAGATGGCCTCAACGAATTATATATATATATAAAACAACAAAAAAGTCAACCCCTGGCACTATCCAGCCCATGACGGGCTAAGGCCGACCAAGCGACCGCTGCCCAGCCATTTGGCCTGCAGATATTGGGGTGACGCGTGATCAGCGCGTCGGGTCCCCTCGGCCGTTAATCTTGGTATTCGTGATCGGGGCGCTGTCTCACTGTCAGACAGCTACTCAATTGTCCTCACGAGGCTGAGTGCACCCCGTTCCAACCCTCACGTCAGTTTTAAAATCCCTGACGGAGCCGGGGATCGAACCCGGGGCCTCCGGGTGAGAGGCAGTATATATATATATATATATATATTATGTAGAAAGTAGGCTGTATTTTCAAAAATAAAAATCCTAAAAAGTCATATGTTACCTTAAACGAAAGGTCTCTATGACCTTTATCGTTACAACAAAAATGGTATTTTTTTTTTCCAAAAATGTGCCATTTGGAAAGTAGGCTATATTTTCGAAACTATAAATCCTAGAAAGTTATTTGTTTGACTTAAACCAAAGGTCACCCCCTCTACCCCCAAAACAAGTTTTATAACCCTAGGACGAAAAAGGAAACAGTAGGGGTTTAGTGAGGGTTCTGCTTACCCCCACCACCACTCTCGCCGCGATAGATATCTCGCGAACCATTGATTTAATCTCTTCTTTTTTTCTTTCTGGACAGACACCTTGTGGGAATGGTTTTACTCAGGCTTTATCAGAACTTAACAGGGGCACAATTGTTCTCTGTCCTTAATGTCGTCTTCAGAGATTTTAAGTAATTCCATATCTTCATGTACTTCTTTAATCCAACTGGTCTTTAATTTACTTGCATTCACGATATTGAAAATCTTCGTAGTGAGTCTGGTCTCATCCATCCTATATATGTGTCCATAGAACTGCAGACGTCTCTTCCTAAATTTATCTACAATGGTGTCTGTATTTTCATAAAGTTCCTTTGTTGGTCTCCTGACCCAAATTCCATTACGGAAAACAGCGCCATGGATTTTCCTAAGAATTTTTCGTTCCTGTTTCTCAATATCATGAATTCTTGTCATTCCTCTAATGACGGTTGTTTCTGCCGCGTACAAGGCTTCAGGCAAGACAACTGTGTTATAATGGCGCAATTTTGCATTGCGAGATACTGCTCTTTTGTTATAATGATTCCATGTCAGCTTGTACGCCTTCTGCAATTTTACTATTCTATCTGCATTAGAAATTGTGTTCAATCCTGTGGGTTGGATGGCTTCTCCTAAATATTTGAAGTGAGTGACCTGCGAGATTTTTCCATATTGCGTTCGCAAGGTGATGTTTCCTGTTGATTTGGTATCCATATACTGTGTTTTGTCATAGGAAATATCAAGTCCCGTTTTACTGGAGATTTCATGTAGTTTCTCTAGCGCTAATATGGCTTCATCCTTGTTGTTTGTTAAGATGGCCAGATCATCTGCAAAGGCCAAGCATTTCACAGTGACTCTTTTCCCTTTCTCCTTTCCAATTTGGATACCTTTCACATGCTTTTCCCATTCTGTGATGATTTTGTCCAGTACGATGTTGAACAAGAATGGTGATAAACCATCCCCTTGTCGAACTCCAGTATGTATTGCAAAAGAGTTAGAGATTTCTCCCATGAATTTCACCTTTGAGGTAGTTCCCAATAATGTTTCCTGGATGATGGCCCTCGTCTTCCTGTCAAGTCCTAATTCTTCTAGTCTATTAAACAAGGTTTGTCTGTCAACCGAATCGTAAGCCTTTTTGAAATCCACAAATGTGACTGTAGTGTTCCTGCATCTTCGGATGTGCAGTATGGTCTTGAGGTTCCAGATCTGCTCAATACAGGACCTTCCCTTCCTGAAACCTGCCTGATATTCTCCAATATGGTGGTCCACCTGTGGCTCGAGTCGATTCAGCAAAGCTTTAGAGAGAATTTTATAGGCGACTGGAAGAAGCGAAATTCCTCTATAATTATTCGGATCAGTTTTGCTTCCCTTCTTATGGAGTGGGTGTATCAAAGCACTCTTCCATTCTTTTGGGATTTTCTCTGTTTTCCAGACATCTGATATTATTCTGTGAATTTTTGGTGTTATGTGTTCATGATCCAATTTCCAAACTTCTGCAATAAGTCCATCTTCACCAGGGGCTCTATTGTTTTTTAATGACTTGATTATGTCCACTATTTCTTCATGTGATGGTGGAAGTGAATCAAGGTTGGGCACTGGTTTTGCAAATTGAAGTTGTTCAGAAGGTGCTTCGCAATTAAGGAGTGTACTAAAATATTTAGCTAGAATTTCACAATTATTGCTCGTATTTGTTTCCAGAGATCCATCAGGTCGTTGGAAGCATAAACTAGGGGGTTGAAAACCTACTATATTTTCTCTAAAGGTCTTGTAAAAATTTCTGGTGTTGTTCTTAGTGAAGTCCTGTTCTATTTCATTTAGCCTATTATTATCATAATTGCGCTTTTCTCGGCGAATAATTTTAGAAGTGTTTTTCCGAACCTGCACAAATTCTTGCCATTTTTCTGTTGTTTTATGGCTATTGAAATTATTCCATGCTTTAAACCTATATTCAATAGCATGATCGCATGTGATGTTCCACCACCTATGTTTTCTCTTTCTCGGAGGTTGACCGAATTTTATTGCTTGTTTCATTTTCTCTGCAAGTTCAGACCAGCTCGTGGTATCCATTTGACGGATTTCTTCAATGATGTTCATCTTGTTGAATTCAAGGTATTCTGGATCAGTTCGGAAAAGCTGGGTTCCCCTTATCCTTTGTCTGTTGGGTTGAAATTTTACCTTGATTTGTAGTAAATGATGATCTGAGTCAAAGAACCCTCTCCTGGTTTTCACATTAAGGACTTCTTTAGCGTTCCTTCTAGAGATAGCAACGTGGTCAATCTGGAATTCTCCAAGTGTTTCATTGGGGGATATCCATGTTGTTAATTTACGCGTAGGCTTCTGGAATTGTGTTGACATAATTTGGAGATTGAAATTTTGACAGAAGCTTATAAGGTGTTCACCATTTTTATTGGTTCTGCTATGAGCAGTGTATGGTCCTGTAATTCCCCTATATTTCTTTTCTTTTCCTAACTGACCATTAAAATCCCCCAGTAGAATCTTGACATGATGTTTGGGAATTTTGTTCGTGATTTCCTCCAGAAGTTCCCAGAAGTCTTCTATTACCTGAGGGTCTTTCCTGTTGTAGTCATTCGTTGGTGCATGCACGTTAATCAGTGTGTATACCTTGTTTCCCGATTTTATTGAGAGTGTTGAGAGTCTTTCTGATGGTGAAGTAAAATCAATTACTGAATCTGTGACGGACTTGCTAACCGCAAAACCTGTGCCAAATTGTCTTGGTCCTGTGTTGATCTGCACTGCAGGTTTTCCTTTATAGAGCCTGTAATTCTCAGAATCAAAGTGATTTTCATCTGTAAATCGTGTTTCCTGCAATGCCAAAATTTTGATGCTGAATTTATCAAGCGTGTTCGTTAGATGTTTGAGTTTCCCAGGCTTAAGCAAAGTGTTCACATTAAGTGTACCTATGAAACACTTTCGTTTAGGTCGAAGAGGTTTTGAGAAGCTCCGATCCTTCTCTACATGACATGTCTGGTCCCCCAGAATCCTATGACCAGAACAGGGATCCAATCTATTGACTGGGGCCTGGGGTAGTGGAATCTTTTCCTGTCGTTCTGCCATGGTTGCTTCAAGTTGAAGATTGTTTGTGGTGACCTCCGATGGAGATCACAAGATTTTAAGACTTAATTGTTGAGATTAAGCCGTACTTCGAACAGCCGCACCAACTAGGTGAACAGACGCTGCTCACTAGCCGCTGGATGCCAGAACAGACACTAGTGAGTTGGATATATGGACATCCATATACCTTTTACTCTTATCAACCCCGAGCACTGGGGTGCCTCCTCCGCCTCATACGCTGTACTGAAGTCCATCTTCTCCACCGTATTCGCCGTTGAGGTCTTCACTACTAACCATGAGCTTGGGCCCTCCATATTTGTAACCCCTGGAGAGAGGGTGTCCCAGCATTATAAAGCCCCCAGGAGTTGGGCTACCTGTTGGTCCGCGGGTTCTATTGGGGGGTATTTGAACCAACCCTACAAACTGTAGGGGCCCCCTATCCGCCACCTGGGGACGCGCTCTCTAGAGGTTACAGGTTCCCCCGAGAGCCCATAATATATATATATATATATATATATATATATATATATATTTAAAATTTTAATGTTTATGACTGAGAGTTGGATAGAGGTAAGTGTAAGGATTAGCATATGACTTTAAATGATTTTTGGTTTAATCATATTTTTTTTCGAATAAAACTTTGTTAGAATTTAAAAAATGTAATGTTTTTGACTAGTATATTGTATTGTTATTGTTTTAAGGGGCGGAACAGCGAGGTCATCTTCCCCCTAGCTTTTGACTAGGCGTAGGAGAGAGGTAAGAGAATGAGTTGGGGATTAAGGATTAACCTGAAAGTAAACTAGAATTTTTGGAATGTTGGTGTGTTGTTGTTGCTTACCTACAAACAGGAACGATCAAGTGAGGTTAGCTGGAATTAGATTAGGAAAGGTTTTGTAAAGACAGGTCAAGTGTAGTCAGGTTAGGTTAGGTGAGTTGAGATTAGACTAGGTAAAGTTAGGTTATGTTACGTTAAGTTTGGTTAGGTTAAGTTAAGCTTTGGCCGCCAACTTGTTTTTTCGGCTACCCTCTTTGACCGATCAATTAGTCTGCTCGGCTACCTTCCACCACCCTTCTCTGGCCATCTTTGCTCGACCGATTAAAGATACTCCCTGCTTCGCTACCTTGATAAATAAATAAATAATAACTAATAAAATAAAATGAAAACAAATAAACCCGCCAACCTGGACTCTTTGTTGAGAAGCAAGGCTCTGCCAGTCACAAGTCAGAACCAAGGGTGAGAGATAGAGGAGTAACACCTCTTAAAAAAACTTGGATCAGCTGGCTCAGGCTGATAGTACCTTGTTCTGGATCCCTTGCCAGGGTAACGGTGAAGACCTCAACGACATCTCCAGCGGAAAAGATGGACTTTGGTACGGTGTAGATGGCGCAGGAGGCAACCCTACACTCAGGGGTTTATTATGAGCATGTTATAATTCCAGAAGTGTCTGTCTCATAGTGAGCGGATCCCTGGTCAGCGTCTGTTCACCATGTGAGGTGCGGCTGTTTCTTATACATCGTACCTTCAAAAGTGAGAGGTGTCTTAGATTGGCTTATACTAATCTTTAAACCCATAATCAATATGGATAAGATGGCTTTACGTCAGAGAGAAAAAAGACATGTGGCAAGATTTGAAGTATTGATTTTACGTGCTCTGTAATAGTGCTATTCGATTAAATAAATAATAATAAAATAAATAATACTACCCTCACCGTCCCCCACTAGTCACCACCGTTTTTGGTTGACCGACTAAAGATACTTGCACTCAGCTACCCACCACGCAATCTTAACTGCTCTGAATCGTCACTGTCCGCCATCCGCAGCGCTCATCTTGCCCATTAGCCCCTGCGCCACCTATGACTCTCTCTCTATACGACCAGCATAGGGTCGGTTGCGCGCGGCGGCCATATAGCCCACTAGCCCCTGCGGCAGCACCGGCTTAATATCCCTACTTACTCAACTTACAATTGGTAACATGACTCATATCGGCACATTTCGTACAAGATAATGAGTAAAGTCACTATAGCATACATTTTCAAATTATACAAACATAGACGTTTGACAGTGTATTTTCCCCCCGTAATATTATCTTCCGCGTCTCCTTTTCACAAGAGGGTGCAAGAAAATCCTAGAGTGTATTCAAAAATCCTCTAACTATGCTGCAGGTCTACAGAATTGCAGTCTTTTGTGCAATAGTGTGGGTGTATATGGGAAGATTCAGTGCGGCTACATTTACTGAAAAGGATTTAGGTGTCATGCCAGTGGGAGAAAGGAAAGGAAGGATCGTCGTATTTTTTGTTTTGTTTCCATATTCTCCCTACCTCCATTTTCAACCTTCTTTCTGTATTTATGGTGCAACTTATGGTCATTCGGAACAGATGGTTATCATAGACTTAAGTTTCTATAATAAGTGTGTGTTAATTATCAGCCACCTGAAATGTTTGGAAACTTTTAATTATACTTTGCATAAATTCTTATTAAGATTTCATCAAGAAAACGCGAGAACCGAGATTGGAGAAACTCGACGGAAGATAACTTGCCAGAATGGATTTTGAATTTTGTTTCGAGTAAGTGTAACGATTCGATCCCCAAGCTTTTATATTTATAATAATTAGTCTTTTTCGTTATATTTATATATATACTAGCAGTAGTACCCGGCTTCGCCCGGTGGAAAGATGATAATATTTCAGTCTCCTTAACACTCAACGTCATAAATTATATTTATTTATGTATTCATTTCTTACATTATCAAACCCTGTGACAATGTTTATACTTAAGTCACTATGGGAAGGCTCTGTAAAATAATGATCATTCTCGTGATATTTGTCTTCAGTCCGAGTCGAGATGTGTCGTTAGCGGTCCCAGAATTCGTGACATCTCAGTCGTAGAAGACTTTATGTGGTGGTGATTAGAAATATAATGGACTTAAAATCTAGGTCATTTACCCCAAATGACGTTGAGGGCGTAACATCTAGGTAATTTGCCCTACTGATCAGGATGATATTGAAAATTACTACATAACTGACATATGAAACTTAGAAAATAATAGAAAAAGTTATTTTTAGGACTCACATTTTGGGAAAGACTTGATTATTTTTTGCCAAAGAGCTCCCACTTAGATCGCTATCTGGTTAAAAGTTTCGTCTTGTTAAGGTTTAAACTGTACGATAAATGTCTGAAGCAATTCCTCAAAGAGAAGCTTCCAGATTTCGCAGTCGATATATCGTTAACGTTCCTGAGCATCCAGTTGTCTTTTCTTCTGACGCAAAACATCTTCTACATAGTGATGATGAACATAGAAGCGACTACTGGCACATGTAACTTATCAACGAATGGGAATAATTGATACTTTAAAGGAATGAGAGGTCATTTGCCCTTTTGATGAGGATCACAATGAAGACTACTACTACTACTACTGAACGGGTATATCAAACTTACAAACTAATGGAAATACGTATTTTTAAAATCACAGGCTAGGTAGACTCTGGTGTTGCTTAGTAGTATAATGGACGTAACATCTAGGTCATTTGCCCCTTTGATGAGGATGATAATGAAGACGATTACTACTGAACGGGTATATCAAACTTACAAACTAAAGGAAATACACATTTTTAAAATCACAGGCTAGGTAGACTCTGGTGTTGCTTAGTAGTATAATGGACGTAACATCTAGGTCATTTGGCCCTTTGATGAGGATGATAATGAAGACGATTACTACTGAACGGGTATATCAAACTTACAAACTAATGGAAATACATATTTTTTAAATCACAGGCTAGGTAGACTCTGGTGTTGCTTAGTAGTATAATGGACGTAACATCTAGGTCATTTGCCCCTTTGATGAGGATGATAATGAAGACGACTACTACTGAACGGATATATCAAACTTACAAACTAATGGAAATACACATTTTTAAAATCACAGGCTAGGTAGACTCTGGTGTTGCTTAGTAGTATAATGGACGTAACATCTAGGTCATTTGGCCCTTTGATGAGGATGATAATGAAGACGATTACTACTGAACGGGTATATCAAACTTACAAACTAAAGGAAATACACATTTTTAAAATCACAGGCTAGGTAGACTCTGGTGTTGCTTAGTAGTATAATGGACGTAACATCTAGGTCATTTGCCCCTTTGATGAGGATGATAATGAAGACGACTACTACTGAACGGATATATCAAACTTACAAACTAATGGAAATACACATTTTAAAAATCACAGGCGATGAAGACTGTGGTGTTACTTAGTAGTATAATGGACGTAACATCTAGGTCATTTGCCCTTTTGATGAGGATGGTAATGAAAACTACTGTTGAATTGACACGACAAACTTACAAACTACCGTGATAGAAAGAAATATTTCAAAATTCACAGGCGATGAAGACTTATTGTGTGTGGTGATTAGTGGTATAAAGGGTGTAACATCTAGGTCATTTGCCCTTATGATAATAATAAGGTAATGAAAAATGACTACTAAACGAACATGGTGTAATTTTAAATCTGATATAGGGAATTCAGATTACTACCTTCGATGTCTTCCAAAGTCTGAACGTTATATTCTGGATTAGGCCTATACTCGATGCGTGTAGTGAAAGAGCTTATCGAGTACTGCTCGGGTCCAAGCTGCACGTAGCTGAGAATATCGCAGATGATGACGATATATGATGACAGACGTTCTGGGGGGTTCCCGGTCCTATTCACATTGACCGGTGAATCACTCATTCTTTCGTAACACTACAGCGGTTTGAGCAAAGACCCTGTATGAACATCAGCATAGTCAGCAATAACAGGTAACACGGCGGGGTCTGGACATTTTTCTCATGTCACCTCGCGATGAATGAGCAAGCTATTCTCACCCCTGCCCCCTCTTCCCCCCTCCGACCACCAGGGTCACAACTTGTGGGACGTGGGTTTGCGACCACGGGACCCCAGCTGAGTCCGGCATTGCTTCTACTTACTGGTGCCGGGCACCTTTCAGTTCTCTTTCCTGTCAGCCTCCCTTGGTCAAACTCTTGTTCTCTTCCGACCCCGATGGTATCAGGTTATCCGAGGCCTAGCGACTCTTTCACTTTCCCGCCTTAATTGGCCCTTGTCTAATCATTCCTGATAGCCTCATTATTTTCTTAATATCTCATATCTTCTGCTCAAGACCCTCAAGGAGGCAGGGTGTGTGTAGCCCTGGTGCACCCTGGATAGTGCTACATCCTCAAGGGCTAATGGCTGGTGAGTTCAGGAGCTGGCAACCCTGAAGGTTTCCTGAGCGGGTCCGGTTTTACCCTTTTTTTCCATTGCCTTTGGGACGGACCCTGTCCACTTTCCGGGAATGGAGTGGTCTGTCCGCAATTTCAAGCAGACAGTGTTACTCGCAGGGTACCAAAGGGTAAGTATACAAATTTTAGTTCTGATCAGTGAAACGGTGTAGATTTGGACCAAAGGGCCTAAATGCAGAGATTGGGTTGGACTGTCCGAAATTTCAAGTGGACAGGGTTACCCGCAGGGTTGCAAAGGGTAAGTATACACATTTTGGTTCTGATCGGTAAAACGGTGTAGATTTGGACCAAAGGGCCTAAATGCAGAGATTGGGTTGGTCTGTCCGAAATTTCAAGTGGACAGGGTTACCCGCAGGGTTGCAAAGGGTAAGTATACAAATTTTGGTTCGGATCGGTGAAACGGTGTAGAAGTTTGCCAAAGGGCCTAAATGCAGGAAATGGGGTGGTCTGTCCGAAATTTTAAGTGGACAGTGTTATTCAGAGGGTTACATAGGGTACGTATACAAATTTTGGTTGAGATCGGTGATACGGTGTAGATTTGGGACAAAGGGCCTAAATGCAGGGAATGGGGTGGTCTGTCGGAAATTTCAAGTGGACAGGGTTACCCGCAGGGATCCGAAGGGTAAGTATACAAATTTTGGTTCAGATCGGTGAAACGGTGTGGATTTGTATACATAACAGACAGACAGACAGACAGACAGACAGACAAACATTGAGCTTTATATATATAGATTATTTTTTTATTAAGTAGTATTCCATTGTACAAGATTTTATCTGTCTGTAAGCAGCTCAAATCATTCTGAACAGATTTTCATTTACGAATGGTTGTAAATTTAGTTGTCAAAGAGACGTGGGAAGGGACAGGTTCGCTCGCATTTCTACAATAGATGTTATTTCCTGAAGAAGGTCCTAGCGCATGACAAAGGCGAAGCGGTTTCCGGTCACTATTAGTGCCGGTAATGGTAAATCTATTCTCACCCCCAAATGAATGTAAGAAACCCTTGCTGCTGTGTAGAAATAACTTAAGACATGGCATTATTCTATAATGGAAATGTCAGTAGTTCTGATGAGTATTGTTCGTTAAGGAGCAGTGACTTATAGACTGTGTCTAATTGAAAGGGTTGGACTTTAAGAACCATGTTATCGACAAAAACTAGAAGATGTTATAAATACAGTAGCTCAAGCAAGAGGAGAGACACTTATTATTATTCAATCAGTCACTCCAGTAGTCATACGTACTGGGAGTCAGTTTAACGAAAGTTTGGAGTCTGCACCAAGCCGTCGTTCCCTGAGCATCGATCATCCAATATTATACATTCAGAGGAAAACATTAGCGAGGCATCATGCAAGAAGTTAGTTCCTACAGTGGTAGATCTGTACAAATAGTATGAAGCAAAGCTACAGTTAATCAACAGTCGGTAATGGAAATAGGTATGCTAACCTATCTCCAAAAAGGTACTACAACATGTCAACTACGGGACGGATCAACGAGGACATCTATATATATGACAATACTTCAAGAGGTGAGCGAAGATCATGATTTATCTCACGTCTCTCAGGCCATGTAAAATCAAGCTTGTGTTCATTTTCAGTTAAATCTATTCATTGTCCTTTATCTGTTGAGCCGCAGTAAATTTTCTTTAAATTCAAATTTGTAACTATTCTTATTGTAAAACTCAGCAATTCTTCTATTGTATTTTTCTTTTTATATTTTTTTTACCTAGATTCATTAAATTCATTTTAAGTCAATGTCAGGACCCTCATTTATAGCAGTTAGTAATATTATATAAGGCAACCCAACTATCCTTCATAATGCTGAATCGGTTTGAGTACTACGGTTTCACTTCGACCGGGGGTAAGATATCTTGTTTTCTGCCAAAGAGTAGCTGTGCAATCCCCTTTCTTTTGAATATCTAATTAGTCTGGCACCCAAATCATATCATTTTAGTGTACTCTAATGGTAAGTACAGAACAAAAGTGCATATTTTAATTTTTTCTCATTTTCATTCATCATTTTATGTTAATTTATTCCCCACCTTGTTTACCGCACCGTTACATAAGTAGCCGAGAGTGCCCTGTTCTTTTAAGTTACTTATTCTTTGCTTTATTTATTAGCGTATTTTCATTTGTGAAGAAGAAATAGGCTTATGAGATCACCTTTCGTCCGTGTGTGTGTGCGCGCGCGCATGTATGTGTGTATGTATGTGTTCATCCCCCCACCCCCTAATCGATTTCAATGTAACTCGGTAAGGTCATAGTACTATTTTGTACGACCCCGACCGTGCCCATTCAAACTTTCTTACTTCTCACCAATCCAACTGGCATTCTATATTTCCGAAACTACTACTGATATCACCCTGACATTTTATACGGTGATAAAGTGATAGACGTTCACCTATGTGACGTCATAAAAACCTGTTAAGTATAAAACGATCATGGCGGCCAAGTGAAGTTGAAATATTTAAATAGACTTTTCCGAGCGCAGTGAAACATGGTTGGTTGGTTCCTTAGTTTAGGGGCTGCGACAACGTGTACTTGGGTGTGTGTAGAATCTGTCTGATAACCGGTGTTAAATGTGATGGCTGTATTAGTGTGTGTATCTGTTTTTTAATTCAAGTAAGGACTGCAACTTTGATTTTTTTCAAATAGTTCCTACTTTTGCCGCTAAACGCCACCGTCAACGATTACTAGGCCTAGTTGAGAACTAGACTACTAGACGCCACTGCAGTCGGCTCTTGGCAACGAACGTAGAAACCTAAGAGCGTTGTTTACATTCCTAACCTATACAATTTAGCTTCACACAGGTGTAATTAGTGGATGGTTCTTTAACAAGCCATAAGTGAAACATGGTACAGCAAATGTTTATATACATTTTAATGCACTGACATCTAATTTAGTTCAATTGTTTACATAAGCTCAAGATGGCGGCTGTGCGAAATTTTAAAATTAAGCTTGTATTTCTTGTGTGCTAATCATGCGATCGAAGTCAACGTTTGAATAATTATTATTATTAATCGTATGATATGGTACACACTTACATCATATTACATCTTAACGAAATATTGAAAAAAAAAAAAACAACCAGATAGTCAATTTAACATCTAAATTCAAAATATAGTCCACTGATGCAGGATTCACTGAGGTAAAATCCATTATTTTACCACTATAGGCTCTTATAGGATAGTCCTGAATGATGTGCTTCACTGTTTGTCTATCGGCTCCACAATCACACTTTGGAGAGGGTAACCTGTTCTACTTGAACAAAGAGTCCACTCAACCACCAGAACTGGTCCTGATCCGGTTTAATTTCGACCATATCCGACGAGGGAGATCAAAGCCAGGTACCGGTACTTCAGAAGTGACAGATGGCATGTCTCGGCACTCCTGTGGAGCATAAATCTTCCAATCATGAGACCACTGCTGGACGATGTCAAAGCTCTCATTTATTTATTTATTTATTTATCGTATGGCTTTTAGTGCCGGGAGTGTCCGAGGACATGTTCGGCTCGCCTGAGTCTGTAGCTGCTTCCAGCGGACACCCTAAAGGGCGAGCTACAAGTTCCGTTCAATTTCAAGTAGTTCCAACTTTCGCCACCAGATATCAATGATACCTAGTGGTGAACGTTGGAACTTTGATAGAGCGTTCTGACGAAATCTAACCTAACAAATTTTGCTTTACACAAGTTTAGTCTGTGAAAGGATCTTTAACATGCCAAAAATGTATGACATGGGACCGCCGGCTTTACTTCCCCTCCGAAGGAAGGCATACTGAAGGATTTTTAACGCTCTTAAAAAATCCGACGACTTCGGCCGGGTTTGAACCCGCTATCTTGGGCACAGCAGTTCAGCATGCTACCGACTACGCCACCGAAGCCGCTAAAGCTCTCATTGATAAATCTCGTAAGTTTGAATAATGAACCTACGCATTAATCGTCATTTAATAGTACATAATTCTATGGCCTACATATATAAAAATCCAACATGGCGACCATCCGAAATATTTAGACGGTTCTGAATATCTACTAATCTATGACAGCAATCAAACTGTAATGTTGTATGTTGATAAAGGCTATGAACATAAGTTCACCTACGGGACTTTCAATAACCTGGTGAGCACAAATCCAACATGGCGGCGACGCGAAATTTAAATATTTGAATGGGCCTTTCTCGCGATTCAACCATCCGAGCACATTGAAACTTGGTACGGTAAATGCTTATACAAATGTTAATCCACTGGCATATAATTAATTCCAATTGTTTCCATAACCACCAGATGGCGGCTGTGCGACATTTTAACATCTCGTTTTTATTTCTTGTGTCCTAGTCATGCGATTGAAGTTTGAATAATAGCCTACACCTACGTAATAATCTTCATGTAATTGATCATAACTCTACGGCCTACAAATGTAAAAATCCAACATGACGGCCAATCGAAATATTTAGACGGTTCTCAATATCCAAGAATCTATTACAGCAATCAAACTGAAATTTTGTATGTTGATAGAGGTAATAAACGTAAGTTGAATATATGAAAATAGGCTATTTAGTTCTTCACGGAACTACTTGTTACTTTATTCAGTTTGGGCACAAATATCATAATAATAATACGTTAGTCTTCTGACTGCATTTTCGTATAATTGAATCCAAACATAACCTAACAAAATTTACATTTGGCAACATAATCTTAGGTTAAATTCGCCTTCTAACATTAGAATTTTATGAGGGATTGATTAATTTATCTTGACCTCGACTTCCAAGTGCTGTGAGCCATTACATTCACATGTCACTTAGATATGACTTTACTGTTAGGTAGGATATATAACATATTTTACAGGATGCAATGTTATTTATAAACTTGGAAGTCTGATTCACACTCGGCTAGATTCGTGAATGTATTGGTGATTATTTATGTAACTTATCTGTAGTAATACTCTGTAGTTGGCAGAAAATATTTATATTATTTCTATTTAATTCAGTCATGGTTGTGACAGATTAGTGTGGTTCCTCCTGTCATATTGTTGTGGCTATACTCACGTGTTAATAAAGGGGGTGAGCGTTAAAACTAAGTGTCGATTAATGTAGGAGGTCTGCTCTCCGTGTGTTTGATAATTTGTGTGTGTGTTGGGGGCGGAAAGGTCTTGAAGCTCCAATTGGTAAATGAGAGGGATTTCCCAAAACAAACGTAATGACTAGCGAGCAAGGGGGAAGAGACTGCTGGCATGTGAAGTGAATGCGGTGCGACCTTGGATAGCACACGCTTGTCGGTCGGGCGGACGGCGAGTGCAATGACAATAAACAGTTTGCTAACGCAGACGCAGCGCCTATAAAGCTAAATGCTAATTGGGAGGATGAGGAACAATGACGAGTGTCGTAAAGAATAAAACAGTCAATTATAAATAAATGTAGATGTTAACTGTTTAGGGCGTTATAGTACAGTACTGAGCAGGCAGACAGACTGATTGATCGTGTGTGTGTCCTCCCTTGGGGAAGGAACTATTTATAATCCTCATGAGTGCTGAATTAGCCAGTTGGCACATAGTGGCTCTATTTAGTACCTTCTGTTCATGTGTGGATAGGTGTCGTAAGGATTGAGCAAGAATTGGCACATGGTTGTAGCCGACTTGATGTGAAATGTTATAATTTGTGTAGAGGGTGTGAGATTGGGGTGAAGCGTGTTGATAATGGGGCTGATACAGGGGGTAGTGTAGTGTAGTTATGGATGTACCCTGGGAGGACCTTATGGGGCCTCAGGGGTATAGCAATATAATGCAAAGAAGGTTGAACTTCAACGGTTGTGAAACATGAATGAATCATCTGAAGAGGTATTAACTGTTCTTTTCCAGAAGAGACGCGTGGCCAAACTATATTACAAGTCCGTAACATACTCAACTGCACATGCGCACAGGATACGCACTGCGCATGCGTCACAGATGCAAAATTTAAGAGTATACCAACAATATGTCATAGCTCTATTAGCTTTCGACGTACTGCACTACCGGTACTGAATGTCTGGGGAAAAAATACTGATGTACCAAAGATGGGCAAGACAAAGCGATTGGTCGCTACTTGGTTACCTTGTATGCAGGAGCTTCCTCAGTTACTGGAAGGGGTTCTGTTGGGGATTGTTGTTTCATCACACATGTTTTCTTCCTTTTACATTTACAGATAGCTGATGGAGCGTCTTTTCGTAATTCCCTCACATCCTCTGCCTCTTTCACAAGAACTTCTGCTTCTGCAGATGGTGTTTGATCTGGTAATCTGATATCCAGCATTAGCTGATCAGGCCCTTCATCCGAAATCTGAGACTGTTGAACTTCTTCGTTCAATATATCTTTTGCTTCTGCAGGTTGTTCTTTGTCTGAAGAAAAATATTCTTCTGTTACCACTTCTGTATAACCTCCATCTTCGTCTAAATATTGTGAACCTAAATATTTTCCGTCTCCTGCAGGAGCCTCATCAACTGCCTCGTCTTCAGGTGCTTCTTCCATTGCTTTTTCTGCAGGAGCTTCTCCAGATGCCAGCGTCACTGGTGCAGGTTCTCCAGTTGGTTTGTACGCAGATGAGACCTGCGAATGAAATTATTTCATGAATCTCTTTGAATGTATAGGTATACAAAATTACCAAGTAATTTATTATAGCCTAGTCGTATACAATACGTAACAAGTTCTTTATGGGGGTTATTATTATTGAATCTCCTAAGTGCAATGAACCCTATTTTAACTTAAGGTATGTTAGGGTTCTAGATTATACAAAATATATAATTTCTCTGATAAAATACAATGCATAAACAACAAAATAGACATGAACAGAAATGAAGAGACAAAGGTATGACATGTACAATCCTTAATACTAGAGTACTAATATTTAAAATACCAGAGGATAATATCCACAATACATGTGTTAAACAGCTAATAGCAGAAATATAAAGTTAAATACATAATCAATAAATTCTGAAAATTGAAAAGAGCAGCATTTTTTTTATAAAATATGAAATCTAGTGGTTTTTCGAAATAGCAGGTGCAAGTAAACAAATGCATCTTAAGTTCAAAACGTGCTCTCTCAAAAGCAGGACAGTTGAACATAATGGGAAACGCTGGAAGAAAGCATTGATGATTGGCTGGTTCCTAAGTTTAGGGGCTGCGACAATGCGGTCATGTAGCCCCGTGTACTTTGGGTGTGAGTAGAATCTGTCTGATAACCGGTGTTAATTGTGATGACTGAATTAGTGTGTGTTATCTGTTATTTAATTCAAGTAAGGACTGCAGACTTTGAATTTTTCAAATAGTTCCTACTTTCGCCGCTAAACGCCACCATCAACGACTACTAGTTCAGAACTTATCTACCTACGCCATCGCAGTCGGCTCTTGGCAACGAACGTAGGAACCTAAGAGTGTTGTTTACATTCTTAACCTATACAATTTAGCTTCACACAGGTGTAATTAGTGGATGGTTCTTTAACATGCCATAAGTGAAACATGGTACAGCAAATGTTTATATACATTTTAATGCACTGACATCTAATTTAGTTCAATTGTTTACATAAGCTCAAGATGGCGGCTGTGCGAAATTTTAAAATTAAGCTTTTATTTCTTGTGTGCTAATCATGCGATCGAAGTCAACGTTTGAATAATTATTATTTTTAATCGTATGATATGGTACACACTTACATCATATTACATCTTAACGAAATATTGAGAAAAACAACAACCAGATAGTCAATTTAACATCTAAATTCAAAATATAGTCCACTGATGCAGGAGTCACTGAGGTAAAATCCATTATTTTACCACTATAGGCTCTTATAGGATAGTCCTGAATGATGTGCTTCACTGTTTGTCTATCGGCTCCACAATCACACTTTGGAGAGGGTAACCTGTTCTACTTGAACAAAGAGTCCACTCAACCACCAGAACTGGTCCTGATCCGGTTTAATTTCGACCATATCCGACGAGGGAGATCAAAGCCAGGTACCGGTACTTCAGAAGTGACAGATGGCATGTCTCGGCACTCCTGTGGAGCATAAATCTTCCAATCATGAGACCACTGCTGGACGATGTCAAAGCTCTCATTTATTTATTTATTTATTTATTTATCGTATGGCTTTTAGTGCCGGGAGTGTCCGAGGACATGTTCGGCTCGCCTGAGTCTGTAGCTGCTTCCAGCGGACACCCTAAAGGGCGAGCTACAAGTTCCGTTCAATTTCAAGTAGTTCCAACTTTCGCCACCAGATATCAATGATACCTAGTGGTGAACGTTGGAACTTTGATAGAGCGTTCTGACGAAATCTAACCTAACAAATTTTGCTTTACACAAGTTTAGTCTGTGAAAGGATCTTTAACATGCCATAAATCTATGACATGGGACCGCCGGCTTTACTTCCCCTCCGAAGGAAGCCATACTGAAGAATTTTTAACGCTCTTAAAAATCCGACGACTTCGGCCGGGTTTGAACCCGCTATCTTGGGCACAGCAGTTCAGCATGCTACCGACTACGCCACCGAAGCCGCTAAAGCTCTCATTGATAAATCTCGTAAGTTTGAATAATGAACCTACGCATTAATCGTCATTTAATAGTACATAATTCTATGGCCTACATATATAAAAATCCAACATGGCGACCATCCGAAATATTTAGACGGTTCTGAATATCTACTAATCTATGACAGCAATCAAACTGTAATGTTGTATGTTGATAAAGGCTATGAACATAAGTTCACCTACGGGACTTTCAATAACCTGGTGAGCACAAATCCAACATGGCGGCGACGCGAAATTTAAATATTTGAATGGGCCTTTCTCGCGATTCAACCATCCGAGCACATTGAAACTTGGTACGGTAAATGCTTATACAAATGTTAATCCACTGGCATCTAATTAATTCCAATTGTTTCCATAACCACCAGATGGCGGCTGTGCGACATTTTAACATCTCGTTTTTATTTCTTGTGTCCTAGTCATGCGATTGAAGTTTGAATAATAGCCTACACCTACGTAATAATCTTCATGTAATTGATCATAACTCTACGGCCTACAAATGTAAAAATCCAACATGACGGCCAATCGAAATATTTAGACGGTTCTCAATATCCAAGAATCTATTACAGCAATCAAACTGAAATTTTGTATGTTGATAGAGGTAATAAACGTAAGTTGAATATATGAAAATAGGCTATTTAGTTCTTCACGGAACTACTTGTTACTTTATTCAGTTTGGGCACAAATATCATAATAATAATACGTTAGTCTTCTGACTGCATTTTCGTATAATTGAATCCAAACATAACCTAACAAAATTTACATTTGGCAACATAATCTTAGGTTAAATTCGCCTTCTAACATTAGAATTTTATGAGGGATTGATTAATTTATCTTGACCTCGACTTCCAAGTGCTGTGAGCCATTACATTCACATGTCACTTAGATATGACTTTACTGTTAGGTAGGATATATAACATATTTTACAGGATGCAATGTTATTTATAAACTTGGAAGTCTGATTCACACTCGGCTAGATTCGTGAATGTATTGGTGATTATTTATGTAACTTATCTGTAGTAATACTCTGTAGTTGGCAGAAAATATTTATATTATTTCTATTTAATTCAGTCATGGTTGTGACAGATTAGTGTGGTTCCTCCTGTCATATTGTTGTGGCTATACTCACGTGTTAATAAAGGGGGTGAGCGTTAAAACTAAGTGTGGATTAATGTAGGAGGTCTGCTCTCCGTGTGTTTGATAATTTGTGTGTGTGTTGGGGGCGGAAAGGTCTTGAAGCTCCAATTGGTAAATGAGAGGGATTTCCCAAAACAAACGTAATGACTAGCGAGCAAGGGGGAAGAGACTGCTGGCAAGTGAAGTGAATGCGGTGCGACCTTGGATAGCACACGCTTGTCGGTCGGGCGGACGGCGAGTGCAATGACAATAAACAGTTTGCTAACGCAGACGCAGCGCCTATAAAGCTAAATGCTAATTGGGAGGATGAGGAACAATGACGAGTGTCGTAAAGAATAAAACAGTTAGTCAATTATAAATAAATGTAGATGTTAACTGTTTAGGGCGTTATAGTACAGTACTGAGCAGGCAGACAGACTGATTGATCGTGTGTGTGTCCTCCCTTGGGGAAGGAACTATTTATAATCCTCATGAGTGCTGAATTAGCCAGTTGGCACATAGTGGCTCTATTTAGTACCTTCTGTTCATGTGTGGATAGGTGTCGTAAGGATTGAGCAAGAATTGGCACATGGTTGTAGCCGACTTGATGTGAAATGTTATAATTTGTGTAGAGGGTGTGAGATTGGGGTGAAGCGTGTTGATAATGGGGATGATACAGGGGATAGTGTAGTGTAGTTATGGATGTACCCTGTGAGGACCTTATGGGGCCTCAGGGGTATAGCAATATAATGCAAAGAAGGTTGAACTTCAACGGTTGTGCAACATGAATGAATCATCTGAAGAGGTATTAACTGTTCTTTTCCAGAAGAGACGCGTGGCCAAACTATATTACAAGTCCGTAACATACTCAACTGCACATGCGCACAGGATACGCACTGCGCATGCGTCACAGATGCAAA
Organism: Meconema thalassinum; assembly: GCA_946902985.2. Classification (NCBI taxonomy): domain Eukaryota; kingdom Metazoa; phylum Arthropoda; class Insecta; order Orthoptera; family Tettigoniidae; genus Meconema; species Meconema thalassinum. The sequence continues at coordinate 9,340,660 of OX336390.1, forward strand.
ATTTAAGAGTATACCAACAATATGTCATAGCTCTATTAGCTTTCGACGTACTGCACTACCGGTACTGAATGTCTGGGGAAAAAATACTGATGTACCAAAGATGGGCAAGACAAAGCGATTGGTCGCTACTTGGTTACCTTGTATGCAGGAGCTTCCTCAGTTACTGGAAGGGGTTCTGTTGGGGATTGTTGTTTCATCACACATGTTTTCTTCCTTTTACATTTACAGATAGCTGATGGAGCGTCTTTTCGTAATTCCCTCACATCCTCTGCCTCTTTCACAAGAACTTCTGCTTCTGCAGATGGTGTTTGATCTGGTAATGTGATATCCAGCATTAGCTGATCAGGCCCTTCATCCGAAATCTGAGACTGTTGAACTTCTTCGTTCAATATATCTTTTGCTTCTGCAGGTTGTTCTTTGTCTGAAGAAAAATATTCTTCTGTTACCACTTCTGTATAACCTCCATCTTCGTCTAAATATTGTGAACCTAAATATTTTCCGTCTCCTGCAGGAGCCTCATCAACTGCCTCGTCTTCAGGTGCTTCTTCCATTGCTTTTTCTGCAGGAGCTTCTCCAGATGCCAGCGTCACTGGTGCAGGTTCTCCAGTTGGTTTGTACGCAGATGAGACCTGCGAATGAAATTATTTCATGAATCTCTTTGAATGTATAGGTATACAAAATTACCAAGTAATTTATTATTGCCTAGTCGTATACAATACGTAACAAGTTCTTTATGGGGGTTATTATTATTGAATCTCCTAAGTGCAATGAACCCTATTTTAACTTAAGGTATGTTAGGGTTCTAGATTATACAAAATATATAATTTCTCTGATAAAATACAATGCATAAACAACAAAATAGACATGAACAGAAATGAAGAGACAAAGGTATGACATGTACAATCCTTAATACTAGAGTACTAATATTTAAAATACCAGAGGATAATATCCACAATACATGTGTTAAACAGCTAATAGCAGAAATATCAAGTTAAATACATAATCAATAAATTCTGAAAATTGAAAAGAGCAGCATTTTTTTTTATAAAATATGAAATCTAGTGGTTTTTCGAAATAGCAGGTGCAAGTAAACAAATGCATCTTAAGTTCAAAACGTGCTCTCTCAAAAGCAGGACAGTTGAACATAATGGGAAACGCTGGAAGAAAGCATTGATGATTGGCTGGTTCCTAAGTTTAGGGGCTGCGACAATGCGGTCATGTAGCCCCGTGTACTTTGGGTGTGAGTAGAATCTGTCTGATAACCGGTGTTAATTGTGATGACTGAATTAGTGTGTGTTATCTGTTATTTAATTCAAGTAAGGACTGCAGACTTTGAATTTTTCAAATAGTTCCTACTTTCGCCGCTAAACGCCACCATCAACGACTACTAGTTCAGAACTTATCTACCTACGCCATCGCAGTCGGCTCTTGGCAACGAACGTAGGAACCTAAGAGTGTTGTTTACATTCTTAACCTATACAATTTAGCTTCACACAGGTGTAATTAGTGGATGGTTCTTTAACATGTCATAAGTGAAACATGGTACAGCAAATGTTTATATACATTTTAATGCACTGACATCTAATTTAGTTCAATTGTTTACATAAGCTCAAGATGGCGGCTGTGCGAAATTTTAAAATTAAGCTTTTATTTCTTGTGTGCTAATCATGCGAACGAAGTCAACGTTTGAATAATTATTATTATTAATCGTATGATATGGTACACACTTACATCATATTACATCTTAACGAAATATTGAGAAAAACAACAACCAGATAGTCAATTTAACATCTAAATTCAAAATATAGTCCACTGATGCAGGAGTCACTGAGGTAAAATACATTATTTTACCACTATAGGCTCTTATAGGATAGTCCTGAATGATGTGCTTCACTGTTTGTCTATCGGCTCCACAATCACACTTTGGAGAGGGTAACCTGTTCTACTTGAACAAAGAGTCCACTCAACCACCAGAACTGGTCCTGATCCGGTTTAATTTCGACCATATCCGACGAGGGAGATCAAAGCCAGGTACCGGTACTTCAGAAGTGACAGATGGCATGTCTCGGCACTCCTGTGGAGCATAAATCTTCCAATCATGAGACCACTGCTGGACGATGTCAAAGCTCTCATTTATTTATTTATTTATTTATTTATTTATTTATCGTATGGCTTTTAGTGCCGGGAGTGTCCGAGGACATGTTCGGCTCGCCTGAGTCTGTAGCTGCTTCCAGCGGACACCCTAAAGGGCGAGCTACAAGTTCCGTTCAATTTCAAGTAGTTCCAACTTTCGCCACCAGATATCAATGATACCTAGTGGTGAACGTTGGAACTTTGATAGAGCGTTCTGACGAAATCTAACCTTACAAATTTTGCTTTACACAAGTTTAGTCTGTGAAAGGATCTTTAACATGCCATAAATCTATGACATGGGACCGCCGGCTTTACTTCCCCTCCGAAGGAAGGCATACTGAAGGATTTTTAACGCTCTTAAAAAATCCGACGACTTCGGCCGGGTTTGAACCCGCTATCTTGGGCACAGCAGTTCAGCATGCTACCGACTACGCCACCGAAGCCGCTAAAGCTCTCATTGATAAATCTCGTAAGTTTGAATAATGAACCTACGCATTAATCGTCATTTAATAGTACATAATTCTATGGCCTACATATATAAAAATCCAACATGGCGACCATCCGAAATATTTAGACGGTTCTGAATATCTACTAATCTATGACAGCAATCAAACTGTAATGTTGTATGTTGATAAAGGCTATGAACATAAGTTCACCTACGGGACTTTCAATAACCTGGTGAGCACAAATCCAACATGGCGGCGACGCGAAATTTAAATATTTGAATGGGCCTTTCTCGCGATTCAACCATCCGAGCACATTGAAACTTGGTACGGTAAATGCTTATACAAATGTTAATCCACTGGCATATAATTAATTCCAATTGTTTCCATAACCACCAGATGGCGGCTGTGCGACATTTTAACATCTCGTTTTTATTTCTTGTGTCCTAGTCATGCGATTGAAGTTTGAATAATAGCCTACACCTACGTAATAATCTTCATGTAATTGATCATAACTCTACGGCCTACAAATGTAAAAATCCAACATGACGGCCAATCGAAATATTTAGACGGTTCTCAATATCCAAGAATCTATTACAGCAATCAAACTGAAATTTTGTATGTTGATAGAGGTAATAAACGTAAGTTGAATATATGAAAATAGGCTATTTAGTTCTTCACGGAACTACTTGTTACTTTATTCAGTTTGGGCACAAGTAACATAATAATAATACGTTAGTCTTCTGACTGCATTTTCGTATATTTGAATCCAAACATAACCTAACAAAATTTACATTTGGCAACATAATCTTAGGTTAAATTCGCCTTCTAACATTAGAATTTTATGAGGGATTGATTAATTTATCTTGACCTCGACTTCCAAGTGCTGTGAGCCATTACATTCACATGTCACTTAGATATGACTTTACTGTTAGGTAGGATATATAACATATTTTACAGGATGCAATGTTATTTATAAACTTGGAAGTCTGATTCACACTCGGCTAGATTCGTGAATGTATTGGTGATTATTTATGTAACTTATCTGTAGTAATACTCTGTAGTTGGCAGAAAATATTTATATTATTTCTATTTAATTCAGTCATGGTTGTGACAGATTAGTGTGGTTCCTCCTGTCATATTGTTGTGGCTATACTCACGTGTTAATAAAGGGGGTGAGCGTTAAAACTAAGTGTGGATTAATGTAGGAGGTCTGCTCTCCGTGTGTTTGATAATTTGTGTGTGTGTTGGGGGCGGAAAGGTCTTGAAGCTCCAATTGGTAAATGAGAGGGATTTCCCAAAACAAACGTAATGACTAGCGAGCAAGGGGGAAGAGACTGCTGGCAAGTGAAGTGAATGCGGTGCGACCTTGGATAGCACACGCTTGTCGGTCGGGCGGACGGCGAGTGCAATGACAATAAACAGTTTGCTAACGCAGACGCAGCGCCTATAAAGCTAAATGCCAATTGGGAGGATGAGGAACAATGACGAGTGTCGCAAAGAATAAAACAGTCAATTATAAATAAATGTAGATGTTAACTGTTTAGGGCGTTATAGTACAGTACTGAGCAGGCAGACAGACTGATTGATCGTGTGTGTGTCCTCCCTTGGGGAAGGAACTATTTATAATCCTCATGAGTGCTGAATTAGCCAGTTGGCACATAGTTGCTCTATTTAGTACCTTCTGTTCATGTGTGGATAGGTGTCGTAAGGATTGAGCAAGAATTGGCACATGGTTGTAGCCGACTTGATGTGAAATGTTATAATTTGTGTAGAGGGTGTGAGATTGGGGTGAAGCGTGTTGATAATGGGGATGATACAGGGGGTAGTGTAGTGTAGTTATGGATGTACCCTGTGAGGACCTTATGGGGCCTCAGGGGTATAGCAATATAATGCAAAGAAGGTTGAACTTCAACGGTTGTGCAACATGAATGAATCATCTGAAGAGGTATTAACTGTTCTTTTCCAGAAGAGACGCGTGGCCAAACTATATTTCAAGTCCGTAACATACTCAACTGCACATGCGCACAGGATACGCACTGCGCATGCGTCACAGATGCAAAATTTAAGAGTATACCAACAATATGTCATAGCTCTATTAGCTTTCGACGTACTGCACTACCGGTACTGAATGTCTGGGGAAAAAATACTGATGTACCAAAGATGGGCAAGACAAAGCGATTGGTCGCTACTTGGTTACCTTGTATGCAGGAGCTTCCTCAGTTACTGGAAGGGGTTCTGTTGGGGATTGTTGTTTCATCACACATGTTTTCTTCCTTTTACATTTACAGATAGCTGATGGAGCGTCTTTTCGTAATTCCCTCACATCCTCTGCCTCTTTCACAAGAACTTCTGCTTCTGCAGATGGTGTTTGATCTGGTAATCTGATATCCAGCATTAGCTGATCAGGCCCTTCATCCGAAATCTGAGACTGTTGAACTTCTTCGTTCAATATATCTTTTGCTTCTGCAGGTTGTTCTTTGTCTGAAGAAAAATATTCTTCTGTTACCACTTCTGTATAACCTCCATCTTCGTCTAAATATTGTGAACCTAAATATTTTCCGTCTCCTGCAGGAGCCTCATCAACTGCCTCGTCTTCAGGTGCTTCTTCCATTGCTTTTTCTGCAGGAGCTTCTCCAGATGCCAGCGTCACTGGTGCAGGTTCTCCAGTTGGTTTGTACGCAGATGAGACCTGCGAATGAAATTATTTCATGAATCTCTTTGAATGTATAGGTATACAAAATTACCAAGTAATTTATTATAGCCTAGTCGTATACAATACGTAACAAGTTCTTTATGGGGGTTATTATTATTGAATCTCCTAAGTGCAATGAACCCTATTTTAACTTAAGGTATGTTAGGGTTCTAGATTATACAAAATATATAATTTCTCTGATAAAATACAATGCATAAACAACAAAATAGACATGAACAGAAATGAAGAGACAAAGGTATGACATGTACAATCCTTAATACTAGAGTACTAATATTTAAAATACCAGAGGATAATATCCACAATACATGTGTTAAACAGCTAATAGCAGAAATATAAAGTTAAATACATAATCAATAAATTCTGAAAATTGAAAAGAGCAGCATTTTTTTAAATAAAATATGAAATCTAGTGGTTTTTCGAAATAGCAGGTGCAAGTAAACAAATGCATCTTAAGTTCAAAACGTGCTCTCTCAAAAGCAGGACAGTTGAACATAATGGGAAACGCTGGAAGAAAGCATTGATGATTGGCTGGTTCCTAAGTTTAGGGGCTGCGACAATGCGGTCATGTAGCCCCGTGTACTTTGGGTGTGAGTAGAATCTGTCTGATAACCGGTGTTAATTGTGATGACTGAATTAGTGTGTGTTATCTGTTATTTAATTCAAGTAAGGACTGCAGACTTTGAATTTTTCAAATAGTTCCTACTTTCGCCGCTAAACGCCACCATCAACGACTACTAGTTCAGAACTTATCTACCTACGCCATCGCAGTCGGCTCTTGGCAACGAACGTAGGAACCTAAGAGTGTTGTTTACATTCTTAACCTATACAATTTAGCTTCACACAGGTGTAATTAGTGGATGGTTCTTTAACATGCCATAAGTGAAACATGGTACAGCTAATGTTTATATACATTTTAATGCACTGACATCTAATTTAGTTCAATTGTTTACATAAGCTCAAGATGGCGGCTGTGCGAAATTTTAAAATTAAGCTTTTATTTCTTGTGTGCTAATCATGCGATCGAAGTCAACGTTTGAATAATTATTATTATTAATCGTATGATATGGTACACACTTACATCATATTACATCTTAACGAAATATTGAGAAAAACAACAACCAGATAGTCAATTTAACATCTAAATTCAAAATATAGTCCACTGATGCAGGAGTCACTGAGGTAAAATCCATTATTTTACCACTATAGGCTCTTATAGGATAGTCCTGAATGATGTGCTTCACTGTTTGTCTATCGGCTCCACAATCACACTTTGGAGAGGGTAACCTGTTCTACTTGAACAAAGAGTCCACTCAACCACCAGAACTGGTCCTGATCCGGTTTAATTTCGACCATATCCGACGAGGGAGATCAAAGCCAGGTACCGGTACTTCAGAAGTGACAGATGGCATGTCTCGGCACTCCTGTGGAGCATAAATCTTCCAATCATGAGACCACTGCTGGACGATGTCAAAGCTCTCATTTATTTATTTATTTATCGTATGACTTTTAAGGCCGGGAGTGTCCGAGGACATGTTCGGCTCGCCTGAGTCTGTAGCTGCTTCCAGCGGACACCCTAAAGGGCGAGCTACAAGTTCCGTTCAATTTCAAGTAGTTCCAACTTTCGCCACCAGATATCAATGATACCTAGTGGTGAACGTTGGAACTTTGATAGAGCGTTCTGACGAAATCTAACCTAACAAATTTTGCTTTACACAAGTTTAGTCTGTGAAAGGATCTTTAACATGCCATAAATCTATGACATGGGACCGCCGGCTTTACTTCCCCTCCGAAGGAAGGCATACTGAAGGATTTTTAACGCTCTTAAAAAATCCGACGACTTCGGCCGGGTTTGAACCCGCTATCTTGGGCACAGCAGTTCAGCATGCTACCGACTACGCCACCGAAGCCGCTAAAGCTCTCATTGATAAATCTCGTAAGTTTGAATAATGAACCTACGCATTAATCGTCATTTAATAGTACATAATTCTATGGCCTACATATATAAAAATCCAACATGGCGACCATCCGAAATATTTAGACGGTTCTGAATATCTACTAATCTATGACAGCAATCAAACTGTAATGTTGTATGTTGATAAAGGCTATGAACATAAGTTCACCTACGGGACATTCAATAACCTGGTGAGCACAAATCCAACATGGCGGCGACGCGAAATTTAAATATTTGAATGGGCCTTTCTCGCGATTCAACCATCCGAGCACATTGAAACTTGGTACGGTAAATGCTTATACAAATGTTAATCCACTGGCATCTAATTAATTCCAATTGTTTCCATAACCACCAGATGGCGGCTGTGCGACATTTTAACATCTCGTTTTTATTTCTTGTGTCCTAGTCATGCGATTGAAGTTTGAATAATAGCCTACACCTACGTAATAATCTTCATGTAATTGATCATAACTCTACGGCCTACAAATGTAAAAATCCAACATGACGGCCAATCGAAATATTTAGACGGTTCTCAATATCCAAGAATCTATTACAGCAATCAAACTGAAATTTTGTATGTTGATAGAGGTAATAAACGTAAGTTGAATATATGAAAATAGGCTATTTAGTTCTTCACGGAACTACTTGTTACTTTATTCAGTTTGGGCACAAGTAACATAATAATAATACGTTAGTCTTCTGACTGCATTTTCGTATATTTGAATCCAAACATAACCTAACAAAATTTACATTTGGCAACATAATCTTAGGTTAAATTCGCCTTCTAACATTAGAATTTTATGAGGGATTGATTAATTTATCTTGACCTCGACTTCCAAGTGCTGTGAGCCATTACATTCACATGTCACTTAGATATGACTTTACTGTTAGGTAGGATATATAACATATTTTACAGGATGCAATGTTATTTATAAACTTGGAAGTCTGATTCACACTCGGCTAGATTCGTGAATGTATTGGTGATTATTTATGTAACTTATCTGTAGTAATACTCTGTAGTTGGCAGAAAATATTTATATTATTTCTATTTAATTCAGTCATGGTTGTGACAGATTAGTGTGGTTCCTCCTGTCATATTGTTGTGGCTTTTAAGGGCTACCCCTCCTCCACGTGGTGGGAGACGGGCAACGGCATGAAGTAGGGGATTGCCTGTAGGGGTGAAGTACAGTGGGGACTTCGTGTGCCCCGGGACCGCTACGGTAGCTGTGAAGGCCCTATAGGAACCCTGAAAAGTGACGGCTGACGGGGCTCTGGTGAAGCTACGATAGGCCTAGCAAGCCAGTAGTGGATATCATATTTGCTTTCAAACCAGGAACAGGCCTCGGAAAGGACGGATGCAAACGACGACGACCCGGATATGCTAATGGACTACGAGTTGGAACATTAAACATACAGACACTGACAGGAAAAGTGGAGGAGATTGTAGATGTGATGGAGAGAAGAAAACTGGATGTACTGGGCTTGGCAGAAACAAGATGGAAAGGAGAAGGTCGCAGAGAACTGAGGAAAGGGTACCGGTTGTACTGGAGTGGGAACAGTGAAGGAAGGAGCAGCGGAGTAGGAGTAGTTGTGAGAGATGGAATGAAGGAAGAGGTAAAGGGAATAAGTGACAGGATCATGAAGATCAGAGTAACTGTAAAGGGAAGAAGCCTGGAGATAGCCCAGGTATATGCCCCTCAAGTTGGATGTACAGCTCAAGAGAAGGAAGACTTTGAGGAGGAGCTACAACAGCAGTTGAATGGGCAGAGCATCATTGTCATGGGAGATTTGAATGCACATGTAGGAAGTGAAAGGCAAGGATATGAAAATGTATTGGGAGCAGAAGGATGGGGTAGCAGGAATGAAGAAGGGAGAAAGTTGCTGGATTTTTGCAAGAGAAACGGTTTAGTGGTAGGCAACTCCTGGTTCCGGAAGAAAGAAAGCCACAAAGTAACGTGGTACAGCAGTGATTTAACAAAGAAATCTTTGGTAGATTACATGCTGTACGACTGGGAAATGAAGAGAAGTGTCAGAGATATAAAGGTAATACCATCAGAGGCCTTAGATAGCGACCACAGAATACTTGTAATGAACCTGGGAGTTGTTAAGGATAGCAAGAGGACAGAGTACCAGGAAAGGAGAATCAAAGTATGGAAACTCAAGGAAAAGGAAGTCAAGGAAGAATTCCAGAAGATAATAAGGGAAAGGATGCCAACAGACAATCCTAAAACAGGGGAAGAGGAATGGAAGGAATTCAAAAACACAATGGTGGAAGCTGCAGTGGCAGTGTGTGGAAGAACAAGCAACAGAAAGCGGTGTAAAGAGACACCATGGTGGAATGAGAGAGTAAAAGAAGCTGTGGGAAGGAAGAACAAGGCTTTCAGAGTGTGGTTCCAGGAAAGAACTGATCTGACAAGGGAAGATTATAAGATAAAGAAGAAAGAAGCAAACAAGATTGTCGCAGAGGAGAGGAAGAAGTGGATGGTAAAGTGGACAGAGATGATGGAGGAAGACAGCAGAGGAAATAAGAAAGTACTTTATGGGATGGTCAAAAGTAAGAGAAGAGGTCTGCGAGAGGATGTGGTAATGATGGACAAGAACGGAAATGAGGTACACAACAAAGAGGCACTCAAGACAGTGTGGAAAGAGTACTTTGAGGATTTGCTGAATCCAAATGGTCATAGGGAGGAAGACAATGTATTGGAAGATGGAGAAGACAACACAGGAATGGAAAAGGACCTGACTTGGAGAGATCTGGAAATGGCTATAGACAAGATGAAAGGAGGAAGGGCACCAGGTGTGGATGAAGTGAGTGTTGAAATGGTGAAGGCAGCAGGGGAGGTTGGGAAACAGTGGCTGTACCGTGTGATGAGGGTGATATGGAAGGAGAAAAAGACCCCAGAAGATTGGAAGAAAGGATTAATTGTCCCAATATTTAAGAAAGGAAGCAGAAAGGAGTGCAGAAATTACAGGGGAGTTACACTCATACCTCACTGTGCCAAGATATATGAAAAGATATTAGAAAGTAGAATACGAGCCAAAGTGGAGAGAAAATTGAGAGAGGAGCAGTATGGATTCAGACCTGGGAGATCAACAGTGGATCTCATATTTTCAGTGAGACAGCTCCAGGAACACCACTACGAATTTGGAGAGGATCTGCTGATGGCCTTCCTGGACATCGAAAAGGCCTATGATAGTGTGTGTAGGGAGAAGGTTTGGAAAGCAATGGAAAACATGGGAGTGGAAAAAGAGACTGTAGGCAGAGTGAAGGAGATGTATTGTGGAAGTGTGAGTTGTGTGAAAGTTGGAGGGGAAAGAACAGACTGGTTCAGACAAATGAGTGGCCTGAAACAGGGTAGTGCGCTGTCACCCCTTCTCTTTATTGTGGTTATGGACGAGGTAATGATACGGGTAGCAGGAAAGATAGGAGAAGATAAGATGAAAGCAATGGTGTTTGCAGATGATCTCATGGTCTGGGGAAACAAGGAGGAGGAAATTCAGGAGCAACTGAAGGCTTGGGAAGAAACAGTGGGAGAGTACGGATGGAAGTTCAACATCAGTAAATGTGAGATCCTGTTAACGACCAGGAAAAAGGACAGACCAATGAGTGGGATAACACTTGGAGGTGGACAGCTGAAGAAGGTGGAAAGTCTCAAGTACTTGGGAAGTATAGTGGAGGAAAATGGGAGAAATGACAAAGAGATTACGGAACGTGGCAGACAGGCAGAAGCATTTCTGAGAAGCATTAGGAGCTTAGTGTGGAATAAAGATGTCCCACAAAAAAGCAAGGAAGTGTTATACAGAAGCTACTATATCCTGATACTGACCTATGCTTCAGAAACGTGGACAATGAAGAAAAGAGACATAAGCAGAATACAGGCAGGTGAAATGAAGTTCCTGCGAAGTAGGATCGGAGTAACAAGAAGAGACAGGGTGAGGAATGAAAAGGTCAGGGAAATGGTGAAAGAGGAGCCCTTGCAAGGTAGGATTGAGACATCAAGACTGAGGTGGTATGGACACTTAAAGAGAATGGATGAGAAGAAGATTCCCAAGAGGATACATGAGATGCACATGCAGAAGAAACGACCAAGGGGAAGACCAAGAGATAGATGGCTGAAAGGAGTGGAGGAATGTGTCAAGAAGAGAGGCGAGGACTGGACCAGAGTGACAGCGGAGAGGTGGTGGGAAGAAAGAACTAAGTGGCGAGGCTTATGTTCCAAACAGACCCAGCCTGGGGCTGGAAACTGTACAAGATGATGATGACTCACGTGTTAATAAAGGGGGTGAGCGTTAAAACTACTTTAGACAGTGTGGATTAATGTAGGAGGTCTGCTCTCCGTGTGTTTGATAATTTGTGTGTGTGTTGGGGGCGGAAAAGTCTTGAAGCTCCAATTGGTAAATGAGAGGGATTTCCCAAAACAAACGTAATGACTAGCGAGCAAGGGGGAAGAGACTGCTGGCAAGTGAAGTGAATGCGGTGCGACCTTGGATAGCACACGCTTGTCGGTCGGGCGGACGGCGAGTGCAATGACAATAAACAGTTTGCTAACGCAGACGCAGCGCCTATAAAGCTAAATGCCAATTGGGAGGATGAGGAACAATGACGAGTGTCGTAAAGAATAAAACAGTCAATTATAAATAAATGTAGATGTTAACTGTTTAGGGCGTTATAGTACAGTACTGAGCAGGCAGACAGACTGATTGATCGTGTGTGTGTCCTCCCTTGGGGAAGGAACTATTTATAATCCTCATGAGTGCTGAATTAGCCAGTTGGCACATAGTGGCTCTATTTAGTACCTTCTGTTCATGTGTGGATAGGTGTCGTAAGGACTGAGCAAGAATTGGCACATGGTTGTAGCCGACTTGATGTGAAATGTTATAATTTGTGTAGAGGGTGTGAGATTGGGGTGAAGCGTGTTGATAATGGGGATGATACAGGGGGTAGTGTAGTGTAGTTATGGATGTACCCTGTGAGGACCTTATGGGGCCTCAGGGGTATAGCAATATAATGCAAAGAAGGTTGAACTTCAACGGTTGTGCAACATGAATGAATCATCTGAAGAGGTATTAACTGTTCTTTTCCAGAAGAGACGCGTGGCCAAACTATATTACAAGTCAGTAACATACTCAACTGCACATGCGCACAGGATACGCACTGCGCATGCGTCACAGATGCAAAATTTAAGAGTATACCAACAATATGTCATAGCTCTATTAGCTTTCGACGTACTGCACTACCGGTACTGAATGTCTGGGGAAAAAATACTGATGTACCAAAGATGGGCAAGACAAAGCGATTGGTCGCTACTTGGTTACCTTGTATGCAGGAGCTTCCTCAGTTACTGGAAGGGGTTCTGTTGGGGATTGTTGTTTCATCACACATGTTTTCTTCCTTTTACATTTACAGATAGCTGATGGAGCGTCTTTTCGTAATTCCCTCACATCCTCTGCCTCTTTCACAAGAACTTCTGCTTCTGCAGATGGTGTTTGATCTGGTAATCTGATATCCAGCATTAGCTGATCAGGCCCTTCATCCGAAATCTGAGACTGTTGAACTTCTTCGTTCAATATATCTTTTGCTTCTGCAGGTTGTTCTTTGTCTGAAGAAAAATATTCTTCTGTTACCACTTCTGTATAACCTCCATCTTCGTCTAAATATTGTGAACCTAAATATTTTCCGTCTCCTGCAGGAGCCTCATCAACTGCCTCGTCTTCAGGTGCTTCTTCCATTGCTTTTTCTGCAGGAGATTCTCCAGATGCCAGCGTCACTGGTGCAGGTTCTCCAGTTGGTTTGTACGCAGATGAGACCTGCGAATGAAATTATTTCATGAATCTCTTTGAATGTATAGGTATACAAAATTACCAAGTAATTTATTATAGCCTAGTCGTATACAATACGTAACAAGTTCTTTATGGGGGTTATTATTATTGAATCTCCTAAGTGCAATGAACCCTATTTTAACTTAAGGTATGTTAGGGTTCTAGATTATACAAAATATATAATTTCTCTGATAAAATACAATGCATAAACAACAAAATAGACATGAACAGAAATGAAGAGACAAAGGTATGACATGTACAATCCTTAATACTAGAGTACTAATATTTAAAATACCAGAGGATAATATCCACAATACATGTGTTAAACAGCTAATAGCAGAAATATAAAGTTAAATACATAATCAATAAATTCTGAAAATTGAAAAGAGCAGCATTTTTTTAAATAAAATATGAAATCTAGTGGTTTTTCGAAATAGCAGGTGCAAGTAAACAAATGCATCTTAAGTTCAAAACGTGCTCTCTCAAAAGCAGGACAGTTGAACATAATGGGAAACGCTGGAAGAAAGCATTGATGATTGGCTGGTTCCTAAGTTTAGGGGCTGCGACAATGCGGTCATGTAGCCCCGTGTACTTTGGGTGTGAGTAGAATCTGTCTGATAACCGGTGTTAATTGTGATGACTGAATTAGTGTGTGTTATCTGTTATTTAATTCAAGTAAGGACTGCAGACTTTGAATTTTTCAAATAGTTCCTACTTTCGCCGCTAAACGCCACCATCAACGACTACTAGTTCAGAACTTATCTACCTACGCCATCGCAGTCGGCTCTTGGCAACGAACGTAGGAACCTAAGAGTGTTGTTTACATTCTTAACCTATACAATTTAGCTTCACACAGGTGTAATTAGTGGATGGTTCTTTAACATGCCATAAGTGAAACATGGTACAGCTAATGTTTATATACATTTTAATGCACTGACATCTAATTTAGTTCAATTGTTTACATAAGCTCAAGATGGCGGCTGTGCGAAATTTTAAAATTAAGCTTTTATTTCTTGTGTGCTAATCATGCGATCGAAGTCAACGTTTGAATAATTATTATTATTAATCGTATGATATGGTACACACTTACATCATATTACATCTTAACGAAATATTGAGAAAAACAACAACCAGATAGTCAATTTAACATCTAAATTCAAAATATAGTCCACTGATGCAGGAGTCACTGAGGTAAAATCCATTATTTTACCACTATAGGCTCTTATAGGATAGTCCTGAATGATGTGCTTCACTGTTTGTCTATCGGCTCCACAATCACACTTTGGAGAGGGTAACCTGTTCTACTTGAACAAAGAGTCCACTCAACCACCAGAACTGGTCCTGATCCGGTTTAATTTCGACCATATCCGACGAGGGAGATCAAAGCCAGGTACCGGTACTTCAGAAGTGACAGATGGCATGTCTCGGCACTCCTGTGGAGCATAAATCTTCCAATCATGAGACCACTGCTGGACGATGTCAAAGCTCTCATTTATTTATTTATTTATTTATCGTATGGCTTTTAAGGCCGGGAGTGTCCGAGGACATGTTCGGCTCGCCTGAGTCTGTAGCTGCTTCCAGCGGACACCCTAAAGGGCGAGCTACAAGTTCCGTTCAATTTCAAGTAGTTCCAACTTTCGCCACCAGATATCAATGATACCTAGTGGTGAACGTTGGAACTTTGATAGAGCGTTCTGACGAAATCTAACCTAACAAATTTTGCTTTACACAAGTTTAGTCTGTGAAAGGATCTTTAACATGCCATAAATCTATGACATGGGACCGCCGGCTTTGGTTGGTTGGTTCCTTAGTTTAGGGGCTGCGACAACGCGGTCATGTAGCCCCGTGTACTTTGGGTGTGTGTAGAATCTGTCTGATAACCGGTGTTAATTGTGATGACTGTATTAGTGTGTGTATCTGTTTTTTAATTCAAGTAGAGACTGCAACTTTGAATTTTCAAATAGTTCCTACTTTTGCCGCCAAACGCCACCGTCAACGACTTCTAGGCCTAGTTCAGAACTAGCTACTAGACGCCACCGCAGTCGGCTCTTGGCAACGAACGTAGCAACCTAAGAGCGTTGTTTACATTCTTAACCTATCCAATTTAGTTTCACACAGGTGTAATTAGTGGAAAGATCTTTAACATGCCATAAATCTATGACATGGGACCGCCGGCTTTACTTCCCCCCTTACTTCCCCTCCGAAGGAAGGCATACTGAAGGATTTTTAACGCTCTTAAAAAATCCGACGACTTCGGCCGGGTTTGAACCCGCTATCTTGGGCACAGCAGTTCAGCATGCTACCGACTACGCCACCGAAGCCGCTAAAGCTCTCATTGATAAATCTCGTAAGTTTGAATAATGAACCTACGCATTAATCGTCATTTAATAGTACATAATTCTATGGCCTACATATATAAAAATCCAACATGGCGACCATCCGAAATATTTAGACGGTTCTGAATATCTACTAATCTATGACAGCAATCAAACTGTAATGTTGTATGTTGATAAAGGCTATGAACATAAGTTCACCTACGGGACATTCAATAACCTGGTGAGCACAAATCCAACATGGCGGCGACGCGAAATTTAAATATTTGAATGGGCCTTTCTCGCGATTCAACCATCCGAGCACATTGAAACTTGGTACGGTAAATGCTTATACAAATGTTAATCCACTGGCATATAATTAATTCCAATTGTTTCCATAACCACCAGATGGCGGCTGTGCGACATTTTAACATCTCGTTTTTATTTCTTGTGTCCTAGTCATGCGATTGAAGTTTGAATAATAGCCTACACCTACGTAATAATCTTCATGTAATTGATCATAACTCTACGGCCTACAAATGTAAAAATCCAACATGACGGCCAATCGAAATATTTAGACGGTTCTCAATATCCAAGAATCTATTACAGCAATCAAACTGAAATTTTGTATGTTGATAGAGGTAATAAACGTAAGTTGAATATATGAAAATAGGCTATTTAGTTCTTCACGGAACTACTTGTTACTTTATTCAGTTTGGGCACAAGTAACATAATAATAATACGTTAGTCTTCTGACTGCATTTTCGTATATTTGAATCCAAACATAACCTAACAAAATTTACATTTGGCAACATAATCTTAGGTTAAATTCGCCTTCTAACATTAGAATTTTATGAGGGATTGATTAATTTATCTTGACCTCGACTTCCAAGTGCTGTGAGCCATTACATTCACATGTCACTTAGATATGACTTTACTGTTAGGTAGGATATATAACATATTTTACAGGATGCAATGTTATTTATAAACTTGGAAGTGTGATTCACACTCGGCTAGATTCGTGAATGTATTGGTGATTATTTATGTAACTTATCTGTAGTAATACTCTGTAATTGGCAGAAAATATTTATATTATTTCTATTTAATTCAGTCATGGTTGTGACAGATTAGTGTGGTTCCTCCTGTCATATTGTTGTGGCTATACTCACGTGTTAATAAAGGGGGTGAGCGTTAAAACTACTTTAGACAGTGTGGATTAATGTAGGAGGTCTGCTCTCCGTGTGTTTGATAATTTGTGTGTGTGTTGGGGGCGGAAAGGTCTTGAAGCTCCAATTGGTAAATGAGAGGGATTTCCCAAAACAAACGTAATGACTAGCGAGCAAGGGGGAAGAGACTGCTGGCAAGTGAAGTGAATGCGGTGCGACCTTGGATAGCACACGCTTGTCGGTCGGGCGGACGGCGAGTGCAATGACAATAAACAGTTTGCTAACGCAGACGCAGCGCCTATAAAGCTAAATGCTAATTGGGAGGATGAGGAACAATGACGAGTGTCGTAAAGAATAAAACAGTCAATTATAAATAAATGTAGATGTTAACTGTTTAGGGCGTTATAGTACAGTACTGAGCAGGCAGACAGACTGATTGATCGTGTGTGTGTGTCCTCCCTTGGGGAAGGAACTATTTATAATCCTCATGAGTGCTGAATTAGCCAGTTGGCACATAGTGGCTCTATTTAGTACCTTCTGTTCATGTGTGGATAGGTGTCGTAAGGATTGAGCAAGAATTGGCACATGGTTGTAGCCGACTTGATGTGAAATGTTATAATTTGTGTAGAGGGTGTGAGATTGGGGTGAAGCGTGTTGATAATGGGGATGATACAGGGGGTAGTGTAGTGTAGTTATGGATGTACCCTGTGAGGACCTTATGGGGCCTCAGGGGTATAGCAATATAATGCAAAGAAGGTTGAACTTCAACGGTTGTGCAACATGAATGAATCATCTGAAGAGGTATTAACTGTTCTTTTCCAGAAGAGACACGTGGCCAAACTATATTACAAGTCCGTAACATACTCAACTGCACATGCGCACAGGATACGCACTGCGCATGCGTCACAGATGCAAAATTTAAGAGTATACCAACAATATGTCATAGCTCTATTAGCTTTCGACGTACTGCACTACCGGTATTGAATGTCTGGGGAAAAAATACTGATGTACCAAAGATGGGCAAGACAAAGCGATTGGTCGCTACTTGGTTACCTTGTATGCAGGAGCTTCCTCAGTTACTGGAAGGAGTTCTGTTGGGGATTGTTGTTTCATCACACATGTTTTCTTCCTTTTACATTTACAGATAGCTGATGGAGCGTCTTTTCGTAATTCCCTCACATCCTCTGCCTCTTTCACAAGAACTTCTGCTTCTGCAGATGGTGTTTGATCTGGTAATCTGATATCCAGCATTAGCTGATCAGGCCCTTCATCCGAAATCTGAGACTGTTGAACTTCTTCGTTCAATATATCTTTTGCTTCTGCAGGTTGTTCTTTGTCTGAAGAAAAATATTCTTCTGTTACCACTTCTGTATAACCTCCATCTTCGTCTAAATATTGTGAACCTAAATATTTTCCGTCTCCTGCAGGAGCCTCATCAACTGCCTCGTCTTCAGGTGCTTCTTCCATTGCTTTTTCTGCAGGAGCTTCTCCAGATGCCAGCGTCACTGGTGCAGGTTCTCCAGTTGGTTTGTACGCAGATGAGACCTGCGAATGAAATTATTTCATGAATCTCTTTGAATGTATAGGTATACAAAATTACCAAGTAATTTATTATAGCCTAGTCGTATACAATACGTAACAAGTTCTTTATGGGGGTTATTATTATTGAATCTCCTAAGTGCAATGAACCCTATTTTAACTTAAGGTATGTTAGGGTTCTAGATTATACAAAATATATAATTTCTCTGATAAAATACAATGCATAAACAACAAAATAGACATGAACAGAAATGAAGAGACAAAGGTATGACATGTACAATCCTTAATACTAGAGTACTAATATTTAAAATACCAGAGGATAATATCCACAATACATGTGTTAAACAGCTAATAGCAGAAATATAAAGTTAAATACATAATCAATAAATTCTGAAAATTGAAAAGAGCAGGATTTTTTTTTATAAAATATGAAATCTAGTGGTTTTTCGAAATAGCAGGTGCAAGTAAACAAATGCATCTTAAGTTCAAAACGTGCTCTATCAAAAGCAGGACAGTTGAACATAATGGGAAACGCTGGAAGAAAGCATTGATGATTGGCTGGTTCCTAAGTTTAGGGGCTGCGACAATGCAGTCATGTAGCCCCGTGTACTTTGGGTGTGAGTAGAATCTGTCTGATAACCGGTGTTAATTGTGATGACTGAATTAGTGTGTGTTATCTGTTATTTAATTCAAGTAAGGACTGCAGACTTTGAATTTTTCAAATAGTTCCTACTTTCGCCGCTAAACGCCACCATCAACGACTACTAGTTCAGAACTTATCTACCTACGCCATCGCAGTCGGCTCTTGGCAACGAACGTAGGAACCTAAGAGTGTTGTTTACATTCTTAACCTATACAATTTAGCTTCACACAGGTGTAATTAGTGGATGGTTCTTTAACATGCCATAAGTGAAACATGGTACAGCAAATGTTTATATACATTTTAATGCACTGACATCTAATTTAGTTCAATTGTTTACATAAGCTCAAGATGGCGGCTGTGCGAAATTTTAAAATTAAGCTTTTATTTCTTGTGTGCTAATCATGCGATCGAAGTCAACGTTTGAATAATTATTATTATTAATCGTATGATATGGTACACACTTACATCATATTACATCTTAACGAAATATTGAGAAAAACAACAACCAGATAGTCAATTTAACATCTAAATTCAAAATATAGTCCACTGATGCAGGAGTCACTGAGGTAAAATCCATTATTTTACCACTATAGGCTCTTATAGGATAGTCCTGAATGATGTGCTTCACTGTTTGTCTATCGGCTCCACAATCACACTTTGGAGAGGGTAACCTGTTCTACTTGAACAAAGAGTCCACTCAACCACCAGAACTGGTCCTGATCCGGTTTAATTTCGACCATATCCGACGAGGGAGATCAAAGCCAGGTACCGGTACTTCAGAAGTGACAGATGGCATGTCTCGGCACTCCTGTGGAGCATAAATCTTCCAATCATGAGACCACTGCTGGACGATGTCAAAGCTCTCATTTATTTATTTATCGTATGGCTTTTAGTGCCGGGAGTGTCCGAGGACATGTTCGGCTCGCCTGAGTCTGTAGCTGCTTCCAGCGGACACCCTAAAGGGCGAGCTACAAGTTCCGTTCAATTTCAAGTAGTTCCAACTTTCGCCACCAGATATCAATGATACCTAGTGGTGAACGTTGGAACTTTGATAGAGCGTTCTGACGAAATCTAACCTAACAAATTTTGCTTTACACAAGTTTAGTCTGTGAAAGGATCTTTAACATGCCATAAATCTATGACATGGGACCGCCGGCTTTACTTCCCCTCCGAAGGAAGGCATACTGAAGGATTTTTAACGCTCTTAAAAAATCCGACGACTTCGGCCGGGTTTGAACCCGCTATCTTGGGCACAGCAGTTCAGCATGCTACCGACTACGCCACCGAAGCCGCTAAAGCTCTCATTGATAAATCTCGTAAGTTTGAATAATGAACCTACGCATTAATCGTCATTTAATAGTACATAATTCTATGGCCTACATATATAAAAATCCAACATGGCGACCATTCGAAATATTTAGACGGTTCTGAATATCTACTAATCTATGACAGCAATCAAACTGTAATGTTGTATGTTGATAAAGGCTATGAACATAAGTTCACCTACGGGACATTCAATAACCTGGTGAGCACAAATCCAACATGGCGGCGACGCGAAATTTAAATATTTGAATGGGCCTTTCTCGCGATTCAACCATCCGAGCACATTGAAACTTGGTACGGTAAATGCTTATACAAATGTTAATCCACTGGCATATAATTAATTCCAATTGTTTCCATAACCACCAGATGGCGGCTGTGCGACATTTTAACATCTCGTTTTTATTTCTTGTGTCCTAGTCATGCGATTGAAGTTTGAATAATAGCCTACACCTACGTAATAATCTTCATGTAATTGATCATAACTCTACGGCCTACAAATGTAAAAATCCAACATGACGGCCAATCGAAATATTTAGACGGTTCTCAATATCCAAGAATCTATTACAGCAATCAAACTGAAATTTTGTATGTTGATAGAGGTAATAAACGTAAGTTGAATATATGAAAATAGGCTATTTAGTTCTTCACGGAACTACTTGTTACTTTATTCAGTTTGGGCACAAGTAACATAATAATAATACGTTAGTCTTCTGACTGCATTTTCGTATATTTGAATCCAAACATAACCTAACAAAATTTACATTTGGCAACATAATCTTAGGTTAAATTCGCCTTCTAACATTAGAATTTTATGAGGGATTGATTAATTTATCTTGACCTCGACTTCCAAGTGCTGTGAGCCATTACATTCACATGTCACTTAGATATGACTTTACTGTTAGGTAGGATATATAACATATTTTACAGGATGCAATGTTATTTATAAACTTGGAAGTCTGATTCACACTCGGCTAGATTCGTGAATGTATTGGTGATTATTTATGTAACTTATCTGTAGTAATACTCTGTAATTGGCAGAAAATATTTATATTATTTCTATTTAATTCAGTCATGGTTGTGACAGATTAGTGTGGTTCCTCCTGTCATATTGTTGTGGCTTTTAAGGGCTATACTCACGTGTTAATAAAGGGGGTGAGCGTTAAAACTACTTTAGACAGTGTGGATTAATGTAGGAGGTCTGCTCTCCGTGTGTTTGATAATTTGTGTGTGTGTTGGGGGCGGAAAGGTCTTGAAGCTCCAATTGGTAAATGAGAGGGATTTCCCAAAACAAACGTAGTGACTAGCGAGCAAGGGGGAAGAGACTGCTGGCATGTGAAGTGAATGCGGTGCGACCTTGGATAGCACACGCTTGTCGGTCGGGCGGACGGCGAGTGCAATGACAATAAACAGTTTGCTAACGCAGACGCAGCGCCTATAAAGCTAAATGCCAATTGGGAGGATGAGGAACAATGACGAGTGTCGTAAAGAATAAAACAGTCAATTATAAATAAATGTAGATGTTAACTGTTTAGGGCCTTATAGTACAGTACTGAGCAGGCAGACAGACTGATTGATCGTGTGTGTGTCCTCCCTTGGGGAAGGAACTATTTATAATCCTCATGAGTGCTGAATTAGCCAGTTGGCACATAGTGGCTCTATTTAGTACCTTCTGTTCATGTGTGGATAGGTGTCGTAAGGATTGAGCAAGAATTGGCACATGGTTGTAGCCGACATGATGTGAAATGTTATAATTTGTGTAGAGGGTGTGAGATTGGGGTGAAGCGTGTTGATAATGGGGATGATACAGGGGGTAATGTAGTGTAGTTATGGATGTACCCTGTGAGGACCTTATGGGGCCTCAGGGGTATAGCAATATAATGCAAAGAAGGTTGAACTTCAACGGTTGTGCAACATGAATGAATCATCTGAAGAGGTATTAACTGTTCTTTTCCAGAAGAGACGCGTGGCCAAACTATATTACAAGTCCGTAACATACTCAACTGCACATGCGCACAGGATACGCACTGCGCATGCGTCACAGATGCAAAATTTAAGAGTATACCAACAATATGTCATAGCTCTATTAGCTTTCGACGTACTGCACTACCGGTACTGAATGTCTGGGGAAAAAATACTGATGTACCAAAGATGGGCAAGACAAAGCGATTGGTCGCTACTTGGTTACCTTGTATGCAGGAGCTTCCTCAGTTACTGGAAGGGGTTCTGTTGGGGATTGTTGTTTCATCACACATGTTTTCTTCCTTTTACATTTACAGATAGCTGATGGAGCGTCTTTTCGTAATTCCCTCACATCCTCTGCCTCTTTCACAAGAACTTCTGCTTCTGCAGATGGTGTTTGATCTGGTAATCTGATATCCAGCATTAGCTGATCAGGCCCTTCATCCGAAATCTGAGACTGTTGAACTTCTTCGTTCAATATATCTTTTGCTTCTGCAGGTTGTTCTTTGTCTGAAGAAAAATATTCTTCTGTTACCACTTCTGTATAACCTCCATCTTCGTCTAAATATTGTGAACCTAAATATTTTCCGTCTCCTGCAGGAGCCTCATCAACTGCCTCGTCTTCAGGTGCTTCTTCCATTGCTTTTTCTGCAGGAGCTTCTCCAGATGCCAGCGTCACTGGTGCAGGTTCTCCAGTTGGTTTGTACGCAGATGAGACCTGCGAATGAAATTATTTCATGAATCTCTTTGAATGTATAGGTATACAAAATTACCAAGTAATTTATTATAGCCTAGTCGTATACAATACGTAACAAGTTCTTTATGGGGGTTATTATTATTGAATCTCCTAAGTGCAATGAACCCTATTTTAACTTAAGGTATGTTAGGGTTCTAGATTATACAAAATATATAATTTCTCTGATAAAATACAATGCATAAACAACAAAATAGACATGAACAGAAATGAAGAGACAAAGGTATGACATGTACAATCCTTAATACTAGAGTACTAATATTTAAAATACCAGAGGATAATATCCACAATACATGTGTTAAACAGCTAATAGCAGAAATATAAAGTTAAATACATAATCAATAAATTCTGAAAATTGAAAAGAGCAGCATTTTTTTAAATAAAATATGAAATCTAGTGGTTTTTCGAAATAGCAGGTGCAAGTAAACAAATGCATCTTAAGTTCAAAACGTGCTCTCTCAAAAGCAGGACAGTTGAACATAATGGGAAACGCTGGAAGAAAGCATTGATGATTGGCTGGTTCCTAAGTTTAGGGGCTGCGACAATGCGGTCATGTAGCCCCGTGTACTTTGGGTGTGAGTAGAATCTGTCTGATAACCGGTGTTAATTGTGATGACTGAATTAGTGTGTGTTATCTGTTATTTAATTCAAGTAAGGACTGCAGACTTTGAATTTTTCAAATAGTTCCTACTTTCGCCGCTAAACGCCACCATCAACGACTACTAGTTCAGAACTTATCTACCTACGCCATCGCAGTCGGCTCTTGGCAACGAACGTAGGAACCTAAGAGTGTTGTTTACATTCTTAACCTATACAATTTAGCTTCACACAGGTGTAATTAGTGGATGGTTCTTTAACATGCCATAAGTGAAACATGGTACAGCTAATGTTTATATACATTTTAATGCACTGACATCTAATTTAGTTCAATTGTTTACATAAGCTCAAGATGGCGGCTGTGCGAAATTTTAAAATTAAGCTTTTATTTCTTGTGTGCTAATCATGCGATCGAAGTCAACGTTTGAATAATTATTATTATTAATCGTATGATATGGTACACACTTACATCATATTACATCTTAACGAAATATTGAGAAAAACAACAACCAGATAGTCAATTTAACATCTAAATTCAAAATATAGTCCACTGATGCAGGAGTCACTGAGGTAAAATCCATTATTTTACCACTATAGGCTCTTATAGGATAGTCCTGAATGATGTGCTTCACTGTTTGTCTATCGGCTCCACAATCACACTTTGGAGAGGGTAACCTGTTCTACTTGAACAAAGAGTCCACTCAACCACCAGAACTGGTCCTGATCCGGTTTAATTTCGACCATATCCGACGAGGGAGATCAAAGCCAGGTACCGGTACTTCAGAAGTGACAGATGGCATGTCTCGGCACTCCTGTGGAGCATAAATCTTCCAATCATGAGACCACTGCTGGACGATGTCAAAGCTCTCATTTATTTATTTATTTATCGTATGACTTTTAAGGCCGGGAGTGTCCGAGGACATGTTCGGCTCGCCTGAGTCTGTAGCTGCTTCCAGCGGACACCCTAAAGGGCGAGCTACAAGTTCCGTTCAATTTCAAGTAGTTCCAACTTTCGCCACCAGATATCAATGATACCTAGTGGTGAACGTTGGAACTTTGATAGAGCGTTCTGACGAAATCTAACCTAACAAATTTTGCTTTACACAAGTTTAGTCTGTGAAAGGATCTTTAACATGCCATAAATCTATGACATGGGACCGCCGGCTTTACTTCCCCTCCGAAGGAAGGCATACTGAAGGATTTTTAACGCTCTTAAAAAATCCGACGACTTCGGCCGGGTTTGAACCCGCTATCTTGGGCACAGCAGTTCAGCATGCTACCGACTACGCCACCGAAGCCGCTAAAGCTCTCATTGATAAATCTCGTAAGTTTGAATAATGAACCTACGCATTAATCGTCATTTAATAGTACATAATTCTATGGCCTACATATATAAAAATCCAACATGGCGACCATCCGAAATATTTAGACGGTTCTGAATATCTACTAATCTATGACAGCAATCAAACTGTAATGTTGTATGTTGATAAAGGCTATGAACATAAGTTCACCTACGGGACATTCAATAACCTGGTGAGCACAAATCCAACATGGCGGCGACGCGAAATTTAAATATTTGAATGGGCCTTTCTCGCGATTCAACCATCCGAGCACATTGAAACTTGGTACGGTAAATGCTTATACAAATGTTAATCCACTGGCATATAATTAATTCCAATTGTTTCCATAACCACCAGATGGCGGCTGTGCGACATTTTAACATCTCGTTTTTATTTCTTGTGTCCTAGTCATGCGATTGAAGTTTGAATAATAGCCTACACCTACGTAATAATCTTCATGTAATTGATCATAACTCTACGGCCTACAAATGTAAAAATCCAACATGACGGCCAATCGAAATATTTAGACGGTTCTCAATATCCAAGAATCTATTACAGCAATCAAACTGAAATTTTGTATGTTGATAGAGGTAATAAACGTAAGTTGAATATATGAAAATAGGCTATTTAGTTCTTCACGGAACTACTTGTTACTTTATTCAGTTTGGGCACAAGTAACATAATAATAATACGTTAGTCTTCTGACTGCATTTTCGTATATTTGAATCCAAACATAACCTAACAAAATTTACATTTGGCAACATAATCTTAGGTTAAATTCGCCTTCTAACATTAGAATTTTATGAGGGATTGATTAATTTATCTTGACCTCGACTTCCAAGTGCTGTGAGCCATTACGTTCACATGTCACTTAGATATGACTTTACTGTTAGGTAGGATATATAACATATTTTACAGGATGCAATGTTATTTATAAACTTGGAAGTGTGATTCACACTCGGCTAGATTCGTGAATGTATTGGTGATTATTTATGTAACTTATCTGTAGTAATACTCTGTAATTGGCAGAAAATATTTATATTATTTCTATTTAATTCAGTCATGGTTGTGACAGATTAGTGTGGTTCCTCCTGTCATATTGTTGTGGCTTTTAAGGGCTATACTCACGTGTTAATAAAGGGGGTGAGCGTTAAAACTACTTTAGACAGTGTGGATTAATGTAGGAGGTCTGCTCTCCGTGTGTTTGATAATTTGTGTGTGTGTTGGGGGCGGAAAAGTCTTGAAGCTCCAATTGGTAAATGAGAGGGATTTCCCAAAACAAACGTAATGACTAGCGAGCAAGGGGGAAGAGACTGCTGGCAAGTGAAGTGAATGCGGTGCGACCTTGGATAGCACACGCTTGTCGGTCGGGCGGACGGCGAGTGCAATGACAATAAACAGTTTGCTAACGCAGACGCAGCGCCTATAAAGCTAAATGCCAATTGGGAGGATGAGGAACAATGACGAGTGTCGTAAAGAATAAAACAGTCAATTATAAATAAATGTAGATGTTAACTGTTTAGGGCGTTATAGTACAGTACTGAGCAGGCAGACAGACTGATTGATCGTGTGTGTGTCCTCCCTTGGGGAAGGAACTATTTATAATCCTCATGAGTGCTGAATTAGCCAGTTGGCACATAGTGGCTCTATTTAGTACCTTCTGTTCATGTGTGGATAGGTGTCGTAAGGACTGAGCAAGAATTGGCACATGGTTGTAGCCGACTTGATGTGAAATGTTATAATTTGTGTAGAGGGTGTGAGATTGGGGTGAAGCGTGTTGATAATGGGGATGATACAGGGGGTAGTGTAGTGTAGTTATGGATGTACCCTGTGAGGACCTTATGGGGCCTCAGGGGTATAGCAATATAATGCAAAGAAGGTTGAACTTCAACGGTTGTGCAACATGAATGAATCATCTGAAGAGGTATTAACTGTTCTTTTCCAGAAGAGACGCGTGGCCAAACTATATTACAAGTCAGTAACATACTCAACTGCACATGCGCACAGGATACGCACTGCGCATGCGTCACAGATGCAAAATTTAAGAGTATACCAACAATATGTCATAGCTCTATTAGCTTTCGACGTACTGCACTACCGGTACTGAATGTCTGGGGAAAAAATACTGATGTACCAAAGATGGGCAAGACAAAGCGATTGGTCGCTACTTGGTTACCTTGTATGCAGGAGCTTCCTCAGTTACTGGAAGGGGTTCTGTTGGGGATTGTTGTTTCATCACACATGTTTTCTTCCTTTTACATTTACAGATAGCTGATGGAGCGTCTTTTCGTAATTCCCTCACATCCTCTGCCTCTTTCACAAGAACTTCTGCTTCTGCAGATGGTGTTTGATCTGGTAATCTGATATCCAGCATTAGCTGATCAGGCCCTTCATCCGAAATCTGAGACTGTTGAACTTCTTCGTTCAATATATCTTTTGCTTCTGCAGGTTGTTCTTTGTCTGAAGAAAAATATTCTTCTGTTACCACTTCTGTATAACCTCCATCTTCGTCTAAATATTGTGAACCTAAATATTTTCCGTCTCCTGCAGGAGCCTCATCAACTGCCTCGTCTTCAGGTGCTTCTTCCATTGCTTTTTCTGCAGGAGATTCTCCAGATGCCAGCGTCACTGGTGCAGGTTCTCCAGTTGGTTTGTACGCAGATGAGACCTGCGAATGAAATTATTTCATGAATCTCTTTGAATGTATAGGTATACAAAATTACCAAGTAATTTATTATAGCCTAGTCGTATACAATACGTAACAAGTTCTTTATGGGGGTTATTATTATTGAATCTCCTAAGTGCAATGAACCCTATTTTAACTTAAGGTATGTTAGGGTTCTAGATTATACAAAATATATAATTTCTCTGATAAAATACAATGCATAAACAACAAAATAGACATGAACAGAAATGAAGAGACAAAGGTATGACATGTACAATCCTTAATACTAGAGTACTAATATTTAAAATACCAGAGGATAATATCCACAATACATGTGTTAAACAGCTAATAGCAGAAATATAAAGTTAAATACATAATCAATAAATTCTGAAAATTGAAAAGAGCAGCATTTTTTTAAATAAAATATGAAATCTAGTGGTTTTTCGAAATAGCAGGTGCAAGTAAACAAATGCATCTTAAGTTCAAAACGTGCTCTCTCAAAAGCAGGACAGTTGAACATAATGGGAAACGCTGGAAGAAAGCATTGATGATTGGCTGGTTCCTAAGTTTAGGGGCTGCGACAATGCGGTCATGTAGCCCCGTGTACTTTGGGTGTGAGTAGAATCTGTCTGATAACCGGTGTTAATTGTGATGACTGAATTAGTGTGTGTTATCTGTTATTTAATTCAAGTAAGGACTGCAGACTTTGAATTTTTCAAATAGTTCCTACTTTCGCCGCTAAACGCCACCATCAACGACTACTAGTTCAGAACTTATCTACCTACGCCATCGCAGTCGGCTCTTGGCAACGAACGTAGGAACCTAAGAGTGTTGTTTACATTCTTAACCTATACAATTTAGCTTCACACAGGTTAATTAGTGGATGGTTCTTTAACATGCCATAAGTGAAACATGGTACAGCTAATGTTTATATACATTTTAATGCACTGACATCTAATTTAGTTCAATTGTTTACATAAGCTCAAGATGGCGGCTGTGCGAAATTTTAAAATTAAGCTTTTATTTCTTGTGTGCTAATCATGCGATCGAAGTCAACGTTTGAATAATTATTATTATTAATCGTATGATATGGTACACACTTACATCATATTACATCTTAACGAAATATTGAGAAAAACAACAACCAGATAGTCAATTTAACATCTAAATTCAAAATATAGTCCACTGATGCAGGAGTCACTGAGGTAAAATCCATTATTTTACCACTATAGGCTCTTATAGGATAGTCCTGAATGATGTGCTTCACTGTTTGTCTATCGGCTCCACAATCACACTTTGGAGAGGGTAACCTGTTCTACTTGAACAAAGAGTCCACTCAACCACCAGAACTGGTCCTGATCCGGTTTAATTTCGACCATATCCAACGAGGGAGATCAAAGCCAGGTACCGGTACTTCAGAAGTGACAGATGGCATGTCTCGGCACTCCTGTGGAGCATAAATCTTCCAATCATGAGACCACTGCTGGACGATGTCAAAGCTCTCATTTATTTATTTATTTATTTATCGTATGGCTTTTAAGGCCGGGAGTGTCCGAGGACATGTTCGGCTCGCCTGAGTCTGTAGCTGCTTCCAGCGGACACCCTAAAGGGCGAGCTACAAGTTCCGTTCAATTTCAAGTAGTTCCAACTTTCGCCACCAGATATCAATGATACCTAGTGGTGAACGTTGGAACTTTGATAGAGCGTTCTGACGAAATCTAACCTAACAAATTTTGCTTTACACAAGTTTAGTCTGTGAAAGGATCTTTAACATGCCATAAATCTATGACATGGGACCGCCGGCTTTACTTCCCCTCCGAAGGAAGGCATACTGAAGGATTTTTAACGCTCTTAAAAAATCCGACGACTTCGGCCGGGTTTGAACCCGCTATCTTGGGCACAGCAGTTCAGCATGCTACCGACTACGCCACCGAAGCCGCTAAAGCTCTCATTGATAAATCTCGTAAGTTTGAATAATGAACCTACGCATTAATCGTCATTTAATAGTACATAATTCTATGGCCTACATATATAAAAATCCAACATGGCGACCATCCGAAATATTTAGACGGTTCTGAATATCTACTAATCTATGACAGCAATCAAACTGTAATGTTGTATGTTGATAAAGGCTATGAACATAAGTTCACCTACGGGACATTCAATAACCTGGTGAGCACAAATCCAACATGGCGGCGACGCGAAATTTAAATATTTGAATGGGCCTTTCTCGCGATTCAACCATCCGAGCACATTGAAACTTGGTACGGTAAATGCTTATACAAATGTTAATCCACTGGCATATAATTAATTCCAATTGTTTCCATAACCACCAGATGGCGGCTGTGCGACATTTTAACATCTCGTTTTTATTTCTTGTGTCCTAGTCATGCGATTGAAGTTTGAATAATAGCCTACACCTACGTAATAATCTTCATGTAATTGATCATAACTCTACGGCCTACAAATGTAAAAATCCAACATGACGGCCAATCGAAATATTTAGACGGTTCTCAATATCCAAGAATCTATTACAGCAATCAAACTGAAATTTTGTATGTTGATAGAGGTAATAAACGTAAGTTGAATATATGAAAATAGGCTATTTAGTTCTTCACGGAACTACTTGTTACTTTATTCAGTTTGGGCTCAAGTAACATAATAATAATACGTTAGTCTTCTGACTGCATTTTCGTATATTTGAATCCAAACATAACCTAACAAAATTTACATTTGGCAACATAATCTTAGGTTAAATTCGCCTTCTAACATTAGAATTTTATGAGGGATTGATTAATTTATCTTGACCTCGACTTCCAAGTGCTGTGAGCCATTACATTCACATGTCACTTAGATATGACTTTACTGTTAGGTAGGATATATAACATATTTTACAGGATGCAATGTTATTTATAAACTTGGAAGTCTGATTCACACTCGGCTAGATTCGTGAATGTATTGGTGATTATTTATGTAACTTATCTGTAGTAATACTCTGTAATTGGCAGAAAATATTTATATTATTTCTATTTAATTCAGTCATGGTTGTGACAGATTAGTGTGGTTCCTCCTGTCATATTGTTGTGGCTTTTAAGGGCTATACTCACGTGTTAATAAAGGGGGTGAGCGTTAAAACTACTTTAGACAGTGTGGATTAATGTAGGAGGTCTGCTCTCCGTGTGTTTGATAATTTGTGTGTGTGTTGGGGGCGGAAAAGTCTTGAAGCTCCAATTGGTAAATGAGAGGGATTTCCCAAAACAAACGTAATGACTAGCGAGCAAGGGGGAAGAGACTGCTGGCAAGTGAAGTGAATGCGGTGCGACCTTGGATAGCACACGCTTGTCGGTCGGGCGGACGGCGAGTGCAATGACAATAAACAGTTTGCTAACGCAGACGCAGCGCCTATAAAGCTAAATGCCAATTGGGAGGATGAGGAACAATGACGAGTGTCGTAAAGAATAAAACAGTCAATTATAAATAAATGTAGATGTTAACTGTTTAGGGCGTTATAGTACAGTACTGAGCAGGCAGACAGACTGATTGATCGTGTGTGTGTCCTCCCTTGGGGAAGGAACTATTTATAATCCTCATGAGTGCTGAATTAGCCAGTTGGCACATAGTGGCTCTATTTAGTACCTTCTGTTCATGTGTGGATAGGTGTCGTAAGGATTGAGCAAGAATTGGCACATGGTTGTAGCCGACTTGATGTGAAATGTTATAATTTGTGTAGAGGGTGTGAGATTGGGGTGAAGCGTGTTGATAATGGGGATGATACAGGGGGTAGTGTAGTGTAGTTATGGATGTACCCTGTGAGGACCTTATGGGGCCTCAGGGGTATAGCAATATAATGCAAAGAAGGTTGAACTTCAACGGTTGTGCAACATGAATGAATCATCTGAAGAGGTATTAACTGTTCTTTTCCAGAAGAGACGCGTGGCCAAACTATATTACAAGTCAGTAACATACTCAACTGCACATGCGCACAGGATACGCACTGCGCATGCGTCACAGATGCAAAATTTAAGAGTATACCAACAATATGTCATAGCTCTATTAGCTTTCGACGTACTGCACTACCGGTACTGAATGTCTGGGGAAAAAATACTGATGTACCAAAGATGGGCAAGACAAAGCGATTGGTCGCTACTTGGTTACCTTGTATGCAGGAGCTTCCTCAGTTACTGGAAGGGGTTCTGTTGGGGATTGTTGTTTCATCACACATGTTTTCTTCCTTTTACATTTACAGATAGCTGATGGAGCGTCTTTTCGTAATTCCCTCACATCCTCTGCCTCTTTCACAAGAACTTCTGCTTCTGCAGATGGTGTTTGATCTGGTAATCTGATATCCAGCATTAGCTGATCAGGCCCTTCATCCGAAATCTGAGACTGTTGAACTTCTTCGTTCAATATATCTTTTGCTTCTGCAGGTTGTTCTTTGTCTGAAGAAAAATATTCTTCTGTTACCACTTCTGTATAACCTCCATCTTCGTCTAAATATTGTGAACCTAAATATTTTCCGTCTCCTGCAGGAGCCTCATCAACTGCCTCGTCTTCAGGTGCTTCTTCCATTGCTTTTTCTGCAGGAGCTTCTCCAGATGCCAGCGTCACTGGTGCAGGTTCTCCAGTTGGTTTGTACGCAGATGAGACCTGCGAATGAAATTATTTCATGAATCTCTTTGAATGTATAGGTATACAAAATTACCAAGTAATTTATTATAGCCTAGTCGTATACAATACGTAACAAGTTCTTTATGGGGGTTATTATTATTGAATCTCCTAAGTGCAATGAACCCTATTTTAACTTAAGGTATGTTAGGGTTCTAGATTATACAAAATATATAATTTCTCTGATAAAATACAATGCATAAACAACAAAATAGACATGAACAGAAATGAAGAGACAAAGGTATGACATGTACAATCCTTAATACTAGAGTACTAATATTTAAAATACCAGAGGATAATATCCACAATACATGTGTTAAACAGCTAATAGCAGAAATATAAAGTTAAATACATAATCAATAAATTCTGAAAATTGAAAAGAGCAGCATTTTTTTAAATAAAATATGAAATCTAGTGGTTTTTCGAAATAGCAGGTGCAAGTAAACAAATGCATCTTAAGTTCAAAACGTGCTCTCTCAAAAGCAGGACAGTTGAACATAATGGGAAACGCTGGAAGAAAGCATTGATGATTGGCTGGTTCCTAAGTTTAGGGGCTGCGACAATGCGGTCATGTAGCCCCGTGTACTTTGGGTGTGAGTAGAATCTGTCTGATAACCGGTGTTAATTGTGATGACTGAATTAGTGTGTGTTATCTGTTATTTAATTCAAGTAAGGACTGCAGACTTTGAATTTTTCAAATAGTTCCTACTTTCGCCGCTAAACGCCACCATCAACGACTACTAGTTCAGAACTTATCTACCTACGCCATCGCAGTCGGCTCTTGGCAACGAACGTAGGAACCTAAGAGTGTTGTTTACATTCTTAACCTATACAATTTAGCTTCACACAGGTGTAATTAGTGGATGGTTCTTTAACATGCCATAAGTGAAACATGGTACAGCAAATGTTTATATACATTTTAATGCACTGACATCTAATTTAGTTCAATTGTTTACATAAGCTCAAGATGGCGGCTGTGCGAAATTTTAAAATTAAGCTTTTATTTCTTGTGTGCTAATCATGCGATCGAAGTCAACGTTTGAATAATTATTATTTTTAATCGTATGATATGGTACACACTTACATCATATTACATCTTAACGAAATATTGAGAAAAACAACAACCAGATAGTCAATTTAACATCTAAATTCAAAATATAGTCCACTGATGCAGGAGTCACTGAGGTAAAATCCATTATTTTACCACTATAGGCTCTTATAGGATAGTCCTGAATGATGTGCTTCACTGTTTGTCTATCGGCTCCACAATCACACTTTGGAGAGGGTAACCTGTTCTACTTGAACAAAGAGTCCACTCAACCACCAGAACTGGTCCTGATCCGGTTTAATTTCGACCATATCCGACGAGGGAGATCAAAGCCAGGTACCGGTACTTCAGAAGTGACAGATGGCATGTCTCGGCACTCCTGTGGAGCATAAATCTTCCAATCATGAGACCACTGCTGGACGATGTCAAAGCTCTCATTTATTTATTTATTTATTTATCGTATGGCTTTTAAGGCCGGGAGTGTCCGAGGACATGTTCGGCTCGCCTGAGTCTGTAGCTGCTTCCAGCGGACACCCTAAAGGGCGAGCTACAAGTTCCGTTCAATTTCAAGTAGTTCCAACTTTCGCCACCAGATATCAATGATACCTAGTGGTGAACGTTGGAACTTTGATAGAGCGTTCTGACGAAATCTAACCTAACAAATTTTGCTTTACACAAGTTTAGTCTGTGAAAGGATCTTTAACATGCCATAAATCTATGACATGGGACCGCCGGCTTTACTTCCCCTCCGAAGGAAGGCATACTGAAGGATTTTTAACGCTCTTAAAAAATCCGACGACTTCGGCCGGGTTTGAACCCGCTATCTTGGGCACAGCAGTTCAGCATGCTACCGACTACGCCACCGAAGCCGCTAAAGCTCTCATTGATAAATCTCGTAAGTTTGAATAATGAACCTACGCATTAATCGTCATTTAATAGTACATAATTCTATGGCCTACATATATAAAAATCCAACATGGCGACCATCCGAAATATTTAGACGGTTCTGAATATCTACTAATCTATGACAGCAATCAAACTGTAATGTTGTATGTTGATAAAGGCTATGAACATAAGTTCACCTACGGGACATTCAATAACCTGGTGAGCACAAATCCAACATGGCGGCGACGCGAAATTTAAATATTTGAATGGGCCTTTCTCGCGATTCAACCATCCGAGCACATTGAAACTTGGTACGGTAAATGCTTATACAAATGTTAATCCACTGGCATATAATTAATTCCAATTGTTTCCATAACCACCAGATGGCGGCTGTGCGACATTTTAACATCTCGTTTTTATTTCTTGTGTCCTAGTCATGCGATTGAAGTTTGAATAATAGCCTACACCTACGTAATAATCTTCATGTAATTGATCATAACTCTACGGCCTACAAATGTAAAAATCCAACATGACGGCCAATCGAAATATTTAGACGGTTCTCAATATCCAAGAATCTATTACAGCAATCAAACTGAAATTTTGTATGTTGATAGAGGTAATAAACGTAAGTTGAATATATGAAAATAGGCTATTTAGTTCTTCACGGAACTACTTGTTACTTTATTCAGTTTGGGCACAAGTAACATAATAATAATACGTTAGTCTTCTGACTGCATTTTCGTATATTTGAATCCAAACATAACCTAACAAAATTTACATTTGGCAACATAATCTTAGGTTAAATTCGCCTTCTAACATTAGAATTTTATGAGGGATTGATTAATTTATCTTGACCTCGACTTCCAAGTGCTGTGAGCCATTACATTCACATGTCACTTAGATATGACTTTACTGTTAGGTAGGATATATAACATATTTTACAGGATGCAATGTTATTTATAAACTTGGAAGTCTGATTCACACTCGGCTAGATTCGTGAATGTATTGGTGATTATTTATGTAACTTATCTGTAGTAATACTCTGTAATTGGCAGAAAATATTTATATTATTTCTATTTAATTCAGTCATGGTTGTGACAGATTAGTGTGGTTCCTCCTGTCATATTGTTGTGGCTTTTAAGGGCTATACTCACGTGTTAATAAAGGGGGTGAGCGTTAAAACTACTTTAGACAGTGTGGATTAATGTAGGAGGTCTGCTCTCCGTGTGTTTGATAATTTGTGTG
Source organism: Meconema thalassinum (assembly GCA_946902985.2). NCBI lineage: Eukaryota > Metazoa > Arthropoda > Insecta > Orthoptera > Tettigoniidae > Meconema > Meconema thalassinum. The sequence goes on from OX336390.1 coordinate 9,375,864, forward strand.
TGTGTTGGGGGCGGAAAAGTCTTGAAGCTCCAATTGGTAAATGAGAGGGATTTCCCAAAACAAACGTAATGACTAGCGAGCAAGGGGGAAGAGACTGCTGGCAAGTGAAGTGAATGCGGTGCGACCTTGGATAGCACACGCTTGTCGGTCGGGCGGACGGCGAGTGCAATGACAATAAACAGTTTGCTAACGCAGACGCAGCGCCTATAAAGCTAAATGCCAATTGGGAGGATGAGGAACAATGACGAGTGTCGTAAAGAATAAAACAGTCAATTATAAATAAATGTAGATGTTAACTGTTTAGGGCGTTATAGTACAGTACTGAGCAGGCAGACAGACTGATTGATCGTGTGTGTGTCCTCCCTTGGGGAAGGAACTATTTATAATCCTCATGAGTGCTGAATTAGCCAGTTGGCACATAGTGGCTCTATTTAGTACCTTCTGTTCATGTGTGGATAGGTGTCGTAAGGATTGAGCAAGAATTGGCACATGGTTGTAGCCGACTTGATGTGAAATGTTATAATTTGTGTAGAGGGTGTGAGATTGGGGTGAAGCGTGTTGATAATGGGGATGATACAGGGGGTAGTGTAGTGTAGTTATGGATGTACCCTGTGAGGACCTTATGGGGCCTCAGGGGTATAGCAATATAATGCAAAGAAGGTTGAACTTCAACGGTTGTGCAACATGAATGAATCATCTGAAGAGGTATTAACTGTTCTTTTCCAGAAGAGACGCGTGGCCAAACTATATTACAAGTCAGTAACATACTCAACTGCACATGCGCACAGGATACGCACTGCGCATGCGTCACAGATGCAAAATTTAAGAGTATACCAACAATATGTCATAGCTCTATTAGCTTTCGACGTACTGCACTACCGGTACTGAATGTCTGGGGAAAAAATACTGATGTACCAAAGATGGGCAAGACAAAGCGATTGGTCGCTACTTGGTTACCTTGTATGCAGGAGCTTCCTCAGTTACTGGAAGGGGTTCTGTTGGGGATTGTTGTTTCATCACACATGTTTTCTTCCTTTTACATTTACAGATAGCTGATGGAGCGTCTTTTCGTAATTCCCTCACATCCTCTGCCTCTTTCACAAGAACTTCTGCTTCTGCAGATGGTGTTTGATCTGGTAATCTGATATCCAGCATTAGCTGATCAGGCCCTTCATCCGAAATCTGAGACTGTTGAACTTCTTCGTTCAATATATCTTTTGCTTCTGCAGGTTGTTCTTTGTCTGAAGAAAAATATTCTTCTGTTACCACTTCTGTATAACCTCCATCTTCGTCTAAATATTGTGAACCTAAATATTTTCCGTCTCCTGCAGGAGCCTCATCAACTGCCTCGTCTTCAGGTGCTTCTTCCATTGCTTTTTCTGCAGGAGATTCTCCAGATGCCAGCGTCACTGGTGCAGGTTCTCCAGTTGGTTTGTACGCAGATGAGACCTGCGAATGAAATTATTTCATGAATCTCTTTGAATGTATAGGTATACAAAATTACCAAGTAATTTATTATAGCCTAGTCGTATACAATACGTAACAAGTTCTTTATGGGGGTTATTATTATTGAATCTCCTAAGTGCAATGAACCCTATTTTAACTTAAGGTATGTTAGGGTTCTAGATTATACAAAATATATAATTTCTCTGATAAAATACAATGCATAAACAACAAAATAGACATGAACAGAAATGAAGAGACAAAGGTATGACATGTACAATCCTTAATACTAGAGTACTAATATTTAAAATACCAGAGGATAATATCCACAATACATGTGTTAAACAGCTAATAGCAGAAATATAAAGTTAAATACATAATCAATAAATTCTGAAAATTGAAAAGAGCAGCATTTTTTTAAATAAAATATGAAATCTAGTGGTTTTTCGAAATAGCAGGTGCAAGTAAACAAATGCATCTTAAGTTCAAAACGTGCTCTCTCAAAAGCAGGACAGTTGAACATAATGGGAAACGCTGGAAGAAAGCATTGATGATTGGCTGGTTCCTAAGTTTAGGGGCTGCGACAATGCGGTCATGTAGCCCCGTGTACTTTGGGTGTGAGTAGAATCTGTCTGATAACCGGTGTTAATTGTGATGACTGAATTAGTGTGTGTTATCTGTTATTTAATTCAAGTAAGGACTGCAGACTTTGAATTTTTCAAATAGTTCCTACTTTCGCCGCTAAACGCCACCATCAACGACTACTAGTTCAGAACTTATCTACCTACGCCATCGCAGTCGGCTCTTGGCAACGAACGTAGGAACCTAAGAGTGTTGTTTACATTCTTAACCTATACAATTTAGCTTCACACAGGTGTAATTAGTGTAACGATTCGATCCCATAGCTGTTATATTTAAAGGGTTATTCATTTATTATCATGTTATTATTATTATTATTAACTAGTACATCCATGAGATGATTTTTATATCAAATAATTGTAAGCGGTTTTGATTATTATATTCAATTAGATTTTTATTAACAATTACTTGTAAAGAGACGAAGTATTATATATTGCAACAAGACTGGCGATATGGACTAACCCTGTGCGTCACAAACTGAACGACGTAGTAAGAATTTCACCACGGCAAACTGCGTCATTTTCCTGAGATGCTAAGACACCCACTATGGTGTAACCAACACGCCATTTTCTACGGTACGTACGCGTCTAAGATTACAAATTGTGGTGCAATTAACCCTCGTGAGAGAATGAACACTGAAGAAAGGGAAGCTTACTGGAGGGGGAGACCGTCGAAGACCACGTGACAAGGAAGTCATTAGTACCTGCGACTCCGACAAAAGACGCATTGATCTATAGCTATCAATGAAGGAAGGAAGTTGTAACCTTTCTTTCTGGGTCCTAATGGACTGAGCACCGAGAGTCGACACTGAACGATGTCTTGCCGACATCTATATCAATACATAATGGGTTATATCCCTGATCAAGAGTCTTTCTACAGATGGCAACGTACTTAATGAGGATATTTCATAGTAAATGAGATATCACATCATTTTTTTAAACATAAGCGACGTAACATCGAGATCATCGATCATTTCTTAAATATGACGAATCTTCGACTGGGTGAGCCAACAATTCAATAAAACTATCGTCTCTATTATAATTTAACTTCATTTAACTTTCAATTCATTTTAATATTCATTTTCTTTTAAATAATTAATTGCCGCATTGAGTAATTTTAAATTCAATTGTGTGACTATCACTATTCTGTTTTATTAATATTTTGTTTTTGCATTTAATAAATTCATTCTCTTCAACGTAATGCCTATTTCTTTCATTGTAGTTGGTACTTTAAGGCAATCATACTCCTTGATTAAATACGGATTGGTTAGATGACTTTGTCTCACTACGGCCCGGGTAAGTGGTTCTCGACTCTACTGCTGATAGCCGAGGTTAAATCAATAAATTTCGATTCACTATCTTAAATAGGAATCTGGCGCTCAACAACTTATTATATTACACTATCACAGGTAAGGTCACACCACAGTGTATATTATTTATTCATATCATGTTTGTTTTATTGAACCACAATAGTCATCAACCACGATGAAGAACTTTATAAAAATGTTACATTTGGCGCCACAAAGTAGGACACGAAAACCATTCGGTATTTAGTCAGAGGAGTGTATAATTTCAGTGCAAATTGTCAGTGCTTTTGGGGGACAGTGAAGTGAAGTGAAATTTTGGAAGGGCAATTGTTATACGGTGTACTTCGAGATGTCGGAGGAGGAACAGAGGCAGTTGAGAGGTAGGGATGCAGTCAAGAAGGTTAATTATAAGGAGGTTGATAGCGGTAGCGATGTTGAGAGCGTAGAGAATAATACCAAGATGTCGGAGGTAAATCTTGAGAATAATCCTGAGAGTAATCCTGAAAATAATCCTGAGGTTAACCCTGACACTAATTCAGAGGAAAATATCGAGACGAATATAGAGGTACATCCTGAGACTAGTGGTAGTCTAGAGAAAGAAAAGTCTATAGAGATTCCTGAAGATCCATTAACTGCGCTCATAAGGCAGATGAGTAGAGATTTAAGTGCGAAATTTGATGAAAGTATGAATAAAAATAGTGAAGAGAATAAAAAAAATTATTTGGAATTCAATGGTAAATTTGAGAAATTAGATAAAGATATGAATAAAAATAGTGAAGAGAATAAAAGAAATTATTTGGAATTCAATGGTAAATTTGAGAAATTAGATAAAGATATGAATAAAAATAGTAAGGAGATGAGAGAAGAGATGGGTAGGCTAAATCAAGATATGAGTAAAATAAATCAAAAATTGGAAGAGAATAATGTAAAACTAGATATTGTGGAAACGATGAATAGAGAATTAAGTATGAAGTATGATATGCTACAGGAGAGTATTCAGGGGGTGAAACAGGAAATCAGAGGTGAAATTAAGGAGGAGGTAGAGATGAAGGCTAAAGATATTATTAAGACAGTAGATAAGAAATTAGAAGCAGCAGAAAGTAGGATTCAGGAAAGAATAGTAACTGTGATTGAAGAGAAAATAGCAACTCAAGGTGAAAGTTTTAGCAAATTGGTAGAAGTGGAAACTAGGCAGGTGGTAGAGACTTTAGGGGAAACTGCAGTAGAATCAGTAAAGACAGCCTGTAAGGAGACTATAATTGAAAGTAGAATGGAGTCAGACGAGATTTTAGGTGAAAGCAAATTGGAATTAGCGGAGATTTTAGGTGAAATCAGATTAGAGTCAGACGAGATTTTAGGTGAAAGCAAATTGGAACTAGTGGAGACTGTAATTGAAAGTAGATTAGAGTCATTGGAGATTGTAGGTGAAAGCAGATTGGAATCGGAGGAGATCTTAGGTGAGGAACGGCAAATAGCGGAGATTTTAGGTGAAATCAGATTAGAGTCAGACGAGATTTTAGGTGAAAATAGATTAGCGTCAGAGGAGATAGTAGGAGAAAGCATAGTAGAGTTGAAGGAGATTTTAGATGAACGCAGGATAGCTGTAGAAGAGACTATAGAATGTAGCGAAAAAGAAGTGAAGAAGATGAGAGAAAAGATAGGGATAGAAGTAGGTAAGATAAAGAAAGTACTAAGCACCCAAGAGATTAAGATGCAGACAATCATAGATAAATTAGATAGGCAAACTAGGGAAGAATTTAGTCCTGTGATAGAGGAAGTTAATATGAAATTATTAGTAGCAGAGAAGCGTGCGTTAAGTCATAGTCAGAAGAACATAATTAGTAAACAGGTTAAGAGGAGGAGAGAGATAGATAAGAGCAGAAGCAGTAGTCCACGGCTAAAGAGAGCATTAAGTGATAGTAACGGAGAAATGAAAATGAAACCTAAAGGTAGATATTTTAGAAGTAAAATGAAAGAAAAGAGAATTAAGTTGCTAGAGGAGAAAGAAATCAGGATGAGAGAGAGAAAGAAAGCATATGACGTGCAGTGGCGTACTGAATTAGCCAGACTTGGGGATGTGAGAGGGGGAAAGCCGAAGTACTGTGTTACTATGGATGAATGTAGTACAGAGGAAGTAGAAACTAATGTAACACGGAAGGAATTATGTGGAATTCTAGTTAAAGATAGAATTGAAGATGAATGTGGTAAGAACGGTGAAATGCCAGTGAACGTATTTATGTAAATTTTTATTACCGATAGTTACTGTTCCGTATGACTTAAATATTAAGTAATGAAGTTTTATATGATTTAACAGAGGTAGATAAGGAACCTGCTGTGTGTAATTTTAATTCAGTCGTGAAGTTAGGATGGTAAGGGGCGCGTAGTGCCTACGCTTATTGATTTAGATTGACTAAAATTATTTAATTTTGAAGACAGAGGTTGTCGTGCTATTGAGCAATGCAGGTAAGTTGAATGTAGGTCCTTAAACTGCAGGTAAGTTGGATGAAGTAAGAATTAAATTTTAAAAGTAGGAAGGTTATTACATAGGTAAGTAATCGAAAGAAAGTAATAATTATTATGGCAACCATAATTAAGAATATAATGGTAATAAAGATTTAATTCAAAAGTGAGTGAAGATCAGATGATACAGTGGTAATAAAACTAGTGAGTTGAAGAATTAAGTATTGATTTAATAAAGAAGTTTCAGTTGAGGACAGCGAGGTTATCAGCGGATATATGTTGAGAAATTTATAAGTGGTTTAGAATTGTTAATGGTAATGCGTTGTATGAATTAACCAACATCGGGTTGAAATGAGGAAGTAGTAACTAATTAGGACATCTGGTAACTTACTTGGTGACAGATATGTGTGTGTGTATGTGTGTATTTTCACGTAAATGGACGTGAGTTTGAAGAAGTAGGCCAACGAAGGTAATGCCGTTGAGCAAAGTGGTTTTAAGTTTTTGGTAAGATGCCAAATGAAGTAGGTTGGAGGAAGTTTTTGGAGGATGAAGTAGGTCAGCAAGGTATATTCCGTTGAGCAATGAGATTTTTTATGGTGTCTACGGGACTACGTGAAGTTAATGTTGGGAGTTTTTTTTAAAGTATATATGGATGTATGCACACAAGGTAATAAGAGATTACAAAGGTAATATGGTCCAAGTTTGAGTTACAGTTACGCAGGTTTTAAAGATATTACAAGGCTTGTTATTGAGCTAAACCACTTTGTAGTAAAAAGTTACTGATGATTAATAACGAATTAATGATGTGGTAGATTGTTGTCCTACACACAGGTTAAAGTAAAGATAATAATTATAATTAAAAGGTTGACATAATATTTACTAATATTGAAAGGAATTTGTTATAATTCGACGTTTGAGGATTTAAAGATAAATCTTTTTTTTTAGTAGACAGGAAATTAAAGTTTTATTTATGTCATACGGAGTTAGTAAAGATAAGTTTAAAATTTTGAAGACAAGAATAAGTTAGTAATGTAAGGTGAAGATACCTAAAGGATAATAATGAAGTTTCAATTAAAGGCAGGTGTAATTTACGCATTTAATTTGATAGAGAAGAAAGTATCTGAACTGTGTTAGAACTCAGAACTTGCTTTATGAAGTGATTATGGGAGAATATTTGCGAATTAGGAGTGTCGGTGTTATTAACTATCAACTGGAACACTGTCATTATTTTAGGAAGACAATAGTTAGGAAAGCTAAGTGTGATGTTATTATTCCAAGGAGTTAGTCGAAGCATGTAAGATTTTTTTTTTTAGCTGAAATTTAATGTGTTATTGGTCAGTAAGAGGTGACCTGTAACAGTAAGAAGAAGTGGGATTATACCACGAATAGGGGAGGTTTTTGTATGTGACGTGTGATGTCACGATGAGTTTTGAGAGATTCTGGTATAGCAAGAGTGAGCTATAGTCCAGGCGGTCAGAACAAGTAGGAAGTGGTGTTTGGAGGACACGGTACTTAATTAAGAGTTTTGAGAGAAAACTAAAGGGGGTTTTTAGGCATTCAGCAAAAAGTCAAATCATGAATAGACTAAGTTCAAAGTATAAGAGCATTAATATTTTGTGGAACGAAATATTTATTCCGAGGAGTTTGTCATGTGTTTTTGTGAAATAGTTTAGTGATATACGTAATTCAGGTATTGAGTAGTATTTTGTCCAAGTCTTAATCATTTTGTTATGGTAAGTAAGGAATGATGTTACGGTAAAGTTATATCTTGACGCTAAGTTAAATTTTATAAAGTGAACGAGAAGTCAGATTTTATGTTTATTGGTGATTTTGAAAATCCAAGTTATTGTTTTCGAGAAGTAGTAAAGAGGAATTATGGTTTTATGAGAAGTTAAGAAGTCGTGGAGACTTAGGAAGTATTAATTTGGAAGGAGGCGGCCGTGGCCTAAGAAAGAATTAAGCCACGAAGGCAGGTGAGTAGTAACTTGGATATTTAAATGAACTGTTTAATAACTGCTTTGAGGTATTTCGATGTCATTATGTATTTGGGGAAATATTTACATGTATGACATATGCACTGAAATAGGAATTGCCTTAGGTATCTTGCTAAGTTATTTTTTTCTTCAATTATTGAAATTTTACTGCATTTGAGTAATCCCTTTATAAAGACGAAAGGAATATTGTATTGTTTGCATCCTATTATCGTGTGCTGTAATAGTTATTATGGGTTAATCAGCTGGTATTACAACAATGTACTTCTACGCCAGACTGATATACAAAAACTACGTTCAAAAGAGATGAAGCCAAAATTGTATGTCATGCATACGATCACCGAAATATAAACGAGTGCAGCGTTGACATATATGTCAAAAATAAAAGTGAAGGGCATTTTATATGTATTTTTTTTACAGCATATAAAAAAAATGAACATTATGAACATTTGGAAGAATGAGATGAATGAAAGTTAAAATATGATTTTTTTGTGAAGAATACATTTATGTATATTTTTTTTACAACATATATAAAGAAGAATGAACATTATGAACATTTGGAAGAATGAGAAATGATAGTACAAATATGTAAAGTGAAAAGAGTATGTTCTTGTATATCTTTATGTATTGTTGAAGGGTATTATTTGTATGTTGTCGTTATGGGGGTATTAATATTTAAATTTGTATTCATTTGTGTAGGATGTGTAGTGATATAAATAATGTTACATTTTATTTTAAATTATTTATATCAGGGGCGATTGTAACGATTCGATCCCATAGCTGTTATATTTAAAGGGTTATTCATTTATTATCATGTTATTATTATTATTATTAACTAGTACATCCATGAGATGATTTTTATATCAAATAATTGTAAGCGGTTTTGATTATTATATTCAATTAGATTTTTATTAACAATTACTTGTAAAGAGACGAAGTATTATATATTGCAACAAGACTGGCGATATGGACTAACCCTGTGCGTCACAAACTGAACGACGTAGTAAGAATTTCACCACGGCAAACTGCGTCATTTTCCTGAGATGCTAAGACACCCACTATGGTGTAACCAACACGCCATTTTCTACGGTACGTACGCGTCTAAGATTACAAATTGTGGTGCAATTAACCCTCGTGAGAGAATGAACACTGAAGAAAGGGAAGCTTACTGGAGGGGGAGACCGTCGAAGACCACGTGACAAGGAAGTCATTAGTACCTGCGACTCCGACAAAAGACGCATTGATCTATAGCTATCAATGAAGGAAGGAAGTTGTAACCTTTCTTTCTGGGTCCTAATGGACTGAGCACCGAGAGTCGACACTGAACGATGTCTTGCCGACATCTATATCAATACATAATGGGTTATATCCCTGATCAAGAGTCTTTCTACAGATGGCAACGTACTTAATGAGGATATTTCATAGTAAATGAGATATCACATCATTTTTTTAAACATAAGCGACGTAACATCGAGATCATCGATCATTTCTTAAATATGACGAATCTTCGACTGGGTGAGCCAACAATTCAATAAAACTATCGTCTCTATTATAATTTAACTTCATTTAACTTTCAATTCATTTTAATATTCATTTTCTTTTAAATAATTAATTGCCGCATTGAGTAATTTTAAATTCAATTGTGTGACTATCACTATTCTGTTTTATTAATATTTTGTTTTTGCATTTAATAAATTCATTCTCTTCAACGTAATGCCTATTTCTTTCATTGTAGTTGGTACTTTAAGGCAATCATACTCCTTGATTAAATACGGATTGGTTAGATGACTTTGTCTCACTACGGCCCGGGTAAGTGGTTCTCGACTCTACTGCTGATAGCCGAGGTTAAATCAATAAATTTCGATTCACTATCTTAAATAGGAATCTGGCGCTCAACAACTTATTATATTACACTATCACAGGTAAGGTCACACCACAGTGTATATTATTTATTCATATCATGTTTGTTTTATTGAACCACAATAGTCATCAACCACGATGAAGAACTTTATAAAAATGTTACATTAGTGGATGGTTCTTTAACATGCCATAAGTGAAACATGGTACAGCAAATGTTTATATACATTTTAATGCACTGACATCTAATTTAGTTCAATTGTTTACATAAGCTCAAGATGGCGGCTGTGCGAAATTTTAAAATTAAGCTTTTATTTCTTGTGTGCTAATCATGCGATCGAAGTCAACGTTTGAATAATTATTATTATTAATCGTATGATATGGTACACACTTACATCATATTACATCTTAACGAAATATTGAGAAAAACAACAACCAGATAGTCAATTTAACATCTAAATTCAAAATATAGTCCACTGATGCAGGAGTCACTGAGGTAAAATCCATTATTTTACCACTATAGGCTCTTATAGGATAGTCCTGAATGATGTGCTTCACTGTTTGTCTATCGGCTCCACAATCACACTTTGGAGAGGGTAACCTGTTCTACTTGAACAAAGAGTCCACTCAACCACCAGAACTGGTCCTGATCCGGTTTAATTTCGACCATATCCGACGAGGGAGATCAAAGCCAGGTACCGGTACTTCAGAAGTGACAGATGGCATGTCTCGGCACTCCTGTGGAGCATAAATCTTCCAATCATGAGACCACTGCTGGACGATGTCAAAGCTCTCATTTATTTATTTATTTATTTATCGTATGGCTTTTAAGGCCGGGAGTGTCCGAGGACATGTTCGGCTCGCCTGAGTCTGTAGCTGCTTCCAGCGGACACCCTAAAGGGCGAGCTACAAGTTCCGTTCAATTTCAAGTAGTTCCAACTTTCGCCACCAGATATCAATGATACCTAGTGGTGAACGTTGGAACTTTGATAGAGCGTTCTGACGAAATCTAACCTAACAAATTTTGCTTTACACAAGTTTAGTCTGTGAAAGGATCTTTAACATGCCAAAAATGTATGACATGGGACCGCCGGCTTTACTTCCCCTCCGAAGGAAGGCATACTGAAGGATTTTTAACGCTCTTAAAAAATCCGACGACTTCGGCCGGGTTTGAACCCGCTATCTTGGGCACAGCAGTTCAGCATGCTACCGACTACGCCACCGAAGCCGCTAAAGCTCTCATTGATAAATCTCGTAAGTTTGAATAATGAACCTACGCAAAATCGTCATTTAATAGTACATAATTCTATGGCCTACATATATAAAAATCCAACATGGCGACCATCCGAAATATTTAGACGGTTCTGAATATCTACTAATCTATGACAGCAATCAAACTGTAATGTTGTATGTTGATAAAGGCTATGAACATAAGTTCACCTAAGGGACATTCAATAACCTGGTGAGCACAAATCCAACATGGCGGCGACGAGAAATTTAAATATTTGAATGGGCCTTTCTCGCGATTCAACCATCCGAGCACATTGAAACTTGGTACGGTAAATGCTTATACAAATGTTAATCCACTGGCATATAATTAATTCCAATGTTTCCATAACCACCAGATGGCGGCTGTGCGACATTTTAACATCTCGTTTTTATTTCTTGTGTCCTAGTCATGCGATTGAAGTTTGAATAATAGCCTACACCTACGTAATAATCTTCATGTAATTGATCATAACTCTACGGCCTACAAATGTAAAAATCCAACATGACGGCCAATCGAAATATTTAGACGGTTCTCAATATCCAAGAATCTATTACAGCAATCAAACTGAAATTTTGTATGTTGATAGAGGTAATAAACGTAAGTTGAATATATGAAAATAGGCTATTTAGTTCTTCACGGAACTACTTGTTACTTTATTCAGTTTGGGCACAAGTAACATAATAATAATACGTTAGTCTTCTGACTGCATTTTCGTATATTTGAATCCAAACATAACCTAACAAAATTTACATTTGGCAACATAATCTTAGGTTAAATTCGCCTTCTAACATTAGAATTTTATGAGGGATTGATTAATTTATCTTGACCTCGACTTCCAAGTGCTGTGAGCCATTACATTCACATGTCACTTAGATATGACTTTACTGTTAGGTAGGATATATAACATATTTTACAGGATGCAATGTTATTTATAAACTTGGAAGTCTGATTCACACTCGGCTAGATTCGTGAATGTATTGGTGATTATTTATGTAACTTATCTGTAGTAATACTCTGTAATTGGCAGAAAATATTTATATTATTTCTATTTAATTCAGTCATGGTTGTGACAGATTAGTGTGGTTCCTCCTGTCATATTGTTGTGGCTATACTCACGTGTTAATAAAGGGGGTGAGCGTTAAAACTAAGTGTGGATTAATGTAGGAGGTCTGCTCTCCGTGTGTTTGATAATTTGTGTGTGTGTTGGGGGCGGAAAGGTCTTGAAGCTCCAATTGGTAAATGAGAGGGATTTCCCAAAACAAACGTAATGACTAGCGAGCAAGGGGGAAGAGACTGCTGGCAAGTGAAGTGAATGCGGTGCGACCTTGGATAGCACACGCTTGTCGGTCGGGCGGACGGCGAGTGCAATGACAATAAACAGTTTGCTAACGCAGACGCAGCGCCTATAAAGCTAAATGCTAATTGGGAGGATGAGGAACAATGACGAGTGTCGTAAAGAATAAAACAGTTAGTCAATTATAAATAAATGTAGATGTTAACTGTTTAGGGCGTTATAGTACAGTACTGAGCAGGCAGACAGACTGATTGATCGTGTGTGTGTCCTCCCTTGGGGAAGGAACTATTTATAATCCTCATGAGTGCTGAATTAGCAAGTTGGCACATAGTGGCTCTATTTAGTACCTTCTGTTCATGTGTGGATAGGTGTCGTAAGGATTGAGCAAGAATTGGCACATGGTTGTAGCCGACTTGATGTGAAATGTTATAATTTGTGTAGAGGGTGTGAGATTGGGGTGAAGCGTGTTGATAATGGGGATGATACAGGGGATAGTGTAGTGTAGTTATGGATGTACCCTGTGAGGACCTTATGGGGCCTCAGGGGTATAGCAATATAATGCAAAGAAGGTTGAACTTCAACGGTTGTGCAACATGAATGAATCATCTGAAGAGGTATTAACTGTTCTTTTCCAGAAGAGACGCGTGGCCAAACTATATTACAAGTCCGTAACATACTCAACTGCACATGCGCACAGGATACGCACTGCGCATGCGTCACAGATGCAAAATTTAAGAGTATACCAACAATATGTCATAGCTCTATTAGCTTTCGACGTACTGCACTACCGGTACTGAATGTCTGGGGAAAAAATACTGATGTACCAAAGATGGGCAAGACAAAGCGATTGGTCGCTACTTGGTTACCTTGTATGCAGGAGCTTCCTCAGTTACTGGAAGGGGTTCTGTTGGGGATTGTTGTTTCATCACACATGTTTTCTTCCTTTTACATTTACAGATAGCTGATGGAGCGTCTTTTCGTAATTCCCTCACATCCTCTGCCTCTTTCACAAGAACTTCTGCTTCTGCAGATGGTGTTTGATCTGGTAATCTGATATCCAGCATTAGCTGATCAGGCCCTTCATCCGAAATCTGAGACTGTTGAACTTCTTCGTTCAATATATCTTTTGCTTCTGCAGGTTGTTCTTTGTCTGAAGAAAAATATTCTTCTGTTACCACTTCTGTATAACCTCCATCTTCGTCTAAATATTGTGAACCTAAATATTTTCCGTCTCCTGCAGGAGCCTCATCAACTGCCTCGTCTTCAGGTGCTTCTTCCATTGCTTTTTCTGCAGGAGCTTCTCCAGATGCCAGCGTCACTGGTGCAGGTTCTCCAGTTGGTTTGTACGCAGATGAGACCTGCGAATGAAATTATTTCATGAATCTCTTTGAATGTATAGGTATACAAAATTACCAAGTAATTTATTATAGCCTAGTCGTATACAATACGTAACAAGTTCTTTATGGGGGTTATTATTATTGAATCTCCTAAGTGCAATGAACCCTATTTTAACTTAAGGTATGTTAGGGTTCTAGATTATACAAAATATATAATTTCTCTGATAAAATACAATGCATAAACAACAAAATAGACATGAACAGAAATGAAGAGACAAAGGTATGACATGTACAATCCTTAATACTAGAGTACTAATATTTAAAATACCAGAGGATAATATCCACAATACATGTGTTAAACAGCTAATAGCAGAAATATAAAGTTAAATACATAATCAATAAATTCTGAAAATTGAAAAGAGCAGCATTTTTTTTTTTTAAATATGAAATCTAGTGGTTTTTCGAAATAGCATGTGCAAGTAAACAAATGCATCTTAAGTTCAAAACGTGCTCTCTCAAAAGCAGGACAGTTGAACATAATGGGAAACGCTGGAAGAAAGCATTGATGATTGGCTGGTTCCTAAGTTTAGGGGCTGCGACAATGCGGTCATGTAGCCCCGTGTACTTTGGGTGTGAGTAGAATCTGTCTGATAACCGGTGTTAATTGTGATGACTGAATTAGTGTGTGTTATCTGTTATTTAATTCAAGTAAGGACTGCAGACTTTGAATTTTTCAAATAGTTCCTACTTTCGCCGCTAAACGCCACCATCAACGACTACTAGTTCAGAACTTATCTACCTACGCCATCGCAGTCGGCTCTTGGCAACGAACGTAGGAACCTAAGAGTGTTGTTTACATTCTTAACCTATACAATTTAGCTTCACACAGGTGTAATTAGTGGATGGTTCTTTAACATGCCATAAGTGAAACATGGTACAGCAAATGTTTATATACATTTTAATGCACTGACATCTAATTTAGTTCAATTGTTTACATAAGCTCAAGATGGCGGCTGTGCGAAATTTTAAAATTAAGCTTTTATTTCTTGTGTGCTAATCATGCGATCGACGTCAACGTTTGAATAATTATTATTATTAATCGTATGATATGGTACACACTTACATCATATTACATCTTAACGAAATATTGAGAAAAACAACAACCAGATAGTCAATTTAACATCTAAATTCAAAATATAGTCCACTGATGCAGGAGTCACTGAGGTAAAATCCATTATTTTACCACTATAGGCTCTTATAGGATAGTCCTGAATGATGTGCTTCACTGTTTGTCTATCGGCTCCACAATCACACTTTGGAGAGGGTAACCTGTTCTACTTGAACAAAGAGTCCACTCAACCACCAGAACTGGTCCTGATCCGGTTTAATTTCGACCATATCCGACGAGGGAGATCAAAGCCAGGTACCGGTACTTCAGAAGTGACAGATGGCATGTCTCGGCACTCCTGTGGAGCATAAATCTTCCAATCATGAGACCACTGCTGGACGATGTCAAAGCTCTCATTTATTTATTTATTTATCGTATGGCTTTTAGTGCCGGGAGTGTCCGAGGACATGTTCGGCTCGCCTGAGTCTGTAGCTGCTTCCAGCGGACACCCTAAAGGGCGAGCTACAAGTTCCGTTCAATTTCAAGTAGTTCCAACTTTCGCCACCAGATATCAATGATACCTAGTGGTGAACGTTGGAACTTTGATAGAGCGTTCTGACGAAATCTAACCTAACAAATTTTGCTTTACACAAGTTTAGTCTGTGAAAGGATCTTTAACATGCCATAAATCTATGACATGGGACCGCCGGCTTTACTTCCCCTCCGAAGGAAGGCATACTGAAGGATTTTTAACGCTCTTAAAAAATCCGACGACTTCGGCCGGGTTTGAACCCGCTATCTTGGGCACAGCAGTTCAGCATGCTACCGACTACGCCACCGAAGCCGCTAAAGCTCTCATTGATAAATCTCGTAAGTTTGAATAATGAACCTACGCATTAATCGTCATTTAATAGTACATAATTCTATGGCCTACATATATAAAAATCCAACATGGCGACCATCTGAAATATTTAGACGGTTCTGAATATCTACTAATCTATGACAGCAATCAAACTGTAATGTTGTATGTTGATAAAGGCTATGAACATAAGTTCAACTACGGGACATTCAATAACCTGGTGAGCACAAATCCAACATGGCGGCGACGCGAAATTTAAATATTTGAATGGGCCTTTCTCGCGATTCAACCATCTGAGCACATTGAAACTTGGTACGGTAAATGCTTATACAAATGTTAATCCACTGGCATCTAATTAATTCCAATTGTTTCCATAACCACCAGATGGCGGCTGTGCGACATTTTAACATCTCGTTTTTATTTCTTGTGTCCTAGTCATGCGATTGAAGTTTGAATAATAGCCTACACCTACGTAATAATCTTCATGTAATTGATCATAACTCTACGGCCTACAAATGTAAAAATCCAACATGACGGCCAATCGAAATATTTAGACGGTTCTCAATATCCAAGAATCTATTACAGCAATCAAACTGAAATTTTGTATGTTGATAGAGGTAATAAACGTAAGTTGAATATATGAAAATAGGCTATTTAGTTCTTCACGGAACTACTTGTTACTTTATTCAGTTTGGGCACAAGTAACATAATAATAATACGTTAGTCTTCTGACTGCATTTTCGTATAATTGAATCCAAACATAACCTAACAAAATTTACATTTGGCAACATAATCTTAGGTTAAATTCGCCTTCTAACATTAGAATTTTATGAGGGATTGATTAATTTATCTTGACCTCGACTTCCAAGTGCTGTGAGCCATTACATTCACATGTCACTTAGATATGACTTTACTGTTAGGTAGGATATATAACATATTTTACAGGATGCAATGTTATTTATAAACTTGGAAGTCTGATTCACACTCGGCTAGATTCGTGAATGTATTGGTGATTATTTATGTAACTTATCTGTAGTAATACTCTGTAGTTGGCAGAAAATATTTATATTATTTCTATTTAATTCAGTCATGGTTGTGACAGATTAGTGTGGTTCCTCCTGTCATATTGTTGTGGCTATACTCACGTGTTAATAAAGGGGGTGAGCGTTAAAACTAAGTGTGGATTAATGTAGGAGGTCTGCTCTCCGTGTGTTTGATAATTTGTGTGTGTGTTGGGGGCGGAAAGGTCTTGAAGCTCCAATTGGTAAATGAGAGGGATTTCCCAAAACAAACGTAATGACTAGCGAGCAAGGGGGAAGAGACTGCTGGCAAGTGAAGTGAATGCGGTGCGACCTTGGATAGCACACGCTTGTCGGTCGGGCGGACGGCGAGTGCAATGACAATAAACAGTTTGCTAACGCAGACGCAGCGCCTATAAAGCTAAATGCTAATTGGGAGGATGAGGAACAATGACGAGTGTCGTAAAGAATAAAACAGTTAGTCAATTATAAATAAATGTAGATGTTAACTGTTTAGGGCGTTATAGTACAGTACTGAGCAGGCAGACAGACTGATTGATCGTGTGTGTGTCCTCCCTTGGGGAAGGAACTATTTATAATCCTCATGAGTGCTGAATTAGCCAGTTGGCACATAGTTGCTCTATTTAGTACCTTCTGTTCATGTGTGGATAGGTGTCGTAAGGATTGAGCAAGAATTGGCACATGGTTGTAGCCGACTTGATGTGAAATGTTATAATTTGTGTAGAGGGTGTGAGATTGGGGTGAAGCGTGTTGATAATGGGGATGATACAGGGGGTAGTGTAGTGTAGTTATGGATGTACCCTGTGAGGACCTTATGGGGCCTCAGGGGTATAGCAATATAATGCAAAGAAGGTTGAACTTCAACGGTTGTGCAACATGAATGAATCATCTGAAGAGGTATTAACTGTTCTTTTCCAGAAGAGACGCGTGGCCAAACTATATTTCAAGTCCGTAACATACTCAACTGCACATGCGCACAGGATACGCACTGCGCATGCGTCACAGATGCAAAATTTAAGAGTATACCAACAATATGTCATAGCTCTATTAGCTTTCGACGTACTGCACTACCGGTACTGAATGTCTGGGGAAAAAATACTGATGTACCAAAGATGGGCAAGACAAAGCGATTGGTCGCTACTTGGTTACCTTGTATGCAGGAGCTTCCTCAGTTACTGGAAGGGGTTCTGTTGGGGATTGTTGTTTCATCACACATGTTTTCTTCCTTTTACATTTACAGATAGCTGATGGAGCGTCTTTTCGTAATTCCCTCACATCCTCTGCCTCTTTCACAAGAACTTCTGCTTCTGCAGATGGTGTTTGATCTGGTAATCTGATATCCAGCATTAGCTGATCAGGCCCTTCATCCGAAATCTGAGACTGTTGAACTTCTTCGTTCAATATATCTTTTGCTTCTGCAGGTTGTTCTTTGTCTGAAGAAAAATATTCTTCTGTTACCACTTCTGTATAACCTCCATCTTCGTCTAAATATTGTGAACCTAAATATTTTCCGTCTCCTGCAGGAGCCTCATCAACTGCCTCGTCTTCAGGTGCTTCTTCCTTTGCTTTTTCTGCAGGAGCTTCTCCAGATGCCAGCGTCACTGGTGCAGGTTCTCCAGTTGGTTTGTACGCAGATGAGACCTGCGAATGAAATTATTTCATGAATCTCTTTGAATGTATAGGTATACAAAATTACCAAGTAATTTATTATAGCCTAGTCGTATACAATACGTAACAAGTTCTTTATGGGGGTTATTATTATTGAATCTCCTAAGTGCAATGAACCCTATTTTAACTTAAGGTATGTTAGGGTTCTAGATTATACAAAATATATAATTTCTCTGATAAAATACAATGCATAAACAACAAAATAGACATGAACAGAAATGAAGAGACAAAGGTATGACATGTACAATCCTTAATACTAGAGTACTAATATTTAAAATACCAGAGGATAATATCCACAATACATGTGTTAAACAGCTAATAGCAGAAATATAAAGTTAAATACATAATCAATAAATTCTGAAAATTGAAAAGAGCAGCATTTTTTTAAATAAAATATGAAATCTAGTGGTTTTTCGAAATAGCAGGTGCAAGTAAACAAATGCATCTTAAGTTCAAAACGTGCTCTCTCAAAAGCAGGACAGTTGAACATAATGGGAAACGCCGGAAGAAAGCATTGATGATTGGCTGGTTCCTAAGTTTAGGGGCTGCGACAATGCGGTCATGTAGCCCCGTGTACTTTGGGTGTGAGTAGAATCTGTCTGATAACCGGTGTTAATTGTGATGACTGAATTAGTGTGTGTTATCCGATATTTAATTCAAGTAAGGACTGCAGACTTTGAATTTTTCAAATAGTTCCTACTTTCTTTAACATGCCATAAATCTATGACATGGGACCGCCAGCTTAACTTTCCCTCCGAAGGAAGGCATACTGAGGAATTTTTAACGCTCTTAAAAATCTGACGACTTTGGCCGGGTTTGAAGCCGCAATCTTGGACATAGATACTCAGCATGCTACCAACTACGCCACCGAAGCCTCAGGAAGCACTTGAGCCGGCCCCGTGGTGTTGGGGTAGCGCGCCTGCCTCTCACCTGGAGGCCACGGGTTCGGCTCCGTCAGGTATTTTAAAACTGACATGAGGGTTGGAACGGGATGCACTCAGCCTCGTGAGGACAATTGAGTAGCTGTCTGACAGTGAGACAGTGCCCCGGTCACGAAAACAAAGATTAACGGCCGAGGGGACCCGACGCGCTGACCACGCGTCACCCCAATATCTGCAGGCCAATTGGCTGGGCAGCGGTCGCTTGGTAGGCCTAGGCTTTTCAAGGGCTGTAGTGCCACGGGGTTAGGTTTTGATAGCACTTGAGTTAAATGAAAGTTGCACACTACATACATTAGGAAAAAACAAGTCTTTGGTTACTAAGCCTTTTTTTTTTTTTTTTAGCGTATGGCTTTTAGTTCCGGGAGTGTCCGAGGACATGTTCGGCTCGCCAGTTTTTGTAGCTGCTTCGAGACGGACACCCAATGGGTGAGCTACAAGTACCGTTGGGGGAGGAAAGTTGGAAGGGAGGGTCGAGGAGTTGGAAGGTAGCGGCTGTGGCCTATAGTTAAGGACCAACCCCGGCATTTGCCTGGAAGGAAGATGGGAAACCACAGAAGACCATCTTCAAGGTTGCCGGCGGGGGGATTCGAACCTCCTCGCCTCCCAGATGTGAGCGACTGCCAACAGTCATGCCGCAACGACCTCGGCTAACTCACCCGGTTTAGGTTTGCTAACCACAATTCATTCCAACGAGAGATCATTTCATCCTTCATGGTTCTTTTGATGAAAGAAATAGGGCATTTAGTATAACTCTCTAACAAATTAGATTTACAAGCTTCTTTGGACAATTGGCCAGCTCTTTCGTACCATTTTATGGCGGAATGACCTCGGTTGGTTGGTTGGTTCCTCAGTTTAGGGGCTGCGACAACGCGGTCATGTAGCCCCGTGTACTTTGGGTGTGTGTTGAATCTGTCTGATAACCGGTGTTAATTGTGATGGCTGTATTAGTGTGTGTATCTGCTTTTTTAATTCAAGTAAGGACTGCAACTTTGAATTTTTCAAATAGTTCCTACTTTTGCCGCCAAACGCCACCGTCAACGACTACTAGGCCTAGTTCAGAACTTGGCTACTAGACTCCACCGCAGTCGGCTCATGGTAACGAACGTAGGAACTTAATAGCGTTGTTTACATTCGTAACCTATACAATTTAGCTTCACACAGGTGTAATTAGTGGAAGGTTCTTTAACATGCCATAAATCTATGACATGGGACAGCCGGCTTTACTTCCCCTCCAAAGGAAGGCATTCTGAGGGATTTTTAGGAAGCTCAGCATGCTAGCGGAATGACCTCGCCCCCACGTTGATATAACCCCTGGCACTACAGCCCATGAGGGCCTATGCATACCAAGCGACCGCTGCCCATCCATTTGGCCTGCAGATATTGGGGTGACGGGTGGTCAGCGCGTCGGGTCCCCTCGGCCGTTAATCGTGGTTTTCGTGACCGGGGAAGACAGCTACTCAATTGTCCTCACGAGGCTGAGTTCACCCCGTTCCAGCCTTCAAGTCAGTTTCTAAAATCCCTGACGGAGCCGTGAATCGGGTGAGAGGCAGGCGCGCTACCCCAACACCACGGGGCCGGCGGCCAGCGAAGTTACAACATTTAAATGGAATAGACTCGCGATTTTATCATCAGAGCGCAGTGAAACGTGGTATGGTTAATGTTCATACAAAATTTTATGTACTGGCATCTAATTAAATTCAATTGTTTTCATAACCCCAATATGGTGGTCGTGCGAAATTTTAAAATTGAGGTTTTATTTCTTGTGTTCTAATCATGCGATCGAAGTGAATGTTTGAATAATGAACCTATGCAATAATCTTTATCTAATGGTGCGTAACTCTATGGTCTACATACAGAACAATCTAACATGGCGTTCCTTTCCATAGGTGGGATAATTTTTAATAGAGAAGACCAACAGGATATATGAAAATAGGCTATATAGTTCTTCACGGAACTACTTGTTCTGATTATAAGTACTTATGAGATCGGGCAAATGTGTGTCTGTCTGTCTGTCTGTCCTTCTGTCTGTCTGTCTGTGTGTGTGTGTCCCCCCTATCAACTCCTAAACGGCTGGAGCAATCGAAACAAAATTTGGTAGGAGTAAAGATCTATACCTGAATATCTCACGGCCATATTTGAAAATGATGTCAGTGCTACCAACTGCTGAAAAATCGCAATTGAAATTTGAGCTCAATGTTGGATATCATGGAAGGTATGAATGGGAGCTATTTCAAAATTGGCACACGTATAGATAATAATATTGCAGTTTAATTTCCAGGAGGCCATACATGGCAGTGTTGCCAAAATGATTATAAGCTTGCTGATAGGTCCAATTTTTAAATGCATATAACTTCTACACTATCAATTGGAGTTCAACCAAATTTCGTATGTGCTATGTGTACATAACCAGATATGAATGAGCATATTCTTAAGAGCCATCAGGGCTACCAACTGTTAATAAATGCACTCCCTATTGTTTTTATCCAAATACCAATATATCAGAAAGTGTGCAAGCAGACAGCTTTAAACCAAGCACACGCATAGTACCTGACATTCTACATTAATTTGGAGTAACTTATATACGTCAGTGCTACCAACATGATTCTAAGCCTGCTGAGAGGTCCAACTTTAAATACACGTAACTTCTATACTATCATTTGGATTTCAACCAAATTTCGTGTGTGTTATGTGTACCATAACAGATATGACTATGCGTATATTTAGGAGCAACCAGGGCTGCCAACTGTTAATAAATATTGACTCTATTTTTGTTACCCTAATCAATATATCAGAAAGTATGCAAGCCAATAGCTCTAAACTTTGCGCACGTATAGTACCTGGCATTCTAGATTAATTTTGAGTAACTAATATAGGCCTAAGCCAGTGCTGCCAACATGATTCTAAGCCTGCTGATAGGTCCAATTTTAAAATGCATGTAACTTCTCTACTAACTAATGGATTCGATTCTAAATTGACACAACAATAGAACATATTATTTCAGATTATTTCTGACCAATACATGTATGTCATTGATGCCAACATGATTTTACGCGCGCTGTTGCAATGTTTAACTGCATGGAACGTCCATGCTATCCTTTGGACTTCAACCAAATTTTGTATTCTCTACCTTAAGAGATGGAACTAAGAATATTCTCAGTCACCAGGGCTGCCAACTGTAGTTCTCTATTAGGCTACATTATAACCAGGTATATAGTATTTCGAACTAATTAGAAATTTCGATATTACCAACTTAATTTCGTTATTATTTTAGATAGATCCATTTAGATTAATCATTGGCATGAATCTTAAATTTTAAGAAAAGTAGGCTCTTTAGTTCGTCACGGAACTTCTTGTTAATTATCAGAATACTACTATTATGGCATATTCACACGTTTCAGTTCAGAATATTCTTTACATTAATACCGTACTATGTCTTGGTGTTTTATAAATAGTTTATTTACCAGAAATGCTTTTAGTCAATGGAATGAATATGTCCAAACAAAAACCCATCAGGAGTAGATAACAGGAAGAAGGGACACTCATAAAAGCATCAAACAAAGAAGGTAAGTTGCAAAACATTTAGGTCTATTATTGTTAGTCTAATTTATACAGCGCTGTTTAAGGTAAGCCTAACGGTCGCCGTGGACCTCATTCTTGTTTATTATTTTTATTATTCATCATCATCATCATTTCCCCTTTTCCAGCTGACACTGGGTGGGGGCAAATACGGTTCCTCTCCACTTTGTTCTGTCGTTCCACCATTCCTCTTCCGACACAGTGTTCCAATCCAGGTTCCGTTTTCTAACTCCACCGAGTCCATCCAACGCATTCTTGGTCTTCCTCGTCCTCTCTTCCCTGTCATCCGTCGTTCCAGGCTCGTCTTGGTAGCCTTACTTCATTCATCCGTTTGACATGTCCAAACCATCTCAATCTGTTTTGCTCCAGTTTGTCATTTAGTTTCTGTACTCCCAGTTCTATCCGTATATCTTCATTTCTCACTCTGTCTCTCCTCGTTTTCTGGACCATACTTCTCAGGAATCTCATCTCAGCTGCCTGTACTCTGCTCTCATCCCTCTTAGTCATTGTCCAAGTTTCTGCTGCATATGTCATTATAGGAACATAATATGCTTTGTACATAACTTATTTAGCCTTAATTTTTATTATTATTCAGAGGAAACAGTAACACCCTTTAAATAATAATAAATAAATACGAACCTTTAAAAAATTCGAATAACTTTACATTCTATCAGTGACCAAAGTGTCTTTCTCGCACAGAGAAAATTATTTGTAAAATCTGTGCCTAATGAAATGAGGGCCTCAATTTTCTACACCTACAATAAAAACTTTTCATAACCTACCAAAGATGTATCCAGTTAATGTGACAAAAAGAAGAAAGAAAAGAACAACTATAAGCAACTTGCGACTCTTCCCCAATACTACCACCTACAAACTGTATCTCCCCTCTCGCGCAGTGGCGACAATCAACCACGCTGCGCCAGTATTGTAGCCAGGGACATTTTAACACTGCTATTTCCAGGAAAGGGAAATCGAAAGCTGACAAGAGAGTGTAAGCTGACGAGCAATAACTGGCCCCCTCCAGAGAGGTCTCTTGAATTGACTATCTCCTAATTTCTTGGTAGACTTTTGTCTTCATCACCTGGTTGTATCCCCATTTCTGGAAAATCCCCTCACGTCACAATCCTAATTGCAACCCTGTTATTTCAACTCCTTCAAGCAGTGCAGACACGGAAATGATGTCTGGCCGTGCAGAGATTGTTAGTACATGAGCTATTAGTTGACATGGACAGTGTAACTTTTGATTCTGTAAGTTTTCTTCATAGTAATTCACTATCATCATTAACATTTGAACAAAAGTTGAAACTAAAATAGAAAATAAATCGCCCTCAGTTGGATTTGTCCCAAAAAAGAGAGCAACGTTACAAGAAAATTTCAAAGCAGTTTGGATTCACTATGTGGTTCTCAGCACACAAAGTCACTTCAGTGTTATTACTGTTTGATGTTTGGGGGCGAAGAACGATGGACCCACACGGGTATCACAACAATAAAACATTTTGAGGCAAAATATCCAAAACACACAATAGTTAGTTATTATTGTTTTAAGGGGCGGAACTACGAGGTCATCTGCCCATAAAACACAAATTAACAAGATGTTCAGGAAAGAACATATAGCCTACTTTCTCCTAAATGTATGGGTATAGTTTTAACTCTTTGTCATTATCACCTTTCTTTTTCAATTCGAAGTGCAAAATGGCACACAACAGTATGACAAACTGGATTTGAGCACCGGCGTTCAAACCATACTTTATAATTTACCCCAGCATTTTACAATTTCATCAGCAAACACTCCAAACAACGTAGGAATTCAGAATATTAACACCGACTACTTACAATAATTGAAACTGAAACAAAACGTCGTTGGTCTAAACGTATTACAGGGAGAAACACATTTAATAAACCTACTGCACAGCTAATGTTTAATCGCGCCTATGCTAGGGGGCGAGTGCGCTCTATCGGCAACAAGACGAAATTTTTCAATTACACCGTAGGCATGGGTTCACTAACTGGGAATGTCAAGGCGGGTATAGAGCTCAGCTCGCAACTTGTAGGCCGTGGTTAGCAAACGCATAGTTCAACTGGTTGCTAGTAGATTTCACTCGTGCAGATCCGGCGGAGAACTTTGTTTTTATTGAATATTTTCCATTGCAAAATGCAAAACAGTACGCTCAATTTTATAACGTATAGGTACTTAAAAACAATAAATATAGAAAAGTCAAGCAAAAAATACAACTCTGATAGATTTTGAACCCCGGCCGGTCGGGTGAAAGACTAAAGCTAAAACCACAGAGCCAAACGTGTCGACTTAGGTCAAACGTTATCAATCGATTTACATACAACGTCTTAGCAAATAATGACTTGGACTTAACGATTTCTTCACAGGTGTATATATTCATTATAATTAATTTCATACAAAGTTTATATTATTTCTATCAGTAGGCTATATTGCATGCAACATAGTCGAATTAGTGAAATATAGGTCAGAACGAGAGATCAGCTACCATCTTGTCTTGTAACGGAGACGGCTCAGCTTTCTAAAGTCACTTCTGCAGTATAATACTGTATTATATTATAAACTTTTAATTTCGAACGGGCCACGTCCTTTAGAACAGTTTGAACCAATCTCGGTTCGATAATCGGAACTGGTGGTTGCCAAGTCATGGATTATAAAGCTTGCACAATTCACACGGCCGCCATCCTGAAATGGTACCGCTGATGACCTTGTAGATTGGGCGCAAGACGCGTCCCACACGACGGTATGTTTTTACAAAACTTGGTAAAGATCCGATAATTTGTTTGGTTGTAATTTAATTTTAAGTTTTGATCATTTGAGTAGCCGCCATTAAGTTTTTTAAAGATGGCGGCAATATAAAATATTACACTGAGGTGCTCTTCGTGAGTGCTACCTCTGTACCAAATTTCGTTCATTTCAGTTTCATCGTCTTCGAATTGATAGGGGGGGGGGGCGAATACAAACTCGCACACAGACAGAATGACAACTTTTGGCCCGTGTAGATCTTATTAGTCTACTTTCATTTTTGCAAAAATATAAAGTAGGCTAAAAATGCAGAGATGTTTCACATGCTAGGAAGAAATAGAATTGACCATTGTTGAGCAGAAACAACGCGATTAGCAGCTGTGAGACATAATGAAAATGTAACTCGAAATAGACGAATAGTGGGTAGAGCCGTGCAAAAAGCTCTTGAGTTCCGATCAGTCTCGTTGGAAGAGAATGAAGAACGGAAATGCTGGTTCCATAACTGGTATTACCGGTAATGTGGGCTCGATAACGATAATTATCGATATTCTTGACATTCTCGGTCGTTCTCGCTTGGGCAATATGGCGCTGCCGGAAGGCACTGAGGCTTGTTGTGTAAGGATTCAATGGAAATTGTTTATTCCGTTGATTGGAGTCTGCGAATTGGAAGAATCAACTCAACTTCAACGGTATCATATTAACAGGCTATATTGAGCATATCATCCTAATAACATATCGAAGGAGATTTTGATCGTCAGTCGGTAGTATTTAGTCATTAAGTTTCAGCAAAAGAAAATTCTATTTTTTCGTGCAATGCCACATTCAAGCACTATGTAACTTTCTCGTAATTGAACTTGAAAATTCATGCACTCGCTATATTACTAGTGCCCCTGTGATGCATCTGTGTTCTGTCATATCATTCTTGTAGTAAGATACTGGTAAAGTGGTCGACACAAACAATAAAACATTACGAAAACTAATTTTAAATTACATCCCCTACTAAGAATCGAACACCAGTCCTTTCAATCATGAGTCCAACGCGTAACCAATTCAGCCATGGAGACTTTTATATTCGGCGAGAAAATGTCACAAACATACAGAGTGAGGAGTTTTGCATTGGATACTTGACTCTATTTAAAATGCTCCTACCAGTTCGAATAGTATTCTCTAGTCGTCGGTCATACGAAAAAATAATGTTCACATTCAAGAATAAGGTTCATTTTTTAAATTAGTTATGACAGCTTTGAAATATGCTTGAGCCACCACCATTTCAATTGCATCCATAGGCACGTTCTCACACGTTGCACGCCGTTGCATTGTGGGTAGCGATAAACATTACCTTGTGAACAGAAGAGAATAGAAAATATCGAACGAGACTGTGCAGTATCGGACCAAGTGACATTCCCGCGGTAATGAGGAGTTCTCAGTGAACTGCCGTCGTCCTCTTGTCACTCAAACTGTCATATATTTGGCATTTATAGACTATTCACTAATCAGTGAGGTATTTGTACTGGCATGTTTAATATACCGTATGCCACAATCTGGGATTGCTTTCAAGCACAAAATCAGAGCCTTTAGTAAGTAGGGGGGTAATAGGAGTTTTAACTCATAGCGTCAGCAGTTTTTAAATTGCGCCCGCCTGAGCCAAGTAAAGGTACGATTTGGATCCTCGCCGCCGAGGCGGCGAGCTGCCGCTTCTGCCTAGGCAATTGTGGTGTTTTCGTTCCTCGCTGCCTGGGCAGCGCGGCAGAGCTTCAGTAGGCTGTTAACATTGAGGAAATTTAATAGAGGTATTATTATCATGTGTAGTGCCGCTACCAAAACGGTAATTAGAAGATTATTGGAGGAAGAGGAAGACGATGACAACTTAATTCTAGCCCTATTGGTACGAAAAAGAAAAAGGAAAGCCACGAAATAGATCCATAAAACCCGAGAGAGCGAGGGGTGCTTTAAAATATTGATGGAAATATTGCATCATACAAAATTGGGTATTTGGATACAAACTCCCCGAGTTTTTCGTCATCTGCCGCTAAGGACGACATTGTTGATACAAAGGCACGCGGCTGGGAAATGTACGCCACAGGACATCAATTATAATAGAAGTAAGTTAATAGACGCGAGATAAAGCATGACAACAACAATCTACTGCAGCACACCTAGTGGTATGGCGGTCAAGTATGAAAATATTGGCTCCCAAACATTTTAAAGTTTTTTATTGTTATTTAGGCCAAACCAGGTCACTCCAATCCACACTTAATTTAGCCTAAGGACATATTTCCGTAACATAAAATTGCTCTAAAATTAAATTAAATGTCATTTAAATGTTCTTTAGATGATTATTTGAATAATTTACTTTTTCGGCCTTAAAAAAAAAAGGCAAAAGATAAAATTCTTTTCTAATAATTAGTACGGGCAAATTGGTGCCAAGTTGAGACATCTAGCGGACTTCTATGAAACGCCATTTTGGATAGCTGTTTTCTGCTCCATTTCCGGGCTTTGTATTATTTCGTTGCCAATGGGGCGGCGCCGCAGAGCCGTACCTTTAGATTGTCAATATATCGCGAACCCAAGTTCGGATTTTAACAAATGAGGTGTCGTAGGACTCTGGCTGACGTCTTCTTTCCTATGAATGACTTGTTATATATATATTTTAAATAGAAAATTTCTGTTTTTCAAAGTAGGCGATAGTTTTGAAACCAAACATTGTAAAAAGTGTTATATAGGCTTAAAAGAACGGTCTCCGTGTCCTTTATTTTTTATAACAAAACTCTTTTTTTTAAACAGTCCAATTTTGAAATTCTTATATTTTGGAAACTAGGAAGTTTACAAAAATGTTTGTTTGAAATATATGAATGGTCTTTAATCCCCACCCCTTAGCCACAAACCAAGTTTCAAGTCTCTAGAATAAAAACTGTGCAGTAGTGTTTTTGTGGCGGTTATACGCCACTTAGGAAGTTGTGAGCCCCTGGCCGCCTTGAGAAGGAAGGAGTATGCTAGGAGGGCGTGCGTAGATTCGTTTCTTCGTCTCGTTGTGCCCTTTACGGGGATGTATGTGTTGAAAAGATGTGAAAATATTTTTTGGGGTTAAAAGGTGATTTTAGACTTTTTGTTATATCTGATAAATACATGGTCAGATTTTAACAAATAAGGTGTTCAAGGACTCGGGGTGACACCCTCTTTTCAACATAGTAGTTATTTTTTCCAAAAATTTTCACGAAGGGCCTAACGCTGAAAAAAGTTTTAATTATTTTTACCTGTTTTTAAAATGTTAAATAAAGAGTGGTTGTAGACAGAGAGACGGTACCGCTGGGCGTGTGTTTCAACGAGCCTGTCGCCGGCTACGGTGGTGGTATTCCTAATAGAACAATCGCTATTTCGGCGGGGCAATGTACGACAGGGCGAGGGTTCGCATTCCGATATTTCCTATGACCAACGGATGGAGGCTAATATTTGAAAATGTGTGAAGCGTGCCAAGATTTTTTTTAACTCTGAAAGAGATCTTTAACATGTTAGTAATGAGTGAATTGACAAATGATAATTCTATGATGTAGATGAAGCGGGCTTTTATAGTTGACAACAAGAACTTGGTTATGTCTTACTGGAATCCAGACCGGCAAAGAAAGAAATCTGCTTGGACCTGGCTAGCTGGTTGACAGATTGTTTATCGTGCTTTCAGGAATGTGAGCAGAGCTGACAACACCGCTTGCTTGCGATAAGAGGTTCAAGGAACTGACAACACTGTAAGAGTGATAACAGACAAGTCAGCCAAGGAGAGCAGCGAGAACCGCAGAGAGGAAAGGGGAGAGGGGAGAGGGGAACACAGACACAGATCAAGGAATCACGTGAACACCCCAGAGTCTAGCAAGGGGGGCGGGGGTGTAATTGAGCCTTTCCAATGTTATGGCGCATAGTGAGTCATTACGGTGGTGATCTCTATAGTATATACATAGGCTCTGTCTTATCTGTGTGAAAGTGATTGGATTCATGTGCCCAACCCAATCAGTGACGATATTTGGATACATTATATATTCAGAGGTTAGTGTAACATTAAAACTGTTTAGGCTTTTTTTAAATTTAAGGTTGAATGCCCTTCCTGCCGCCACATGAGTTTTTAAATGAAAGTTTCACCTTGGTGTCACCGGGATTCTAGCCGCGGGCTTCCGGGCGAAAGTTTCAGGTGAAAATTTCACTCCACCGTCACCGTGATCATCGGCCGTGGTGCAAAATACGAGTAGCTAAGACATTGCGGCCTTACGCCCCTTACTTACTAAATTAATTACTAGTTCCTTATTCTATGACCTAGGTATATAGTAGGAGAAAAATGGATAGGGAGGGTGCTAGGGTGCACTTATTTCTTCTTTTCATTACATGTCTTCATTTTATCGTAGCAACGCCTCCTGGCGGGATTCATTAAATTTCATATTTGGTGAAAATGGATAGGGTGCACTTATATTCTTCATTTATTCATGTAAACGCTCTTGGCGGAATTATATATAATTATTTCAATATCATCATTTATTCATGTCAACGTTCTTGGCGGAATTATATATCATTATTTCATTACCATCACTGCTCGCTGCAGGAAAATAGGCTACACCGCGTATAGTTGACATGTACTTAACGTTACAAACTAGCTAACTTATACTAGATGGTACGATCATTTCCCTTGATCGATGCACTTGGAATTAACCTGTACAGAATTTTACTTCTGTTCGCACAAATGGGTTCTTTCCGATTGTACGACCTATTACCGGCATCAAGCGCAACCTGGTCTCATCTGCCAGTTAGTGTTTCTACTGTTGGAGCCCCAACCCTCATACAAGGGATGTGCCTACACCCACGCATAAGTTATTAAAAGTTAATAGAAGAAGCTACTGAACTGCGAGTATGGGAACATAGCTGCAACGTGCACGGCAGGTCATAGCCCCGAAGGTGCCAACTAGCAGGTTAAGGAGGTCACCGCAGACATTACACTTCACATTCCGCTGACTAGAGTGACACCACATAATTAGCTTATAACTACGAGAGAACAGCAAGCGCCCGCCCCTCTTCTTGTTGGAACAGTATCAGTGCTACGTAAGGACCGGTAGGGCGCTGCCCTAGCCGAGATCCCGACACCTCATGAATACTCGTACGTGGTAGGGTGAGTTGTGTCTGCTATTTCCTTCTTCCCCCAAGACTCTTAGTACAATAAACCCTCAGTACACAGTTAGAGGACTTATTTATATTATTTATTGTAGCGTAGTTAAGACACGCCTGTCGCCGCACTAACAGTAGCTTAGCGTGCTGAAGCTGCTCAAGCAAACATGGTAAGTATGCCCCTTGAAACCCATCTTTACCACGTTGTCTCCTCCCTAGAGGTCTCCGCATCTCCCTAAACAATGGCAATGACCCCAGGCAGTTGAGTTACATAATCAACCCCCATATGTTATATTTCTTAAACCCCCAACAATGGTGGACGAGCGGGTATATTTCTTCAACTCCCAACACTACGCTTTGTACAATATGTGTGTAATGTGTGTCTTTGGGCTGACAGTTCCCAGCTAATCGTCATCGCCTTGGAACTGCCGTCCGCGATCTGTCCGCTGCTTATCTGCTACTGCCCTTATGATCTTACATCTAGGTAGCGTGCACAAGGGTATACGGTAGGAGTGGTATAGGGCATTAGGAAATATAGTAGCATGTGCTGCTTTACGCTGACCTAGCGGATTCCCACACTTACACAATTTCACAATGTTCTGAATGTTAATTGGTTGCTTGGATGCATGCTTGAGGTCTGTTAATAAGTAAAGTGGTATGTTAGTATTTTTTGTTAATTGTGGGGATTATCATGCGTGGGAGGAAGGTAGCTTACTGAGCTTCTACTATAGCCCTTCTTATTTAGGTTAGGACATGTTCTATTAGCTCTATGAAATGAGGTTTTGTTAGTACTCCTATAGGTCAGGAATTGAGCGAATGTTATGTGCTCGTGGGAGGATTAAGGCTGGTTATTGGGTTTCACATGCAGGTCATGTTAATTTAATAATTGGTACGTTATTTTGTTAGATAAGGTATTATATTAGTGGAGTGAACCATTATGCCTGTATTTAGCGTCTTTAGTTCCACGCGTATTTTTTACGCAAGTCTTATGCGTGTAATCGTGCAGCTTCGCCACTCGTCTTTATGCCGGGTGTCGATGTTTGTGGGGATGCCCTATTTATGGAAGGGAAGGGTATTTTTTACTTACCGCACTGTTAATGTGGCGCCTCTTGGGTCGTGGCCCAGTCTGTTCTGTAGGCCTGCCTTTGAGCTGTAACGTCGCATGCTCTCTGCCTACTTAGTAACTGCCTGAATTCATTCATTCATTCATTGCTTTCCCGCTGGTATCACCTAGCGGCGTTCTATGTGATCTTAAGGTTATCCCGTGATAGTATAAATAGTGATAATAATAATAATAATAATAATAATAATAATGAAAGTGTTGTGTCCTCATACGGAAAGTGATAATAATGCTACCTCTCTTAGCATTGAGGGATCAGATTCGGCTGCTTCTTTTCTAAACATAGATTCCTATACTAACTCGATGGAATATTACGCTTTACGCTGCTTATTCCTATATCTATGAAATGTACCGTTTTCGTCCCATTTGGGGAGCAATCATAACAACTTATTTAATTAGCTTCTAACTCCTTATTGCAATTGTGCGTATTTCATGGTAAATATTAGTAAACGCCCTTATGTTTCATATATATTAACGCTCCTGACCCAACCATCTTACTCCTGCTACTCATATCTAGCAATGGCGTTGCAATAATACTAACAATCATAGGAACAATGTAATATTAATAGAAAGAAAAAGCGAAAGTAATCTTAGTAATAATAATTGTATTCTGCCTGATAATACTAATTACACTTCGCATATAGTAACCATAAATGTAGGTAGTTTAAGTGTGGAATCTGATGATTAATGTAACTGGCTTTAATTGTAGATGCGCTGCTTTCGCTTGTCAAAGATAAACATGTCTATTTTATGGCAATGGTGCTGCAAAAATTGGGTGGTTTTCGTAGGTTCCGTTATGGATGTGAAACTTAAGTATGGCTGTTGCTGGGACGACTTATCGCCTTGCGTCGCGTCGAGAATTGCGCTTTCCTTTCTCCTAATGCCGCACAGTTTGCTGTGAGGCAGCTAGTGAAACGCATTCGCTCTCTTTCTCCTTTGTTAATAGGGGTCGCTTTTTAAATTGGCGCTTTCTTGGTAGGGGTTCTAATTGAGATGGGAATGTCCTCCCTGTGTGTTAATTTGTATTAGAGCATTTATGTGTGTGTGTCTCTCCGTATTGAGACAGTATTAGAGTATGTGCGGCATT
Organism: Meconema thalassinum; assembly: GCA_946902985.2. NCBI lineage: Eukaryota > Metazoa > Arthropoda > Insecta > Orthoptera > Tettigoniidae > Meconema > Meconema thalassinum. The sequence continues at coordinate 9,408,757 of OX336390.1, forward strand.
TCAGTGGTTCCTCCTGTCTACTCCAGGCAAATAGTGCTTTCTGTCTCCCGGTGTATGGCATCTTGGAAGCTCAGCAATTTATCGCTTATTGCGTATTGGGATCTTATCTTAATGGTACACCCTATGTTTGTAATTTGTAGTGTATTCTACATGTTCGTGGTTTCTCGTTTCCCCCTTCAGGAAGATGGTGTTTCTTCTGTGTCTAAATTTTTCCCGGCCTAGCATGCCCTTAACTATTGTGTACTTCGTAGGTGTTCATGTTGCGTTCTACAGTCGGGATGTATCCCTGTGATTGGCTCAAGTTTATTTACTTATGTGTTTGGTAATTGATAGGAATACTGCTTGTCAATACTGCTGTATTACTTGTATACTAAATGTTTATCCTATATCTAATTCATCATGGCATTTATCACTTACGCCGTATGTATTTGTCGCATCACTAGTGTGATAGCGCCCGTTGTTTGAATGTCTGCGTCTGGCATTCGATCTCTGTCACTGTTTGCCCTGTGTACATTGCTGGCTTTTATGCTATTACGTGTATACTCATAGCGCAATGGTATTTTAGCTAATCTCCCCTCCCCTAACGCTACCCCTGTTCCCGTAAATGTGTCTGCTATTGACGTATGTATTTTCTCTATAAGTCGTTAGTCGCAATTGTTGTCTACTCTAAAAATTGCTCGGCCATTCCTTGTTGTTAAAACTTAAAATATGTGCGCAATCATATTCGAAAGATATGTTTTATTGTGGAAGTCTATTGGATCAGTTTGAGGAGTAAAAATTTGTCCATCCTTGAATAGCTACTGTTACTGAAACTGACATTGTTATGGCTTATTAGACTGATAACCCAATCGTATTAAGAATGCGTGGATTGAAACGGGCTATAACTTTTGTCAATCAGATGTCAAGGTGTTCTTGTCAAATTGACTTATTGTTATTAATTAAACTAAGCGCGTAATTGAACTCGAAAGGCGTATACTCCTGTGGGAGTGGAGGAATCAAACATTTGTGTCCGTAAAATCTAAAAGTAGTGTGTTTGAGCCGGTTCCGCACCCTCCACCTCCACACCCTCCACACAAGATGGCGGCAGCCCGATAACTCCCGAACCCGTGGTCGGATTTTGACGAATGAAGTGTCATTGAACTCGGGCTAACACCCCCTTTCCAATGGACAACATATTTCAACCCCAAAAGTAAAACCTACCCCTACTAGGGGGTGAAATTGTATTTTTTTTTAGAGAATCTCTCTTTCCAATTGCAACATGTGAGAGTTTGAATGCCGATATGGATTTAAACGTTGTTCTACATAAAGTGCATGTGTTCGGTGAATAGCCACTATGAATTAACATGCTTGTTTTTGTTTTTTACGCATGCCCACTCATGGCTTTTGTAAGAGGGTGGGAGAGCGGATCCCTATAGATGGGGTATTGTTGACGAGTCATTGTTGGCGGGGGTCATTGTTGTCGGGTCATTGTGGACGAGTCCTTGTGGACAAGTCCTTGTTGACAGGTCCTTGTGGACAGGTCATTGTTGACAGGTCATTGTTGACGAGTCCTTGTGGACAAGTCCTTGTTGACGAGTCCTTGTGGACAGGTCATTGTTGACAGGTCATTGTTGACGAGTCCTTGTGGACAAGTCCTTGTTGACGAGTCCTTGTGGACAGGTCATTGTTGACAGGTCATTGTTGACCTTGTTGAACCTCCAACATTAATGTTAAAAGACAAAAATGGCGAGTTAGCTCATAGTAATAAAAGAAATACAGAAATTTTAGCAGAAACATTCAACAAGTTGCTAAATTGCGAAGATCCACCAGAACTGCTTCAAATAAATACAGACATCACTATTAAAACACCATCAGAAAACATAAATCCACCCACAATCCAAGAAGTCTACAAAGCGCTGAGAGAGCTCAAAAACTACAAAGTGAGTGGAGAAGATCAAACATTTGCAGAATTGTGGAAATATGCAGCAGAACCAGTCAAGATTTCATTACACCAATGCATAGTGAACATTTGGATCAAAGAAGAACTGCCAGACCATTGGACTACTGCTATAATACATCCATTACACAAGAAAGGAGAAAAATCAAATCCTGACAACTATCGAGGAATTTCCCTTTTGGATATCACATATAAAATCATGTCACGAATTCTATATAATCGTTGTAAAGATCAATTAGAACTGGAAATAGGGGAATATCAAGGTGGATTTCGGCCATGGCGAAGCTGCCCTGAATAGATAATCACCTTAAAATTAGTAATGGACTACTACAAACGTAGACAAAAACAGCAAGTCATAACCTTCGTAGACTTCAAAAAAGCTTATGATTGTATACATAGATCTTCATTGCTGAAAATACTTAGGAATTTCGGACTTCATCCCAAATTAATAAAAATTATAACACTAACTCTAACAAACACCAAATCTAAAGTAAAATTCAGAGGAGAAATATCTGAACCGTTTACGATTAAAACAGGATTAAGGCAAGGGGATGGTTTATCGCCTCTACTTTTCAATTGTGCTTTGGAATATGTAATGAGGGAATGGTACAGGGAAAATCCTAGGAACATAAGAATTGGAACCAAGAAAGATCAAATAGACTTAAATTGCTTGGGATTCGCAGATGACTTAGCGTTACTGGCTAATAATATTCAAGAAGCCAAAAATCAAATAATAAGCCTACAAAATATAGCACAAAAATTGGACTTCAGATATCATTTGAAAAGACAGAGATAATGGTAGCAAATCCACTTGTAATGAATCACATAACAGTAAATAACAAGAAAGTTAAAATAGTGAAGCAATTTAAATACTTAGGAGAAATTATAACTTACAACTTGGATGAGAAACCTGCATGGCAAGAAAGAACTAATAAAATGATAAAAGCCCAAAAATTAACATGGTCTACATATAAAAGAAAATGTCTATCAATCGCAACAAAATTAAAACATTACAAGACGGTGGTTCAACCAGAGGTGACCTATGGAAGTGAAACTCTTTTTAAAGTTACTCAGAAAAACAGAATCGACAAAATTTTAAAAGTAGAATGAAGAATAGCTAGAACATGCATAAATAAAAAATATCACAAAGATGGACAGTGGCGGATAGTACCAAATGAAGTGGTATACAGAGAACTGGAGCCCATCACTGATACTATTCGGAAGAAACGGCTTTCTTTCTTTGGTCACATCATGAGGACACCAGAAACCAGGTTATCTAGAAAAATTGTAGTGAAACTTTGGAATATGAAACAAGTAGGATGGATTAAGGAAATTAGAGAAGATATGAAAGAATTGGAAATAACCTTGGATGACTTGCAAAACAAAACTACAAAATTAAAAAAAACTGAGAGATATAAAAATAAGATTTCAGGCTAAAATAGACAAACGTAATACAGTAAAAAGGGTATTTACAGATGAGGAACGCCTGAGAAGATCAGAGCGAATGAAGAGCTACTGGGCGTCTCGGAAAGGAAACTTACTGAAGAAGAGGACCAAGAAATGATTGACTGAAGTGGTCCAATGAGGCCGTAAAAGCAGAAGAAGAAGAAGAAGAAAAGAAGAAGAATAATGTTTTAGTTTTTAGTATTGTCTTTAAAAATATTATGATGAAACAAAAAATGTATATTGAGCCCGCCTGAGCTCATTGCTCGGTGATATTCCTACGAATGTTTAGGCTCATGCCATGCTTCATCATTAAACGCGCCCTGGAAGCCACGCGGCATATCACGAGAAAGGGATGGTGGCTTGACTCTGGACATTCACCCTAAATATTCTTCTGAGCACCCATTATTCTACTTCTTGATTGTAAAAGTCTCAGAACTTTCCACATCGTCATTCAGCATCAGATAAACATTATAATGCTTCTAAATTAATTTTTGGTAAAGGTAATTTACGCCGCAGATATGCGGAAGGAAGTCAATAGACTGTCAACGACTCAGGTATCCGCTTAGACACAGCAGGGCGAGCCTATGCTCGCTGACAACCAATTTTGTAGCTGTCCATGTAAGACCGTCCGTGGGACGAAGAACTTACAAGTCCACCCATGTGGTGATGAGTATCTACAACCATCGAGTATTATTTGTCACGATATTTGTGAAGTGAATGTGAAACCAACAGTTTTGGCAATTTGTAAGTCCATTGTGAAAATTGTGGAGAATTTTGATATATTTCCGACATTATTTTCTTGGTCACGTGGAACACCACATTTCGACACGAGGGCCAATGTAAAATTGAAGTCCACGAGGGACGTGAAATATTGTGAAAGTATTAGCAATCAACGATCATCGTGTGTAAAAAGGCACACCACAGTTCTAAAGTGTATTACAACTCAAAGTGTAACCAATTTTGACACAGAATTATCACGATCCAGAGCGATATTTGCTATAATAAAATCTGTGAGCATAACACCGCATGTGTTACATAGCATCCGTGAACGCAGACAGTGAGAGCCTTTTTGATAATAAGTGTGCAATATTATTGTGTAAAATCAGTGAAAATTCTGATCAATCGCCACGAATCGATAAATTTAAACTCTGTGAAATCACGTATGCAATCTCTGATAAGATGTGTTATCACGACATGAGCCACATGTGTATCTTTCTACAAGTACTGTCCGTGGGTGACATGGAGTAGACGTCTACAATGTGAGGGGAATATCTGAAGAAGAGGAACTTCGTCATGGCAGGAGGAGGACCTTACAACCATGAGGAACATGGAACTAGGATGCCCATCGACCTGAAAGCTGACCGCAGGGAGATGATGTTGTACGTGTACCAGACACGTGGACGCAGTAGGAGACTGGAACGGAGGAGGCTTGATCCAACAAGCCTGGTTTGGAAACACCATTGGAACCGTCCAGGTCTTTGTTACCCCTCAATTATGATGAAATTGAGATGAGGCGAATTGTACTGTAAGTCTGCATCTTCTCATTTCTGCGGGTTTTTTCTGTGGTAGATAGAATGTAGAATAGTTAACCGAACTTGTGATAACCAGATTGGGTAGGATTTCTAGTTAGCATTTTGCTATTTCTTTTTATTGAGATGAGGCGAATTGTACTGTAAGTCTGCATCTTCTCATTTCTGCGTTTTTTTTCTGTGGTAGATAGAATGTAGAATAGTTAACCGAACTTGTGATAACCAGATTGGGTAGGATTTCTAGTTAGCATTTTGCTATTTCTTTTTTAGTGTGAGTTAGCCACCGCTTGGTGCATTCTGTTATATGTCAGTAGGACGTAACGTCCTAACAACTTGCTAGACACGACCACATATAATTTTGAACTGTCTTGGCAACCCTTACTGTGGGTTAGATTCATAGGAAGGATGGACAGCCATTCTTTGGTTCATGTTTGCTGTAACCCCTTCCAAGTCGCTGCCAAGGTACGCCACTGCTTGTTTAAGATGGCCGTCTCGTTTGATGACTGACTGATGTCATCACATTTATGTGAATTTATGTTATTTACAGTTAATGTGTAGCTTTGAAGCCACGTCAGTTCTAGAAAGAACGTACAGGGATTATATTTAAATATGCCTGAAGAGCATCGAACCCTGATAATATCCGTATAATTTTAGACATCATAGCAGTTGTAAGATTGTCATCATTGTTATATTTTATTTGTGTGAAGTCTAGAACACGCAAAGTTTTGTATTTAAGAAATGTAAATATTAGTCGAGTTACATATCTTTGTCAACTCAGAGAACTCCAGAGAGAGTGGGATATTTTGTGAAAGTGTTACTTGGAATTTTAAGACATGACTTATAATTGTACACCGTATTTTTATTACGTGGTACATTTTCTTCGAGTGTTTATTTGTTATAAGCCAGAATGATTCACTATAGGACCGTTATTGAGTGAATTCGAGCCTGCTGAATGTGTTATCAGTTGCGGGACGCAACTATGAAGCTATCGTTCTTTGTCAAGCACCAGTGAGAACGGGTTTCAATTACCCAGAGAATACTACGCTCTATTTGTGAGACGACTTTGTTACTTTTAGACCGATGCTAGCGCATCGTATTTACCGTTCGGAGAATTGATTCATTATTTGGGTTAAGTTCAGCGACCATGTTGTAGGAATCAGATGCTTTAGCTGACGTCATGTAAACGAGCATGTTACCTGTTTTGATCGCTATTGGAGAACGACTTTGTACTGATACCAGTTGAGAGTGTGTTATTTTTATAGGAAGCTTGATTTTGTCTATTATTTATTGGTGATGAAGACACCCTGTTTGAGGCTATTGGTGTTATATTTTGAGTGCATGGAATGCACTGTCGTACAGAGTTCATTCTGCCACCATTCTTTCCGGGACTAGCCCGAGACTGCATCAGCAGAGCTGTGCGCCCCTGTCAGTTATATTTAGCAACCGAGTCTTGTCAATTCGTATTATTGTGCCGACTATTGAGTCGATGTTTTTTCAAGTGATTGATCTTACGGAAGACTTCACTTTGTTTAGCCTAGGTGTCCTGGAATCATCAGCCAATCGTCATAAACCAACGACAAATCTAAACTACGCTCCTAATAATAATAAATGCATAATTATTATAAACAAATGAATTTATAATTATAGGGCTAGAAAACTCATTATTATTTTTGTGGTGCCATCGAGCAATTTTTTTAAATAAGTTACCATATTTTTATCAGAGTGGGATAGAGATAGGTGTAGGAGTTGGGAGTCAATAATTACCCTTAAAGTACTCTGGAATTCTTGGAATCTTGGTGTGTTGTTGCTTACAAACATGTATGGGCAAGTCAGGTGAGATTTGCTAGGATTAGATTAGGAAAGGTTCAGTAAAGACAGGTCAGGTGTGGTCAGGTTAGTTAGTTATTGTTGTTTTAAGGGGAGGAACTACGAGGTCATCTGTCCCTTCAAAAAATCAAATAGAGTATGGTTATAGGCAAGATGAAATAGTGTTCTTTTAGCTCATACTGAGAAATAATGATGCCTCGCCGATGCTGTAAGTCCCCGTCCTCGTGTTGACACCCCTAAATGGAATTATAAACCTTGTGGGGCATGCACATTCAGTGTTTTAGACCTAGAACAAGGTGGATTGATTCAGTGAAGAACAGCATACGAAAAAGAAATTTGGACTGGGACAAGATCGTGGAAGTGGAATGGTGGAAAGAAAGAGGAAGGCGGAGAAGTGCCATACCCCGACCTGGCAGGATCTGGATAAGGGGAAATGATGATGATGACTAGTATACAGATAGTTTTTCTTAGAATGTTCATGTCCATTCATCATTAACTTTCCTTTTATAGCATTAATCACAATCATGGCTGACAACCTCTCTCCCACCGAGGCATCACAGGTTGTTAAACTTTGTTTAGCTTTTTCAATAATACTTTATAAGCCACACGTCTTAATTTAGGTTCACTATAGCAATAAGAAATGTCATAGTCTCAGCAAGCATCATCCAAAAGTTTTATAGGTACAACGCCATGTTGCAAACGTTGTTCCCACTTTGTTCCAGGACCACAGTATTTGTAATCAGGTAAGTGCATTTCAAATGGTAGTAACTAAATCACTTTGTCAATTACTCCACGACCAGTACGGTACAGGTTTGGCGACTCTGTTTCAGACTATTATTATTATTCTCGAATCAGAAACAAACATTGTAAATATATAACACAGTTATTATATTATCTTTGCCCAAAACTTGGCCACTTCCAATGCACTCTGTGTCCCCCGACGAAGATCTTCTTCCGTGCAGGATGCTGGGCACAGTCGACACTCAGTCATATGCTGAACAGTGTGGTCTTCTCCACAATCACATTGAATATCATCCTGGTCAATGTAACCCCATCTTGCCATATTAACCTTTGATCTGCCTACTCTAGAGCGCAGTCTATTCAGGGACTTCCAAGTCGTCCATTCCTCATCATAGCCAGGAGGTAGAGTTTCAGAAACATTTTCCCAACCAGGAGGGAGGTTGGTCGTAGCGCTCCACATTTGCAACCTACCTTTTTCAGCAGTGGTTCTAAGTTCCTTTGATATTCTAAGGAAACTCTTCCTCGACTTCAGTCGTTGCGGCTGCGGTTCGTGTCCATATAGAGGATGAGTTATTTCATGCTCCACTGTCTTTCGTTCCTTGTTCGCAGCTATTTCTCTTCGAACAGGGGGTGGTGCTATTCCTGCGAGGAGATAAAGCCATTCGACTGGAGTTGATTTCAAGCAACCTGTTATAATCCTGCAGGTATCGATGAGAGCTACATCCACCTGTTTGGCATGTGTTGAATAATACCAAACAGGAGAAGCATACTCTGCTGCAGAATAGCATAGTGCCATTGCTGAAATTCGGATCGTTTCAAGTTGACTACCCCACTGTGATCCAGCCAGTTTGCGTAGTAGATTGTTCCTGGAAGAGACTTTCGACTTGGAGTTCATGTAGTGCTTCTTGAAAGTAAGAGATCTGTCAAGTGTCACTCCTAGATATTTTGGAGTCTCACAGTGTTCCAGTTCGACCCCTGACCATACGATCTTTAACTTGCGAGTAGCTTCCCTATTTCTCAAATGAAAAGCACACACTTGTGTCTTTGAGGGGTTTGGCTTAAGCTGGTTTATGTTGTAGAATCTGGAAAGATCTTTAAGGGCATTCGTGAGGGTGTTCTCCACTGATTCAAAATCTGCGCTCTGAGTGGCTAGAGCAAGGTCATCAGCATACAGGAAACTTCTGCTGTTCGGGGCTATAGGTTGGTCGTTTGTGTATATATTGAACAGGATTGGAGCCAGTACACTTCCTTGCGGGAGGTCGTTTTTCTGTAGTCTCCATCGACTACGCTGTCCTTGAAAGTCGACGAAGAACCTGCGATTTTGCAAAAGAGTGGCGATGAGCCTGGTTAGACTAAAATCCTTGGTGAGGTTGTAGACCTTGACTAGTAGTAGCTGATGGTTGACAGTATCATACGCTGCTGATAAGTCGACAAATACCACTCCTGTCACCTTACGAGCTTCAAACCCATCTTCTATAAACTGTGTGAGATTTAGCAGTTGTCCAGTACAGCTTTTACCAGGGCGAAATCCAGATTGCTGAGGTATAAGTAAGGGGTCAATTACAGGTGACAGGCGATTTAAAATCAATCTTTCCAGCAGTTTGTAGAGGTGACATAGTAGTGCAACTGGTCTAAAATTCTTTGGATTATTTCCTTCTTTGCCAGGTTTCAGCAAAGCGATCACTCGACTCTTCCTCCATATCTTTGGAATTTGGCTTTTGCTCACACAGTTGTTGAAAAGTTGGAGAATCCATTTCTTCGTTGTTAAGCCAAAGTGTTTAATTTGCTCGGTCCGTATATCATCCAAGCCAGCTGATTTTCCATTTTTGCTCTGTTTGATAACCTTCTCTAATTCTTCCATGCTGAATGATAATGTGAGATCATTACTCTCCTCTTGCTCTTCTCTTTGCAATTTCGTTTTTTTTTGATTTGTGGGTCGCCTTCCCGTTCAGCAGTAACTGATGTGCTATTTGATTGGCAGGGATATTATGATGTGCAGTGGTCTTAGTTGGGTCATTGCTTAGACGTCTCAGAAGTCTCCATGCTTTATGACTGTCTTTTTTCAGATCCAAGTTTTCAATAGTTGTTATCCACTGATCCCTTTTTGTCTCCCTTATAGAAGAAATGAGCTTGTTTCCTGCTTCCACAGTTGCTTCACTGAAAGGATTTTCTTCAAATAAGTTGCCATATTCTACTAGTAGGGTGGCTTGATCTGATGTAAGCCCGGGAATATGAGATGTTCGACAGCCACGGGGTATAGACATCCTTGAACATCTCTTTACAGCCATGGTAAAGGTGTCATAACATTCGGGTACTGGTTCTACGGAAGATACTTCGGTGTCCAGCAATTCTGTAAAGCTTGACCAGTCAGCCTTCTTAAAGTTGAATCTCCTCCGAAAAGATACCTTCTGTGGTCTTATAGCAGCGAATAATTGGCACATTATTGGTCTGTGCTGTGAGTTTGGTATTGGGGAACAGATTTTACACACTGTTGACTGATACTGCTGCTGCCAAATATGAGGTCAGGATTGTATGCTCGCCTCCACCTGCCGCTGTTAAAGGATCCAGGTAGCTTTGCATCATGTTTTTACGTCCGGATACCCTTTCTCAATGGCTAGCTCATTAAAAACTCTTACATAAATAAATTTATTTCCTACATCAGGTTTTTACAATTATAAATTCTACAAATCTTGAGTTAGCATAGCCATATGACACCTCACGTGTCGAAATCTGATAATAAGTTTGTAAAATCTCAGGTCAATGACCTTGCAGTTTTGGGTATTTTAGGATACATGAGTGGGCCATGTGCAAGGGGCCGTTGTGTCGAGACCTATGACACCTCACACGTTCAAATCCGATTATTAGTTTATAAAATCTCAGGTCGGTGACCTCCCGTTTGGGTATTTTGGGTAAATGAGTGGCCATGGGAAAGGAGCCGTCGACCCGAGTCCCATGACACCTCACGTGACCCAACCGAAGATTGGTTCGCGAGATATCTATCGCGGCGAGAGTGGTGGTGGGGGTAAGCAGAACCCTCACTAAACCCCTACTGTTTCCTTTTTCGTCCTAGGGTTATAAAACTTGTTTTGGGGGTAGAGGGGGTGACCTTTGGTTTAAGTCAAACAAATAACTTTCTAGGATTTATAGTTTCGAAAATATAGCCTACTTTCCAAATGGCACATTTTTGGAAAAAAAAATACCATTTTTGTTGTAACGATAAAGGTCATAGAGACCTTTCGTTTAAGGTAACATATGACTTTTTAGGATTTTTATTTTTGAAAATACAGCCTACTTTCTACATAATATATATATATACTGCCTCTCACCCGGAGGCCCCGTTTTCGATCCCCGGCTCCGTCAGGGATTTTAAAACTGACGTGAGGGTTGGAACGGGGTGCACTCAGCCTCGTGAGGACAATTGAGTAGCTGTCTGACAGTGAGACAGCGCCCCGATCACGAATACCAAGATTAACGGCCGAGGGGACCCGACGCGCTGATCACGCGTCACCCCAATATCTGCAGGCCAAATGGCTGGGCAGCGGTCGCTTGGTCGGCCTTAGCCCGTCATGGGCTGGATAGTGCCAGGGGTTGACTTTTTTGTTGTTTTATATATATATATATATATATAATTCGTTGAGGCCATCTAGGACCACGTTAAGTCTTGCTACACTTGGCAATTTGTTTCGCCTTCCTCTGAGCCCAGAATTCCCTCATTCTCTGTGAGTGGGCCATCTTGCGCTCCGCTGTCCAGGTGGTACCATGTCTTCTTTTCGGGTTCGATGTCTCCTCTCTTGTTAGCCCATTCGTCAGTATCTTTTTGCGGAAGAGATCTCTATTGAAGGCGTCGTCGGCTTTTAGATGCAGTATTTTGAGGTCGACTTTGGTATTCATAAACCAGGGCATTGTGGTTTTGGGTTTGGAGTCAAAGAAATGAAAAATCTGTTTAGTCAGCCTGTTTCCGTGCATTCGTTTGAGATGACCGTAATACCGTGTCCGCCTTTTACAGATCGATTCTGAAAATTTCTCTATTTCACTGTAGAATTCTTTGTTGGATTTTTTTAATAGTGGATACCATTCTTGTAATTTGATCCCATTATACCTCTGACGATTTTGCGCTCTTTTTTGTTCAGTTCTTCAAGGAGTCCTTTATTAGCATTTAGGGATAGGGTTTTGGCTGCATACATAACTACTGGTTTCAGAACAGTTTCATAATGACGTAGTTTAGTATTTTTGGACAGGCATTTTTTGTTGTATATTGAGCGCGATGTTTGATAGGCTATTTCGAGTTTGCGTACTCGTTCCTTGAGTGCTTCTTTGTCCAGTCCACTTTTCATGATGATCTCTCCCAAGTACTTAAATTTTCCCACTGTGTTGATCTTTCCGTATTTTGTCTGCAGTTTTGCTGGGGCGTCTTTGATGTTAGTCATTACTTCTGTTTTTTCGAATGATATCTGCAAGCCAGTTTGTTCAGCGATTTCTTTTAAAAGGTCGATTTGCATTCTAGCAGTTTCTACGTCGTTCGACAGAATGGCGATGTCATCAGCGAATGCTAGACAGTCGACTATGATCCCCTTGGATTTTGCTCCCATTCTCAGAGGGCTATACTCAGTTTCTAATAATTTTGTTCGCCAGGTCCGAATGACTTTTTCGAGAACGCAGTTGAAAAGCATTGGAGAGAGCCCGTCACCTTGTCTGACTCCCGTTTTGACCTCAAAGGAATCCGACAGACATCCCAGGAACTTAACTTTGGATTTTGTTTCAGTTAGGGTGGCTCTAATTAATGCCAGCAGTTTCAGGTCAACCCCGAATTCGTTGAGGATGTTCAACAGAACTTCGCGGTCTATGGAATCGTAAGCCTTCTTAAAGTCCACAAAGACTGATACGTACGATTTGGACCTGAGATTGCAATATCTAATGATCGTTTTGAGGTTGTGGATCTGTTCGGCAGTTGAACGACCCTTTCTGAATCCCCCTTGGTATTCTCTTATTTGATGCTCGACTTCGGCTTCTAATCGCTCCAGGATAGCAAGTGAGAGAATTTTGTATGTTACCGGTAGGAGGGATATTCCTCTGTAGTTGTTGACGTTTTTCATGCTGCCTTTCTTGTGTAACGGATGGATCAAGGCCGTTTTCCAATCTTCTGGCAGAATTTCATTTTTCCAAATTTGTTCTATTTGCTTCTGCAAGATTTCAACTGCTTCTTCGGGAGCATATTTCCAAAGTTCTGCAACTACAGAGTCTTCCCCGGGCGCTTTGTTGTTTTTTAGTCGAGCAATGTGACGCTTGATTTCGTCTTTGTTGGGTGGTCTTGATTCTGGGCATCTGCGAATGGGTTCCTCGGTCTTGATGGGATTTTTGGGTTGATCGCAATTTAGTAAATTCTTAAAGTAATCAGCTAAGATGGTACAATTTTCTTCATTTGAGGTCGCCAGTGTACCGTCCTTCCGCTGAAAGCATAATGACGGAGGTTTATAACCAATAAGTTTCCATTTGAACGTTCCTTAGTACTCTCTGGTGTTGTTTCTTTTAAAGTCTTAGTCGATTTTCTCAATAAGTGACTTTTCATATTTACGTTTCTCAGCTCGGATCACTTTAGTTGTCTGGGCTCGTTGGGCTTTGTAGGTTTCCCAATCAGTTTGCGATTTTGTTGATTAATATTGTTTCCACGCATCGAGCCTTTTTTTGAGAACTGAAACACATGTATCATTCCACCAGGCATGTTTCTTGCTTCTTTTAATTTCAGCAATTTCCTTGGCAGCCTCGATCAGGCGGTTTTTTGTGTTGTTAAAGTCACAGTCGATTGGCCGAGCCTTTTCCTGGAACTCGGTTACATTCTGTTTGAGTTTATCAGTGTCGAAGCGAATAATTTGTTTGGGCGTCTTGTTGGTGTTTGCAGGGACCAGTTTGAATTTAATTATGGACATATAGTGGTCTGAAGCCACGTTTATGCCTTTTTTAACCTTAACATTCATAATCTTAGGACTGTTTTTCCGAGAAATGGCGACGTGATCTATTTGAAACTCTCCGATGGCGTCGACAGGAGATCGCCATGTTGTCTGCTTTCTGGGAAGATGGCGAAAGTGTGTCGACATGATCTGCAAGTTATGGTTTTCGCAAATGGAGACCAATCTCTCACCATTTTGATTGGTTCTTTTGTGGGCAGGATAGTTTCCAATGATTTTCCTATACTTGTGTTCTCGACCAAGTTGAGCATTGAAGTCCCCCATAAGAAGTTTAACATGGTGTTTAGGAATTTTGGCGAGCTTTTCATCCAGCAGGTCCCAAAGGTTATCCACTTCGTCCGGGTCAGATCTGTCCTTGACATTTGTGGGGGCATGTGCGTTAACTAGGCTGTAGGTTTTGTTGGCCCATTTGATTGTTAATATGGATAATCGGTCATTAACTGGCTCAAAATTTGCGACCGACTTAAGGATTCTGGTTCTCACAGCAAACGCTGTTCCAAGCATCACAGATCCATTGAGGACCCTCTTTTGAGCTCTGCTCTTGGAAAAGCGGTAACCTTCAGATTCGAAAGTTTCTTCGTCTGGGTAACGTGTTTCTTGTAGGGCAATGATACATATCTGATTTTCATGTAGTGCGTCGGTGAAAGTTTTCAGTTTGCCAATTTGTGGAAGGGTGTTAATGTTGAACGTTGCTAGAAAGGTTTTTGATTTGGTTCTGAGTTTCTGACTGGTTGGGATACACCGAGACGCTCCGACTCGTCTCTCGCATGATGTCGAGTCTCCCCCAGAATCCGAATGAGACTCGTGCGTCGCAGGTTTCACGACGAGGGATTTATCCGAAGACTTACCCCTTGGGGTAAGATAAATGTTGAAATGTTTTGCCATCATGCTCACTGACTTGAGTTTGTTTTGGACGCATACGCATCCATGTTGCAAGTAAGGTTGTTAGCCCTAGAGGTTGCCTCAAGGTGTTTTCTGGCTTCTCTATACTACCAAGGCTTCAAGCCTGGGAGTCCCCCAGCACTGATCGGTTCGTCGACCCAGCTTCCCGCTGGGATTGGTTACCCAACCTTCCACTGGGTTGCTCGACTTAACAGGGGCACCTCGTGTAGGTTACATGCTGGAGTTGGAGTGAATGAGGCTAAGTTGGATTCTCTTGCTGAATCCAATAGGTTCATGTTGCAGATGATAGCAACGACGCATTTCACTCCCATTTGCCAGAGTGACTCCTCCCAGGTTTATTCCTGGGACCCCATAATATATTATTATTATTTCCGATTATTCCCCTTCAGGAGAGCGTGAGAACTTGAGCCAATCACAGCTTCACTTCCTTTTCCTCTCTTCTTTTCTTCCCAAAACCTCTTCATTAGTTCACTGTGCTTTTTCTTCCTTTCCTCTGTCCATTTTTTCCCTGATGTATCTTTCCTTGAAACTTGTACAATTTTCGTGTTTCTGATTTTATTTCTAAATTGTTCTCTGTCCTTAATGTCGTCTTCAGAGATTTTAAGTAATTCCATATCTTCATGTACTTCTTTAATCCAACTGGTCTTTAATTTACTTGCATTCACGATATTGAAAATCTTCGTAGTGAGTCTGGTCTCATCCATCCTATATATGTGTCCATAGAACTGCAGACGTCTCTTCCTAAATTTATCTACAATGGTGTCTGTATTTTCATAAAGTTCCTTTGTTGGTCTCCTGACCCAAATTCCATTACGGAAAACAGCGCCATGGATTTTCCTAAGAATTTTTCGTTCCTGTTTCTCAATATCATGAATTCTTGTCATTCCTCTAATGACGGTTGTTTCTGCCGCGTACAAGGCTTCAGGCAAGACAACTGTGTTATAATGGCGCAATTTTGCATTGCGAGATACTGCTCTTTTGTTATAATGATTCCATGTCAGCTTGTACGCCTTCTGCAATTTTACTATTCTATCTGCATTAGAAATTGTGTTCAATCCTGTGGGTTGGATGGCTTCTCCTAAATATTTGAAGTGAGTGACCTGCGAGATTTTTCCATATTGCGTTCGCAAGGTGATGTTTCCTGTTGATTTGGTATCCATATACTGTGTTTTGTCATAGGAAATATCAAGTCCCGTTTTACTGGAGATTTCATGTAGTTTCTCTAGCGCTAATATGGCTTCATCCTTGTTGTTTGTTAAGATGGCCAGATCATCTGCAAAGGCCAAGCATTTCACAGTGACTCTTTTCCCTTTCTCCTTTCCAATTTGGATACCTTTCACATGCTTTTCCCATTCTGTGATGATTTTGTCCAGTACGATGTTGAACAAGAATGGTGATAAACCATCCCCTTGTCGAACTCCAGTATGTATTGCAAAAGAGTTAGAGATTTCTCCCATGAATTTCACCTTTGAGGTAGTTCCCAATAATGTTTCCTGGATGATGGCCCTCGTCTTCCTGTCAAGTCCTAATTCTTCTAGTCTATTAAACAAGGTTTGTCTGTCAACCGAATCGTAAGCCTTTTTGAAATCCACAAATGTGACTGTAGTGTTCCTGCATCTTCGGATGTGCAGTATGGTCTTGAGGTTCCAGATCTGCTCAATACAGGACCTTCCCTTCCTGAAACCTGCCTGATATTCTCCAATATGGTGGTCCACCTGTGGCTCGAGTCGATTCAGCAAAGCTTTAGAGAGAATTTTATAGGCGACTGGAAGAAGCGAAATTCCTCTATAATTATTCGGATCAGTTTTGCTTCCCTTCTTATGGAGTGGGTGTATCAAAGCACTCTTCCATTCTTTTGGGATTTTCTCTGTTTTCCAGACATCTGATATTATTCTGTGAATTTTTGGTGTTATGTGTTCATGATCCAATTTCCAAACTTCTGCAATAAGTCCATCTTCACCAGGGGCTCTATTGTTTTTTAATGACTTGATTATGTCCACTATTTCTTCATGTGATGGTGGAAGTGAATCAAGGTTGGGCACTGGTTTTGCAAATTGAAGTTGTTCAGAAGGTGCTTCGCAATTAAGGAGTGTACTAAAATATTTAGCTAGAATTTCACAATTATTGCTCGTATTTGTTTCCAGAGATCCATCAGGTCGTTGGAAGCATAAACTAGGGGGTTGAAAACCTACTATATTTTCTCTAAAGGTCTTGTAAAAATTTCTGGTGTTGTTCTTAGTGAAGTCCTGTTCTATTTCATTTAGCCTATTATTATCATAATTGCGCTTTTCTCGGCGAATAATTTTAGAAGTGTTTTTCCGAACCTGCACAAATTCTTGCCATTTTTCTGTTGTTTTATGGCTATTGAAATTATTCCATGCTTTAAACCTATATTCAATAGCATGATCGCATGTGATGTTCCACCAACTATGTTTTCTCTTTCTCGGAGGTTGACCGAATTTTATTGCTTGTTTCATTTTCTCTGCAAGTTCAGACCAGCTCGTGGTATCCATTTGACGGATTTCTTCAATGATGTTCATCTTGTTGAATTCAAGGTATTCTGGATCAGTTCGGAAAAGCTGGGTTCCCCTTATCCTTTGTCTGTTGGGTTGAAATTTTACCTTGATTTGTAGTAAATGATGATCTGAGTCAAAGAACCCTCTCCTGGTTTTCACATTAAGGACTTCTTTAGCGTTCCTTCTAGAGATAGCAACGTGGTCAATCTGGAATTCTCCAAGTGTTTCATTGGGGGATATCCATGTTGTTAATTTACGCGTAGGCTTCTGGAATTGTGTTGACATAATTTGGAGATTGAAATTTTGACAGAAGCTTATAAGGTGTTCACCATTTTTATTGGTTCTGCTATGAGCAGTGTATGGTCCTGTAATTCCCCTATATTTCTTTTCTTTTCCTAACTGACCATTAAAATCCCCCAGTAGAATCTTGACATGATGTTTGGGAATTTTGTTCGTGATTTCCTCCAGAAGTTCCCAGAAGTCTTCTATTACCTGAGGGTCTTTCCTGTTGTAGTCATTCGTTGGTGCATGCACGTTAATCAGTGTGTATACCTTGTTTCCCGATTTTATTGAGAGTGTTGAGAGTCTTTCTGATGGTGAAGTAAAATCAATTACTGAATCTGTGACGGACTTGCTAACCGCAAAACCTGTGCCAAATTGTCTTGGTCCTGTGTTGATCTGCACTGCAGGTTTTCCTTTATAGAGCCTGTAATTCTCAGAATCAAAGTGATTTTCATCTGTAAATCGTGTTTCCTGCAATGCCAAAATTTTGATGCTGAATTTATCAAGCGTGTTCGTTAGATGTTTGAGTTTCCCAGGCTTAAGCAAAGTGTTCACATTAAGTGTACCTATGAAACACTTTCGTTTAGGTCGAAGAGGTTTTGAGAAGCTCCGATCCTTCTCTACATGACATGTCTGGTCCCCCAGAATCCTATGACCAGAACAGGGATCCAATCTATTGACTGGGGCCTGGGGTAGTGGAATCTTTTCCTGTCGTTCTGCCATGGTTGCTTCAAGTTGAAGATTGTTTGTGGTGACCTCCGATGGAGATCACAAGATTTTAAGACTTAATTGTTGAGATTAAGCCGTACTTCGAACAGCCGCACCAACTAGGTGAACAGACGCTGCTCACTAGCCGCTGGATGCCAGAACAGACACTAGTGAGTTGGATATATGGACATCCATATACCTTTTACTCTTATCAACCCCGAGCACTGGGGTGCCTCCTCCGCCTCATACGCTGTACTGAAGTCCATCTTCTCCACCGTATTCGCCGTTGAGGTCTTCACTACTAACCATGAGCTTGGGCCCTCCATATTTGTAACCCCTGGAGAGAGGGTGTCCCAGCATTATAAAGCCCCCAGGAGTTGGGCTACCTGTTGGTCCGCGGGTTCTATTGGGGGGTATTTGAACCAACCCTACAAACTGTAGGGGCCCCCTATCCGCCACCTGGGGACGCGCTCTCTAGAGGTTACAGGTTCCCCCGAGAGCCCATAATATATATATATATATATATATATATATATATATATATATATTTAAAATTTTAATGTTTATGACTGAGAGTTGGATAGAGGTAAGTGTAAGGATTAGCATATGACTTTAAATGATTTTTGGTTTAATCATATTTTTTTTCGAATAAAACTTTGTTAGAATTTAAAAAATGTAATGTTTTTGACTAGTATATTGTATTGTTATTGTTTTAAGGGGCGGAACAGCGAGGTCATCTTCCCCCTAGCTTTTGACTAGGCGTAGGAGAGAGGTAAGAGAATGAGTTGGGGATTAAGGATTAACCTGAAAGTAAACTAGAATTTTTGGAATGTTGGTGTGTTGTTGTTGCTTACCTACAAACAGGAACGATCAAGTGAGGTTAGCTGGAATTAGATTAGGAAAGGTTTTGTAAAGACAGGTCAAGTGTAGTCAGGTTAGGTTAGGTGAGTTGAGATTAGACTAGGTAAAGTTAGGTTATGTTACGTTAAGTTTGGTTAGGTTAAGTTAAGCTTTGGCCGCCAACTTGTTTTTTCGGCTACCCTCTTTGACCGATCAATTAGTCTGCTCGGCTACCTTCCACCACCCTTCTCTGGCCATCTTTGCTCGACCGATTAAAGATACTCCCTGCTTCGCTACCTTGATAAATAAATAAATAATAACTAATAAAATAAAATGAAAACAAATAAACCCGCCAACCTGGACTCTTTGTTGAGAAGCAAGGCTCTGCCAGTCACAAGTCAGAACCAAGGGTGAGAGATAGAGGAGTAACACCTCTTAAAAAAACTTGGATCAGCTGGCTCAGGCTGATAGTACCTTGTTCTGGATCCCTTGCCAGGGTAACGGTGAAGACCTCAACGACATCTCCAGCGGAAAAGATGGACTTTGGTACGGTGTAGATGGCGCAGGAGGCAACCCTACACTCAGGGGTTTATTATGAGCATGTTATAATTCCAGAAGTGTCTGTCTCATAGTGAGCGGATCCCTGGTCAGCGTCTGTTCACCATGTGAGGTGCGGCTGTTTCTTATACATCGTACCTTCAAAAGTGAGAGGTGTCTTAGATTGGCTTATACTAATCTTTAAACCCATAATCAATATGGATAAGATGGCTTTACGTCAGAGAGAAAAAAGACATGTGGCAAGATTTGAAGTATTGATTTTACGTGCTCTGTAATAGTGCTATTCGATTAAATAAATAATAATAAAATAAATAATACTACCCTCGCCGTCCCCCACTAGTCACCACCGTTTTTGGTTGACCGACTAAAGATACTTGCACTCAGCTACCCACCACGCAATCTTAACTGCTCTGAATCGTCACTGTCCGCCATCCGCAGCGCTCATCTTGCCCATTAGCCCCTGCGCCACCTATGACTCTCTCTCTATACGACCAGCATAGGGTCGGTTGCGCGCGGCGGCCATATAGCCCACTAGCCCCTGCGCCAGCACCGGCTTAATATCCCTACTTACTCAACTTACAATTGGTAACATGACTCATATCGGCACATTTCGTACAAGATAATGAGTAAAGTCACTATAGCATACATTTTCAAATTATACAAACATAGACGTTTGACAGTGTATTTTTCCCCCGTAATATTATCTTCCGCGTCTCCTTTTCACAAGAGGGTGCAAGAAAATCCTAGAGTGTATTCAAAAATCCTCTAACTATGCTGCAGGTCTACAGAATTGCAGTCTTTTGTGCAATAGTGTGGGTGTATATGGGAAGATTCAGTGCGGCTACATTTACTGAAAAGGATTTAGGTGTCATGCCAGTGGGAGAAAGGAAAGGAAGGATCGTCGTATTTTTTGTTTTGTTTCCATATTCTCCCTACCTCCATTTTCAACCTTCTTTCTGTATTTATGGTGCAACTTATGGTCATTCGGAACAGATGGTTATCATAGACTTAAGTTTCTATAATAAGTGTGTGTTAATTATCAGCCACCTGAAATGTTTGGAAACTTTTAATTATACTTTGCATAAATTCTTATTAAGATTTCATCAAGAAAACGCGAGAACCGAGATTGGAGAAACTCGACGGAAGATAACTTGCCAGAATGGATTTTGAATTTTGTTTCGAGTAAGTGTAACGATTCGATCCCCAAGCTTTTATATTTATAATAATTAGTCTTTTTCGTTATATTTATATATATACTAGCAGTAGTACCCGGCTTCGCCCGGTGGAAAGATGATAATATTTCAGTCTCCTTAACACTCAACGTCATAAATTATATTTATTTATGTATTCATTTCTTACATTATCAAACCCTGTGACAATGTTTATACTTAAGTCACTATGGGAAGGCTCTGTAAAATAATGATCATTCTCGTGATATTTGTCTTCAGTCCGAGTCGAGATGTGTCGTTAGCGGTCCCAGAATTCGTGACATCTCAGTCGTAGAAGACTTTATGTGGTGGTGATTAGAAATATAATGGACTTAAAATCTAGGTCATTTACCCCAAATGACGTTGAGGGCGTAACATCTAGGTAATTTGCCCTACTGATCAGGATGATATTGAAAATTACTACATAACTGACATATGAAACTTAGAAAATAATAGAAAAAGTTATTTTTAGGACTCACATTTTGGGAAAGACTTGATTATTTTTTGCCAAAGAGCTCCCACTTAGATCGCTATCTGGTTAAAAGTTTCGTCTTGTTAAGGTTTAAACTGTACGATAAATGTCTGAAGCAATTCCTCAAAGAGAAGCTTCCAGATTTCGCAGTCGATATATCGTTAACGTTCCTGAGCATCCAGTTGTCTTTTCTTCTGACGCAAAACATCTTCTACATAGTGATGATGAACATAGAAGCGACTACTGGCACATGTAACTTATCAACGAATGGGAATAATTGATACTTTAAAGGAATGAGAGGTCATTTGCCCTTTTGATGAGGATCACAATGAAGACTACTACTACTACTACTGAACGGGTATATCAAACTTACAAACTAATGGAAATACGTATTTTTAAAATCACAGGCTAGGTAGACTCTGGGGTTGCTTAGTAGTATAATGGACGTAACATCTAGGTCATTTGCCCCTTTGATGAGGATGATAATGAAGACGATTACTACTGAACGGGTATATCAAACTTACAAACTAAAGGAAATACACATTTTTAAAATCACAGGCTAGGTAGACTCTGGTGTTGCTTAGTAGTATAATGGACGTAACATCTAGGTCATTTGGCCCTTTGATGAGGATGATAATGAAGACGATTACTACTGAACGGGTATATCAAACTTACAAACTAATGGAAATACATATTTTTAAAATCACAGGCTAGGTAGACTCTGGTGTTGCTTAGTAGTATAATGGACGTAACATCTAGGTCATTTGCCCCTTTGATGAGGATGATAATGAAGACGACTACTACTGAACGGATATATCAAACTTACAAACTAATGGAAATACACATTTTTAAAATCACAGGCTAGGTAGACTCTGGTGTTGCTTAGTAGTATAATGGACGTAACATCTAGGTCATTTGCCCCTTTGATGAGGATGATAATGAAGACGACTACTACTGAACGGATATATCAAACTTACAAACTAATGGAAATACACATTTTAAAAATCACAGGCGATGAAGACTGTGGTAGTAGTGGAGTACTAGGAGTTCTGCCCCACTTCAAAACCCCCCTTGCTCTACTACTAAGCCTCAGCCATGTTAAATATCTCTTGAACGCATGGTCCGATTTTGACAAATGAGGTATTGTTGGACTCGGGCTGACGTCCTCTTTGCTATGGACCACTCATTATATTTTTCAAAATTTTTTTGAAAATTTTTGTTTTCGAAAATAGGCGATAGTTTGAAAACCAAACAGGATAGAACGTTGTGCCATGGCTCAAACGAACAGTCTTTATGACCTTTATTTTTTGTAATAAAAAATTTTTATTTTTTATATTTTTTTGAAAACACTCGAATTTTGAAAATCCTATATTTTGGAAACTAGGAACTCTACAAAAAAAATTGTTTAACGTAAATCAATGGTCCCTACCCCCTCTACCCCCAAAATAAATTTAAAGTCTCTAGAATGAAAACCTGCAGTAGTGTGGTAAGGACAGAGCTGCTTATAAAAGCAAGTGGTGAGCCCCTGCGACCTTGGAATGGAAGGAGTCATGCTAGGAGGGCGTGCTTGGATTCGTTTTTTTCGTCTCGTTGCGCTCTTTACGGGAATGTCGGTGTCGAAAAGATGAAAATTTGGAAACACGGTCTTTTTGGGGTAAAACCGTGATTTTGAACTTTTTGCTATATCTCGCGAACCAATCATGCTAGAGGCATGTTCGACAGGTCCAAGGACTCGGGGTGACGTCCTCTCTGCTATGGACCACTCGTTATAATTTTTAATAAAATTGGAAACTCGATTTTGGGGTAAACACATGCTTTTTGTGATTTTGCCGATATCTAACGAACCAATAACGTTAGAGGCATGTACGACGGGTCCAAGGACTCGGGGTGACGTCCTCTTTGCTATGGACCACTCGTTGTAATTAAAAAAAAATGGGAAATGCGATTTTGGGGTAAACACGTGTTTTTTATGATTTTTGCCGATATGTCACGAACCAATAACGCTAGAGACGTGTACGAGGTGTCCTAGGACTCGGGCTAACGCCCCCTTTCAAATGTGGTAGATATTTTTTTTCCAAAAAGATAATTCACAAAGGGCCTAACGCCATACATGTTGAAAAAACGTTTTCTTTTTCTTTACCTGTTTATAATTTTCATGGAGCGTGGTGGTTGAGAGAGACGATACTGCTGGATGTGTGTGTTTCAACGAACCTGTCGCTGACCAAGGTGGCTGTGTTCAATAGATCAATCGCTATTTCGGCGGGTCGGTGTATGACAGAGCGAGGGTGCGTTTTTCCTGATATTTTACCTTTAACGTGTAAACGGGGATGAGAACTTGGTTCTATGTTGATCGAAGCGAGTACAGAAAACAAACTTACAGGAGGTGAAGGTCATTTGAGCTTATTGGAAGGCTCCGATCTGACTTGACAACAGGTGACGCTTGAAGATGAAATAATCTGACCATCGTGGTGGCAGGGAAGTGCGAAAGGCATGCACACACATGTGTGAAACCACAGGCACGCTAAACCAGTCACATCCTGTTTTGCTTCGTACGTGACAAAATGCAAGTTCATGTGAAATTTGATCCGGCACAGGTGTTCACCTGGGACGTTATCTGTCCACGTGCCTGATAACAGAATGGTCAAAGCGTGGAAAAAAAAAAAAAGATTATACATGCAATGTAGCATATATAAAGACATGTCGTTATCATTTCCACGCTCACTTAGGTGACTACCTTTGAACACACTGCGTTTATCAGTTTTGGTGTTGGTGGAAAATACTTAACCTTGTTGTGGGGTAGGTATATATTTATTCATTTATATATTTATTGATTTTATATAAATACATGCAATTATTTATTGATTAGATAATTAATGATTTTATTTATTTATTTGTTTGCAGATAACGTGTATAGCCTACCTGTCGTGTGTCTGTGGGAAATATATTAAAGAAAGAGAAAGACAGACAACTAGAAAAGAAAACCATTTCCATACTAGCCCACGAGACGGGAATATAGAAAAGCATTACACGTCAAGGTGAGATTTGTTTTTTTAAATATATAACCTGTTTGATTTTGTTTTGTTTATGAAATGCATAAACTATATGGAATGGATATACTTATGGTGGTTTATTTTATTTCTTTTTAGAGTGTTGGAAAACGCTTGACCTCTGTGAATAACCAGGAACGTGTCTGTTTTTTGGATTATTGTCAGACAGTCTACATTTCTAAACTCAGGTGAGTGTGTTCTTTCAAAATAATGTCTTTTACTGCTGCGGATACGTTAACTTGGGAAACCCTAAACAGTTGTTTCAAATCGCGTGTGTGCTCTGGCCGCATAGTGAATGTTAGAAAAAGTTCGATTCCCAAAGAATTTTTAGAATCTTGTTTTGAAATTTTTAAAATTGAAATTTGTACAGCGCAAAGGTTGCATATGGCTTTAAAGGTGAATACAGAACTAGTGTGCGATTTCGTATATAAAAAGAAGGATGTAGAGCATAAAGAGACATTCTATATTTGCAGTAAAATGCAAGAGCTATTCATAGCCCATAATTTGGAACAGTGGTATGAAACCCACGTGGTGAATGCCTTGCTGTCAAAATTTGATAAACTGCAACAAGGACCGAGTGGTCTAGCCTTAGACAAAATTCATCATTTACAAATCAACATTTGTCATTTCAACCCGTTGAATGCTGGGTCTAGCTATATTAAAACACCTCCAGCAATAGCTTCGAAAAAGGCTGTGGTGAATATTGAGAACCATGACAATGATTGCTTTCTGTGGGCTGTGGCTGCGTACTTGCAGCCAGCTCAAGATCGTCATGTTAACAGACCAGGAATGTACAAGGCCAAGTTTGTTGAATTGAAACATACTTTAAATTTAACTCGAGTGACGTTCCCTATGGACTTAACCGAGATCCATAGGTTTGAACGAGACAACCAGGACTTTTCGTTCATGGTGTATGGCCTTGACGGTGATGAGATTGTGGGTCCTCTTTATGCCACAAAAGAACCGAAACGACATCACATTCATCTTTTATATTTATCTGTAGGAGAAGTGAATCACTATTGCCTCATTAAAAGCCTGAGTAGATTGCTAAGCAGTCAAATGTCCAAAGCACATGGTATAAAGCATATTTGTGACCGTTGTCTCCAATACTTTTGGACGCCTACTTCTTTGGAACGTCATAGGGTAGATTGTGTTACTCAGGAAGCGGTGAGATTGATATTGCCACAAGGGGACAAGGCTGTGTTAAAGTTTAAGGACATTCATAAGCGTGACACTGTTCCCTATGTGGTATATGCAGATTTCGAAGCTCTCACCACACCCATGGCGGGATGTGAACCAGATCCCTCCATGAGCTCAACCACACCCATTCAAAAACATGAACCCTTTGCCATAGGATTTAATGTGGTGTGTGCCCATGACCCCACACAATCCGTTTACAAATACCGTGAGGGGCCAGATTGTGCCAAATGGTTCTTGGATGAACTTGTCAAGTTGGCCGACCATGTACAGGAATTACTGGACCACCCAGTACCCATGAGCCTATCTCCAGAACAACAGCAGCAGTATGAGCATGCCATGACATGCCATATTTGCGAAAAGCCACTGATCAATGCTGAAGACACCGTTCGTGATCACTCGCACTTTACGGGGGAGTTTCGTGGAGCTGCGCATAGTAAATGCAACTTGAACTTTCCAGCTCCTCGTTTCATCGGTGTCTTTTTCCACAATCTGGCGAATTATGACATTCAGTTTTTGATTCGTGAATTGGGCCATGTTAACAAGGGCTCGTTTACCATTATTCCCCAAAACCATGAGCGTTTTACAGCCCTGACATGGTGGTTGAGCAACTTTAGCATTCGATTTTTGGATTCCTTTAAGTTTATGGCATCCTCGCTAGACAGCCTTGTGAATGGCTTGAATGAGGAGGAATTAAAAAATACTAGAATGCATTTTAATGATCCTGAGCAATTTCAATTGTGCATTCGGAAAGGTATATTCCCGTATGATTTCTGCAACAGCTGGGACGTGTTAAAGCAAAGAAAACTCCCTCCACAAGAGAAATTTTACTCGAAACTAACACGCAGTACCGTTTCCGATGAAGACTATGCACATGCATGTCAAGTTTGGCGAGTGTTTGGCATGAAGACGCTAAGTGAATATGCTTTGCATTACCTAAAACTGGATGTATTGCTGCTCACTGATGTGTTTGAAAAATTCCGTAACTTGTGTCAACACATTTACGGTCTTGATCCGGCTCACTATTACACGAGTCCTGGACTCTCGTTCGATGCCGCTTTGAAATACACTCAAGTGGAATTGGATTTACTCACTGACGTAGACATGGTTCTATTTTTTGAAAAGGGCATTCGTGGCGGCTTTGTGTCACTTAACCAACGCCATGCTGAAGCGAACAATGTCTACATGTCTGATTATTCACCAGACAAACCAGAATCGTACTTAATGTACTATGACGTGAATAATTTGTACGGTTACGCCATGAGTCAGCCTTTGCCCTATGGGAAGTTTGCTTGGCTGACAGAGAAACAAGTGTCAGAATTTCATGTGAACATGGCTAGCCAAGAAACAGGCCGTGGATATGTGCTAGAAGTGGATATTGAATATCCATCATCCTTGTATGATGAACATGCCGATTTCCCATTCTGTCTTGAGCAAATGGTTCCCCCTGACAGTAAAGTGAAAACTGAAAAACTCATGGGCACACTTTACAACAAAAATCGGTATGTGCTACATATCCAAATGTTGGTGCAATGCCTCGCCCAAGGCTTGGTGTTGAAGAAAGTCCACAGGGGTATTTCTTTTGCTCAAAAAGCATGGCTTGAGCCATACATGCGACTCAACACAGAGCACCGACAAATGGCAACACAGCAGTTTGAAATTAATTTTTTTAAATTAATGAACAACTGCATCTATGGCAAGTCTATGGAGAATGTCCGCAAATACCGTGACATTAAATTGATGAATGTCTGGGAGGGGCGGTGGGGTGCCCGGCGGTACATTGCCAAGCCAAATTTCAAATCGATCAAAATTATCGATGAGGATTTGGCTACTATTGAAATGAGTAAGACCAGCGTGACCATGGATAAGCCCATTTA
This sequence comes from Meconema thalassinum, assembly GCA_946902985.2. Taxonomy (NCBI): domain Eukaryota; kingdom Metazoa; phylum Arthropoda; class Insecta; order Orthoptera; family Tettigoniidae; genus Meconema; species Meconema thalassinum. The sequence continues at coordinate 9,435,807 of OX336390.1, forward strand.
CTTGGGTCAAGTCATTTTAGACTTTTCTAAATCGGTCATGTATCGATTCCACTATGAGTTTGCGAAACGCCATTTTGAGGACGTCTCTCTTTTGTATATGGACACGGACTCATTCATTTACCACATTCGCCACTGCAACCCCTATGACGTCATGAGGCAACATAGTGACTGGTTCGACACCTCTTGCTATAGTGCTGACAACGTGTTTCAGCTGCCCATAAAGAACAAGAAGGAAATGGGCGTTTTAAAAGATGAATGCGGTGATTCCATTATGACGGAATTCGTAGGTTTGGCTTCAAAAATGTATGCTTACCGCACACTCGACTGTAAGGAAGCCAAGAGAGCAAAAGGTGTAGGTAGGGCAGTGGTAAAATCGCTACGTGTAGACGATTACTTAGCGGTTTTACGCACTGGCAAAGCTATGTCTCATACACAGTGCAGGATACAATCCAGCAACCATCATTTGTATCTTGTGGAACAGAGAAAACGCACCCTCGCCTCCATGGATAACAAGCGTGTGTGGGCTGATGACCTGCTCACTAGCCTGCCCTGGGGTTATGATCGCAACGAGGAGGAGGTGTGATTTCACTGTTTAATCGTTTATGGGGCATGGCTTTTTGTAACTTGTAGATTTAGAATTTTGTAAATATTGGTTTCTGTCATTGTAAATAGTAGATTTTGTAAATAGTGACAATTCACTTGGACCTTTTGCTCTTTAAAAAGTTGTGTGCAACCTTATTTTTTAAAATTTTTTTGATTGGTAAATAGTGTGATTCTTTTAACGCTGTACAAAGTTGAGTTTTTTTTGTAAATATGAAATAAGTAAGATTTTTAGTAACTTTAATAACTAGTATTTAATTATTTTTCGTAATGTAAATGATAAACTAAAAAGTTCTTTTGGAATGAGTGTGCATGTCGAGAATGTGCTTTTGGGAATAAATAAAGTGGTTGTGTTTGTTCCCAAAGACAGGTGTGAATGTATGAGTGGAGAGAGAAAACTGGTGTGTATGATTGACCAGAGCAAACACGATGAGGTAGAGTGGGTGGGTGGGGTGGGGGTAAATGGTCACTTATATATTCATTTTGTTTTAAATAGTTTCGTTTTTTCATTGAAATGTGACAGTCAAAAGACATTATTTTTGTAAAAACAGTCTTACCTGCAGTAGTCGTAGACCTCGACGTTTCTCCAAACACACATCAACACATTGCAGTATTATCAAGGTCAAGCACTCGCATCAACATCATTGTCAAATCTCAACTTTCGACATACACCAAATGGAAAAAATATGAAAACAGCAAAATGGAAATTCCATGTTTCCATATCACCAAAACAGCAAAACTTAAAACGGACATTTTTAAAAACTGGAAATGGCCATGTGTGAAATTTGAAAATTCAAAAACTTCAAACGGACATTGTTTAAAATGTGTCATCAGCAAAATGGAAAAATCCATATCATCAAAAACGTTAAACTTGAAACGAACGTTTTCAAAAACTGTAAATTGCAAAATGATAAATGACAGTGTGTGGAATGTGTAAAATGAAAAAATCAGCCATCAACATCACGATTTCTTAAAATTAAAAATAACAAAACATCGTGCTCTGGAAAACTTTTGTTTTTATTTCATAGTCATAGTGAATTGACAAAAGAAAAATAGAATACAAACAAATCCCAATTCCTCACTCCTCAATGTTTATGTCCATGCATCATCAACTTTCCTTTCATAGCACTCATGACAATTAGGGCTGCCATCCTTTCACCTACTGAGGCATCACTGGATGTGAAACGTTGTTTAGCTTTCTTCAATAACAATTTATCTGCCACATGTCTTAAACCAGAATGACTATGGCGATAAGAAAGGTCATGTTCCTTGCATGCTTGATCCAAAAGATTAATGGGTACATCACCACGTTGTAAACGTTTTTCGAGACGAGTTCCAGGGTCGCAAAAACGATAACCTGGAAGATGGATTTCGTAAGGTAAGTATTGAATCACTTTGTCAATGACGCCATTGCCAGTACAGGTCTGGCATATCCTTTTCCATCGATGGTAAAAAGGTTTGGTCTTCCTCCTCCTCTGTGGACGATGTTTGTGTTTGTTGTTGTTGTTGTTGCTTTTTCTCGCCATGACACTCGTGGAATGATTCAACAAAGTCTTTACACGGACTTTTATGACCGTGATACAGTTTCACTAGCTGGCAAGTCGCACACTGACGCATAGACGGTATTTTTGCCATGGCCACTTGCTTATGGTGATCGTAATCCGTACAGGGTTGCAATTCACTCAACACAGGGTCTTGAGTCCATGATTTTGGTACATGTTGCCAGATTTCTTTGACCGCGTTGGCGGCCACATAATAAATGAACGACTTGGGCAGTGCCAAGAGTTCCTCTTTGGTAAAACTGTCTAGTTTCTTTTTGCACACAAAGAACTTGCCGATGGCTTTGTCCGTAGCATTGCCTTTCTCCATGGTATCATGTGCTGTAGATGTTTACACGTCGCTAGTAGAAATCTCACTGACGTCATTCACAGGTAAATCTTGAGTTATAATTTTGTTCAACAACTCCCAGCAGGCATGAGTGGTTAACCAATGAAAGAGATGCCACGCATGCGATAGGGCTGTATGGGTAATGTTGCCACAGGAACAAGTATCCATGAGCGTTTGCAGGGAGGGGCAGCCCAACTCCATGAGGTCGATACATTGACAGTAAGACGCCAAAAATGGTTGCAACCATTGACGTTTTTCATTACCTTTCACAAATACCACATTGGCCGAGGACAAGTGTGCTTTCATGACCACGTCCAAATATTTATAGGAAATGGTTCCCTGATTCCAGTCTAGTTGCCTATGATTTTCAATCCACTGGGTTTGTTTACGGTCTTTTTCACACAACAAATCAAAAGCATGGGGTGGTTTAAATAGCAAATGCGTAGCTTGCGATATCCAAAACGTGGTACAATCGATTATGGCCACTTGTTTAAATATAAATTTGTTGTCACCAATTTTAAACCCTTGGCAATCCACAATGAGTGTGCGCAACATGTTGACGCTTGCCTGGACCAAGTTCAACTGACGACTGACTGACGATCACGTGTGATCATGGCATGGACTTACCTGCCATGCTAGTTTCAAAAAAGAAGGTTAGGGTAGGACAGGGGGACATGCAAAAATAAGAATTTAAGAATTACATCATTTTATTATCATAACACGTCTTACAGGCTTTTCTCATTTTAGGATAAGGACGATAGCAACTGATACAACAAAATAGTCTCTTGTGTTTGTAACGTCCATAACACCGATGATGTCCCAATGTCTCTAAACTAGGCGTTTTTGATGGTGATCTGCTCACCGAAGCACCATGGATACCATACGGCCCACATGTATCATAACTTGTATTTTTTTCATCACCCAGAGACACAAGTGAGGGATAGCTTGAATGACAGGGTATATTTCCCACTTTCATTCTGCACAGGTAGGGGCAGGTGTGTGACCAGCGCTGATGTTCCTGCATGGGTTCATCGCCCTCCTGCCATTGGTCTATGATGATGGGACAAAAGGCACATTTCACTTCATCTCTTGTTTTTAAATAGTAGAATCCAGCAGCCGCCAAGGCTTGAGGGTTTATGAAAGGCACTGGCCATGTGGCAAAAGTCTTGAAACGTTGTTCCTCAGAGTTTAAATTCATGGATGTAACGTCTCTTGAGGCTTTAAAGCAAGACATGACTGAGCGACTTAACGTGGGTTGAGCTGTTATTTATACACTCGTCACTTGGTTGGACAGTGGATAATAGTTGACTTGTTTGTGATGAATAATCAGACAGTAGGCTGTCGTATTGGCTGGTACATTGTCATGCGTTTCAAAATCTAGTCGAATGTCGATATTGGATGGCTTGACAGACTCTTCCAGGTAAGAACAGTCAAAAACAATCAGTGGTGCTCTTGCCTTAAACGCTTGGGGTAGTAGCATGGGACCGTTCTCTTTTTGATAATACGACCATCGAAATTTAGAAAACAAGTCGTACAGGGGGCCAAACTTATTTTTTGAAAAATCCAAATCCAGTCCTTCATAGGGAAACACAGCTCCGTTGAGGAAAAGACGTGCATTTCTCAATTGCAGGTGATCAAATTGCGTGGCATCTTTGGTTTGTTGATACTTGCGATTCGTTTGAAAACCCACGATCAGGTAGAGAGGTCTCTCTGTATAGCGAGCTGTTTTTACAGACCAACTGTGTGTGTTGGTGGTGGGCAATAGCGGATACTCATGGAGTGCCCAGCTTCTAAATTCCATGGGTAGAGGCATATCTCTCTTTACCATTTTGAGTATGTCCAGTTTTTTGCTATCGTTAAGGGTCACATGAGGCACTTTCCATAGCAAGCGTTGTAGTTGAATTTTTGAATCGATGGGGGCATTGTCGGCCCCCTTGAGTGCATTGTTATCACTCCTGTCTCTCACTAGATAAAGCACTTGCCTTGCGTTAACCACAATGCGTTGGTGATCTTCGGCAAAGCCTAGAACCAGTTTAAGAGGTAAATATCCAGTAAAGGTCCCATCGGTGTGTACCATCCAGTCATTGGTCGAGTCAGGGCACCAAGCTGCCATGCAAAGTGTTTTACCTTCTTCCTCACTATAAGAGGGGTATAGTTTCATGACACTGGAAATACCCACATTTCGAGTGCTATCCACCACGATATCGTTAATGACATAACGTACTTCAGAAAACAGAAAGGCTAAACCATGGTTGGCCAACTTGGATGTAGTGGGTGTAGAGCCATCGGCTTTGGTGAGCCGACCTTCAATCTGAATAACACTTTCATGCGGTAGGGTGTAAATATCTTGGTTGTTGATAACAAATTGAATTTCATCATTGTTATTGAGTCCAGGTGTTTGAGCTTGATAGGAATGGAGATCAATTCTTACCACTCCTGGTTGCTCCTCGATGTGGTTCGCTATCTCTAGGATAGAATTCATTATAAGGGTTGACGTGGTAACCCAAATGCTGTAAAATCTGCTTGCCTTGAGATGTTAACGTGTATTCACGCGGCAAACAACTAACACCATTCCTAGACGGTGTTGTTGCTTTATACACAAATTTCATAGTGGCTTTAGCACCAACTTGTAAGTCACTGGTGTAGTGGAATCTAGATCAATGAGTTGTTGATCTCTATTGATCAGTCTTAATGTTATATTACTAATACTATCAACAGCCACAGCATGAAAAAGCACCACTGGAGGGTTTTCACGAATAATATACCCATTGGGCGATGTCACAATAAAGTCATAAAGCGAATGCGATGGTTCTTGATTGGTGTACACTTGGCTAATAATATTACACGTCACCGACACATGATGGTCCTCAATGAATTTCACTTCATGGTCCGATTCATGTTTTTTTTTGGGCTCCAACACACGTGGTTTAAATCCGAGTAATGGGCCAATGGAATCGGGGTGTGTTTTAAAGTCAATGTTGAAGGTAGAGAAAATACTGCAGCGATGAGTGTTAGTATTGCCTACAAGTTCAAACTTGTGCGTTCCGTCGAGAAATGACTTTAAACCATACTGATTGATCAACACCACATAAATGTGTTCATAAATATCATCGATCGTGTATCCACCAGAGTTCAGGGTGAGCACAGAATCATCATAGTAAAACTTGTTGTTCACATTTTCACGTATGTTGTATATTCGATTGTACGTTTCAAGAGAAACAAGTCCTAAACCATAGGGTTTTTCACTCAATTCGATAGGCGGGTAAAAGTCTAGGCTGACTTCAGGTCCACGTCCATGCACTGTAAACGTTTTACTTTCTACCGACATACTGGTGGCGTTTTTGCTTATGCTGCGTCTTATATAAAAAAATTAAACACAAACGTCCACACTGTTGGCTGTTAAACGTTTGCTCACGTTTCACATTATAATATATCTTGATCCTGTTTCCAAAATAGGTCACTAGTTCCATGGGCGGGGGCAAATTCCCAAAACTGTCAAAGTACCATACCGTGGATCCCTCTTTGACATAAGCTACATAATGCGTTCCTGGTCCTCGGTGATCATCCAAATTGACAACAGCACATTCCTGTTTCCAGGGTCGTGGGGGTAATTGGTTTCGCATAAACACACCTCGAAAATGAGAAAGCTTTAGTTGTTTAGCATAGCTTTCCACTTGTTGATGCGTCAGGGCATGTCTCGCTATGGCTGAGGTTAAATTTTTTTTTTTTTAATATTTCGAAATGGTGAAATCCCAAATCCTTGTTGATAAAAGGCTGGCTTTAAATTGGCATTTCTAGCCCCCATGGCAATCGCTTCCATCGTTTCATTGTGTCGCTGACTTTCTTTGAGTTGTTGCTTGCCCTGCTGCGCGGCTTTAATGGTTTTCGCCACTGCACTGGCACCGCCCAAAAGTGAGCCCAGAGCAGCCAAACCAGCAAATAATGCAGGTAAAAATCCCGCTCGTTTGGGAACGGGAATCACTCGCCCTTGGTTTGAAACCTGTCGCCGACGTTTTGGAATAACCTGTCTCTGTGCTGCTCGAAGGGCTTTCCTTATGGTCAATACATTATTTTTTCTTTTTTTCTTTCGCAAGGGCTTGTCCTCGAATGTTGTAAGCCCTGGCTTTGCCAAGGACAAAGTCCTTTTTTTAGTCTTTCTCACTGCATACCTTTGTTTCACCATGATGATAATGACCCACAACCTTTCACAAGAAAGTTTAAATCACAACTAACGTCAGATGGTTATTTCATGGCTGTATATTCCAATTCCACATAAAGTGGGAAGTCGTTTATGGTTTTTCCCGCTTGCTTTTCATCCCATGTCAACATGAGATAAAAGGATAATTCGTCACCTGCATTGACCATTTCATGGTTATGAAGCAACATCCTATGACCATTTATCTTTATTTGTAAATGGTTCTCATCAGGTATGGCATATTTGATGTGAATGGTTCCATCATAGTGTAATCGATAGTGGCTTAAACCCGAAGCAAGCGCATAGGTCAAGTGCTGATCATGGACTAGCGGTAAATGGTTTCTGTCATTCACAGGTTTTTCATTTGTCAGATACACTAAAAACACAGATGGGATAAATTTATAAAGCCTTTTCATTTCATGGGTCACGTAACGCTTGGTACAAACATCGTCTTCGTCTTGTGGGTCTTCCACGTGAATAATCCGATGGTGATTAGCGCTATAGCCATTCACCATAAGCTGGGGCACTTTGTCATAAAACTCATACACTTTGTTATCCACATACTTTTTCGTAGTAACGTCTGTAGACACTTGAGGATGTTTTACATGGGTTAACCGCTTTCCCTTAAAGTCATAATCTCCCTGTTTTGTGCGTGGCACTACTGACCTATCCACATAGTGTTTATTAGCAGGATCTGTTTCCTGTTTAGGATCATGTATGGGGACAGGCCTAGCTTTGGCCATCAACGCACGTCCAAAGACATCCATCGTCAACCTGTAGTACCAGTCTACTGTTTCTATGACAAGGCTCGGTGTCCTGTATATAGACAGCCTGCTAGCCTTTCTAAGCCTTAGTTGAAATGAAGATTATTAAGCAGCAAGAGTCATTCCCCGTGGGGGACATGGTTTCCCATCTCTGTCCCACATCACGTGAACAACGCCATGGTTCACTGTTTCCATCTTCCATTCGCTGCATCATTGTGGGGCCTTCCGGCTGTGGAAAGACTAATCTTTTGCTAACGCTCATTACAGCGCCCAATGGTCTGCGTTTTCAAAATATTTATATTTTTGCAAAATCTCTCTACCAACCCCTCTACGTGTTTCTGGATCAAGTCATGTCTGGATTACAAAAAGAGAATATGGGTTATTTTACATTTTCCATGCAAGAAAATGTGATTTCACCGGATGAGGTAAAGCCTGATTCACTCATGATTTTCGATGATGTATCCACTGAACGTCAAGGCATCATTCAAAGCTATTTCAGCATGGGTCGACACAAACATATCGATTGCTTCTATCTTGGGCAAACGTATTCTAAAATGTCCAAACAGTTGATTCGTGACAATGCCAATGTCATTGTTTTATTTCGTCAGGACGAGAGGAACAGTCGTCACATTTATAATGAACATGTGAATCCGGATATGACCTTTCAAATGTTTACAGAATTGTGTGCCAAGTGCTGGAACACTCAACGTCATGCCTGTTTAGTGATTGACAAACAAAGTGAACTCAACCAAGGACGGTATCGCTTAGGGTTTGATCATTTTATTGCTATTTAAGGCCCTGTCTCATTCGCCATCAAGTCATTTGTCAAGACACCATGGCGTTAGCAGAGAGTCAATTGAAAAAGCATATTATTAGAGCAAAAAATACTATTCGCCAAAAGTTTCGTCAATTGAAACAATCACGTGCCAATCATGCTTTGTTTATTCAGCAACATTTAGCACCTCCACTAAAAGCCATGTTGAAACCCTCTTTCAAGCCATCTGAAACGCTACCCACCGTTTCACAAGCCACGCAGACGCTGCACGAGGACCCTGAGGAAGAGGAAGTGGAAGATTTGACTAGTGATAGTGAAGTTGAGGATGAGGAGGAACAAGTGTTTACGCCTCAAAAAAAGGCCGCACCCCTTGCAGAGTTTTTGAGAAAAAAGAAATCCTTGGCCATGGTCGAAACACCTTGCCCTTCCAGAGCGTCTCCGTTTTCACAACTCTTGGCCACCCCTCAACATAAAGCTCAACTGAAAACCATTTTAATAAAATATTATGGATCAACATTGGAACCCTATTTCACCGATCTATTTATTGGAAACACAGATACCACATATGGTGTTCGCTATGAGGATGATAGTTTTAAAATTGGCGATTCATCCATTAAATTTGCTCGTACTAAAGCTGTCATTAAAAACATCAACTATAAATTAACGCCAGGACTGTTAAAGCTGCTCTTTTCTCGGACCCCCTCTTCCCATGATTATACGTCAGAGGACCTTGACAAATATAAATCCATTTTATTGGATACCCATGCTCACAAAAGACAGTATGATCCCACGCAACAAGTGAATGCCAATATATCTCAAAAATATAAAACCATCATTGCAAAAATGTTTCCCACCAGTCAAAGTACTCGTCGTAAAGTGTCCGCTTCGGGAGTGACTTTTAAACCATTAAAACCCCTTGTGGATGTTACCTACTGGCACAATCCCAATAAGCTCGTCCAGCGGCTACAGTTGTTGCATGCCTCACGTCAAGCTGGCCATACCGGTCACGATTGGGAAATTCAAGAAATTGAACAAGAACTTCGAAATGCCAAAATTATTGTTTAAGCCCTCACCCATTAAAATGGGTATTGCTCACGAGTTGCATCGCCCAGCTAGGCGTCACTATCCGCGACTCAAGGTGATTTCACGAGGTGTGGATGAACTTTGGCAGGCTGACTTGGTTGAAATGATACCCTATGCTGGCGTTAACGACGGTGTACGCTATATGTTGACCGTCATTGATGTCTATTCCAAAATGGCCTTTGTTGAACCTGTGCGTCGCAAGTCTGGCCCACTAGTTACCAAGGCCTTTCAACATATTATTCAACACTCCAAACGTCAACCTCAGCTGCTACAAACCGACCAGGGGAAAGAATTTTTCAACAAGGATTTCTCCAGTTTTCTCAAATCTAAGGATATTCACCATTACACCACGTACAGCAATCTGAAAGCCAGTGTGGTCGAGCGGTTCAACCGAACATTGAAAACCCATATGTGGAAAGCGTTTACCGCTCAGGGCACGTATCGCTGGTTGGACATGTTACCTGAGCTAGTATCACGTTACAATGACACCAAACATAGAACGATTGGGACCAAGCCACGTCTCGTGACTAAAAATATTCAGCGATTGGATAAACTGTTTAACCCCATAAAAACAGCTGATCCTAAACGTCACCGACTGAACATTGGGGATTTTGTTCGTGTAAGCAAATTTAAGTCTGTCTTCAATAAGGGCTACACGCCTCAGTGGGGGACTGAACTATTTCGAATTCGTCGAGTCTACTTGGACAGTCCAGTCACCTATTTACTCGAGGACCTCAACCATCAACCCATAAAAGGTAGATTTTATCTCCATGAACTTCAGAAAACAGCATTTCCTCAGCATTATCTTGTGGAAAAAGTGTTGAAACAAAAAGGAAATAAACTCTACGTCAAATGGTTAGGGTTTAACTCTACGTTTAATTCTTGGATCAATAAACTACATGTTGTGTGAACCTGTGTACTTTTTATTTATTTATTCACACATGTTGTACACCACCTATAGCTCTATGTGTACAGCGCTCCGCGCTTCATGCATGTTCATACATGTTTGTCTTTCCCTTTCCTCCTGTGTTCTCTCATACATCACCCCCTCCCCTCTCCCTCCCTTCACCTCCCACCACTGCTGTTTGCAGCTCTTGCCTATCTATTGGTTGTGACATTATTCCGACAAGTTGCATTATACTTTTTACTGATTCAGCGATTCCCATGCTTTGAACATTCTCTTATCGTGCACGTGGACAGATAACACCCAAGCGAACACCTGTGCCGGATCAAATTTCACCTGAACTTGCATTTTGTCACGTACGAAGCAAGACAGGATGTAACTTGTTAACAGTTATCGCGCACGTGGACAGATAACGTCCCAGGCGAACACCTGTGCCGGATCAAATTTCACATGAACTTGCATTTTGTCACGTACGAAGCAAAACAGGATGTGACTGGTTTAGCGTGCCTGTGGTTTCACACATGTGTGTGCATGCCTTTCGCACTTCCCTGCCACCACGATGGTCAGATTATTTCATCTTCAAGCGTCACCTGTTGTCAAGTCAGATCGGAGCCTTCCAATAAGCTCAAATGACCTTCACCTCCTGTAAGTTTGTTTTCTGTACTCGCTTCGATCAACATAGAACCAAGTTCTCATCCCCGTTTACACGTTAAAGGTAAAATATCAGGAAAAACGCACCCTCGCTCTGTCATACACCGACCCGCCGAAATAGCGATTGATCTATTGAACACAGCCACCTTGGTCAGCGACAGGTTCGTTGAAACACACACATCCAGCAGTATCGTCTCTCTCAACCACCACGCTCCATGAAAATTATAAACAGGTAAAGAAAAAGAAAACGTTTTTTCAACATGTATGGCGTTAGGCCCTTTGTGAATTATCTTTTTGGAAAAAAAATATCTACCACATTTGAAAGGGGGCGTTAGCCCGAGTCCTAGGACACCTCGTACACGTCTCTAGCGTTATTGGTTCGTGACATATCGGCAAAAATCATAAAAAACACGTGTTTACCCCAAAATCGCATTTCCCATTTTTTTTTAATTACAACGAGTGGTCCATAGCAAAGAGGACGTCACCCCGAGTCCTTGGACCCGTCGTACATGCCTCTAACGTTATTGGTTCGTTAGATATCGGCAAAATCACAAAAAGCATGTGTTTACCCCAAAATCGAGTTTCCAATTTTATTAAAAATTATAACGAGTGGTCCATAGCAGAGAGGACGTCACCCCGAGTCCTTGGACCTGTCGAACATGCCTCTAGCATGATTGGTTCGCGAGATATAGCAAAAAGTTCAAAATCACGGTTTTACCCCAAAAAGACCGTGTTTCCAAATTTTCATCTTTTCGACACCGACATTCCCGTAAAGAGCGCAACGAGACGAAAAAAACGAATCCAAGCACGCCCTCCTAGCATGACTCCTTCCATTCCAAGGTCGCAGGGGCTCACCACTTGCTTTTATAAGCAGCTCTGTCCTTACCACACTACTGCAGGTTTTCATTCTAGAGACTTTAAATTTATTTTGGGGGTAGAGGGGGTAGGGACCATTGATTTACGTTAAACAATTTTTTTTGTAGAGTTCCTAGTTTCCAAAATATAGGATTTTCAAAATTCGAGTGTTTTCAAAAAAATATAAAAAATAAAAATTTTTTATTACAAAAAATAAAGGTCATAAAGACTGTTCGTTTGAGCCATGGCACAACGTTCTATCCTGTTTGGTTTTCAAACTATCGCCTATTTTCGAAAACAAAAATTTTCAAAAAAATTTTGAAAAATATAATGAGTGGTCCATAGCAAAGAGGACGTCAGCCCGAGTCCAACAATACCTCATTTGTCAAAATCGGACCATGCGTTCAAGAGATATTTAACATGGCTGAGGCTTAGTAGTAGAGCAAGGGGGTTTTTGAAGTGGGGCAGAACTCCTAGTACTCCACTACTTGTGGTGTTACTTAGTAGTATAATGGACGTAACATCTAGGTCATTTGCCCTTTTGATGAGGATGGTAATGAAAACTACTGTTGAATTGACACGACAAACTTACAAACTACCGTGATAGAAAGAAATATTTCAAAATTCACAGGCGATGAAGACTTATTGTGTGTGGTGATTAGTGGTATAAAGGGTGTAACATCTAGGTCATTTGCCCTTATGATAATAATAAGGTAATGAAAAATGACTACTAAACGAACATGGTGTAATTTTAAATCTGATATAGGGAATTCAGATTACTACCTTCGATGTCTTCCAAAGTCTGAACGTTATATTCTGGATTAGGCCTATACTCGATGCGTGTAGTGAAAGAGCTTATCGAGTACTGCTCGGGTCCAAGCTGCACGTAGCTGAGAATATCGCAGATGATGACGATATATGATGACAGACGTTCTGGGGGGTTCCCGGTCCTATTCACATTGACCGGTGAATCACTCATTCTTTCGTAACACTACAGCGGTTTGAGCAAAGACCCTGTATGAACATCAGCATAGTCAGCAATAACAGGTAACACGGCGGGGTCTGGACATTTTTCTCATGTCACCTCGCGATGAATGAGCAAGCTATTCTCACCCCTGCCCCCTCTTCCCCCCTCCGACCACCAGGGTCACAACTTGTGGGACGTGGGTTTGCGACCACGGGACCCCAGCTGAGTCCGGCATTGCTTCTACTTACTGGTGCCGGGCACCTTTCAGTTCTCTTTCCTGTCAGCCTCCCTTGGTCAAACTCTTGTTCTCTTCCGACCCCGATGGTATCAGGTTATCCGAGGCCTAGCGACTCTTTCACTTTCCCGCCTTAATTGGCCCTTGTCTAATCATTCCTGATAGCCTCATTCTTTTCTTAATATCTCATATCTTCTGCTCAAGACCCTCAAGGAGGCAGGGTGTGTGTAGCCCTGGTGCACCCTGGATAGTGCTACATCCTCAAGGGCTAATGGCTGGTGAGTTCAGGAGCTGGCAACCCTGAAGGTTTCCTGAGCGGGTCCGGTTTTACCCTTTTTTTCCATTGCCTTTGGGACGAACCCTGTCCACTTTCCGGGAATGGAGTGGTCTGTCCGCAATTTCAAGCAGACAGTGTTACTCGCAGGGTACCAAAGGGTAAGTATACAAATTTTAGTTCTGATCAGTGAAACGGTGTAGATTTGGACCAAAGGGCCTAAATGCAGAGATTGGGTTGGACTGTCCGAAATTTCAAGTGGACAGGGTTACCCGCAGGGTTGCAAAGGGTAAGTATACACATTTTGGTTCTGATCGGTAAAACGGTGTAGATTTGGACCAAAGGGCCTAAATGCAGAGATTGGGTTGGTCTGTCCGAAATTTCAAGTGGACAGGGTTACCCGCAGGGTTGCAAAGGGTAAGTATACAAATTTTGGTTCGGATCGGTGAAACGGTGTAGAAGTTTGCCAAAGGGCCTAAATGCAGGAAATGGGGTGGTCTGTCCGAAATTTTAAGTGGACAGTGTTATTCACAGGGTTACATAGGGTACGTATACAAATTTTGGTTGAGATCGGTGAAACGGTGTAGATTTGGGACAAAGGGCCTAAATGCAGGGAATGGGGTGGTCTGTCGGAAATTTCAAGTGGACAGGGTTACCCGCAGGGATCCGAAGGGTAAGTATACAAATTTTGGTTCAGATCGGTGAAACGGTGTGGATTTGTATACATAACAGACAGACAGACAGACAGACAGACAAACATTGAGCTTTATATATATAGATTAATTTTTTATTAAGTAGTATTCCATTGTACAAGATTTTATCTGTCTGTAAGCAGCTCAAATCATTCTGAACAGATTTTCATTTACGAATGGTTGTAAATTTAGTTGTCAAAGAGACGTGGGAAGGGACAGGTTCGCTCGCATTTCTACAATAGATGTTATTTCCTGAAGAAGGTCCTAGCGCATGACAAAGGCGAAGCGGTTTCCGGTCACTATTAGTGCCGGTAATGGTAAATCTATTCTCACCCCCAAATGAATGTAAGAAACCCTTGCTGCTGTGTAGAAATAACTTAAGACATGGCATTATTCTATAATGGAAATGTCAGTAGTTCTGATGAGTATTGTTCGTTAAGGAGCAGTGACTTATAGACTGTGTCTAATTGAAAGGGTTGGACTTTAAGAACCATGTTATCGACAAAAACTAGAAGATGTTATAAATACAGTAGCTCAAGCAAGAGGAGAGACACTTATTATTATTCAATCAGTCACTCCAGTAGTCATACGTACTGGGAGTCAGTTTAACGTCAGTTTGGAGTCTGCACCAAGCCGTCGTTCCCTGAGCATCGATCATCCAATATTATACATTCAGAGGAAAACATTAGCGAGGCATCATGCAAGAAGTTAGTTCCTACAGTGGTAGATCTGTACAAATAGTATGAAGCAAAGCTACAGTTAATCAACAGTCGGTAATGGAAATAGGTATGCTAACCTATCTCCAAAAAGGTACTACAACATGTCAACTACGGGACGGATCAACGAG